>JAWRVZ010000085.1:0-740000 GCA_037043235.1 Rhodeus uyekii
CACGAGTTCACACTTACAAATGATTCAGGAGCAATAAATGGTTAGCATATTTGGCGTGCTGTCCGAGGAGAGGGCTCCGAGCTCGGTATTAGCCCGAACCTGGAGCACTCCCCCCGTATCCTGACTTTGATAGGAACAATTAAGTGTGAGGAGTTGGGGTGGTGGAGGGATGCCGAAAAATGTCAAAGAGCTGTAGGTGAGTCAAACATCTCTGTATATACATGCTTCCTCTCCTGCTGATAGGATGAGGTGTAATTGCTGATGACGTGTTGATTGTGTTAATCATTTGAACGTGCTCCTCCCGAACTTTGTTAATAAAACATTTCACGAGTTCACACTTACAAATGATTCAGGAGCAATAAATGGTAAGCATATTTGGCGTGCTGTCCGAGGAGAGGGCTCCGAGCTCGGTATTAGCCCGAACCTGGAGCACTCCCCCAAAAATTGCAACCTAGTCGGACAGCCGCTAAAGATTTTGATGACCCCCCAAAGAATTGCGAGGTTACAGCTGAGGGGGGGTAAATTGTGAGTTCGGGAGGGCAGATGAATGTTGCTGTAGAGGGCTTGAGGTGCGGAGGGGATGATATGGCTTTAGCATTGGGTATGTGTTTGTTGTTCAATTTGTTGCCAGAAAGATAATTGGGTGTAATTTTGTTTCTGGGAGTATGAGGGGTACCTCTGAAACTACTCCCCTGGCTGCCATAGGAGAAGGGAGGTATGAAGCCACCGCGGTAGGGGAAACCCCCGTGGTCGCTGCGGGAGGCAGGAGGTACATCGCCGCTGCGACAGTGGAAACCCCTCGGGGCCGCTGCGGGAGGCAGGAGGTACATCGCCGCCGTGACGGTGGAAACCCCTCGGGGCCGCTGTGGGAGCAGGAGGCACATTACTGCCGTAGCAGTGGAAACCCCACGGGGCCCTCACAGCAGCAGGAGGCACGTCAACGTCTTAGCAGGGGAAACCCCTCTGGCCCCCGCAGTGGCAGGAGGCACATCACTGTTGCAGCAGGGGAAACCCCTCGGGGCCGCTGCAGGACCAAGGTGGTGCGTCGCTGCCGCGGTGGTGGAAACCCCCGTGGTCGCTGCGGGAGCGGGAGGCATGTCGCTGCCGTGGTAGTGGAAACCCCTCGGGGCTGTCGCGGGAGCAGGGGGCACTTTGCCGCTGCGACGGTGGAAACCCCTCGGGGCTGCTGCAGGAGCAGGAGGCACGTCGCTGCTGTGACGGTGGAAACCCCTCGGGGCTGCTGCAGGAGCAGGAGGCACGTCGCTGCTGTGACGGTGGAAACCCCTCGGGGCCGCTGTGGGAGCAGGGGGCACGTCGCTGCCGTGACGGTGGAAACCCCTCGGGGCTGCTGCAGGAGCAGGAGGCACGTCGCTGCTGTGACGGTGGAAACCCCTCGGGGCCGCTGTGGGAGCAGGAGGCACGTCACTACCGTAGCAGTGGAAACCCCTCGGGGCCCTCACAGCAGCAGAGGCACGTCAACGTCACAGCAGGGGAAACCCCTCTGGGCCCCTGCAGCGGCAGGAGGTACGTCAGCGTCGTAGCAGGGGAAAACCCCTCTGAGCCCTTGCAGCGGCAGGAGGCACGTCAACGTCGTAGCAGGGGAAGCCCCTCTGGGCCCCTGCAGCGGCAGGAGGCACGTCAACGTCGTAGCAGGGGAAAGCCCCTCTGGGCCCTTGAAGCGGCAGGAGGCACGTCAACGTCGCAGTAGGAGAAAACCCCTCGGGGCCCCGGCGGCAGCAGGAGGCACGTCGCTAAGTTGGAGTTAGGGGGTTGAAGTTGGAGAGAGTTAGGGGTTGAAGTTGGAGAGAGCTTGCTCCTGCGGGAGCGTCACTGCTGCGGCAGTGGAGCTTTAGAGAGAGCTTGCTCCTGCGGGAGCGTCACTGCTGCGGCAGTGCAGGTTTAGAGAGAGCTTGCTCCTGCGGGAGCGTCACTGCTGCGGCAGCTGAAATTAGAAGCTTGCTCCTGCGGGAGCGTCACTGCTGCGGCAGTGGAATTAGAAGCTTGCTCCTGCGGGAGCGTCACTGCTGCGGCAGTGGAATTAGAAGCTTGCTCCTGCGGGAGCGTCACTGCAGCGGCAGTGGAATTAGAAGCTTGCTCCTGCGGGAGCGTCACTGCTGCGGCAGTGGAGGTTTAGAGAGAGCTTGCTCCTGCGGGAGCGTCACTGCTGCGGCAGTGGGAGTTAGAGAGAGCTTGCTCCTGCGGGAGCGTCACTGCTGCGGCAGTGGAAGTTAGAGAGAGCTTGCTCCAGCGGGAGCGTCACTGCTGGGGCAGTGGAAGTTAGAGGGAACTGGCTGAGCATTGCTGCTGTGGCAGTGGAGGATTGAGAGACCTGGCTCCTGCGGGAGTGTCAGTGCTGCGGCAATGGAAAGCAGTGGCCGTGAAGTTGTAAGTGGGGAGGAGCTGATGCTTAACAGAAGACCTTGTTTGATGTACAATCTGTTTGGTCTGATGTGGGTCTTGAAAGCTTCTGGAGACCAGCGGCGCAATGCTTGTATTTACTGTTGGGAAAGGCCTTTGCGCAGCCGTGGTTGCTGCACCTATGCGAAATGAATGGCTGGATGAATGGTCTATTGGGAATCCGGTTTGGGGTAGCGTAGCTTTAAGAAGTTTGGAACCGGAACTTGTAATGGGGTGGAATCGTCTATAGAGAGTGGGACGAATGGGAGTTTAGCCTGCAAGTTTCTGAAATGAAAGTAGGCTGAGTGGATGTGATGGTGAGTTATGAGCATCTGAGGAAACCAAAAGACAGTATGAATATGGCTTCACTGCTGCGGCAGTGGGGAAATTCCCCCTTGGCTGACTCCTGCGGGAGTGTGGGGGAACATCATTGCTGCGGCAATGGAGGCGGCAGTGGAATAATTTCCATTTGAACTGAGCTCATGCGGGAGTGTGGAGGTGCATCACTACTGCGGAAATGGAGAACTTCCTCTGAACTAATTGCGTGTTGGATAATGGAGATTGTCTATTTCCTCGACTTCTGTTGTCTCTTATGGCGGTGAAAGCCATTTCTGGAGAGACTGATTTGATCGAATGTAACTGCTGAAAGCTTCCGATCACCTGCGGCCCAGTGCTTGGATCTGCTGGTTTTGGGACACAACATGCGGTGGGGTGATTTAAGTCTTCTGTGAAGAGTAGGTCGGATGGGAGTTTGGCATGATCTCTTAAATGAAGGTTGGCTACGAAGGATTGTTGCTGTTGGAGTAAGAAAAAGCCTTATGGTTTGGTCTCTCTTACTTTCGTTGTGCAGCGCTGACGAGTCAGAATATGGATGGATTTGGATTAAGGTTGGATGTGAAAGAATCAGAGGAACTGGAATCTATATGGCTCGACCATGGCGTTGAGTGGTCAGACGACATTTGGGTGGAATCCTTGGCGGAGAGTAGGGATACGGATTTCCAACATGATTGGTTGTCTGGTGTCTGGGCTGGTGGGTTGTGTTCTTGATATACCTTTGATGAACAGAGGATTAGGTTTTGGCAGTGAGAAGTAGATTTCACCTAGGTAACCCATGGTGAAGCTGGCTTGGAAGTTCTTGGTGTTATTGGAATGCAATACGAGTCGGTGGTAGTGGGTAGAGACCATGTGGAGCAGACCACATGTGGAGTGGAAAGTCTTGAACTTTTCCACTCCACATGTAATCTTCCAAGGGAGTAGTTTGAAGCAAAAGCTTGAAGAATGGACATTTAGCGTCGATAAATATCAACTCTGAATATTGATATACTGGTTGGGAATAGGTCCACCTCTGGTGGCAGCAGCCTTAACTTCAGTTGGGATTTGTGTTTGACTGTTGTTGGCGACAGAGGTGGTTCCAAGCAGCAGTGTTTGTGGAATGGCATAGCAGAGAACAGGATGAAAGGAGACTTAGCATGGTGGAGAGAATTAGGTGGAAAAAGGCCAGGGGCGAAGCCACTTGCGGAGGCAGCCTCACGCTAGGATCGGAAGGCCGGGCTGCAGGCCAAACATAGGGGAAAGGTTAGGTACGTGCTGCCGTTGCTAACCCTGCACCGCTGGCGGAGGCAAGCTCGCACTTAAAGGGCGGCGTTTGACGCTAGATGCTGGCATGTGAGGTGCAGTGCTGGAAAACTGCAGTGTGCTGCTGCGTCTTAACGCTTGGAAATCTGGTTTTGCAAGGGAGAGATATGAAGATTTAAGGAACGTACGTTTGAGGCATTTTGAAGGTAGAGTTGATTTGGAGATGGTACGGCTGACTGGAGCGAGACCTATTCTAGTTAATTTGCTTTGGTCGTCCTCCTTTACTATTGATACGAGTGCTGAGGTGTCGTAGGAAGTTGGGCAAGAAGAAGGTGGATGTCTTGATGGTGGAGGTGAAGGCAAGCCTCGGCGTCATAGGGTGCGACAACGGAGCGGAAGAGCTGGCGACCGCGTGGTGTTGTTGGAGGCTCGGTTGCAGTGTTTGTTGAGTGCAAGAGCTCCTTTCGACAGTGGGATACAGTGAAGGAACTTGAGAGGAAGAGTTTATCGTGAAACTGGTACATCTCAATCTTGGACAGGGGTGGCCAACCTGTTCAGCATGATGAGCCTCAAAATAAAGCTCATGGCTGCGGAGAGCCGCATGAAAGACTGTTAAATTCGCATTTGATGATGGGGTTTTTGACATTAGAAAGGTCTCGCACATATATCACACATTTAATATGTTTATAAATAAATGTTTTAATACATTTTACATATGGCACCCCACGAGCTATACAAGCATGCTGAGACAAAGCGTCTGTGAATTATATATGCGGGAAAAAAACGGTATATTATCTCATTGACGGTGACAGGAAGTATAAAAGTAAGCAGCGGCTTGGTAATGTAGTGATCGGTTGGAAAACGTCTCCGGTTACTATCGTAACCTCTGTAATTTTATCATATTCCGTTTAGAGAAGTATGAAGGAAATGCTATTTAAGATATTTATACCGTGTGGCAGCCAGATCTGCATCGCGCTACGATTGGCCAGTTGTCAACTGCTGTTATCCATAAAGTTTCAGAAATGACGTGAAGGGGAGGAGTTCCAAAATGTATTTCATTGAACATCTCGTTCCTACTCTCGAAAGGGAAAGCGCTTCTGCGCGCCTCTATTTGAATTCGGTAAAAACATCGTGTCCACGTGAGCGGCGGCTGATCTTGGCAGGATACATGTAAATTTATGTTTTTTTTTGTTTTTTTTGTAGACAAAAAGGTCTCAGCGGGCCGGATGAGAGCCGCGAAAGGGCAGTCAAAGAGCCGCATGCAGGTTGGCCGCCCCTGATCTTGGACAATGTGGCGAAAGGCGGGGCATCACATGATCGCCTGCTAAATTTGAACACATTGGCTGGCGCTGAGCCAGAGAAAGCGCTCAAAGCTTGTTGCTGTTCAGTGTTTCAATCTCTTGAATTATTTTGGTTACAGACGTCTAAATACACGCAAGAAACAAAAAAAAATCAATATGGTTTGTAAAAACATTGATTTCCATAAGTAAAACCTTTCAATTATAAAATTGACAGTTGAATTTATATCAGATGCATGTTGCATATTTAATTTCAAAACAAACTTACCTGTTGGAAATCGAAATATCAAAGTTTATGAAAGTTCACAAACTTATTGGCTTTGAATAAACCCTGAGCAGGGGTTCATCCAAATATCATAGACTTATAAAGCTTATCATGGACTTAAAGGATTGAAACAGTGAAGGCAAAGAATTACTTTGAAATAGAAAGTGCATATGGTTTCTTTCCAGCGAGTCCACTTAATAGCCGATTAAGTTGAAACAACAAGGCAGCGTTGGCAATAAGTACTTGATTCTTGTGTGGGTGGCTGAGCGCGCGATCGACTGTAATGAGCGCGATCTGAAGTGGCGCGTGCGATCGGACTGTACTGCGCGCGATCTGACTATCTGCGCTACTGCTTGAGCTGCGAGGAAGCAGCGCGTTACTTTAGAACAATCACATCTCAGACGTGGGTTCCCCGGACAGTAGTATTGAGAGGGCACAACTGCTCGTGATTTAGCGATGCAGAAATAAAAGCGCCGGGAAGGATTACAGCTGCTCTTGTTTGTGTGAGCTGACGGACAGAGAGAGTATGAGCTGAAACTGCAGCGCGGTCTGCTGAGGCTCGCGGCGGCGGCGGCCTGGCTAGCAGGAAGAAAGCGGCATTGCCTGAGAGTCGAGCTTGTAGCTCGACCAGCTTTATCATCCTTTCTCAATGGCAGGAGCGATTAAAAGCCGATGTAGAGCTGCTGGATACGGATGTTTACTTGGTGGCGAGAACAGGCCTCAAGTCTTACTGTGCGTTGCTTGTTGTTGCTTAGGACCCGTTTGTTTGGTCTGGCACCCGTGATGTATTGCTGAGGGTGATATAATATAGTTAGCATGGTGTTGAGCGGATGAGGATCGCTACTGGGTCCGGAGGTTTTCATAGAGAATCCATCTAACGAGTGGAGCTCGATTTCGGGTGTATAGCGACCAGAAGGGGGAGCCACAATGCCGTAAACTGTCGAGCTGCCGAAAAATGTCAAAGAGCTGTAGGTGAGTCAAACATCTCTATATATACATGCTTCCTCTCCTGCTGATAGGATGAGGTGTAATTGCTGATGACGTGTTGATTGTGATCATTTGAACGTGCTCCTCCCGAACTTTGTTAATAAAACATCATTTATAAGTCCATCTCCAGAGATATAGATGTTCCTTTGTCCACAGTGTGGAACATTTTTTAGGACGTTTTCAACCTATGTCACTGTAGCTAATCACCCTGGACATGGACAAAAGAGAACAATTGATGAAAGGTCACAATGCAGGATAGTCCAGATGGTGAATAAGCAACCTCTAACAAATTCAAGCTGTCCTGCAGGCTCAGGGTGCATCAGTGTCAGCGTGAACTATCCGTCGACATTTGAATGAAATGAAACACTATGACAGGAGGACCCCACTGCTGACATGAAAAAGCAAAAAAAGCCACAATGGACTGGAGTATGCTACAGTCCTTCTGGGAAAACATCTTGTGGACATATGAGACCAAGATAGAGCTTTTTGGTGAAGCACATCATTCTACTGTTTACCAAAAATATAATGAGGCCTAAAAAAAAAGAAAGAATGGTGGGGGTTCAAAGATGTTTTAGTGTTATTTTGCTGCCTCTGGTGCTGGGTGCCTTGACTGTCTGCAAGGCATCATGAAATCTGAGAATTACTAAAGAATTTTGAGTCATAGTGAAGGGCCCAGTGTCAGAAAGCTGGATTTGCGTCTGAGATCATGAATACTCCAGCAGGAAAATGACCCCAAACATACTTCAAAAAGCACCCAGAAATGGATGGGAACAAAGCGATGGTGAGTTCTGAATTGGCCAGCAATGAGTCCAAATCTAAATACCATCCTTAAATTTCTGTTGGGAAAGAGCGCCCTTCCAATATGAGAGACCTGGAGCAGTTTGCAAATGAAGAGTGGTCCATAATTCCGGGTGAGAGGTGTAAGAAGCTTATTGATGGTTTTAGGAAACGATTGATTTCAGTTATTTTTTTCCAAAGAATATGCAACCAAATATTATTTTGTTTTTACTCATATTTTTTTTTTTGTTCCAATAGACACAAAGGGAATACACATGTGTATAGCAAAACATGTATTAATGCAATAATTTTCTGTGAGCAATATTTGGACATGACTATAAGAGCTCATATTGCTGGATCTGTCTGCTGCTTTTTACACAATTAACCTCTAGATCACGCTGTCAAACCTCATGAAGAAGGGCATCTCACGAACCGCACTCCAATGATTCAAGTCTTAACTCTAAGGTAGGTTCTTAAGAGTGTTGTGAACGATGAGTTGAATATATTGAAACATCTAGCTACTTGGGTTCCTCAGGGCTCAGTGCTCGTACCACTTCTCTTCTCCATCTACATATAATCACTAGGATATGTAATTTCAAAATATGTTTATTTTTTCCTGTCACTGCTATGCTGATGGAACACAAATCTACCTCTTATTCTAGCCAGATAATCAGACAGTAGCTACTTGCATCTCAGCCAGGAATCTTGGAGTTATGATTGACGATCAGGTAAACGTCACGACCACATCGCTAGAACTGCCCAGTCTTGCACATGTTCCTTATACAACCATTATAAGGATCAGGCCTTTCCCATCAGAGCATACTACACAACTTACAACATATTGTAATGCTCTCTTGGCAGGCCCTCCAGTATGCACTGTCAAACCTCTTCAACTGATCCAGAATGCTGCAGCAAGAGTGGTCTTTAACGTGACAAAGAGTGCATACATCACACCTCTCCTCATAACATTGCACTGGCTGCCAATTGCATTTCACTCACAAATTCAAGTCACCGACGTTTGCCTACAGAACAACCCTTAGATCTCCACCCTTATACTTAAACTCACTACTTATGTGCCCTCCAGAAGCTTGCGTTCTGCAAGTGAATGGTGTCGTGTGGTGCCATGACAAAGAGGCAAAAAATAACTTTCACAAACCTTTGCCTTGACTATTCTATATATCCATAAAATAAAAAACTCTATGTGTACTGTAGAAGACTAACAGGGACTAGTCACAGCACTTGCATATTGTAACCTTATTTCTGTATTGATTGCTTCTATTGCTTTCCTCATTTTAAGTCACTTTAGATAAAAGCATCTGCTAAATGATTAAATGTAAATGTAAGTGCACAACGCAGATTTTAATGAGCGAATGAGCGAGTACCGGTGCCGAGTCTCAAATAGACAGGATCAGAATGAGACCACAGTAATTCTAACCTTATTATAAAATATATAAAAAAGTCTAAGCACTTCAAATCTCTTCCCCCAATTACAACAGCATTATACACTGCAGTATTTCTTGCTGCCAGTTGCAATATTATAGACAGAGGTTGACCGATTCATCAATTCTGCATTAATCGGTACAATTAGCTGATTGATGGAGCAATTGGTTATCGGCAAAAATCCATACTGATCGTTTTTCCAGATTCTGCTGGAGCGACTGAGACAAATCTGCTGGAAATGGACAGTACAAGAGCAGTCTCTACAACTTATGCCTTGTGCTGTTTATTTTGACATGTGCAGCTGCACTGCACACATAAGATGTGCATTTAAACCATTTATATGCAATGTTAACATTTCACAATAAGATTTCATTTGTAACATTAACTAAAATTAATAAATGCTGTAGAAGCATTGTACATTGTTATTTTGTTAATTTCAACATTCATGAATACAATTTTAAATTGAGTTTTAATTTTTATTTGATCTGTTAACCTTAGTTAATGGACTATGGACAATATTCATACGTGTTGTAAAAATATATTTTGCATTATGCATTTAGTTCATGTAAGCTAGCAAAATACATTATTGTTAACAAATGGGAATTACAAAGTGTTACCTCTGAAATGTACACACATTTCTAGGTTCTAACTAAAGAAACACATCTGACCGGCAATATTTTAATGTTTAAATTATTTTCTGTAGAATTTGTTCTGTAGAATTTTATATTTACACTCACCGAAAGGATTATTAGGAACAGCATACTAATACTGTGTTTGACCCTCTTTCACCTTCAGAACTGCCTTGATTCTACGTGGCACTGATTCAACAAGGTGCTGAAAGCATTCTTTAGAAATGTTGCCCATATTGACAGGATTGCAGTCGATGGAGATTTGTGGGATGCACATTCAGGGTAGCTCCCGTCCACCACATCCCAAAGATGCTCTATTAGGTTGAGATCTGGAGACTGTGGGCGCAATTTTAGTTCAGTGAACTCATTCTCATGTTGAAGGAACCAATTTGAAATTATTCAAACTTTGTGACATGGAGCATTATCCTGCTGGAAGTAGCCATCAGAGGTTGGTTACATGGTGGTCATAAAGGGATGGACATGGTCAGAAACAATGCTCATGTAGGCTGTGGCAATGATTAAACGATGCCCAATTGGCACTAAGGGGCTTAAATTGTGCCAAGAAAACATCAAAACATCCCCCACACCATTACACCACCACCAGAAGCCTGCACAGTGGAAACAAGGCATGATGGATCCATGTTCTCATTCTGTTCACGCCAAATTCTGACTCTACCAAAATACCAAAAGAAATTGAGACTCATCAGACCAGGCAACATTTTTCCAGTCTTCAACTGTCCAATTTTGGTGAGCTTGTGCAAATTGTAGCCTATTTTTCCTATTTGTAGTGTAGATGAGTGGTACCCAGTGGGGTCTCCTTCTGTTGTAGCCCATCCGAGTGGTTATTTCAGTCAAAGTTGCTCTTCTATCAGCTTGACTCAGTCGACACATTCTCCTCTGACTCTAGCATCAACAAGGCATTTTCACCCACAGGACTGCCGCATACTGGATGATTTTTCCTTTTCACACCATTCTTTGTAAAGCCTAGAAATGGTTGTGCGTGAAAATCGCAGTTACAGGGCAGATTGTGAAATACTCAGACTGGCCGTCTGGCACCAACAACCATGCCACGCTCAAAATTGCTTAAATCCCCTTTCTTTCCAATTCTGACATTCAGTTTCGAGTTCACGAGATTGTCTTGACCAGGAACAACCCCTAAATACATTGAAGCAACTGTCATTGCATCACTGAGAAATTGAACAGGTGTTCTTAACAATCCTTTAGGTGAGTGTACATTTATGCTTTTGACAGACACTTTTATCCAAAGCAACTTACATTGCATTCAAGGAACACATTGACATTGTAATCTTGTCTTAATTTTCCGTGAAATCTAATGCATGACCTTGAAGTTGTAAACATCAACGCTATACTGTTTGAGCTACAACATGAACATGATATAGGAACATAAAGGAAACAGTTCAGAATTGCTTTTTTTTTCTTTCAGTTTTGTAATTAAGAGTTTGAGTGTTATGTTTGCTTTATTCATTTTTTCATCGGTTCCATCAGTTAATTAATCATTTATCGAAAAGTACGGCTCTATCTGACCATAACCCAGTTACCTAAGCCTAACCCTACAACTATAGAGCTGCACCCAAAGGACATTGAGATAGTAAGAATGATTATTTTGTCTATGTTGGTGCATTTGATGTTGTGTGTGTGTGTGTGTTTCTTTTTTTTTCAGAAAGAAATTGGGTTTAAAATAAGATGCTACGCATGAAGCCATTACTGGAGCAATAATGGAGGACTATTCTCTGAGCTATCTGGGATGCCATTCAGCAACCTTGATTGAGCTCTAAAGACACAGGTGTGATTGCCTCAATAGCCACATTACCAGCAGAGAAACTAACTTTTTTCTTTTCGTTTTTTATTTTATTTTAACAACTGAAAGCTTGACAACCCAGGATCACATCAGGCTCATTTTATTCAGCAGCTGCCCCAATGGAACCTGTTTTAAACATCCAATTACAGACTTTTTTGAATGCAACTGTATGTGACAACTTCCCCTGACTCACACTTCTCTTTACAAAATAAGACAGACTGTCAAACCTGATAGAAATATGGATTGCTACGGATTATAGGCTAGTGATATTGTATATATAGACCTCTAAAGACACTCTTTGTCTGTTCAAAGTTTTACTTGCTTTCCACAATAGTGCATTTATCACAGTAATGTCTTAATTTAATACTGATTGGTGTTGATATATTGGCTAGAGAGATGCTGTGAAATATTACAATTTAAAATTTTAAAAGAACAGGATTTATTTACAAAAAAAGTAAAGTAAAGTTGAGCAAATAAATTCATAAATCTTGCTGATCCCAAACTTTTGAATGGTACTGTATGCACACTGTTCTTGCTTGAATGTTCTCGAATCATGTCAACTCGCTACATGCATTTTCTGACAGACAGACAGACAGACAACACATTGAACAGATCCCTAACACTATCCTATTGCAATAGCTGCAGGGACAATTCTTTGTGGTCTGTTTAAGTAGATTTCTTATTGTTCTGAAGTAATGTACTGACACAAGCTATACAACACCATAGGCCTCGCTCAGTTGCTGGTGTAATAGAATCTAAATGTAATGTGCGGGTCTTGACTCTTTTGTGGAATATGATATTGTGGCATGCTTTCAGGCTATGCTAACAAGGACCTTTAGAACTCAATATAGCTGGTTTAGTCCCCGAGTGGGCAGTTCATGTCCCATAGCAACAGTGTCATACTTCATGGGTGTGAGTGTGTGGGTGCGCGTGTGGAGCGCTGGATATAAACCTGATATTCTTTGATTTGCAGGTCCCTCTTTCTCTGAGGTAATATCTGCCTGCTTATAGCTCCACACAATAGCTGCTCACTAAAAAGCAGTGGAAATTACAATGCTAATAAAATCAATATTTTGCAGATATTTACTCCATTGAAAATCCATTGAATTTTTCAAAGAAGCATAAAATGCCTCCATCATTTGACACAGTTAAACGAAAAACAATACTCAATTGGGAAATTATGGTAGACGTGGAGAACAGCACTAATGATACACTAACATTGTCGTTCAGGAAAGGCCACCTCATAACTAACGTATATTCTCTCACAGACCTCCATCTCATTTAATTATCATTAGGGCACTGGAGGGCCTGTACACCTTACAGTTAAGATAATTATGATTAATAATCCTGCCAACCGAGGCATACAGCCAAAGTCAGTCATGGATGTCTGCCAAAACCAGTGCAGGACTGGTTAATAAGAATGTCCTACAACTACTCATTTCAGATAAAGTCAAACATAATAGGCAAAGTAAATACCCTGTCCTTGCATGTTCAGTGTCTTTGCAACAAATTTGACGTTCATTGACACTACAATATGTGTTTTAAGCATGAACATCTTTACTGATTAGAAATGATACATCCTCTTCAAATTGGTGGATGTTGATGATTTGAGTACACTCCAATTACCCTGATGAGGAAAATTACAAATGCATGTATTGCTGACAAAATGTTAATTCCTGATATTTAATTTCTTAATCAATTCAAAATGTATTTATTTCACTGTTTACAAAAAAATCTGTTTTTAATAATTCAATGACTTGCTTATAAAGACCGCTTGTTTCATTACTGAATGATTCAGTGTTTTTACATCAATCTCTTGAATGAATGATTCAGTGACAAATACATTTTTTGACAGTCACTTGTCGCCATCTACTGGTGTAACGATGTGATCGATATATAGTGATCCCTCGTTTATTGCGCTTAATGCGGACCGGAACCCCCCGCGATAGGTTGAAATCCGCGAAGCAGGACCAGCCAATCAGCTCACGGGATACATCCACTCGTGCTCTCATTGGTCGATCTCACGCCGGGAACCAATCACGTGTCTTGTCTGAGTGCCCATGGGTGTGTACAAAGCCTCTGAGAGAGTTTCTCTCTTTGTCTGGAAACCTGGGGACATCACGATGAAACAACGCTGCTTTCTGCAAAACGGCTACCGATATGCAGATATTTTTGTTTTGTTTTTTTCCGATAAATATTTTTGAAAATTCAGCGATTCACTGAGGCCACGAAACTTGAACTGCAAAGTGGCGAGGGATTACTGTAATCGTTATTTGAAGCGTCAAGTTATTTTCAAATTTTAATTTTCTCTACTTTGATCACTATACTGAAGACATCAGTGTTTAGATCTACACTATAAACCTTTATCCCAGTACTTCTGAGACTTGTAAGACACAATAATAACCAGTTGAAATGAAAAAAAAAGTGTTTCATACGTGACACCTGCTCTCTCTTGGTCAGCGGTCGTACCAATGCAGATCTGAATGTTAGCTGTGATTGTACTTGTTACAAGTTAAATAGACTAATAATTGTCATTTAGTAATAAGATTCCATGGCTGTTTGAATCGAGATCACAGTCGTGCTATAAAAGTAAAATATTTTCATTTAGAATTCAAAGAATAAGGGAGTTCCTGAAGTTTAACTAGAAGAACATGCAAATACCAAGGTCAGGCATTTGATCCTCAAACAAAATACAAACATTTTTTTATACAATATATTAATTAAATGTATGGCAAATTCATATGTAAAAGATACTACTTAAGGTTATGAGTACCTAAAGGGAGTTAAAGCAGAGAATGTTTCCATTAGAAAATACTACAAACATTTTAAATATTTCCAAAAAATAAGATTTCTTCCTGTGTCCAAATGTTTGCTTTTATGAATGTCATTTTAGTGTTTCAAAACCACAATAGCAAATCACAATGGCATTCACAGAACAGCTTTGAAATAGTCATAATAGCCTTCATTTGGAAAGCTTTTTAATGGTCCGGGAAATGCAAGTTTGAATGTGAATATTGAATTTAGTGAATTCATATTCTCTATTATTCAACATAAAGCCCTAAAAGTGTTCTTGCCTTTTATTTTTGTAGCCCTGCTGTAGATACCAGCTTTTACAATGAGTCATGAAAGAATGGGTGCCTCCGTTCTAAAACACTGCAGCAGCCTGGAAGGTAAATTATCACTTTGTCTGTTCGAGAACTATTGCACAGTTGTGAAGTTATAACTGCAGGTAAATTATCCATTCATATTCTGCTCTCTGTATTTGGCCTTCATTGTGCCTGGGAAGTTATTACCTGCTCACAGGACTTTGTATATTTAGATATTTTAGATATGGGAAACATGATTAAGTACGGAAAGTGTTTGATGTAAACCAAATGCACGCTCTTGGAGGTGACGGAGGAAGTAGGAACACCAAGAATAAGATTTTCATTGCATTTAAAGTGCAAATTAACATTTAGGATTTCATACCTGAATTCATATACAGATGCACAGTTCAAATAAAGTGTTCAGAAAACAGACAGAACATTATTTTTAGCTGTGGAATATTTTCTAAGTTAGTGATTTAAAGGTGCTCTAAGTGAGTTTAGAAGCTTTTTTTTGGGGGAGTTGGCGTTTTTTTTACTTTTTAAACAAGCATGAGTTTCCTTCCTGACTTTTTGCTAGCTATTTACAGATTTTATGGGGCTGTCGCAGATGAGAAAGGAATATTTTATACTTAGTGTTTAACCCCAAAAAAGATGGATATATCAGATCTTGCATCTGTTATTTTGCTAAGTGTTGGTTTACCAACAAATTGTGGGTAGTTTTCATTCACATGATCTAGGCTCTCCAACATTATGAAAAATGTTAAGTGATTAATTAGTTTGGAATTTCGAATTTAACCATTTTAATCCATATGGTGCCTAATTTATTCAAGCAAAGAAATAATTAGAAACATTTTTAAACAGCATGACAGTATCTCAAAATAGTGTAGTTTTTCAGTAACTAGTATTGTTTATTAGTGTCATGTTATCAGTGTGCAAACTGTGTGTGTGTGTGTGTGTGTGTGTGTGTGTGTGTGTTTGTGTACAACATCAAAATACAAAATGCTAATTTCTTTCTTGAAAAGCATAGAACTTCTGATTCTTTCAAAGCAAAATAAAAGAGCTTTCAATAATCATAACAAATAATAATAAAAATACTTCAACTGTCAATAAATGATTTGATCAATCTTTTTAATAAAAACAGCAAAACATCTTTGTTCATCTCACAAGCAAGTTCAGTACTTCTAAGTCAGTCATTTAAAATCGAAATCAATTAGTAAGTCGTTGATTCATTAAAAAAATATAAGACTGATTTAATATTTCATAAGGCATGTTTGAGAATCAAAATACACTAATATCAACTGAAACAATATAGAAGGAAAGAAAACATAACATGGTTTAAAATGTTTGAGACCTTTTTACAGAGCCAAACACCATAAAAATCATTTCAATCCTAACTTACAATATAAAAATAATAATAATTGTACAACGAACTGAACCATGCAGACTGATAACAGCTCAATTTAGAGACCAAACTAGCAACAACACAAGCTCAGACTTCTAAATATATGCTTTCTTTCTACCTTTAGACACACACACAAGTGGGGTTGACTGAATTACCTCCGCTTTCCCTTTTAGCAGACCACAGATATCTATACATGTTAAGAGATCCGCCTCAGAACACAAGCCTGCTAATTCTTTTTAGTACATCTTTTATTTAGGGACTCATCCAGTTTTTCTGAGTGAAGATGGGACTCTAAATCCTGCACTTCCATGCTTTATTTTAGTTATTGGGAATTTACTGTTGGGAATTTACTCACCTCTGGTTTCGAGTACATCAGATAAGGAGTTAAAATGAATAATTGTTTTTTTATTTATTTATTATTATTGCATGGATTACAATTGATGCTGTTATCGTCGATATCCTATAACATTTATGTCAAGGATCAATCAGCTTGATGATCAACATCTCATATGCTCAGCCATGACATTGTGGGTCACAATGAGAAGACGAGGGAACTCAATCTTCTTCCTTCCTGTACATACAGGAACTCTACATCCATAAATGCGGACATACGGATTGGATGTCAACACTCACTTACAGCTTCCCTCTTTCCTCCTTTACTTTTTCCTCTCTTCCATCAATCCTACACAGACTGCATAGTAGTATTTTCATCATAAGCAGCAACCAGGGAAATAATCTAGTCCCAGTGAAGGTTACAGGCAGTAATAAAGGAGGAAAAACCCTCAGTCTGGAAATGAAGCATTTTCTAATCAAAGACTCCACACACCTCACTATTGTGTTTAACTAAGGATGTGAGAGAATGAGAGGGCAATGCTATCTCATAAAGAAACAAAACGCTAGCGATTTTTCTCCTGAACCACCAAAGCGCCACTGCGGTGCCGTATTTAAATTTTTTGCTCTATTGCCGTTTCAGAGGAAATGTTTTCATCATTTATTCACATTCATGATGTTCAAAATCTGTATGATTCTCTGTCTTGTGTGCTTTTTTTAAAGAATATTCAAAAATGCACCACAAGAGTGGTCCATTATAATTGCGCTCTATATTTCAACTTTTTTACAATATAAAACATATAATAGACAGAAAAATATAAAAAGTACAATCATTTTAGTTACAATACACTATTATATAGATATTATTATTACTGTTATTCATTTAATGATTTACAAACTGCAACTGTCCCCTGGTTATCAAAATAGGAGTGAAATGACAAAGTTACAAATATATGATGACAGCATTTGCATTAGATTTGACAAATTTAGGCTGGGTATCCATCAATGGGAGTTGAAAATAACATCAGAAATCAACAGAGTATATAACAGTTTTAATGTATAATTAGTTAAATTGTTCAAAGGTACTGTATCACTTAAATCTGCATTTTCTGTAAAGCTGCTTTGAAACCATCTTTATTGTGAAAGGCTCTACATAAATAAACTTTGAATTTAATAATATGTATTCTGTTTATCGTTTCTTTCAAGAATGCTTGCAGTTCCGAAAAGTTCCAAAAATAACAAATTCATCACAAAAGTAGTCTATTGCAACATAGTGCAACAATATGGTTCCAGAAGTAAAAACTCATATTTCTCAACCATAATCATGCTTATGCTTATTTGACTATGCTGTTTGCAGTGCTTTAAGGGATTATAGTTATTTTATTATATAATTATTTTCTTAGAATTGTCACAAGATATGTCACCAGAAATACCACATAGTACAAAATTAAACTTAAAATTAAAAATTACTTGATACATATCATTACTAAATAAATATCATGGTACTGTACATTTTTTTATTAATATATTTGATTAAATACAATAAATCAGTTCAATGCAATCAATATTCTATAAACCTAAAATTATTTGTAAACAATTGCAGTAAGTTTTTCAATTCATAAAATACATTCATTTTACTTCAGTTGTGTCTGCTCCTCCCAAAAAGCCATTGCACACCTTCAAAAGTCTTTGAATAAAGCACATTAGTCATGGCCTACATTTATGGTGATAAAATGGTATTTTTTAAATAAATATTTTTTTTTTATATATATATACTGGTCATTAGTGTAGAGACTCAACAATATAACAGTTTAATATAAAAATGCAAACACAAACTACACCGAGGGGGAAAACATGGCAAAACTAAACATGACTCGACTCGACTCGACTGGACAAGATAAGACAAGAATTCGACAGGCGAGCGACAATGAAGCAGCACAGGACCAAACACAGGGATAATATATAAGGAACACACAACGCAGGTAACAGGTGGTGCAAATAAAACCAATAACGAAGAAACAGAACGGGTGGGGTTACACAATGACAGGCCAAAGAAAAAAAATGACATGAACAATGAGAACTCAAATACGAAAACGTGCAACTCACTGCACACTCACAGGAATACACAACAATAAGGCAGTATCCGAGCTCTGTCACACAACACGAGAAAAGAAGACCAAAGTGACAGAACCCTGACACATAAAGTGAATGTATTGGTGTTGCAGGATAAAAGTCACTAACACGACATTTCCCTTTGGAAAAAATGGGTGTATTTGTAATACGTCTGGGCATGATCTCTGGCTTTTACTTAATCAAAGGATACAGTAAACATACATTCATCAGTCATAAGTGTAACCTTGCCATAAGTGTCAATTATTTTCCAAAGCAATCCTCTGATTGCATCCCATTTTAGAGGACAGATACAGAGAGAGAGAGGGGAGAGAAAGAGAGACTAAAATGTAAATTTGACCTTTCTTCATTCTCCAAATCTGATCTGAGGTCAGTGCTTTATCTCTTGTAACATTTATCTGCATTCAGTAATGACCTTCCCATCATGCTCTACTGGAATACTGATGGGACTTAAACTTCACTAGCTGTCAGAGGCCATGAATACTCAAACTAAACATGATCATGTCCTGCAGTATGTAGAGCTGTACAAAAAAAACCAAAAAAAAAAAACCTGACTAGTCCCCATTATGTCAGCAAGCACACAGTTTTCAGTATCTGGTAGCCTAATCTTCAGCAATCCTTTCCGGTTCTCTTTATGAACACTAATGGTGCTGTTTCAGCTCATTGCAGATGATGCCATTTTGTCTTGAGGCTTAATCTCTTGTCATTTTTTTCCCCCTTGCTCTCTTTTTCTGCAGCTGTTAGTAAGGGATCTGTTTTTGAAGTATGCACTATGATAAGCAATCTAAAGATGTGTCACATTCTAAGAATATGAGGTGACACGTTTAGAAATGAGGGACATCGTGCTGATGCTGCTAGTTAACCTTCTAGACTTCCCAGCCAAGGAAATAATTAATATCATAGCATTTATCATAGTAGTATGCATATGATAATTTGCTAAAATGTGCTCCTTAATGTGCTAAAATTTCTACTTCCCTCTTCTGAAGTTGTGATTATATGCTTGTCACATTCAAGTGTTTCTTTGTCAGAAAGAACAGGAAATACGAAGGACATCAGGTTTTTTCTGGCCTATTTATTGGGAAAAAGCCTAAATGATATTTAGAATGTCTTTCATTGCCAATACTGATTCGATCTAGATAGTAATCTTGCTGATGATTCTGGAATTTCTGTCAAATACAGGCTTTTTCTGCTTTGTATAATACACTACTCGTCAAATGATTATTCACAAATGTAAATATGCACTACATTAATGACAAAGAAATAATAATAATAATAATAAACAAATAGCAGTCACAGGATTTTGATCAAAGTATACGAGGGAGAAACATTCACGTATCATTCAGTAATGACACAATTGAAATCAATGAAAGGGAGTCATTGAATCATTCATTCAAACCAATTTCTTTGAAATAATTCAAATTAAACAGACTGGAGCATTTAAAATTGTGTCAGAACCTCTAGCACATTACATGCCATTTTGTTTAGAATTGTGGAAGAATCGCAATCTCTATTTGAAACAAACAAAAAAAAGCTTTCTCAATTTATCCAGAATTGTGTATCTCTAACGTGAAAGCAGCATTAAAATACTGAAAGGATTTTAATAAGAAGTGCCAGTAAGCGAAGCACTGACCTATACAGGTTTTCTGAGAAATCACAAGTGCAATTTAACAAATCTATATAATTCAAGCATGCTTAATAAGCAAGAGTTTGTCCAAAAAACTTTAGGTGAACCGTTTCTGTTCTCCAACCTTCAAATGAAATAAACTCATACTGAGATTAAGGGCCTTTTGGAAAAGCATCAAGGCTAACATTATGCACCGTAATGACAAATAATATACACTCTGGTCAAAATTGAAGTAAATTGGTAGCTAATTGAAGCTGAGTAGATGACTGGAACCCATCCAATTAGATCTCATTACTTCAGCATTCTCTTCATTTTCTGCTTGTTGGTGTGCAAATTGGAAGCTAATGATTATAAGTTTTCATATGGCAGGTGTGTTTAAAAAAAGAAACGCAACATGGTTTATGGAACTAAAATATTCAATCAAAAGTTTGACCACTCAAGACTAGAGTTTGTTCCCAGAGCAATAGATGTGCTGATGCAGTACATGTGTTGTTATGAATTATCAATCATTATTTTCTTATACCCTGAAGAGAACATTCTGGACAAGCTATTTCCAAAACGTCCAACATGACAATTTCCATGAGACACATGTCATCATAAAGCCATGTCATTTTCCTGAGGCAGTTTAGACTGTCGTTGATGTGCTCTGCCACAGCAGACTAATAGTGGTTGACAACGTCAATGAAAATAGATTTGCTTGTCTGGCCTTCTAACTTAACCTATGAGTTGCTAGTCATTCTTACTGACTAGAAAAGGTAAGCCATTTACAAGTCTAATTCTTTTGTACAAATGTGTGCGTGGCATTATTTTATTAATTACCCTTAAACCTTTTCACATGTCAACTAGCTAGTGTAAAATCCCATGAGCAAAACCAAAATCCCATGAGCTTTTCCACTCTGATTTGAGTTTTGATTTTTGAAAATCAAACTAAAAAGAACCCACTAAAAAGAGCCGACCCATTTGAGTCATCCGTTCATGAATCAGGGAGGTTAGTGATATATTTAAAATGTTTTGATTCACTAAAAATAATCGGCTAATAATATTATTTCCCCTGAACCGTTCAACTGCTAATGAAAAAAAACGTCAAAAGTCATTCGGCTCCATTTTTTTTTTCGGGGTTATAAATTATAACTAGTCATGAATCCACTCATATGAGTCACTCATTCAAAAATTACACTACATTGGTCATGCTGTATTTTTTGATGCAATACGCATCATAAGCTCATTAGAGTCTTTCTTACGTGATCTTATGAAAAAACAAAGTATCTCAACCAGCAATCCTGGGACAGATCAATGTGAAACTCTATAAAATATCAATTTCAAATACAAGAAAAAAGCACTACAACCAAGTCACACTTGCGACTGACACTATTTATAAACTTGAGACAGTCTTTCAAAAGAACTTTTTACACTTGAGTCTCTGCATCATCTCCTCCCTTGCTCAGCAGATATGTTACCTGTCAGGACCTGGAAGCACGACCAATGGCGGTTACTTCCAATCAGGCAAAGGCACTAATACTGAAACTATCCAGTTCTGAGGAGCTGGATGTTGTTAGTATTGAGGCTGAAAAGGAAGACTCACTACCAGCCTTGAGTGGCCGTCTGAGCGCAAGGATGTTCGTCCAAATGCAAACTGGACAAGCGTTACCTGCCTGGTAGAGTGCAACCTCTACGTCAGGGCTTACCTTTTTTCCTGGACCTCCACAACAAGGTGTTGAGGTCTTGGAAGAGGCCTGCCTGCTACAGGGTGCATAGCAGTACAAGTACTAACTAGGCTGCCCTTTTTAGGAGCCAAAAAAATACTTGTCAAGAAAGGTCTTGAGGGATCACTCAACTTAGGGACCAGCTCATAGACTCTGGTCTCTCAACTGAGGTTCTTAATACTCTTCTCCACTCCAGAGCTCAATCCACAAGGAAACTGTACACCCTGAAGTTGAAAATCTTCATTTCTTGCTGCAGGGAGAAGTAATTGAACCCAGTTACCTGTCCAATTGGCACCGTGCTAGAGTTGCAAGACATATTTGCTGCAGGGTTATCTTATTCTACACTTAAGGTCTATGTAGTTGCCATAGCTGCTTACCACACACCTCTGGGTGCTACATCTATAGGGAGACACCCTCCAGTTACCCATTTTCTCCATGCTAGCTGGTCTTCCCCATTACCTGTATTAGGTTCTACCAGTTAGACCACCACTCCGGCATTTGCATTCTAGTTTCCAAAGCGTTTCGAGGCAGCACGAGTTACCTTGACAGGGTACGTCTCAGGTTACATGTGGAACCCTAGTTCCCTAAGAGGGAATGAGACGCTGTGTCTCTCCGTCACAGCTCCTACATGCCGGTGTCTTGCTTCAGAAACTTTCAAGCTTCACTTTCCTGGTTCATGTTGTCATCCTCCACTACGTGCATTCACACGATAGTTGGATAGTGCTTCACTAGACAACATGCTAAGGTATTCCCATAAGGCATTCATTTCGACGAAACGTCTCTCGGTTATCTCGGTTACATAAGTAACCTGAGATAATTTCTTGGTTTCCACTTAGCTGTATCCTTGGTATCCTGACATTGGAGGTTACGCCAAATTTCTCCATAAAGCCTTCCCATGAACAAGGAGTAAAATGTGGTCTGGACTTTCTGTCTACTTCTCACCTATGTGCTCCAAGAAGGGAAGTGTAATCTCCCGGCCATACCCTGGAAAACTGCCTTGGCTTGCAGGCTAAACTAGGTGAGGGGGAAGTGCTGCTTCGCGCTCAGGGCGGAAGAGGACATAGTAGTCCCAACGGCCAGAAGTAGTTCCAGTGGAGTGGCGCCCCAGGGACTTATCAGCCAAGAAAAGCAACATAATGGCAGGACAAAACACATCAAACCGTATACTTCCAGTGGCCGGAGTCCACAGGAGCATTGCGGCTGGAAATGGTTCTGGTCGAACTACTACGGTGGAACGACAGTATGATGAAGGACCCTCAAACCCACTCGGGAGGGGTTCATCCGAGAACAGGACTATCAAGGCTGCACCTTTGCTGCGTTGTAGGAGGGAGCTAACACTGTCTACCTTCAATGCACTCACGATCCGCGAAGAGGCTCGAGCTCAGGAACTGGCGGCGTGCGCAAAGGCAGTAGGTATCAGCATCTTAGGCATTCAGGAACATCGAAGAGTGCATGCACAATCTGAGGTTGTCTACAGTATGTTAGAAGGGATGTACCTCGTCACCACATCAGCATGGAGGGACCCTGTGACGAATTCGGCACAAGGAGGAGTTGGCTTACTTCTTAACAGCCACGCCAGGAAAGCAATTAGAAGCGTCACGCCTCACGGAAGTCGAATCCTAGTTGCAGAGTTTCAAGGGAACCCTCTAACATCAGTCATAGTTGTTTATTCACCACACAACTCCAGCAACGATGAGGATATGGACAACTTTTACACCCAGTTATCTTCTGCCATACAGAGTATACCAGCCCACCATTTTCTTGCAGTACTGGGTGACTTCAACGCCCGGGTAGGCAAAGAAAATGAGACGTTTGCATACCATGAAGCAACAAACAGGAATGGACAGTACCTGGTAGATCTCGTCCAACAGTACCGCTTAATAATCACAAACACAGCCTTCAGGAAACGTCCAGGCAAACAGTGGACTTTCAGAGACAGGTTCACCAATGAGAAGCGGCAATTAGACTACATCTTGATTAGAAAGAAATGGAGGAACAGTGTTTTAAACACAGAAGCATATAGCTGCTTTGACTCCGTAAACTCTGATCACAGACTAGTGTCAACAAAGGTGAGACTCAGCTTACGAGTAAACAAAACAACTGGACGCAGAGTAAAGCATGACTGGCAAACCTTCAGTACCAACTTAGATCTGCAGCAGCGATACACAGTGGAGGTTAGGAACCGCTACCAGACACTCAAGAGAGAGGAGGAAACGGCTACAGAGACATACCAACACTTTGTGGATGCAAGTATAGAAGCACTGAAACTTGTGCCTGAGGTCCAGAAAGCAAAGAGGACACACCAGTCAGATCATCCAGATGTTGTGAGAGCCCGCAAGGCTGTGGACACTGCAAGATCCACATACACAAGGAATGATTCGGAGCAACATCTGGAAGACCTCAAGGTTGCGAAAAGCTATCTTTTGTCAGTATACAACAGGCTCAAAGAAGAGGAGCTGGCAGAGAAGATAAGTCTGGTGGAAGGTGCTTCAGAGAGCATGAAGTATAGCGAGGCATGGAATATCGTTAATAACATCAGCGGTCGAGGTTCAACCAAAGCAGGACAGATGGAAGGAACCACAGCAGATAACCGGGTGAAAACATGGTTCACACACTTCAAGAACCTGCTAGGCAACCCTCCAGTGGTTGAGGAAGAAGACGAGGAAATTCCGCAGATCTTCTCCAACCTTGACATAGAGGAAGGACCTTTCACCATGCACGAGTTTGCCAAAGTTAAACGCTCACTAAGGAAAGGGAAAAGCGCTGGTCCCGACGGGATACCTCCAGAGATCATCAAATACTGTGACCTAGATGATATTCTTCTGGACATCTGCAATGTTGCCCTAATGAAGAATGATAAACCGGAGCAGTGGACATGGTCAAACATCATCCCAGTACCAAAGTCTGGCAATCTGACCAAAGCTGACAACTATAGAGGAATCAGCTTAACCTGCATCATAGCAAAGCTGTATAACCGAATGATCCTAAACAGAATACGACCAGTGATTAACCTGAGGATGAGATATAACCAGAATGGTTTTCGAATCGGTAGGACAACAGTTGCCCAGATCCTCGCATTGAGAAGAATCATAGAAGAGGTAAAGAAGAACAACCTCTCTGCAATTCTTACGTTCATCGATTTCAAGAAGGCATTCGACTCCATCCACAGGGGGAAGATGATGCGTATTCTGAAAGCATACGGGATCCCTTCAAGATTACTCTCTGCCATAGAAACCATGTACTCTGGCACAAAGGCAAAAGTCGTAACACCAGATGGGACAACAGAAGAATTCGACATCTTAGCAGGAGTTCTTCAGGGGGATACATTGGCCCCATTCTTGTTTGTCATAGTTCTTGACTACGCCCTACGAAAGGCTACTGCAAACTATGAACACCTAGGCTTTACAATAACTCCAAGAAGGTCTAGAAGACATGGACCAGTAACTCTGACAGACTTGGAATTCGCAGACGACATATGTCTTCTCTCTGACGAAATTCAAGAAGCACAGGAACTTCTAGAGAGAGTCGAAAAGGAATGTTCAAAAGTGGGATTGCATCTAAATGCCAAGAAAACTGAATACATGGCTTTTAACATTGGTGAACACCAACCACTGACAACCAGCGATGGATCGCAGTTAAAACGCACTGGTGATTTCAAATATCTTGGAGCATGGGTCAACACAACAGAGCAAGACATCCGGATAAGGAAGTCTATTGCTTGGAAAGCACTGCATGGCATGAAGAAAATTTGGAAGTCTACACTATCCAAGAGACTCAAGGCAAGATTCTTCATTGGAGCAGTGGAGACTATACTTCTCTATGGGTGTGAAGCCTGGACACTAACCGGGACCCTCTCAAAGGCATTAGATGGTTGCTATACCAGAATGCTGAGAATGGTGTTCAACATCAGCTGGAAGGACCATGTCACCAATGCGGAGCTATATGGAGATCTACCGAGGTTAACAGACAAGATTGCTGCACGACGCCTAAGTCTCGCTGGACACTGCTTTAGACATCCTGAACTCCCTGCTCACCACGTAATACTGTGGCAGCCAAAACATGGAAAGATGGGAGTCGGGCGCCCACCGATAACGATGGTAAACACCTTACTATCAGACACCAGTGTCATCACCGTCGAGGAACTAGCTACTTGTATGCAGGACAGAGATGTATGGCGCCGCTGTTGTAGAGCTCGGCTTTCAACGCCGACTTAGTAGTAGTAGTAGTGTCGCTCATGATATTATTAAAAAGTTATTCAGTGGCAAAAGCAGAAGGCAGTTTAGATAGGGAGATCAGATGCAGGGACTTTGTGAAGCGACCAAAATCTATAGCAAACAATGACCATGTGGGACTAAGGACAAAGGTGGTTAAAGGTAAGAGCTTTTCAGTTGGCAGAGTTCTTGGTATTTCAGATTTTGCACAGATGGAGCATGATGATTCAACACGTCTAATCTTGTTTATTATGTTATTCCACCAGTGCTTTCCTCTCAGTAATTGGTATGTGCACTGAATGTCTGGATGGCCAGGGGCAACAGAAGTGTGGCCCCATGTAATGATTCTGTCACGTAAATAAAAAGGAACAACACATTTGTTAGGAAGACAGGAGGCAGAT
Organism: Rhodeus uyekii; assembly: GCA_037043235.1. Lineage (NCBI taxonomy): Eukaryota > Metazoa > Chordata > Actinopteri > Cypriniformes > Acheilognathidae > Rhodeus > Rhodeus uyekii. Next base: position 26,075 of record JAWRVZ010000085.1, read on the forward strand.
ATTTTGTTTTGTGGATAGTTTGATGTTTCTTGATCGAGTTTCCAGTCTATTGAGTCTACTATGCAGGCAAGGGGAAGATTATACTCTTCAAAATATACTGCAAGAAAATGCAATAGCCTTAGCATTCTTTGGTCCTGGAAAGGACAATGTGAAATGAAACCAACTGGAGAAATGGGACCAACAGCCTTTTATGTGATTCAGTGAAAATTCTAAGTTCTTGCGTTCAGTGTAAATGGTGAAACAATGCTAAAAAAAAAAAACAATATCATAATTACACTCAGTTGGTGATAGTATCATGGAAAATAAAAAACTAAAGGGTGAAGTTTAGGTTTTTCTCCAAACCTCCGGGAAAGAATGGTGCCAACTCATACCTTCTACAACAAAAGGCTTGGAAGGATCAAACTGTAGTGAATTCAGTTTTTCATCATAGTTTTTCATCATTTCATCATAGCTTTCTCAGTACTGGAATTCCAGGTTAGATGCTTTGATCCCCCTTTGAGCAAAGATGTGAGAGGATGAGCTTTGGAAATAAAGCACTGAATGAATCTTTGCTAAAAAAAGTTGTCAAATTCTTGGAACCTCTGTAAGTCTTTGCAGTTCTGAGGAGTTATTTGGAGTGATCCATTGACAACTCTTCTGGGCTGATGGTTTATCCTAAGAAGGATATGGGGCATTGATGAAATTCACATTATCCCATTTCATATACAGCCGGAAGACTTGTCAGACATGATCAACATGATATGTAAAGGTGGGTAAATACAGTATCTCTTATGTTGGCAATAACACATTCTCCTGACACCATCTCTCCCATTCAGCCTTACTCAATTACGTTTCACTAACATACTGGGGTTTGTACAAGGTACTTGGAGAGTAGGATGATTCCGAAGTAATAGGTCTAGACGGATGGAAAGATCTATGAGTGAGTCAAGTGTAATTGTTTATCTCGGCAAGTCAGCTCCGTGAGGATGTCAGAGTTGAGACCTCAGTGAAAGCTCCAGTTCCACTTCCACCTGCAATGGTTCTAAACTCAAGTGCATATTCATGCCGACCATCAAGGTCATTAGTTGTTCTCTTGCTTCCATACCATCATTGCATGATCAAATACACAACAGAACTTTTCAGTGAAACGGTGATATGATGTAACAGTTTCTCTTCCTTGTTCTCAGGCTTCTGAGGCCATTTCAAAGCCTTCCCGGGTCAGCAAGTTAAAAAATTACAGTTAAAGACCTGAGGCCCAGATATGATGAATGATGATCAGGAATCAGAAGTGCAGTCATTTGAAGAAATTTTAGTGAAGAATAGTTTGCAGTTTCATCAGCAGAAGCTTCAAGTCTCACAAGGAGTTTGTTAGGCCGCCATGATTACAATTACAGTGTTACAGTAATTATACTCCAACAGAAGCTACTATGTCATTACTGAAGTTTAAATGATTCCGATTGGCTAAGAAAGAAAGGTAAAAAAAAGTAATTTTCCACACAAGAGCAGCTAGTCAGAAGCATACCTTCGTCGATCACATGGTTGACAACAGGGTATCTGGTTTACGTGTCAAGTGACCTTCCAGGTTGCAGAAAAGCATTCCAAGTTTCAGATTGATGAGAACAACAAGTCATTTCATCTCTACATACATAGAACTCCAAGGCTGGAGTTTTTCTAGGCTCCAACTATCAACAGAAAAACTTCTCAAAACATTCTGCTAACATGTTTTATCTGGTGAGAAGTACAGACAGTATTTATCATTAGTCTATGAAAAAATACAGAAAATCAAAGTAAAGGCTTTAACAGATAAGTGATTGACTAAAGTGTACATACATTTGAAGTAGTTCAAAAACAAATTATGAATCAAAATTTCATTATAACTTGATTAACTTCACTATATCACTCATTACAAAAAAAAAAAAAAAAAAAAAAAAAATTATATATATATATATATATACACACAAGTGGTAGTGGATTTCTGCTCTCCCGGTGTTTTTCCACTCACCTGTCTCGTCATCACTCACCTCATTAGTATTATCAGCTGTGTCTTGTTCCCTCAGTCAACCCTTGTGTATATCTACCTTCTTTTCCTTCAGTCTTTATCCATCAATGTCTGTAAATGTTGTGGTTTCCGTCCTGGTAGCTCTCTGTCTGGTTTTATGATAAAGTTTTGCACAAGACAATCCTTATTGTATATATTTAAAGTGTTTTGTTTGAGTTTCATTATCAATTATATCTAAGTTCATTCTGTGCCTCCGTGCCTTCCTCCTGCTCCACACAACCGTGAAACACTGAAATTGTTTTGTTCTAAAATGGATCAGTGAGTTTGAACAAACCGGCTAAGCGATGATTCAATAACTCACTCACAAAGATAGCTCTTGTGATCATCTGGTGAATATTTCACAGAAAAGGTTCCACCTGTTGTACATAAAAATGAATGAAAGATATCGCCAGTTCTGCATAATTCAATGCAAGCTTGAAAACAAATTAAGGTTGTGTGAATGTGTGGTTTCCTGAAGCAAAGAAGTCTTGGCTATAATGTGAAAGATGTTACGCTCACACTCCCAGTTTCAATAGCACTTCACAGTAGCTCAGTCCATGCGTGTGGCAAAATGATGAGGAGCCTCAAACCGGGTTATTTACAGGTAAACATGGCAGTGATATATGGGTTCCATCTCGCACACTTATGACTCTATTCCACATTATGATAGATCACCTCCTCCAGATTCACATTGTCCTGTCAGCTATGACAATAAAAAACGAGACTCACCAAAATAAAACAAACAAACCACAAAAATCCACATATTCCAGTCAGCTGTAACTGTAACAAATGTGGTGCGCTAGGAACACAGTCATGATCCACAGTGAAAATTTAAAAATACTGCCGACAATATGCTCCTTCTGTCTTTACCTCACTTTGTCTTTTTCCTGCACAGTGTGGAAACTCATACGAGGAGGCCTTTGTAATAAAGGCAGTTCTGCGACAACAGCTGTTATCAGGATCGTTGATTTGTGGCTATAATAGTATGTGTTGCTGTCCACAGCCCAGTGTTCACTATGACAATATGTATGAACATTTTTCTTACAGATAATCACAACAGTGTATCTCATACAAAAACGAAACTCTATCCTGCAGAGAATGACCATGAAATTACACCAAGGAAATGTATTTGTTTTCTATGAACATTATTTGGATGCCAATGCCATCAATGCTGACACAAATATGTTTGTGTTGCTATCTTTAGCATTAAGTTGTGAACATTTTATTTTTGAATGTTCAAAATGTCCAGTTTTTTAATTGTTTTACAAACGTTTATTGGTCATGTGACCATTAAAGGAATATTTCATTTTATTATTTTTCAATCATTATGGGAATGTTACTTTGACTGTTCTCTAAACATTACAAAGTACACTTCAAGTTCATTTTATCAAGTATACTTAAGTGAAGTTCAAGTATAGTTTTAAGTACTGTATTTTCCCGCATATAACCCGCGGGTTATAGCAGATTTTACAGAAACCCCAGGTGCGGGTTATATACGGGTGCGTGCTATATCACACTTTTTTACATGTCATAATATTTCAATATATATTTTTACGTCCCTAAGGACGTAATTTTATTTTTATTTTTTTGCTGTATTTTCTTTCTGTTTTTCTGAGGGTTGTTGTCTATGGCGCTTGTACTATCACTCTGACAGATGTCACTGATAGGCTGTCTTACCTGTCAATCATGCCATAAGACGTGATTGGCAGTGCTGCCTTGAGGGCGGGCTCTTCTCATCTCACCTGATGATCAACACGCTTCTTAAGGGATGTGCTGCTGCACAGCAGGAGAGACTGCTTTTTCTTTTTTTTTTCTGATTCGGACTTGTTTGTTTTCTTATTGTTTGAATTTCACACACAAGCATTTTTTACCGAGCCTGAACAGTTATGGATAATTGACATCATGTGAGCAACATTCGAAATTCGAAATGTGAACTTACACCAAAAAATGTAATCATGGAATCATGTAATCTATAGGTGTGGGTTATATAAGGGTGCTGGTTATATCAACACATTTTTACACAAAACCCCAAAACCCGCGGGCTATATGAGGGTGCAGAGTACCTTCGTCTGCGGGTTATTTGTGGGGAAATACGGTATATATATATATATATATAAATTTTTTTATGTAGTAACTAGACTAATATAAATGTACTAGAAATATACTTGTAAGATTACAGTTTCAATACTACTTAGGACTAAACTGGCTCACTTTTTAGTGTATAAAAGTATACTTTAAGTGTATCAGTAGTAAACTTTGAGTACACAACTAGTTTACAACTAAGGTTTTCTTTTGTACTGAAACTAAACTACAAGTGGACTATTAATATTGATAGTTTACAGGTCACTTGTAGCAATTTTTTTTTTTTGTTCAAATAAAGTGCACTTTAAAGTACACAAAGATTTATGCTGCAATCACAAGTTTAAGTTCTTAAGCAACGTTTTCTTTAGCATTATGCTTAGTTTACTGTTTATGCATTATTTTTGCACTTTAAGTACTCTTTCTATTTAGGTATTATTATTTTATTTTTTTATATTCGATATATACCTGTAACTGTAATTTAACGCTTTCCATGTGAAAAAAAGCAGGCACAGCAGTGTCAAATAAGTCAATAAATATATAATTATTCTTCTATTCTTTATAGTAATTGCTATGTTCAAAAGCTTTTAAAAAGATAAGTAAAGCTTTTTAGTTTTCCAATCTGCCATCTTCCCTTCAAAGTGTTTGATCCCAACAAATAAGCTGGTCTGACTAATTACGCAGTCAGGTCTAATTCACAGTTGAGGAAGGTGTGTGGCGGCCCCTTTCAGTCCTTTTCCTAAAGTGAATATGAATTGACAGCTGAAGGAAGGTTGAAATGAAACACGCCTCACTGCGGCTGACGGTGCTGGAGATGAGAAGTGAGGAGCTCAGAGAAACATGCAGCGACACCAGAGCGTCATTCATTATTCCAGCTGCGCTTGTCCTAATGTTTCTTCTGCAAAACTTCAGGAGAGCAGACATTAGTCAGCAAAATCTCCACGAGAGGGCCCGATTCTCTCCTTGTAACTGACAGCCTGGTGTCACATGATCACTGTAGTGATGTGCTGTATACCAAAACATGGCTCTGGTAACGTTTAACAAGGGCAACCTTATAAGAAAAACGTCATTTGAGCATGTGGTGTCTGAAAGGTGTGTTTTTGTGTGGACATTTGCAACATATGGTTTAAAACTGATAAGACTCTTACTGACGCAAACGATTCAACTGAAGGACATACAAGCCATCTAAAGAAAACATCTGTCACAACTTGCTCATCTTCCAACAAAAAAACTTGAAAACTTGAAGCTTATCTAGGATGCTGAGGATTTTTCAATTACTGTTTAATTTATTTATTTACGAGTCTTTGATGAATAGAACGTTTTAAAGTATAGAATTTATTTTTACATATAAATCGTATTTACTGCGTCCTTTCTATAAAAATCTCCACCAAAAAAACACTTATTGATGAGTTATTTTTATTGTTTATTTAGTGAATTAACCCAAAACTTATGGTAGTGCGAGTGTATTACTCTTGTAGGGCCTGTATATGTCAGGGAACGGGAAGGATGCGAGGACCCAATCGCAAGGGGGAAGACAATTTATTGACAGAAATAAAAACAAAAACATGACTCAAACAAAACCACCCCAAGTGGGGGGAAAAACAGACAAGGACAAGACTAGGATTCACTAGAAATAACTAGGATTCAACTAGGACTCCACTTGGATTCAACTAGGTCTCAACTAGAAAATAACTAAGACTCAACCAGACATCAGGACAGAAGACAATGAAGCAGCACAGGACAGCAAACACTATGGGATTATAAAGAGCACATGGGGAAGTTAACGAGGGAAGGCAGCTGGGGCAAATCAAATTAATGATAATGAAACGAGACGGGTGGGGTAACAGACAAGACATGAATTCAGCCAATGCACATAGACAACTCACAACATTGCAGTAGTGTCAGAGCTCTGCCACAACAACAAGAGATTACTAGACCGAATGTGGCAGAACCCTGACACTACCCCCCCTCAAAAGGGACGCCACCTGGCGTCCCTACGAGGAACAAGACTAGAACAGGACAGACATATGATGACAACAACAAGACCGATGCAAACAGGACAAGGCAGGAAAAATAAAAATACACAAGGACAACGAGAGAGAGGGAAGAAAAGTCAGGCAAATAACTCAATCAAGCTAACTAAACAGTTTGCAAAACCAACATCATGAAACTACCTCAAAAAGTCCTCAATATCATGAAAAAAAGTCACTTATCAAAACAGAGTCCTGGGGAGGGGGCAACTGGAGGGATGAGCCAGGGTGGCTCAGACAGTACAGGGTTCTTAGCTGATGGCCAGGTTGGAGCAGGGGGAATGAGCCAGGGAGGCTCAAGCAGGGACAACGGGTCAGGCGGTGCCGGGGGGGTGAGCCATGCGGGCTCAAGCAAGGCCAGCGGGTCAGGCGGCACCGGAGGGGTGAACCAGGCCGGCTCCGGAGAATCTGGAGTCCTGGCAGACGGCCAGGGCAGTGCTGGAGGAAACGGCAGCTTGGACTGGTTAGGCAGAACTGGGCGCTCTAGAGGGTCTGGGGGGTCTGGGCGCTCTAGAGGGTCTGGGCGCTCTAGAGGGTCTGGGGGGTCTGGGCGCTCTAGAGGGTCTGGGCGCTCTAGAGGGTCTGGGCGCTCTAGAGGGTCTGGGCGTTCGGGCGGCGCCGGCAGGCAGAGGCGCTCGGGCGGCGCCGGCAGGCAGAGGCGCTCGGGCGGCACCGGCAGGCAGAGGCGTTCTGGGCGTTCGGGCGGCGCCGGCAGGCAGAGGCGTTTGGGCGGCGCCGGCAGGCAGAGGCGTTCTGGGCGTTCGGGCGGCGTCGGCAGGCAGGGGGTGGCCTCTGTGGCTTGAGAGTCGGAGGAAGCCCTCTTCTTTCTCTGGTGTTTCCGAGGGCGACGCGGCGACAAAGAGTCAGTCGGCTCTGGTGGGGCGGCCTCCTGACCGACTGTGGGCTCTTGGGCGGCCTCCTGACCGACTGCGGGCTCTTGGGCGGCGGCCGCGGGCCCGTTCTTCCTCCTCCGTCTCCGTTTCCGGGTCATTGGAGGGCTGGGGCCCCCACTGACTGCAGATGGTACGGGGGAACGGTCAGTGGGCTGGGAGCTCGTTAGGGGAGCGGGTTCCTGCTCCCCAAGATGGAAGATGTGGTACACGAACTCCCAGAAACTAAGATGCCCCAGCTTTTCCATCTCCCAATAGACAAGAGGCTGATCGAGGCAGATGTTGAATACCTCCTTGACGTCAGCCTCCTCGTAGTCAAAGTGATGCACCTCAATCAGGAAGTCCGCAGCGAACTCCCGCACATCAGCGCCCAGCTGGCGGAAGTATCGGGAATTTACGAGGTGCATCATCTGCTGGCGGGTGGATGGTCTTGGAGAGGGAGATGGAAAAAGGAAGATCCCCATCTCTGCTGAGTCCTCTTGTGGCTGCTTCATTCTGTCAGGGAACGGGAAGGATGCGAGGACCCAATCGCAAGGGGGAAGACAATTTATTGACAGAAATAAAAACAAAAACATGACTCAAACAAAACCACCCCAAGTGGGGGAAAAACAGACAAGGACAAGACTAGGATTCACTAGAAATAACTAGGATTCAACTAGGACTCCACTTGGATTCAACTAGGTCTCAACTAGAAAATAACTAAGACTCAACCAGACATCAGGACAGAAGACAATGAAGCAGCACAGGACAGCAAACACTATGGGATTATAAAGGCAGCTGGGGCAAAGGCAGCTGGGGCAAATCAAATTAATGATAATGAAACGAGACGGGTGGGGTAACAGACAAGACATGAATGCAGCCAATGCACATAGACAACTCACAACATTGCAGTAGTGTCAGAGCTCTGCCACAACAAGAGATTACTAGACCGAATGTGGCAGAACCCTGACAGTATAGGCCTTTACATGCATACATATAGTATACTTGACAGTATTTGTTTTTGTGGGTAAAATAAAAAAAATCACTCAATATTCTCGTTTACTGGGCCTGTGACAAACAACCAAAAGCTAACTGAAGCTCATTTCATGGAAGTTGCATGAGAATCAGCAGCAAGAGACGGGAAACACTGCTGCTTTTACATTTTTACAAGGTGATCATGAACATGGACATAACTCTAAATAAAGCATACGATAAGGAAATAAAAACATATAATCTCTGTTCTCATTTCTCATCAATTCACATTAATGCAGAGAATGGTAAGCATCATTTTATGTATTTTTGAAGAAATAAACTACACAAAGAGAAAAACAAAGACCTAAAATGGCGCTGTCACATAGTTTGGCACGTGCGAGCATACAGCATATTTTACATTTATGCATTTGGCAGATGCTTTTATCCAAAGCGACTTACATTGCATTCAAGGAACACATTAAATCAGTTCTTGCTTTCCTTGGGATCAAACCCATGACCTTGCTGTCTTAAGGGCCAGTCACACAGCGAAAACGCATGAATCACGCACGAATTACGCACGATTTTGAGCATGCGTCATATGCGTAATTCGGCGGTGGAATGAACGTGGACCATCAGTGATTGTAAGTGGATGTGCGTCGAAGGCGGTTTGTGCGCGATTTTGAGTTTTGAACGGTTCAAAAATGTTCGTATCCTACGTTATTCATGAGACGGAGTGCGTAATTTCTGCGTCGAGTATGCATGACTATGCGCGGGACACGCGTCGGCCGTCAGTGCTTATGCGTCGGAACTGGTTCGAAACCGCGCACGTATACGTCCATCCACTGACGCCCCACTTTCATATCATGCATGAATCGCGCACGTATCACGTTCATTGTACTGACATCCACTGATGATGTGGATTCCGAAAGTGCTTGTACGTGGAACGTTCGCAAAGCGTGCGTTTTTGGACGCGCTCCGTCAGTGATTCATGTGTCGGACGTGCGTCGAATGTTCGTGGAATACTTTGGTCAATTTCTCGACGCACAAGCACGCACAAACCCAATCTGTGTGTGATTTGTGAGTGATTCGTGCGTGACCGGCTGTGTGACTGGCCCTTTAAACACCAATGCTCGACTGGTTGAGCTACAGGAAAGCTTTGAGCTACTAATGAGCTATTGCTAACCGCTAATTGAGCTACTAATGTTAACAACCTGTTAACATTAGCATTTGTGCTAATGTTAACAGTCAAATATTGTTCTTTTAATAAAACCAAATAAAACATTCCTGGAATAAACACAACCAAAACCTGGTCACAACGCATTTTATGGAAGTTGCATGAGAAGTCTTAAATGAAATAAAGAAAGGTCCGGTGTTCACAAGTAGGTTAAAACACATACTCTCCATTTCATTGTCACAAATAACACATTTGACTCAACTGACAGGATTAAGAGTTTACAGTCAAATGAAGCAAACTGTGTGCAGTTTGCACCTGAAAACAATCTAAAAAATGTTTCAATCTTTTCCATTGATGCAACTCTTCCCCCATAGATCATGCACACAAATGCAAAAGCCAATGGCGTTTTCCCAATTTGCACATAAATTTAACACATTATTTAAACTCTGTTACATGTATAGATACTAGCATATGTCAAAAGACACCTAAGGTAGTTTTAACACATCTTATTTTAAGCCTGAGACATTCATAACTTATTTTCGATCCCAGAAACCCCCTGAAGCACTTGACAGCCACAGAAGCATCTGGTGACGACGCACCAGAAATCTCCCAATAGCCAACAAAGGCAGTGGCTGTGCTTTAGGGTCTATCGCCATGCCAACCATGTCTTTCCAGGATTATCTCAGCATCTGGGTTGGTTTACTCACATGGAGGCAATCCTCTCTATTAATCCACACAAGCTTAGCTAACCAAAGGTTAAAGAGCTAACCGCGGAGTCGCAGATGATTTTCCCCAACAGATCTTGATTTATTATAAAACAATTTTGAAAATGGCCTAGCGGTTAACACACTTTAGTCTGGACACAATGAGCTGTGGTTCTTAGCTTTCAACATGTCTTGATCCTGTCCCCTATCATTTCCTCTCTTCTCTCTCTCAAAAAAAAAGTGTTCTAGTTGATCATTTTGACATTGACATTGAAAGCTGACGTGATTCTGTACCATAACTCTTTGAAAATGGTGATGGCTCAAAACGGCTGCATACACTGAGCACAAGGTTGTGAATAAGGAATTTAAGTTAAAATTGATTAAAAATGGCTAAGATTGTTTATTTTTCCTTGTCTCATTTGTACTATTACTATGTACTATTTCCTTTCATTTAAGTGTTATTTGAGTATTATTTATATACTATTATAATATTTATTAATATTTCAAACTAGCTTTTATTTTTCTATTAGTATTTTAGTTTTCAAATGTGAAATGTGCTTTTTTTTCATTTTATTGTTTTTTTCTTACCCGATTTTGTACCTCAACTTAAACTTTTTTTTTTTTACAGTTATGCAGTTGCCATGGAAACATTTTTCATTATTTTCATCACCTATACATTTTGCTATCATTTTAGTTAACACTAACTGCACGGATTCAGAGTGAAACAGAAGTCTTTAAGCCGATTCAAATAGATAACTGATTTGCGATTTCCTTAGTCCGTTTCATTATGAAGAACCAGCTCATAAGAATTCACTCCTCTGTACTCCTTCTCCTCCTCTGGACTCTGTACCCCTGTGCTGGGAGGTGTGTGTGTGTGTGTGTGTCTGTGGGGGGTGTTGGTTGGTGCTGTTTGCCCCCTTCAGAGCTGTGAGGACAGCTCAATAGCGACATGTGTTGTCTATTTATTGTGGCTGTATTATTCTGCGGCTCCTAGTGATTCTCTTTCATTACATCCAATTCAGACTGCAAGCGCAACTCAACTAAAACAATTTATTTTGCCGTGGCGATCCAGTAGCGGCACGGCTGAGCAATGCAAGAACCACAGTCAAAGAAAGAGTGCAGTGTTTCATCCTAATGAAGACATTCATGAAATAATTTGATACTTCTTTTAAAGGTACACTATGCAACTTTTGACTGCATGCATTTTGCGGAAGAACATTGTTTTGGTTGTGCTTGCTGTACATGGTTATCCTACTGTTCATGAAACATTCAGTATTATGTTTAGAGATACATCCAGTTTAGATGGAAAGGATGTCAAGATAACTAGCTGAAGATGTTACTGTAGATGAACTGTTCATGGAAATGGTCCAGCACAGAGCAACAACAACCATAAGGAAAACGAGCCTTCTCAATGGAGAATGCTTTACAATGAACTCTGTTAGAGAGCTACATATAACAATTTATCTGTTCAATAAAAAAAACAAAAGCAAATTCACCTGTTGAGCAATAAAAACATAATTTATGCGGCACTTTTACAACATGACAAATCCCTCAGTCCTTGCCATCTCCAAAAAGCCAATACAATTTTAAATCTTGTTTTATTACGAGCTCTTTTTGCCTCAACACTCTCGTTTGGTGTAATTCCCCCCCTAGAGATAAGGGATTTAACGTGTCAACTTCTCTCACTCGTTGTGACAGCTAACCTATGCCACTCACACCATACAATAGTATTTTTTGTCTAATTAGGGACATGACGAGACACACACGGTCGAGTGCTGTATATTTATATGCAATTTTCATTGAAATCCATTCTGCTAGGTTTAAAATATAAACACTTGTCAGGTTAAGACAAAAACACATTTTGGAAGAAAGACTGATGATGTTTTGGCTTGTTATTAAAAACGTGTCAATTTGAACAACAACAGAAACAAGTTACATAGTGTAATGTTAAGAAAGAAAGAAAGAAAGAAAGAAAGAAAGAAAGAAAGAAAGAAAGAAAGAAAAGAACATTCTTGATATTTGACATTTCCAACATAAAAAAAAATTACAAAATAAATGCATTTTGAAGTGTAATATCTACCCAAAAATTCCCATCACACCATCACAATGTTATTATTTTTTACAATATTGTACCTTTAAGATGTTGTCCCTGAGTCCATCCCAGATGAGCAAATGAAAGGAATAACAGAAGCTGACTTTCAAAGTCATTAAAAATGAGTTTAAATGTAACTAGACCTGACAGCCTATGACATACTCAAAAGTTCACAAACTTCAGATGACTCATATTGGCTCTCGTTATTCACCCAAAAAAGCTACTATTAATGCCCTTTTGCTCTTTTTGATGGTACTGCAGTGTCTTGGACATCAGTTTCACTCAAATCGCATCACTGTCTTGTGGCTGTGATCAATAATGCTCATCTGTGGTTGGCCACTTCAGAAAAAATAAAATATAAATAAGAAAATGTAAAACAGCTGAAAGCACTGCGGTCTCCCGCCTGCAGTGTTTACCAGCCTGGTGACTCAAACCAACTCTGACATTTCTGTTTGTTTATGAATATGTATGTGTGTTTATGTGAGGGGAAGTTAATGGTGCCCCTGCAGTGTCCAGTAATAGGCATAAAGGTAGAGTGAATGTAATTGGGGAAACGTAGTAATAAGTGTACGTATCTCTGCATGTGTGTGAAAGTGTTTACATTTCCATATGAACTCTGCATTAGCTCTTCCCTACATCTTCAGTCACGGTCATGAAATTCCTGTGGTGTCAATTTCTCATGCACATCTGCATAACTGCTGGCCACATGGTAGCTCTGCTTTTAATTGTTTATTTTATTTATTGTTGATAAGGCCCAATAATGTGTCATTAGTCAAAGAGTGAATTTATGACGTTTAAAAAAAAACTTTGGCCCTTTACTGCCCCCAACTGGAGACATCACACACAACCACAGACTAAACTTCTGCCGCTTGAGCATTAGCAGCGATGAGGTGAACTGGAATAGGAAAAAGAGAGTCTGTTAATGCTCTAAGGTCTAATATTGGATATTTATACAAATCTAGATGATGCTATAAGACAGTGAAAGTGTCAGAATATCAAACAGCCACGTGAGGATTTTTCCCACTGCATATAAAGAGAAATTTATTGCATGAAACACGTCTAATTTCAAATATATAACCACAGTTTTGAGCCTCATGTACCAAATTCCTTCACCATAAAAATGGCTTGAAGCCTCTTGCAAGATAGACAGTCTGCTGTATTAAACATAGAACTCCTTCTCTTTTTTTGGCACAAGTAATCCAGAGCTGCACAGCATTCCTCTCAGGATGAAAACACACCTTATGTTTACAGTACCTCTGTAAAAAGGGTTTGTCTTTCTCTTTGTATTGCAGTGATATGTTCATAAACAACAGAAGTGCGTCCGCACATTCTGTGTAAATTACAGAAGATGAGGACTTGGCACTACAACAAAGCAGTGTGTCGAGGCACACAGACTGTGTTAATGGAGCCCATCACTGCTCTCAGACCGACCTCCATTAGGTTTCTTTCTTTTCCACACAATTAAGACACAATCCTCACCAAAGTATTCCTGTCTTTTTCTCTCTTCTTTTTTTAAATGTACCCTATTAACATTGCGTCCTAACCTGGCTTCCAGCAATGAGTAATCTGTCAAGTGTGATACTGCTGCGTGGCATGACAATTATAGACAATCAGGGGGAGAGTGTTTTAATTCTTATTTTTTTATTATTATATCTTGTTTCCTATATATTATGTATTAATACTCAAGACATGATGTTATCATTTGATTATATATTCATTGTTGTTGTTTTTTAAACAATGCTCACAGAGGCTGAGTTTATTTGATCAAAAATAAATTAAAAAGAGTAATACGATGAGGTAGTATTACAATTTAAAATAACTGTGTTTTATTTTAGATGTTAGAATAAAGTAATTTATTCCTGTGATGGTAGAGTTGAGTCTTCAGTGTCCTGATCTTTCGGAAAAATACTGATTCGCTGCTCAAGAAACATTTCTTATTGTTACCAATGTTGAAAACAGCTATCCTGCCTAATATTTTTGTAGCAACCCGATACATTCATTGCTAAATAGAAACAAACCATTTTTTGTAACCATTTAAAATCCTTCACTTTCACTTTTAAGAGATATATAGATGAATAGATAGATACATAGACAGATAGATGGAAAGAGAGGGAGTTATTGATGACCTTATTTTTCTCCTTTTTTTGAACCCAGGCATTTTCATATCGATATTAGATGGATCTTCTGCTGTGGCACAGGTCAATATACTTTTAACTCTGTCAAATGCTCTGCCAATAGATCTAAGTTTGTCTTAATGGATAGAAGATATAGATAGAAGTTTGTTTCTGCAGCATTAAAAAAAAAAAATCCAGCTTTTCTCCATCGGTTCTCTTTATGTGAGGTGATGGACTGATATGAACCGGAGGAGAGAGCTGGTAATGACACTCCCGCTGAGTGCCTGGACATGGTCCACCCCGCCCCCAACTCCTACCTCACTTTTCCCTCTCTCCTGGTGTTGATTTACTTATTATGGGCTCTTTCTCCTTCATTCCACTGTCATTGAACCCTGATTAGATCAAGCTCGGATCGGTTTGGACAGTTAGCATCGATGAGTCCATCTATCACGTGACGTCCATTAGCTGTGGATCGCTACCGCCATCTATTGCCTGCGGTTCTTACGCCCGTGGCCCTCATCTCCTTGACCTCTTCCCTCTCGCTTTCTCGTTTTCTATCTCTCTCAGTGGCTGGCAGTGTATCGCCCTAACCCCACCCCCCACCCCCCACAATCCGAGGCAAGCGAAGTCAAAACCGCAGCTCCAGGGGAGTAAAGCCTCTTCTTCTTCTCTCTCTACCCTTCTTTTTTCTGCTGTCTTTCACTGGCGACGACTGAGTGGCAGCCAATAATGGGCTCAATGCTGCTGCCACAATCTCCCTGACACTCAAAGAGAGTGGGAGAAAAGCATATGAAAGGAAAAATAATACACAGACAGACAAAAAGGAGGTAAAAAGACAAATAGAAATCAAAAAGCACTGCAAAAATTTAAGACAAAGGAACTAAGAAAAGATCAGTCAGACAGTTCTCTCTCATTCACACACACAGTAAGCTTCAGGACAATGTTCAGTCTTACAGCAAAAACTGAGAGGGAAGGTGACAAGCGTGGAGCTTATGCTAAGGAGATATAGAAGTGTGCCTGAAAACACAGCAGAAAACAATAGAGCATAGGTAAAACTCTCTCTCTCTCTCTCTCTCTCTCTCTCTCTCTCTGTGTGAAACTCTCTCATCCGTCCCTCCCTCTCCGGCTCTGTTGCTCTTGTGCTCTCTCGGTCCCCCACTCTTGCTCAGACGGATGAGGAGAGTCCGGAAAGAGAGCAGTCATGTACGTAATTTTCTCTCTCGCTCGCTGAATCTAAAGGTTATCATTAAGACAGATGTGCCCTGAAGAGCGGTTGCCGTGGAGATCATTTTACACTGGAGGAAGTATTTGATTAAAGAGTGGCTAAGAAGGATTTAAAGCAACTGACAAAGACGTGGCAAAACGCAAAAAGAGAGTGTGAGTAGACGTTTGATTAGTTTCTTTTGCAGGTGGTTTCGGATAATGTGCCTGTGATTTAAAGAGAGAGTTTGGTCCCTTTTGAAGTGTATCAATGCCATTAAGTGTAGTAAAGGACTTTACATGCTTTATTGAGGCTTATTGTGTTCATATTGTGGCAAACTGAGAGGACATCTCTGGCTTGAAACTGTTAAAACTGTTTCTTGTGCTGTGCTGTTGAATTTCAATTCTAGACACTGCGTTGATTTTTTTAATATTCTTGATGCTTGTTTACCAGTAGGGAGGATAACTTATATGTTAAGACTTTTTCATTATTCCTATACATATATATATAATTATCATTTATTTTAATGTATTTAGTTTTTTTATAAAATGGCATTTCCACATTGAGGTAAGATTATTTTAGTTGCATTAAAACAATAATTAAAATTATGGCAAAAGACTAAACTTCGTACCAGCTGGCAGCACTGCTCTGCAGTAATTTTATTTGACAATTGCTCTGTTATGAATCCTGCAATTACACAAATGCTTTTGCTTGATTCTGATAAGCAGATTATTGCATTGACCTGTGTGTCATCTGGCAGCTATTTTACAGGCAGCCTCAGTTTGAAGATAAACGATGTGCGTGAATGTGAATGCGTGTGTGTGCGTGTTCGTGTGCGTATGCGGATGCGTGAGTGTTTGTGTGCGTGAGTGTTTGTGTGTTTGTGTGTGTGTGTGAGAGAGAGAGAGAGATTTGCTGGAATATTTCATAAATACA
Source organism: Rhodeus uyekii (assembly GCA_037043235.1). Classification (NCBI taxonomy): domain Eukaryota; kingdom Metazoa; phylum Chordata; class Actinopteri; order Cypriniformes; family Acheilognathidae; genus Rhodeus; species Rhodeus uyekii. The sequence continues at coordinate 42,263 of JAWRVZ010000085.1, forward strand.
TATTGCATTGGACACAGTAAAAGTCTCCACTGCTCATGCCTAATCACTCACTCACTCATTGTTTTTTTTTACACACACACACTAGGACATGCTGCTGCTAAATACGCCCGATCAACTGATCTCAGTATTGGAGGTCATTAGTGAGTGGTCATTATTGTCCAACACAAATTAACCTCTAAAGTGCTTGTTGCATTTCTGCTTTCTAAATTAGCCACACTAATAGCATCTCTTTCTATGTAAAACGATTCACTTGGAAACGCACAAAAGCCTGTGAATAGAAGATTTGTCACTGACAGCATACACATTTAGGAGATAAGTGTACTGAGAGAAATTTACAAGCATATATGAGTCTTTTTATCTGTTTCATACAGATTCTTCTGTCTGGAAAGAGGCATTTAAGATTAGATCTCTTTAACATCTCAGTATTTGCTCCATGAGATTAAACTGAATCCAAACGGAGACCTGCTCCTGCTACCTCCCTGTGTCCATCTGAGAAAAACACTGTTGGGTTTGGTCCATATTTGACTGAAACACGGATTGAAAAAAAAAAAGTTTTAATAAACGTTTTTTTTTTTGTGTGTGAATAGCCTTCTGTGGAATAGATCTCCACAAATTTCTCTGATTTGCGAGATTTAAAAATCAAGAATTTCGAAATGAACCATTCACAATGCTTATTTAACTTCATCAATTCAAGTTCTATCCAGAACTTTGGTTTTTGTCAGGTGCTTCAAATCTAAAACATTTTGGGGTTACCATTATGGGATTGTTTTATGGATTTAGCCTTAATGATCTAATTCATTGTGTTTTAATTCATTTTAAATTAAACATTATCAATTAAGCAGCTTGTAACCCACATTATCATTAAATTAATTAAATGACTTGTTAAACATAAAAGTATTATGCAATCATGTAAGGCATTTTTTTACTTATATATAACCTTTGTGGCATAAAGTGTTATTTAAAATTGAGTCAAGAACCCTAGGGATCTATATAGAACCTTTGAGAGTGTATATTTTGAGAGTTGATGCTTAGATGATGATGTTAAGCTGATGATGTTAAGATAATGTTGATGCTAAGGTAAAAATGCTTCCTGGATTACGCCTTCAGTGCAAAATCATTAACATTTGACCATTTTAGACTGAAGACACATGATACACAGAGGGAAACAGAGCGAGACACAGATGCAAAACTTTCAGTGTTATCTGAGAGAGAGTTAGCTCCACCAAGTGGCTCAAAATTCACTGCTAAAGAGCCATGAAGATCAGTCTTTATCACTGTTGATCTTACATCTTTTTACTTTCACAAACAAACATTTAAAACCACAAAACTCTACTTCCACAAGCCCCATCCCTAAATTTAAAGCGATGGAAAGCCTCTGCCATATTAAATGTTAAAACAAAACAAACTCCACGTCTGTCTTTATCTGACCATGGCAGAGAGTTTGATGCCCTGCATGTAATCTGGACAGACCAGGTGGCTACTTCGATTGTGAGATATCAGACAGGCCTCGGGCAATATTTCAATCTTTTAGACCGCATACAGTCTATATATTATTAAACGATTTGTTCATCCTGTTTCCAGAAGTTCTCCCAGCATGAAGTCTCCATCCTTTAACGCTTGAGATGTCAAAATCTCAAGGTCAAGAAAAAGAGATGCATCGAAAAACTTTCCCCCAGCAATAATAAGCACAACAAATGCAGAGAAACAAGCTGCCGTATCCCACATATGGCTCCAGACATCCATCAGAACACAGTCAGGTGTGGACAGAAATAACCCAGTTTTCCTAAATGATCCGTGTCTGATATGGTCTTAGGGGGAATATTCTAGGGAGAGCAAGAGGGGGGTGTTTGGAGGCAGATAGCATGAGTGAACGAAGCTGTGCTGAGCTCTGGCAGATGTATTCCCCAAAGACAACACTGCCCCAGACTGCTTTTATAAACCTCGGGAGAAATATAACAGTACCTCGCAGACAGGACAACGGCAATTACATAGACCATGGCGAGTCTGTGTTTGCGGTAGCGGTCTGATTCTGCAGACATGAGCGGTATATCACTGTCAATAAGGGCTGCAAATTACAAAACGTCAACTTGGTCGTACGGTTGCAGAATGTGGGCACAAAATGTTTTGTGTGTCACACAGATCAACGGGGTCAATCGTGCAGAGTTTTCAGAAGATCAACACACCATCCTAATTCATAATTATATAGCATTACCTCATTATGCCTCGACTAGCACATCCACATAGGCCTAAATTCACATACACACACTAATTAGATGCTCTTAATAGGACAAGTGAGAAGATTCTTCCTCCACAACTCCCTTGTGTTCCTCCCCTTATATAATATCACGGTCCTCCTTTACAGCCGCTCATAAATACGTTTTCAATACACTGATCAAAGTGAGATAATTAAGTGACAATCCTAAACATCTGGCAAGAGATTTTTTCTTTGTTGTATAAGCAAAATAATAAAAACTGGCCTAATGCTTAATAGGCATGCTGTATCAAAGATTAATATCCAGAATGCTATTAAACCTCAAGGACAGCCTTGAATGATAATTAGAAAATGCAATCATGAGAATCACCACGCGTATATTGGTGCACACAATTGCGGGCATTTTTTTCCCAGAACGTTATTGACATTGCAGGGGAAGGGCTAAACTAAGTTATTTTTTGTTCTTAAACGGCGTTCATGAGTTGGATCCGTAATTCATTTCAGTGGACTTCAAGAAAATACATGCCATAAATAACTACACAAAAAAATTATAATGCATGTTTCCTGGTTCTCAGAAGTCTGCAATTGTCTGTCTGTATAATCCATGTCATAGCTATTGTCACGGTTATGTTAGTTTCACGTCACCCAGGACTCTTAGTTTGCCTTTTCCTTGTCACATGTTCCCTGTTCCTGATCTCACCTCACTCTGTTCCCATCATCACTCATTAGTCTCAGGTGTTTTGTGTTCTAGTTAATCATAGTCAGCATTTAAGTTCTCCGTGTTCACTCCCCCGTTGTCAGTAGTTATAGTTATCTTTATGTGATGTTTGGTTATCGTGTGGATGCCTCTGTTTTGCACTCTCATGTGCTGTTTTGTTTTCTATTTTATTATTAAAGTCTTTCAGTTTTCGCATTCCGTGTTTCCGCGCTGCTCTCTCTGCATCGCACGTCAGCTCGACGCACACGAGTGTAACAGAACTACTGACCAGGTTAGTCACCTAAAAAGACTTGCAAGATGGATTACGAGCAACAGCTACTAACCATCGCACAAATGAGGAACAAGGACTTCTGCCAGTTTGCCCTCGAGTTTGTTTATATGGCTTGCCGCGCTCCCTTATCAGATGACACCATTCAAGTGCTGTTTGAGATCGGCGCAATACGGCATTTTCCGGGGGGCCTTCCTGATACCACCGGTTTAAGTTGGCCAGAAGCCATTGTCAGGTGTCTGGATCGCTACAACCACCGAGACAAGTGGACCAGTCCCTCAGCCACCTTAAACTTGGTCGCAGAGCACTCACCTGCATCAGCGCCCGCTCCTCGTGGGGATGATCCTGCGCCCGCTGGAGTGCAGCCCGGACCAGTCTATCTCGCTGGTCGGGCTGCGCTCGCGCCCCCAGCGTGTCAGCCCCATCCTGCGCCCGTTGCTCGCCAGAAAGCGCCTGCGCCAGCGCTCCCGATCGCCGCAACGGATTCTACGCTCCAGTGCTCCTCAACCTCCGCGTCACCGTGCCGCCACCGCCGTAAACGAGGTAAGCGGGTGTGTCCCGCGGCTGCTTCCGTGAATGAGCCGAGTCCCGAGGCCGCGCCTGAACAGAGTTCATCCCGAGCGGCCGAAACCGAACAGAGTTCATCCCGAGCGGCCGAAACCGAACAGAGTTCATCCCGAGCGGCCGAAACCGAACAGAGTTCACCCCGAGCGGCCGAAACCGCTGAACAGAGCTCATCCCGAGCGGCCGAAACCGCTGAACAGAGCTCATCCCGAGCGGCCGAAACCGCTGAACAGAGCTCATCCCGAGCGGCCGAAACCCCTGAACAGAGCTCATCCCGAGCGGCCGAAACCCCTGAACAGAGCTCATCCCGAGCGGCCGAAACCCCTGAACAGAGCTCATCCCGAGCGGCCGAAACCCCTGAACAGAGCTCATCCCGAGCGGCCGAAACCCCTGAACAGAGCTCATCCCGAGCGGCCGAAACCCCTGAACAGAGCTCATCCCGAGCGGCCGAAACCCCTGAACAGAGCTCATCCCGAGCGGCCGAAACCCCTGAACAGAGCTCATCCCGAGCGGCCGAAACCCCTGAACAGAGCTCATCCCGAGCGGCCGAAACCCCTGAACAGAGCTCATCCCGAGCGGCCGAAACCCCTGAACAGAGCTCATCCCGAGCGGCCGAAACCCCTGAACAGAGCTCATCCCGAGCGGCCGAAACCCCTGAACAGAGCTCATCCCGAGCGGCCGAAACCCCTGAACAGAGCTCATCCCGAGCGGCCGAAACCCCTGAACAGAGCTCATCCCGAGCGGCCGAAACCCCTGAACAGAGCTCATCCCGAGCGGCCGAAACCCCTGAACAGAGCTCATCCCGAGCGGCCGAAACCCCTGAACAGAGCTCATCCCGAGCGGCCGAAACCCCTGAACAGAGCTCATCCCGAGCGGCCGAAACCCCTGAACAGAGCTCATCCCGAGCGGCCGAAACCCCTGAACAGAGCTCTCCCCGAGCGGCCGAAAACCTTGAACAGTGCTCTCCCCGAGGGCCCGACCCGCCAGAGCCTGAGCTGCCGTGGCCCGACCCGCCAGAGCCTGAGCTGCCGTGGCCCGACCCGCCAGAGCCTGAGCTGCCGTGGCCCGACCCGCCAGAGCCTGAGCTGCCGTGGCCCGACCCGCCAGAGCCTGAGCTGCCGTGGCCCGACCCGCCAGAGCCTGAGCTGCCGTGGCCCGACCCGCCAGAGCCTGAGCTGCCGTGGCCCGACCCGGCCTTCAGCGTCCTCCCAGAGCCTCCGCCGGTGCAGCCGCAGCCGGCCCTCCCAGAGCCTCCGCCGGTGCAGCCGCAGCCGGCCCTCCCAGAGCCTCCGCCGGTGCAGCCGCAGCCGGCCCTCCCAGAGCCTCCGCCGGTGCAGCCGCAGCCGGCCCTCCAGCCGGCCGCGCCTGAGCCACCGCCGGCACCCCAGCCGGCACTCCAGCCGGCCCCGCCAGAGCCACCGCCGGCCGTCCAGCCGGCATTCCAGCCGGCCCCGCCAGAGCCACCGCCGGCCGTCCAGCCGGCACTCCAGCCGGCCCCGCCAGAGCCACCGCCGGCCGTCCAGCCGGCACTCCAGCCGGCCCCGCCAGAGCCACCGCCGGCCGTCCAGCCGGCACTCCAGCCGGCCCCGCCAGAGCCACCGCCGGCCGTCCAGCCGGCACTCCAGCCGGCCCCGCCAGAGCCACCGCCGGCCGTCCAGCCGGCACTCCAGCCGGCCCCGCCAGAGCCACCGCCGGCCGTCCAGCCGGCACTCCAGCCGGCCCCGCCAGAGCCACCGCCGGCCGTCCAGCCGGCACTCCAGCCGGTCCCGCCTGCTCCACCGCCGGCGCCCCAGCCTGCGCCACCGCCTGCTCCACCGCCGGCCCCGCCTGCTCCACCGCCGGCGCCCCAGCCGGCCCCGCCTGCTCCACCGCCGGCACCCCAGCCCGTCCCGCCTGAACCGCCGCCGCCGGCACTCCAGCCGGCCCAGCCTGAACCGCCGCCGCCGGCACTCCAGCCGGGCCTGCCGATACCACCCGAGCCACCGCCGGTCATCCAGTTGGCCCCACCCCCCTCACCCTGTGTTCTTCTCCGGCGCGAGGTCGCGCCTTCCGGAGGGGGGGAGTAATGTCACGGTTATGTTAGTTTCACGTCACCCAGGACTCTTAGTTTGCCTTTTCCTTGTCACATGTTCCCTGTTCCTGATCTCACCTCACTCTGTTCCCATCATCACTCATTAGTCTCAGGTGTTTTGTGTTCTAGTTAATCATAGTCAGCATTTAAGTTCTCCGTGTTCACTCCCCCGTTGTCAGTAGTTATAGTTATCTTTATGTGATGTTTGGTTATCGTGTGGATGCCTCTGTTTTGCACTCTCATGTGCTGTTTTGTTTTCTATTTTATTATTAAAGTCTTTCAGTTTTCGCATTCCGTGTTTCCGCGCTGCTCTCTCTGCATCGCACGTCAGCTCGACGCACACGAGTGTAACAGCTATGTTCTCTGAATGTGAATTGTGCTTTTTTTATTTCATTTTAAGAAACATCTGAGATAAAATTGATAGTTAAATGACACATCCCTCTGAACTGAATTAAGACCATCAGTCCTATGAGGAGGAGGAGTGTCAATGAGCAGATTTCATCAGGCTTTGAAAGAGCTTGCAATAAACATGCATGAATCAGAACTAATTGGTATTACTCTTTTGTCCGCACTCGCCCTTGAGCTAAGACCACGGATGGCAAATATGTCATAGAAACCGTTAAATCAATCAAGTCGGTTGTGGACCATGACACTGACAGATGGATATTTATCTGTCCGTCAAGGTCATGTCAGAGACTTGAGCAGGTTTTTCTATGCCAGCTGCTGATTAGATGCTTCTGTACAACCCTTACTCCAAAATCAAATGTGGGCGGCACTTTCCCCACATAAACACGATGTGCCAATGTGTGATTCATACCGGTTGAGAAAGGCTCTGAAAAATCATGTTTAATTCATAAAGACCTCTGCGGACCTTCTTAATGTCAAAGATCTACCCTACTAGCTAACCCTGAGCTGCATTGAAACATATGTCAGAATGGGAGATTGGGACACAAAAGGCCTCCTCTGCTGAGGCTGACAAAATTCATTACTCGCATTAGCAAAGCCAGTGATTCCACAAATTACAGTAGTCTGCACGCTTTCAAACGCTGCCTAGTGAATAATTCCTAACTTCATCCATATCTCATTAAGTAAATTATTTGATTCGTATTCACAAGACAATGTTCATTTACATGCATAACTTCAGTCACATCAAATAGAACCAGAAGCCCTAATTTGCTCTTAGGCAAAGAAAGGAATCGCTTTGTTCGCTGAGATGGCCCCGGTGACACCGTGTGTGTTTTATTTCTTTCTTCTTCTTCCCCCTTTGCCTAGCCCCCCTCCTTTTCTATTCTTTTCTTTGATTCAGATCGTTAAACAAAAACGCCACAACATTATGAATCTGCTCCTCGTTTGCTTCCCGAGACCCCTGGAGACATTTGCCGTAATGAATGCCTGTCAGGCTAACCTGGCTCCTTGGCCTTTTCCCGCAGACTCCTGGAAAATGGGCTTTTGTCAAATGAGGGAAGAAAGATTTATTAGGATTAACTTCCAAAAGCCAATAAATTATGCATACATCCTCCAAATTACCTATCAGAACTAGTCCTAGAGGAGAGACCGCTCCAGTGAGCCGTTGCCTTTGCTACTTTTATACTAGTTTGTGATTTGCAAGTGGAAGTCCTCAGCATTTTGAAGCGTTTCCAATTTCCATAGACTTTGTCTATTGCTGCGGTTGGGAGGAAACCGCAAATCTATTCCAAGTGAGGAAAGTAAATGTTTACAGATGTTCAGGCTCAAGAAGTTCATCAATTAGAGACCACCAAGTGACTGCAGTGTGCTAAAATCACTTAATCGTTTGTGATCAATCAATATTAATGATTCGTTTTCTAGTTAGCCAACATGATTTTTAGGCAGCTAACATACATTTACAGAGTGTTGCTGTAATATATGTCACTCGACCCAGAGGTAATTTGCCAAATTAAATGCTTTCTTAAAGATCTTTTTCTCTCCACCACAGGCCCCACGAAGACATAATTGAAGAGAATTAAGGATAAAATGCCCCATTTCGTCGGTCCCACTATTCAGCAGTATCTTCAACACAGAGCTCTGTTTCTTAATTGATTCCTTATCAAGGACTCTCCAGGAGTGATCGGATACAATGATAATCAATCAAGTTACTTTCGTCCTGTTGTCCTGCTTGCTGGGCTGGAGCTGTGCACTGATCCGGCCGGTGCCTGGAATTAGCACGTTGGATCGGGATGGACGGACTCTACACCGCACTAAACGAGGATGGATGTGGAATAGTTTCTTTCTCTTAGAGGAGTGGACAGGAACTGGAAAGCAGTATGTCGGAAAGGTAAGAGCTGTTACTCTTAGGGTTGAAAGAGCAGCAGATGTTGGGTAAAGGTACAAGTACATCGTTTTTTTTTACACCCCATGAAAAAGTACCATGGTATTACAATGTACCACAATGATAATTCTGCATAGCATTCTTTCATGCCTCGTTTAAATGGAATATAATCATGCAGAACCACCTAAATAGCATTCTTTTACCATCTATATCATGGTACTTTTTCAAAGATCCATTTTAGTCACAATGAAGTTGTACTTATAAAGTGACTGTATTTCAAGGCATGTGTATGTTTCCTGTAGCAGCTCAAAAAGCAGAGCATTGTGCCATCAACACCAAGATCCTGGAAATGATTCTTAAGGAATGCATGAACCTTAAGTATATACATTTCATGCAATGGATTAATTTCAAGATGCAAAAATGGGAAACAAACCTGTGACTGTGGCGCTGCTAGCATCATGGGAATTACAGTATGAAATATAAACAGTTTCCGTGAGTCTGACCATTAATACACAACACAAACAAGCACAGAGGGTCAGTTATGAACACAAATCACAAACATCAAATGAACTCATACTAAGCAGATGATGCTTTCAGCATGATAGCTAATGATGTATTAGAACAAAAATCAATGAGAATGCAGGCTATTAGGATAAATCAATGTGTGGGATACAAAGTGCCATAATAACCCTCTTTATATTAATGACCACATCCTGACGTTCCTAAACAGAAATGATTGTGTGGGATTAACTCAAAAGCTTGCATTATAACCGTGGCCTGAATATAACCGCTGATGTCCTGCCTTTTAATGTGTATGAAAGATGTATTTTAGATAAGATCAACTTGGGACATGAATCAGTCGAGAGTCAAACCCTGACATGTCAGTTGTTGGAAGGTGGGTCTGCCAGTGCAACACGATTCGGATGAAATAAAATGCAACTCGTGTGGCGTCAGATCAGAGAGGAACATTTGTCGAGCCACCGGCATCAGACGGCAGAGACAGCAACAGTTACAACCCTGGTGTATGCGAGGATGGGATCGGTGCAGCTCGGCAATTTTACGTCAGACTTTGGCTTTCATCATTGCATTTATTGTCTACAAGTAAACGTGATGTTTTGGGTGGAGAGAGGAGTGGTAACAAGCAGATCAACATCTCTTCCTCTCTTATGGTGCAAGGTTGTTTTTGTGGAGAATACTGCAAGCAAAAAAAAACAAACATGTGAACGCATGGAAACAGAAAGGCAAGCAAGCAAGAGTGGGTGAGGAGAAAACAATAAATCAATCAAAAACGAGAATGAGATTCCGCCCTCATAGCGTCGCATTTTACGTGACAAGGCAACAAAACAGCGCTGACTGCGAAGAGTCCATCGGATGAGGAAGTGTCAGACTCAGCAGTGTCCTGGCCTCCTTCCCAGAGCTTTGATGCTTCTCTCTTTTCTCTAGCTCTCTCCCTCTTTTCCTGGCTGCTGCGTTTCTCTGGCATGACAGCAATCACATGCTTTTGGCCTGCTTCTCATCTACCGTCCACTCGCGTATCCAATTAAAGTGCCAGAAAGACACAGGGCTCCCATAAATACTGTAGGAGGTTGAGGGAGAACGAAATACCCACATGCTGGTTCAGGGAGACCACTGTAGAGCAACTTGATCATCCATTCCATCCATTTCCCCCCTTGTGTGTGGATGACGTGTGAGATCTTGTGTGTCCCAAAAGATGGGTACTTAGAGCCCCAGTGAGAAACCATCAAAGCCATTGATGGTTCTCCTCATAAAAATAATTCAGCAACCTTTACAGAGCCTTGTGGGATACCATATTTATGTCTATCCATCCAAGGCCTGCACTTGCCCCCCGGCACAGACAAGCCCTAAAAGAGGATTTATTTTCCAGTGTGGAGCCAGAAATAATCCATAAAATGGGAAGAATATATCCAATAAAACAACAGTCCTACCATTTCTTGATTCAGAGGTCTATTTCCACTTTGTTGTGTCCTATTCACAAGAGCATCTATATGATACAACTAAACTGTACAAGCTACAATTTCAAGTAGTTCAACAGTCAAGAAGTTTTAAGTACAACCAACTTGGATGTTTAAGTCATTTCAACTTAAATTGCATTAACCCACTGTTGTAATGTTTCAATATCAATCTGAGCTAAATAACTAAAATTAACCTGCAGATGTTGTTTTTTCTCTCTAAGTCCACATTTACACAACTAGTAGATTGTACTTAGCCTTACAATGCAATTGGATGGAAGATTTTGTGAATAGGCCTGTTCACCAGGCCATGAACTCACACAACCTGCAAACTTGACTTGAAGCACAGCATCATGTTTAATTGGACTGGATAAATCAACATTCAAGTAAGTAAAATGCCCAAAATATGATTGTTGATATATGATATGAATTTTGAGTGTTGAGTATTTGTGTAGCAATATTTGAAACTATCTGCATCTTATCATTGATAATATATACTGGTCCTGATTTCTTTTCTGGGCTTCACTTGCTTGCTCAAACATTTGCTTGCTGTACGAGGGACAGGTGATAATTGTCTGGATAATGTGGGGGTATAAATGCTATTAGGATGATAAGTAATAACCTAGCCAGAGGGTATTGTGTGAATTCTATGGAATGTGTGAATTCTTTAAAATGAGTAAGTAAGATTGGGAAACATACATTTTTCAAGTGTTTTTTTTTTTTTAATCCATTTCAGAATATCACCAGCCAGGAAAGACCATATTACCTTCAAAATGAATATCACTGATATAGTCCAAAATGATGTTTAAATGGATTCTGATACACGTGATGAAGATGAATGCAGATATACATGTGAACTTGAAAAAGAACATAAAAACCCAGTGGCCATCCATCTGATGATTATGTGGACATCATGCCAACAAAATCAACTCATTCAAGAACACAGACCATGCCCCATGACAAGTATCGCTGACTGAAAAAGTATCGTATAGGTCTCAACATTGATTTTTCCGATCAGGATCACTAATGATGCCGTCTCCTTTCACTGGAGCATTTTCGAAAGTTTATGTCAGAAGATATGAACAAAATAGAGGACGCTGCAGACACTGTGGCAACGACTACACCAACACAGTTTCTAGCAAGTGCAATGTCCGCCTCTGCTTTAAGATTTGCCTTTAGGAATATCACAATTGAATATGGCTATGAACAGACCTTAAATTATGTAAATGTCAAAGTTTTCATTCAGTTTATCAGGTTTATGTCTGCAATATAAACATTTGTTTTTTTATAATAAATAATTTTTCATTAAAAATGACTTGTCCAGTTGTTTATTACTGTGTGATTAGTAGTGTGTATTTGTGTGTATATATATATATATATATATATATATATATATATATATATATACACATACATATAAAATTCAAAACTGTAAAAATGTTGTAGGAGCCCTCTAATGCAATATATATAACATGTTATATATATAACATTCATAATCCAAGCTCCTACAACATTTTTACAGTTTTGAATTTTGTAAAACATTTTGATGTAATTGAGTCACATGTTTTTATTTCACACATGTTTGATAGGGATATACATTAAAATAATGTATGTTGTTTAAAGTTTAAGTGTTGGTTCAAGTTTCATTGGTGGTATTTCACGTGAGCAGTTTTATATGGTATAAAGCAATACGAAATATATAAATGTACACATAAATACCACCAATAAAACCAGAAAACATAATTTATATGAACAGTAATAATGAGCTAGAGTATATATTCTTTTACTTGTGCATTAACACACAAGTCTAAAAGTCACAAACAACACTGCAACTAGGATAAATATAAAAGTAAGAGATTAAATATTAACACTAATGTTGTACAGAGCAAGTATACTGTAATTTATAATTCAGTTAGTCCATGATATGTGAAAACAGCTACAGCCTTGAATTAATATGAAGCCGTATCATGCAGAAATGTGAAATAAACAGGATTAAAGAAGTCGTTTTCTAAATGTAATTATGTGATGACTCAAGCTTAAAACTACTGAGGAATATTTTGTGTTTTAGCAGCGCATACCAATATATTTATAACAGAGTAAACTCGAAAAACAGAAACAAACTTTTTGACCATCCACTGGTCATTATGACTGCCCAGGCGTAGTGGCCCTGTTGTGCAGAAAGCAGCTCAGAAGTGCTGAAGCCCTCCATGCATTTTGCTGCTTTTGTGCCATGAGTTTGATGTGGGGGCAGCGGCTCACATGGTGTGCCATCAGCGCTATTGATGTGAACAAAATCCTATTAACCTTCTCCAAGCCCCATAATGCATTGTGCAAATAAACCCATTCCCGTTTTCCCGGTGAGCTCTCTTCTTCTGTCTACCTAACCCTTTTGATCCTCTTCACGTAAATACTCGCCACTATTAAAAAAAAAAAACAAAGAAAAAAAAAGATAGAATGCCATCATTTTGATCATTTTTGCAAGAATTAATAAGGTAAAGGAAGCAAATCAAGGCTCATATTTGAATGTTTAAATATTTAGCACAGGGTCATTAGGACTTGTCAGAATTATAAACTCATCTGAGCATGGAAATTCACATTATGCAGTGATAGACAGGAAACTCAAATGTGTTAATCTAACAGTTAAAGCATTATTGCAGGTAATTATGTATCCCATTTGCATATTCCTGCTATTAAATGTTAACATAAATACAAGATAAGATAAGTGTGACACACACACACACACACACACACACACACACACGTATATTCTACTGTTTTAATAGTTCCATCACAAGTTATGGGAGATCTTTTTTCAGTGGCTTGAAGCCAACAAAAAAAAGTGAATTCAGTGACAGATGTTCATCTGAGAATTATTGTCACCTAAAATTAAGTCATATACCAGAAGAGAACTTCAGTTGTCTGTGTTTTTTCTTAGATGACACACATTCCAACACACACACACACACACACACACACACACACACGTTTAAATACATTTTCTATGGATGAGGGTCGTGGCAATATAAATCTTTATAGATTAAAAGAACATTCTTACAGAAGGTTCATAACATTGCCCATAAAATCATTGCGAACACCCACACACAATAACTTTGCAACTGCATGTCAACTTTATCTGTCCTTTACCAATATACTAATACTCTATTAACACTTACAGACAGAAGACATGTGGGTGCAATGATACTTGTAGTCAACAGAATGTGTTAAAGTGACCTTAAACATAAAGTGAATCCAAACACAAAACTCATTTCACATGTTTTCACCTACCTATATTTGTAATATAGCCACTTACTGTTCTTCTAGAGCATTTTTACACATAATGTTGTTGTATGTCAGTTGAGCTTGTGACCTGTCACTCCTAAACACTCATTTTTATAGTGATAATAATTATTATTATTCTAAATACACATACTGCAATTGTACTTTTTATTTAATATGTTCTTTACTTCTATTTTTAATTTCCGGTTTGAACTTGACTTGTCTGTCTCAACTAAAATATCACGGATGTACCAATATATGTGTAATACAATAGTTTTAATAGTGAGACACTACTACCAGTACTAATATTAAATGAATTAATTATCCATATTAATAAAACCTCCGTAACCGCATTAATAGCCAAATAAAACAAAATGAAAATTTGAATTGCTTCATTCATTTACGTGATGATTGCTTTTACACTAATGCAATCCCGGTCTCATTATACGTCTATCAAGGACCATAATGTCGAATATGCATACTTCTAATTAAAACTCTGAATACTCTGTGGGTCATCTATAAAATGCGAACAATGTACAAAATACAAATATCTGCTATAAAGCTCCTCAATGGGCCAGCGGAGGTCTTACTTGCCTAATAACAACCATTTAGTTTGAACTACATTTCCCAAAAGCCCACACACCTAGAATGATTACTGCACACCTGTCTGTCATCACTCAGGCTATTTAAACCCCTTGTGTGCGATCACTCCTAGTGAAGTCGGAGTGTTTTCCCCGGCTACATTTGTAAGCGTTATTTCCCGCGTGTTTGACTCTGCTGTGCATTACCTTGTACGATTATTTTGCTACCAGCAGCTTGTGTTTGCCTGAACTAGTGCTATTAATGTTTGCTGCCTGCCTTGATCCTCTGCCTGTAATGAGCACTTACTGCTCTATTTATAATATTGCTGTTTTCCCTAGTATTCTAGGCTACGCCTGTTTGTACATTGAACTTGCTTTGTTTTAATAAACCGTACATGAATCTCATCCTGACTCCTCGTTGGAGAAGCACACTGAACATGTTGGACAAAACCTGATAAAGATCTTATGAATCCCCCCCACACACACTTTCTGTCACAGCAAAGTCAGGCCTCACAGGAACCTCCAGCTATCTAAGTAGTTGCAGTGCGTGTCCTTATCCACTCAAATGAACCAGCAGAGTCCGCAGCCAGCAAAGGAGATTAGAAGAGAGAGAGAGACTGCTTTGCTGAGTTTGGGTTCATGTGCTTTTCAACTCCTCAGAGACTCTGCATGCGATGGAATCTGTTGTAAACCTCGGCGAGTGACAGAAAAAAAGTGTAAAAACTACTGAGCGAACTGCGTGGCCTTATGATTAACGGCACACAGCGAAACCACAAAAGGGGCGAGCGGGGTGGGAAGGAGAGAGCGAGAGGGAGATTGCACTGCAGTGTTTGTGTCGAGTTAGTCAACTTGAATGTGATTCGGCCCTTCTCTGAGTGAGCTCAAGATATACATAAAGAGAAAGAAACGGGGGAGGGGGATACATAATTATTCTGTATCCGTTCTGGGCCTGGGCTCTCATTTTCACAATCTCCTCTCTGCAGTACTAAGCAAGTGTTCACCACCGACCTGACAAGAATTGTCAATGATTTCTCTCGTGCTCGACTGACAATCCCTCTGTGTGTGTGCAAGGGATTTAATTCCTAAAGCTGCTCCGAGTCAAAGGCTAATTTTGTGCTATGCGAATTAGCAAAGGCAAATGAAAGCAAGGCCGGGATAAATCCACGCTGCCTTTACTTCATATTCCACTGTCAGCTCATTATAATCAAGAACATCCTTCAAAAAATAATGGAAAAAGCACACGTTCGCTTGGCACGCTGGCACGCTTCATGTGTTTCTCCGTGTTGCCTCTTTGGGGACACGGTCGGATTTTTGACTGGCAGAGATTATTTAGGCAACCTCACGCCGGAGACATATTCCTGCCAATAAACAAAGGGTATCTGTTCAGGATTGCCGGTGCCACAGAGAGCGCAGTGTTGTGCCAAAAAGTGCTCCCAGAGCAAATGAGCAAGTGATCAGTATTCAGTGCCATGTGGCACTCTCCCTGTAGTGCATTTGAAATGAACAGAGGGACTGTGGTTAGGGTTGAATCAGGATCTATGAGGCCGAGTCAAATCGCACATATTTTTTCACGAGCCACTGCGAAAGGCCGACAAACACCTTATTTTGAAATGTCTTTTAATTCGTCCCCAGAGGCCCAGAGTTTTTTTTTTTCCCCTCTTTGGAGCTGGCAGTAATTAGGACACCCCTAGTCTTCCAGTGAGCAGCCAAATGGAAAACATTGGCTACACTGTGGAAATGAAACATCTGGTGTATTGCGATATAGACCTGTTGGAAAATATATAAATAAATGGGGTTTACAATCAATTAGGCAAGTTACTAAGGTGCCCGCAGCCATAGTAATCGTACATGTAATATAGTACAAGATTTTTTACAAGAACAGAGAAAACATAAACTTGTACTTGTAGTCTCACTTAGCATCATGTTCATAAAACTGGATTATTTTATTATCTAAATATTCTTTAATCAAGACATGAGATATTAAGTTTTTTTCTCTGGGGGAAAAAGTTATGGAGAATAGCACTTTACTTTAGCTTTCATAATGATTAATGCAGTGTCACGATGTACGATTACACTTTTAAATGATCGAAGCCTGAACATGCATCATTAACGCATTTACTGTCGCTAATCCAGAGTATTAAGTTCTGCATTGATTCAGTCTTCCATGTATTTTATAGTTTATTGAAGCAAACTAATTAAAGCATTTATCTACGGTATTCTAAGATTAAAGTAAACTTTACAGTTACATATGCAATGTACATCAAGTAAATATCAATAAATCTCCATAAAACAATAAAATGAATCTCAATATAACATGTCGTCAAATGACAGCGCATTTGAAAGAATTGCCTCTTCCATAGACACTAGTGTATACTTAATAAACTATGAATGTTTATAGTTTACTGTTTGCTGATCTAAATCCTCGGTCCTCATAGGCCTATTTAGCATTTTACAGGTTTGCCTGAATTTGTTTGCACAGTGCAAGTAGAAACACGCAGAGCCCTAGTGGCAAATTTTACAAGTTTTCAAATGCTCTATATTTAGTATGAAGCATTTTGTGTTAATGACATAAAAAGCACTGAGACTTGTAAATTACTGCTCATAAACACCGTCAATATTTATTTAGGCTCTCCTTTCTCGGTGCAACATTTTAGCGAATATCTCCTGTTCCCTGACTGCTGAAATAACATGCAAAGTCTGAAGACTCACCCATAGCACTTTATAGAACAAGACAGGTTGTTATGAAACACATTACGCCTTTGCTAAAGCAGGGCCAAAAACATCTTTTACACATCGCCTTCATTCCTGCAGGGACTTTCAGGCTCGACCACAGTCCACCTCAAATTAATGACCTAATGAAGCCTGTTGTTGTCTTTCAAGCATGTGTTTACCTCAGAGATTAATGCAATGTTTTATGTATACCCTTTAAGCATGCGTAGACGCTCGCCTGACAAATACCAATTAGCCCCGAGAAGCTGGGGTTTGTATTGGCTTTATGCGGTTGTCTGCTTTCATTGCATGTCTTTGTCTCAGATGTCTTTTTATGGATTTCAAACTCACGTCTGTGTGGGCCATGGCAGCGCTGGAGGATTTCTTCACAATAAAGGACATAGAGAGACTAATTATGGTGCTGTCAAGGGATTTTATACATAGCGGAGATGAAAATGGAATCTACATCTTCATATCGGGCTCCTTTGGTTACAACTAACATGAAAGTCCTTTTCCAGAAAATACTCTTTGGAGGTACACCGGTCTTTGTTCTAAAATGAAAGAAAAGGGAATTAAATAATGCATCCCAAATACAATGTGTAATAACTGCCAGAGCTGTAGCATGAATTGGCATAAGACTCAAAGGCCTTCAGACGTTCATTTAAAAACATCAAGGTTGCACAAGGGTAGATTTCAGACTGTAGCCGATGTGATCTGTCATGCTTTTCTGTCTGGTTTAAATGTTAACTCTGCCCTTAACCGTGACAAATGTTTGAGCATTGAGAGGACACGCTCATGTAGCTATTCATTTCTGAAAGCCTGTAGTTCACTATCAACATTTACGAACAATGATTAAAGGTTCAATATCTCCTTTAAGACTAGTGAGGTCTTGGAAACTATTACATAATGCATCACTTATACCGAAAATAGAATGGTTTTGAATGCCATGATCAAAGAAGTAAACAATTTTGATCGTTTGTAGACCTTAATTGCTGCTTCACTATGTAGCTTTCCACTTTTTTTTTTTTTTTTTTTTACCGGTGATTCCCGAAGGTTGGAAATTTGAAATGTCAACCTTTCTCAACTAAGCTAACCTACAACTGTCATAGTAGGAGGAGCAATGTTTTCTATTTACGGATATAACGAAACATTTTCCTGAGAAAACCATCATAACAGGTGTACTATAGTGAATCAGGGTAAATTAATCATTGGATTGACGATGTATTGACTCATTATTTAAACAGTTTCATTTTCAACATCAACAAAACAAGTTACGTAGTGTAATATTAAAAAAAGAAATAGAAAACATTCTCAATATTTGACATTTCCATCACAAACAGATAAAATAAATGCATTTTGAAGTGTCATTTCTTCCCAAAAATTGGTTCAACCACCATCACACTTGGGTGTAGAATCGCAGGCTGTAAATATGTTGAAAATAATTAGATCTTATCTCAAGTTATTTATATCTGCTTTGGCTTTCCTGCATGCTGTGTCCCTCACTCGCTCTGTCACTCAGGAGAATGTGGACCCGTGAGATAGAGCGCACAAACATTTCATTAACCACATGCTAATGACTCGCATGCTAATGTTTGCATAGATTACTGGCTTGGAGCTGAAAGCAGAGACCTTCCCCCCTTCGCTCGCTGTGGCTGACAAATTCTGGATTTATTTATTTGGACTTTTCTGTCATTCTTGTAAACACTCAGGTTTGTCATTATGTCGCAGAACGTTGATTAAAAACACCCGTTCATAGATATCTAGACGAGGACACTTGAGAAAAAGCATGCAATGTTATATTGTTAAACATTTAATATTGCTTTGTGGTCATTGTAATAATATAATCTATAACAAAACAATATATGTAGTACATACAAAGCCCCAATAAATCCATCCATCCTTCTGTTGTTCTATCTATCTATCTATCTATCTATCTATCTATCTATCTATCTATCTATCCTTTTATTCCCTGCACTAATAAAGAAACAAATAAATACAGACATGATGTGTGCATATATCCACTGACCCATAAAATCCCTAGAGCAACAGAGTCTGCAGTGTCTGGTAGTCACCAATGAATGAAAGCAAAAATTAGAAAGCAAACGGAACATCTGCACTCATCTAACATACCAAGGCAGTATTTTATTTTAATTTCACTCTTAAAAATTAAGATTCCTCCATTAAACCTTTGTTCTTCTATGGCATTGTTGCAAAGAGAACTTTTTTTGTTGCTATTCTTCTTGGCATCTTTATTTTTAAGAGTGCAGGCTAATGAATAATCTCACAAATATAAATGCTTGTCAAATGTTCAATTGGGCTCTTGATCAAACTGAGCTATTGCCAATTGTTTAAACAATTTTTAATATTGAATTGTTTATCAGAACTGAATGTTAAAGTGACAATATTACAGTTTTGACTTCACATAATATTGTGCAATAGACGTGGTTTCCAAGTTACTTTGCATTTTTTTACTATGCATTTTTTGTAGTAGATACATTTCTATTGTGGATTTTACTGTATTGAATTATTATATACCTTGCTGTGTCTTTAAAAATAAACCAATCGGGGGGTTGTTAATGTGTTTTAAATACATCTTACTCTCATAACAAATACTGAACAAAATACAGTAAAAACAGTAATATTGTGAAATAGTGTTCCAATTTTAAATAACTGTTTAAGAATATTTTAAATCCAGTCTTTACTGTACATTACTCCAGTCTTCAGAGTCACATGATCCCTTGGAAATCCATCGAATATGTTAATTTGTTCCTGAAGAAAAATATTCTATTATAATCAATTTTGAAGATGCTTTATTTTTTTCAGGAATTTTTGATGAAGCATGGCATTTATTTAAAATAGAAAGCTTTTGTAACAATGTAAAAGTCTTTCCTGTCACTTTTAATCAGTTTAATCCATCCTTGCTTGATCAAATATGGTTTGATATCAAACCTCAAAGGCCAGAACTTCAGCAAAGGATATTAAATTATAAGACATAATATGGTGAAGATTTGCCTCATGAATATTAATCATTTGCATGACTGGGCAGTCTGGAAAAACTACCAAGCAGCGTCAGCATGGCCAAATTAGTATTTATGAGATTAGCCATATCATAACAACCACAGACTGCAAATGTAATGCCCATTGCTGTATTTCAGTCAATTCTCTATTTCGATTCAGTATTTTAAAACAATTCTGTCTTTTCTAGCTTTCCACACAAACCCTTATTAGTTGCATATTGTCATGCATTTAGAATTCAGAGTATAAAGGGAAATTGTCTTGAATTGGCCAGTTTTTTGACTAAAATTTTACAACAAACAGTGGCATTACTTTTTATCAAGCTGGAGGCATATGTCTTTTCTAACCAACTAGAGGTAAAAATCCAATTACATAGATTGTGCATCTGCTAATACAGTACATTTGTCAGGTGTCAAGCACAGGCTCTTCAAACAGTATTAGATTTCAGATGAATACCATTTAAAAAAAAAGTCTTAAACCCGCTTTTAATAGAATTACAACCGTGTGTGAAGAATGTGTTGTATCTACCATCTGGGTCTACACATGTTGACGCAGTCACATGTTGCAAAAACAGTTGTTTTCTATCTATTTCAAAGTTGTATCTCCAAGATATTTCGTTTTTCGCCTTCATGAAGATTTGAAGTGTCATCAACAATTATTGTAATTTAAACTGTGTGGTTATGCTGTAAATATGGATAACTGATACGGTCGATAAAGCCTGACGTCAACCTATCAGATGACTTTTGTGAGGGAGCGGTATATGTTTCTCTTCTCTCACTGTGTCAGCGATGACAGCATAATCCCTGGAGAACTTGAACGATCAATAGAGTGTGAGCCAACTCTGAGAATGGAGTTTACAAAACTAATCAAACTTGTTAGGTGTCGCCTCTAGACAGCCAACATACTGTACATACATTCATGTATACTGTACAACATCTGACACAATGTAAGCAAAATCAAACAGTGCACAGTAAAGATACACTTGCATAAAATGAACAGATGCAGATCAAAAAGTCAATATATCTAAAATTACAGTTTTATCTATGAGGTCAAAATGCGGACTGTTATAGTTTGGTGCATTTTGACGACTAAGTTTTTTTACTGTGATAAACTATAGTATCACATGACTATAACTTACACTAGCATTCAAAAATATATTAGATTTTCTTTTAAGAAATATAAACTTTTATTATGCAGGGGTGCATTAAATTGATTGAAAAAATGACAATAAGGTCTATAGATAAGATTTATAATTTTAGAAATGGTTTCTGTTCATCAAAGAACCCTGCAGAGGAAAAATACACACTTCATTAAACAGCAAAACCATTTTCTGCACCAAATCATCATATTAGAATGATTTCTGAAGAATCATGTGACACTGAAGACTGCGGTAATGACACTGAAATTTCAGCTTTGCCATCACAGGAGTAAATTACATTTTAACATATATCAAAATAAAAAGTCATTTTAAATTGTAATAATATTTCACAATATTACTTTTTTATTGAATGTTAATCAAATACATGCATCATTGGGGAAAATAAGACTCTTCTTTCAAAAGCAGTGACAAATCTCAATTTGAAGATTACTTTTGTCTGGCCGACAATGGAAAATGGTTTTGAAAATATGAAAATATTGAGGACCAAAATTTATGAAATAAATGACCCTCTCTGTTTTCTGATTGTTATAATGAATCGAAAAAATAAAAAATAAATACTCAGTTGGTATACGCATAGAAATGTGTATAATTGACTCAGCATGGTGATGGGAATTGAAAAGAAGGAATCAGAAAGGCGCTGGGGAGGCCAAAAAACTCCAAATGCAACGCTGATTTGAAAAAGCTTTTAGTTGAGAAAAATAGATAAAATGGTGACATATTTCACAGAGATCTCAAATGAGGGACTCAACCCCTGATGGGGTCTAATAGGTCATCATTTACTCATTAAAAAGAAAAATTGTTCTAGTAATTTTCCATACAAATAAAATAAATGGGGGACTGAGCTTTCAATTGAAAAAGAAAAAGAAGAAAAAGAAAATGCAGTTTGCTATCCACACAAATCGCTCCATCACATGACTTCTGAAAACTTGGAACGTAGTGCACTAGTAAAACGGACCATTGGACCATTATTTTGATGGTCACTTTAACACATATAAATAACTTTGCATCTACATGGCAACTAACTCTCATTAGAGTATTAGTAGAGTGTCTGCTTAATATCTGCCAACTTGATGCCAATTGTGATGCTCCTCCATAGACTCATGGCCTAATGGTTAAAGAGTCTGACTGGTAAACCAAAGGTTGCTGGTTTGATGGAAAAATGGCTGCACACTGCTCTGGGTGTGTGTCATGATTTGCAGTGTGTGTGTTCACTGCTCACTTAATCTAATTTGTGGGAACTAACTTGGATTGGTTAAATGCGGGTTTACCATACTTGGCCTTCACGTGCCACCTAAACTTAAAGTAACTTTTCAGCTACATGTCAACTTATTATAACCCTACCAGTCTACTAATACTCTACTAACACTCTGATGAGCGATAGTAGACATGTGGGCATTACTTATAGTCAACATGTGTTAAAGTGACCATCAAAATAAAGTGAAGACTGTTATGATGTTTCATTGGTACTTATAGCTAATTGAATGAAATTAATTGAATATTAGCTGAATGATCCTCTTGAGTTCCCCAAAAAATTCTGCAAGTCTGTAAGAGAGGTGCATTTGGTAGCATTTTACTTTGTGACTTTGCCAGGTTTAATATTGTAATGAACTTTTAACATGTTTAACATTTATCCTAACTGCTATGCCAGGATTTACCATGAAGTCACTAATGTATGCTTTCTTACAACTGCTGTTTGCCGTAAACATGAAGCAAAATCACATTCACAAAGATTTTTCCCCTACAATTGCCTGTCAGGACATAAAACTATGAGACAGCCATTTCTCTGAGCAGCTTGCTAGTGTGCTGTTAATGCAATAGTGTGTGTAATGGATACCTAATTCAGTTTCTGGACGGAGAGGAACACTTGTTTCACAATGACGCAAGCTCCAAATTGAGGTTTTAATTGTTGTGTGTCAAATTATCTACATCCTGATAACAGTGGTTAGAAAAGCCTCTAAAATCGTTTCCAATTATAGTGTACATTTAGCCGTAAGTGGACAGATTATGAAATTGTAGGGTGCAATGCTCAGAATGTCGCTCGTTTTTATGGCCTTCTTTATTTGCTGCTTACAATATCAAAGAACTGGTTTTGCAGCCTCTTTTGGGCGTTGATTGATCATTTATTAAATCTGAAACATTTTATGGGACCTATGCTGATTGGATATTTTGTCCAGGACTGTATGGTTGGCCTCTTCTGGTAAAACCCTAATCAGGAAAAGAGGAACTGCAATCAAATGGAGAGGGCTGTCGGGCTTCCTCTTGTTGCTAAGAGACAGGTGTAAAATGAAAGTTCTGCTCTGAAGGAGCGTTTTGTGTAATTGTGACTGTTCTGAACAAAAACTGGTCATATCTTTCCTCCACAGTTTTTGAAGGTACAGGAGTCTATTGACAGTTTTCTGAGATATCCACCATATGCCGTCAACCACGTCAAACACAAAGCTTTCTATGGAGTTCTGCGCTCCTGCAGATAATGACTAGATCGCCATTCGGCGCTCTATGTTTGCTGTTGAAAAGGAATAGGAAGAATTCAGAAACTATTACTGATACTGAAGTGAATGAAATATTTAAGTTGAAATTTCGGAGCTTTACCCACAAAGAAAAATTAAACCGAGAACGGCCTTTGAGCAAATTCACATTCATATTCACATATTCATGACTCATTTAAAAACACTGCTCAAGAAACACATTCTGGCTTTGGCCAGAAAAGGCTTAAACTGCGTTTAGCAAATGGTTTAATTTCTTTCCATTTGCACAGGGTTTAGGGCCGCCGCCGCCTGAACTTTTTGCCTTGACAGACTGAGTATATTTGCAAACAATTTGCCAGTTGCACGCTAAGAAAACAGTTCATTCAAAACTGTTAATTCCAACAAAACTCTCTTTGCTTTTTTAAGCTTCACTCAGACATGGACACGGAAGATGGAAGTGTGAAGTACGTCCTAACCGGAGATGGGGCTGGAACTATTTTCGAGATTGATGAGAACTCGGGTGATATCCATGCCACCAGGAGGCTTGACAGGGAAGAGAAAGCGCTTTACACCCTGAGCGCCAAAGCCGTCAACAAAACCTCCGGACAGGATCTGGAGAGGGCCTCGGAATTCATCATCAAAATCCATGACATCAATGACAACGAGCCAAAGTTTGCCAAGGACACCTACGTGGCCAGTGTATCAGAGATGTCCAATGTCGGTGAGTTGCTGGCTCGGGTTTAAATAGGTTATGCTTTTCAACTCATATAGGGGCAATATTATGTTGTATTGTTCTAAAGACACTGAAATATACAGCATAACCAGTATTGATAGCATATAAAATGAATAGTTTTACTTTAGCGACAGTCCCTTGGTACTGACACTCAAAACTCATTTATCAGTGCATTATGAAGAAATGCCATCCAAAACTGTATGCAAATTGCAAATTCATACGTAAATGAAAACTAGAAGCTATCCATACATTGATGCCGATATATACAATGTAAATATAATTGCACTATACATACAACAATGAATGAATACAGTATTGTGAAAGCTGTGCATTTATGCAGATTTTTACATCCAGGTGCAAATTATTTTCCCTGCATCATTAAAGGCTGTCGCACACTTGGTCACAAAAGAATCTTGTTTACGCCTACCTATAAACATTCAATGTAAAATGAAGTTGCAATGGAAGCTTAAAAAAACAGGCTTAAGAACAAAAGATTTCAGATGGATAATTTGAAATGATTATGTGTTGAGATGCGTTCTCATAGAGCAGTCAAAACTGTCTCCAAGATGACGTGTAAAGTGAAATTGGCCAATAAGGAGACTTTTGTTGATTTTATGCTAAACAGAGCACACTTTCTTTCAGCCACTTAATCAACGCTGATTAAACTATGACAAACATTCAACTTCATGCGATTTGCGGGAGGATAAAGATCTTACAATATCCCGTCTGAATTCATTCAATTATCAGTGATTTTAAACCCATTAAGAGCGGCAGAGAGAATCAAAGTAAATGAACGGGATGCAGCAAGCTGAAATCAATTACTCTTCACGAACCAACAAATTAACCCGCAGGTTTATCTCAAATGAATCAAAACTCATTTGCAGTTCCGACAAAAACAAGGCAGCCGTTTTTGATTAAAGATTTTGTGCTATGATAAGATAATCATTGTGGATCTTAATCAATGTGACCCGGCAAATGAATCAAATATTAATCGCAAGGAAAAGAGGAAATTATGCTTGAAGGGGTCCTGGTGTACCTATTTGTGTTTGTCAATTCATAAAGCACTGTTTGAGAACGCTTGACACCATGTTTGTCTCAAAGGTTACCAATCAGGAATTAAATCTTTTTGCATTTTTACTTTTGCCATTTTTGACACATTATTAGTAATTAGAGGAGAGCGGGGTAAAGTGTGTCAGTGGGAGAGATGTATTGCCCTCTAGAGAACAATCTTCATCATGCTATCATCTATTTGGAGTGCATTCACACGGGCAGTTTAGTTGGAAATGGGGCATGTCTTTGTGAAAGCTGCAGTGTGGACCTGGGAGCGCACTAGGGTACTAAACCCGAATCCAAGGCTGTATCCAAAATCTCGTCTAAACCCTTAAACGGGTCAATATTTGAGGGCACAGCCATTTGTAGTAGTTTCAGTAAGCATCATTTGCATTCATTTATTCCCACAATGCACCACATTAATGACTGTACAACTGATGTTTGCACAACAGTTAAACCCATAATGCACTGTGAAAGTTGTGCGCTGAATAAATGCCCAAGTATGACCAGAAGACAGTGCCTGCAGATGAATCATCCATCCATCAATTGTCCAAACTGTTGATCCAATGTGGCATTTAAACATTTAAATCAAAACGGCCTAATGTTACTGTCACGTTTCACTGTTTTCAAGGACTCTTGTTTTGCCTTTTGTCTGTCACATGTTATTGTTTTGTTCCAGAACGTCACTCATCAGTTGTCATAGTCACAAATCATCACAGGTGTTTGTCTTTTGTTCATTATCACTAGTATATTTAGTTCTCCTTCTCCACCTTTCAGTTGTCGGTAGTTGTTTGTGCATTTCACATGTTTGGGAGTATTCTCATGTTGTGTTTGCACTGCTGTTACGACTCCTTGCATTTATTATTAAAGTTTCATTTGAATCTCCTCATCGTCTTCGTCTGCGCCTTCTGTCCGTGACAGAACTACCGACCGGGTTTAGTCACCCCAGAACGACTGTGGAAAAGGAAAAGAAAAGGAAAAGGGAAAAGATGGAATTTTTTCTACGCCGTCAAGCAGAACTGCAGTTACAGACTCTGCGGCAACAGGGCCGTCCCTTGGAGTGGTATATGGAGGAATTCGTCAAGCTATCCCACCGGGTGAGCTGGAATGACGCATTGCTAAACTCGCTCTTCGAGAGGGGGCTCGACGCAGAGGTAATTCGGACCCTTGGGGGACAGGAGACGTCATTGAGGGAGAATTTAAGCTTGATCTTGTGGCTCAATGGTTCTGACTACGAGGTTGAGGAGTTCTTCAAGTCAGCGCTCCCAAGTCTCGCAACTGCGTCCTCGTGCCGACGGCGTAGAAAAAGACAGCGGTCCAAGCCCGCGACTCATCAGCCAGCGCCAGCAATCACCGCTCGTCAGCCAGCGCCAGTTCCTGCCGCTCATCTACCAGTGTCAGCTCTTGCCGCTCGTCTGCCAGCGCCAGCTCTTGCCGCTCGTCTGCCAGCGCCAGCTCTTGCCGCTCGTCAGCCAGCGCCCACGCCTGCCGCTCGTCAGCCAGCGCCCACGCCTGCCGCTCGTCAGCCAGCGCCCACGCCTGCCGCTCGACAGCCAGCGCCCACGCCTGCCGCTCGACAGCCAGCGCCGACGCCTGCCGCTCGACAGCCAGCGCCCACGCCTGCCGCTCGACAGCCAGCGCCCACGCCTGCCGCTCGACAGCCAGCGCCCACGCCTGCCACTCGTCAGCCAGCGCCCACGCCTGCCGCTCGCCTCCCAGCGCCGATTCCCGCGCCTCGTCTGAAAGCGCCGATTCCCGCGCCTCGCCGGTCAGTGAAAGATCCAGAGATCCGCCAGCCAGAGCCAGTGCAAGATCCAGAGATCCGCCAGCCGGAGCCAGTGCAAGATCCAGAGATCCGCCAGCCAGAGCCAGTGCACGATCCAGAGATCCGCCAGCCAGAGCCAGTGCACGATCCAGAGATCCGCCAGCCAGAGCCAGTGCACGATCCAGAGATCCGCCAGCCAGAGCCAGTGCACGATCCAGAGATCCGCCAGCCAGAGCCAGTGCACGATCCAGAGATCCGCCAGCCAGAGCCAGTGCACGATCCAGAGATCCGCCAGCCAGAGCCAGTGCACGATCCAGAGATCCGCCAGCCAGAGCCAGTGCACGATCCAGAGATCCGCCAGCCAGAGCCAGAGCTCCCTTGGCCTGACCCGCCAGACCTTCAGGACCTCCCGTGGCCTGAACCGCCGGTCCTGCCAGACCCGGACCTCCCGTGGCCTGAACCGCCGGTCCTGCCAGACCCGGACCTCCCGTGGCCTGAACCGCCGGCCCTGCCAGACCCGGACCTCCCGTGGCCTGAACCGCCGGCCCTGCCAGACCCGGACCTCCCGTGGCCTGAACCGCCGGCCCTGCCAGACCCGGACCTCCCGTGGCCTGAACCGCCGGCCCTGCCAGACCCGGACCTCCCGTGGCCTGAACCGCCGGCCCTGCCAGATCCTCCAGAACTCCTCGTCCTGCCTGACCCTCCAGAGCTCCTCGTCCTGCCTGACCCTCCAGAGCTCCTCGTCCTGCCTGACCCTCCAGAGCTCCTCGTCCTGCCTGACCCTCCAGAGCTCCTCGTCCTGCCGGCCCCGCCTGCGCTCCTCGTCCTGCCGGCCCCGCCTGCGCTCCTCGCCCTGCCGGCCCCGCCTGCGCTCCTCGCCCCGAAACTGCCAAAGCCTCCTCCCATTCACCATCTGGGGACTAAGCCTAAATATTTTTTGGGGGGGGGCCATAGTGCCTGCGCGAGGGCGGGTGGGACAAAGGAGGCGGAGCCTCCTGGGAAGGACTTAGTCCCAGCGCCGCCCTGGAGGGCTGTGCCATCCAGGGTACCGGATCCTCCTGCTTCGCCCTGGGGGGTTGCACCACCCAGGGCCGCGGATCTTCTGAGACCACCCTGGAGACCACCCTGACTCCCTGCACCTCGGTCTCCAGGATGCCCACCCTCCCACCCCTTTTGGACTTTCGTCGGCGCAGGGTCGCGCCTTCTGCGGGGGGGGGAGTAATGTCACGTTTCACTGTTTTCAAGGACTCTTGTTTTGCCTTTTGTCTGTCACATGTTATTGTTTTGTTCCAGAACGTCACTCATCAGTTGTCATAGTCACAAATCATCACAGGTGTTTGTCTTTTGTTCATTATCACTAGTATATTTAGTTCTCCTTCTCCACCTTTCAGTTGTCGGTAGTTGTTTGTGCATTTCACATGTTTGGGAGTATTCTCATGTTGTGTTTGCACTGCTGTTACGACTCCTTGCATTTATTATTAAAGTTTCATTTGAATCTCCTCATCGTCTTCGTCTGCGCCTTCTGTCCGTGACAGTTACCAAATGAAATGCCAACCCAGGATGAGTTAAATTATTTTAAATTTGATGTACTCAATCTAATCATCTATGTTCTGAACCCAATCTGGATGCAGTCTTTCCCATTTGTATGAAACCTACCCACGTTCAAAAGATGATAAAAAAAGGAATGCAAAAAAATATTGTTGTTGTTTAAAAGCAGAGGGTCTTTATTTGTATTCATTGCACTTTCAGTTATTCACACAGCAAAATATTCTGGGGGCCATAAAACTTTAGTGAAAATGTTCAAAAATGCAGACGTCTTTCTTGGAGAGCTTTCTTTTAATTACTATTGATATATGAGAAAAAGCATATCATTGGGAATTTTAGTTATCGAATTATTCATATTTTGTTAAGGACAACTTAAAATGTGTCGCACAACTTACCCCACTCTATCCCAAAGCTGGAGAGAGTATGAAATGAGCTTGTTTCACCTGAACACCATAGTTTCAATGTTTAGTTAGTTAGTTGGTTAGCAAAGCTAGCTAGCCCCTGCTGGTGGATGGCATAACTACACAATCTGGACAAATCTTTCTGCTGTCGCTATTCCATGTACTCTGACGAAATAGTAAACAAAAGAGTTGGCGAGAAACATACAGTTGCAAACATTTCATTATTTTATAAGTTGCTTCAACAGTGCCCAATACTTTTTGAAGCATGAAATGGACTAATATGTTTTCCCTGTCTGTTCTATTTCACATCACCGCTCAGGATAGTCACTAGTGAAGGGTTTGGGACTCTATTCATTCTTGGGACGCAGAAACGCACCACTTTTGACACATCCTTGTCATGACATTTTCAATACGACATGAAATGAAATGTGTTATTAAAATGCATAGGTATTCAGATTTCTGTTAAATTCTAAAAGTCTCATCGGAGAGTAGATCTTAATGCAGCTGTGTTTGTTGAAAGATGGATCCCTGAGGCGTGAAACACTACCAGTCATCCTTTCAGACAAATGCAAGACCACTCCAGGGACTCTCAGTTGGATTCTTACATTACAGTGCCTGATCTGCTTTATGTCTCAGCCGTCGAGAGTCTCAAAGCACCTGTGTTTTACAAGCTGAGAACATGCAATGTTGTTTTATTCAGATTCTTCAGAACATGATACATGGAAGATTTGCTGTCACTACTGATATTTATCTCCCTCGCAAATTTAAAACCATGTCACGTTACAGCAGTTCAACTGTGGGCAGAGTTATTTATTCAACACAAATCTGTTAAAAGCAGCTTCATAAATGGACCACAGTCTTTTCCCCCAAGGCTTTTTCACTTGAAACCCAAGCTCAACCTTTCTCTTTCCATTCCTCTTTCCGGTAGGCCCGTTCTCCCTTTCATATCTGTATTTCTCCGTGGGGTTCAAAGTTACATCATCCCCGGCACTCCGTGGCGTAAATGGGACACCGTGCTCATTTGACACTTCACTTGAGCTCTTCCTCTCTGCCGCCTGTGTACGAATTCACGAACAGTTCTGCTTGCCAAACCGTGAGGTCACGGTGGCACTCGCGTTTAAGCCGAACAAACCGGCCATGTGTTGCGAACGTGCCTGCCGTTAATCAGATCTGGCCATCCATGAAGTCTGAGACTCTGTTTCCCTCCGTGTTATCGGAATGGGATCGGAGGGCGACAGATGTTTCCGCATTCATTAGTATTCTCCGAGACACTCAGAGAGCGAATGCCGTTCGGTGGAGGTCTTGTTGATGCCAGGGACGCCGCTGATCCATGGCAGAAACAACATGTGCATTCGGTCCACCTTCAGAGGTGAGACCGAGAAGGCGCGAAGTCACCTCTAAAGTCTATTCAGAAGAAAGAACTGTAAGATGTCAGTAGTACACAAATGAGAAAGACGAAACCTCAGAGGAAACTACTCAATGGAAGCCGTGACTGAAATGGAAAGTGCGGCTGTTGGCAACTACGAATGAGGAGTGATTTTGCCCTTCATGTGGCAGGACAAAAGTTGTTGTCGCTAGTTATATCTGAGACCGGGCCAAGATGAGATTTTATTGTGGGTAATGGTGTACTACACTCAGGGAAAGATTACAAGAGTTTCAGTAGCACTAAAGGCTCAGCAATATAGCTGCAAAAAAGAGAGAAAAACCTTGATATTTTAGAGCCTTTTGATGATATTCAACATAGATTGTGAAGATCTGCTTGATCTGAAATGGCCAGAGAGCCAATGAATCATTTCCATTCATATAGCAATATGACACTACATCATTAAAAACAACATTTATGTTTTAACGCAATCATTATAACAATATAATTTGAAATGATTCAAAGAAATGAATCAAACTCACCTACAGTAATGCCATTTTTGCTGCTCAAGTTTAAAATCAGAGAAGCTACTAATACATCTTTCATACTGGCGAGTAGTAAAAGATTACAACATTACTTGTGATATCTTGTGAATCGCCAAGAAAATCATTGTGAATGTTTAATCGAATGCCCAGCCCTAATAGCACACTTTAGCCAAATTTAAGCAGCCAAATGGGTTTGAAATTAGATTTTTTTTACTATTACTTTACACCACGGTCCAATTTTGAAGAGCTTTTTATATCAGAGGCTATTTTTTTCCCCCTCCTACAGCTATCCAAAGCTGTATCAAACTGAAAATTAACCCCCTAAAATCATGTTACTTCTAGATTAATTGGTCTAATTATAATGTTTCTTTGAGCAGATTATTAGTCTGACGTTTCCCAGCAACATACAGCAGATTCCATCAGAGCGGAAGATGAATGGGATGACCCAGAGAGAGCGGGCAAAAGAAAAACTACAATTAAAGATATGTCCATCTCACCGTGCAGCTGGAGTAATTATGAGACTAGGATTTAGATAAGAAATACACTGAGATAAAGAAGATGAAAGAACGAGTGATCATGCATTCGCCTTGATCACTGCTCGCTTCGGGAGGGTGGGGGTCTCTTCATATAGGATAATAGCGAATATTACAACTTGCAATTAGTCGTTCGTGGCGCACCTTTAGGATGCTCTGCTTTGATCATGGTTGCGGTTTTAATACTGGATGTGGGGATCATGTTTTACACTCATGTTAGGGTTCTTTGGAGCTGAAATACCTCTCTCTATAATTCTCTTTTGCCCTCTCTCTCAAGGTGCATTTGTAATGAGAGTTACAGCCACAGATGCAGATGATGAATCATATGGAAATAGCGCCAAGCTGGTTTACAGCATACTACAGGGCCAGCCGTATTTCTCAGTTGAACCTGAAACAGGTAAGTTGAGCAAAGATAAGAAAACAACCATCATTTGAAACGAGTAAAAAATCCTGGTAATCTGATACAGAATTTGCTAGCAGTTTATTATTGTTGATGAATCGCATAAAGCCTGTCCAGGTCAAATTTCAGCCTAAAAGCAAAAGATAAGAAAACTACCACAAGGACATTTTATTTTTGAGAAAATTAACCACATTTTACCCCTAAAATTATCATTATTGCAATCTATGTTGACATTTTACCAATCTCATTAATTTCAATTATGATTCTAATTACTGTATACAATATTTTTTTTCTGTATTAAAGTAAAAATATACTGGAACATTTTAGATCTACATAAACTGTATTAAACAAAATATAATAATGTGTAAAATAACCCGTTCAGAATATAGTAAGGCAATCTCTTTTTTAAATCTAGCAAGCTATTTGTATTGGTATCCTTATTATTTTTTTCCAAATACAATTAATGTATATTAGTTTTCTATTTGCTTTACTGAATTTGGTACAATTTCAGTACGTGCCTCAGAGAAAACACATGCATTCTGTTCTCATGTACTAATAACCTTATCACAACATAATATGAAGATTGACATCCTACTCAATTAAAACGTGCTCTTTAAAATACCCCGAGGCAGGGAATTCATTTCCTTGGTTATGTTTTTTTTTCTTCCCCTTGTCCAACCTTCTTTTTTTTTGCATGACATTAACATATAAATAATGAAGACAGAGAAGCTTATTAGATAGCACCTAAAATCTGTGTTCATCCATTCTGTCAGGTATCATAAAGACGGCGCTTCCGAACATGATTCGAGAGAACAGGGAGCACTATCAGGTGGTGATTCAGGCTAAGGACATGGCTGGACAGATGGGGGGTCTCTCCGGGACCACTACAGTCAACATCACCCTTCTGGATGTCAACAACAGTCCACCTCGATTTCCACACAGTAAGATGACAGAAAATCTCCTCTTACATGCATATTTCGAGCTAAAGAAGACATAGTATAATTATCCATCCTTCCAGTATAGTTTTGCCATGTACTAAGTAGCCATAATCAAACACAAAATGCAAAGAATTCTGTTCAGTCCAAAAGAGATCACTTGCAAATAGAGTCCTTGAAGGTACAGTACAAAAATAGCCAATTTTTGGTCATGCAAAAATAAATTATGATTCATTTTGTTGCAAATCACCTTGAATTTATTATATGGATATTGACGGAAAAGCCAGTGCAATGGCATAGAACAAGCCCAGCAGGTGTATATCAAATGAAAAAGGGTTTGATTGCCTGTCAACTATTAATAATTGATTCAGGCTAGATTTCCAGAGTGTTTATGAGCAGAATTGTGCTTGGACTTGCAAATAGACTTCAACAAAATCAGCATATGAAATTAACTGTTCAGACGGAGTATTTCACATGCCTCCACAAGTGATATTTCATAAGAACCGCAAACATGATGTATGTTGTGGTTCATTTGAATTATCACGGAAAAGCTCGGGGCCCATTTCTTCTACTGACCAGGATGAGTCACAATGTGAACCCAGAACAAAATCTCCACAGAAAGAGGCTTTTAGAGTGCGAGAGAGAAGGGTGGAAGGGGGGAGAGAGAAGGAAGGGTAGAAACTAGGAGAAAGACAGAGAGAGAAAAAAGAGAGCACCGCGGGAGCTTCATTTGGGGTGATAATCCCTCTCTCTTTGCCACAGTCTCAAATCCAATACAAGAGCCACATCAGAAACAGTTTCCACAAACTGGGTTTAAAAAGAACCTTCTCCAATGGCTCACCGGAGCCGAAATTCTATTAAAGAATAACCACTGAGCGCCAGCTCTGCTTTCCCCCCGAGAGAAGGATAAACAAATAGACAAATGCACGCTGAAGCTCTTCGCTCGAGAACAAAGAGTTCGTACAAACACCTTACTGTTTACTCAATTGATTTATTTTGCTCTCCTTTTCTAGGTACCTACCATCTCTCCACTCCAGAGTCGGCCGAAATCGGATCATCGGTGGGCCGGATCAAAGCGTACGACGCAGATGTGGGGGAGAATGCCGAAATGTGGTACACCATCCTGGATGGCGACGGGCAGGATCAATTCAATATCATCACAGATGGCACCAGCCAGGAAGGAGTGATAACAGTGAAGAAGGTAAACAGGCCCTGCACCTAAAGTTTGAAACATGACACTGTAAGTCGAAAGAAAGAAAATCCGCACCATGCGACAGTCTTTCCCTCATTCTCATTCTTTCATACGGATGCACGCGCTCATACGAAGCGAAGTGCTTAGAAAGTAATCCCCTAAATCGAAGCCTTCGTGTCCTATCAACTTTACAAAGGTGCTTAATTCTATTCACAGCCCAAAAAGTCCCTTCTTCCCTTTTGTGTGGCGCAGGGATCTATTTGCCTGCTGAAATCTGCCTATAGCTTATTTCCACTCTCTGTCAGGTCAGGCTTTGACGAGGCTCAGGCAATTATGCAAATCGTATTGCTTAAACTAGAATGAAAGATAGCTACGGAAGAAGGCCTGAATGGGCGAAAGGTAAAAGATCGCACCTTGAGTCTTTCATCGTTTCATAATTAAAAGGCTGCATTAAAGCAAGATGCCCTGCCTTTATAAAAAAGACATTCAACGCGAAAGAAAAGGAATAAGCGATAAGCACTCTTCAATGAATGTATCCAAAAACGAGCTTTCGATTAAGAAAAGTTTAGGACGACATTGCTAGAGCATGTCGTTAATCTGTGACCGAATAGACCTGAGCTGAAACAGATCAGAAAAGTAAGCCTTCCTTTATTCCGACAGGTCATGAAGACTGGCCTAACAACTTATCTTTCTTCTCATAACCTTTCTCCCATTCAGCAACTAGATTACGAGAGTAAGAGGTTGTACTCGCTACGGGTACAGGTGACCAACACGCATATAGATCGACGCTTTGAGCAACTGGGGCCTTTCAGTGACACGGCGATGGTTCGAATCACAGTCACGGATGTGGACGAACCTCCGCTCTTCAGTCGGGCTCTGTACATTTTTGAGGTGGACGAAGACACCCCAGCCGGCAGCTCGCTCGGCACGGTGTCAGCGAGGGACCCTGATATAATCAATCACGTGGTCAAGTGAGTAACTATTGGTTGGTTTTATAAACATCACAATACCTTACCCATCCAAAATACATAAATAAAGTAAATATGTATAAATGCCAAACATGACCTCCTGTGCTCACCTTCTCTTACAATTAAAGGGCGTTAATGATACTACCCTCGTTTCCAGGGTTCTCAGTCATCATAGCTGGGTAAACGCATATACCCAACATACCTATAGTGGTGCATGGAAACTTCAACAGCTATTCATTCTGTGTGAACATTTGCTCCAAAGCAAAGTAGAAATAAATATTGAGAAATTAATTACGGTAGTCAGAAGCGAGAAAGATATAATTTGCAGTCACTCCCTCAGCCGTTGTATTATAAACACTCACTCAGCAGTCATTTAATGCCAAGGTCGTATAATACATAGTATATAGTATTGTAAAAGTGCACGCAATTTTAAAAAGAATGAAAATATAAAATACTTGGCTAGTTTACAATGTTAATAACTGTGGAAATGTATCACCACAGTCTATGAAAAGGGTTCATTATCTCTATTCACCCAATAGGCAACATTAAAATAGCCGCATTCTGGTGATGTCTAGTCATCCATTCTTGTCTGAAACCAAAAATAGCAGGCACATGTTGGTTTATTATATGCGACATATCTGGACGTATATTTACATAATATTTAATATGAGTATCTTGTAAATATTATTAGACTAACTACACAAAACTGAAATATTAAATTTGATTTTGTTTGACATTATTAATATTAATTCTCACTTTTATTTACACCATATTTAATATAAACATTATAGAAATAAACATTGATATATTGTAGAATATCAAACAGACAAATTTTAAACATTATTAGTAATTAATATTACTTTACTCATTTTGATTATTATTCTTTTTTTTTCTTTTTTTTTTTGTACAATGAACTCCTATTCAGCTCCTATTCGGACCAGACTAGTTTGCCAGGGGAATGCTAGAGAAATTCATGTTTTACAGACATACTTTACAATTTTAATTCCATCCGAATCTGCCAAGTCTGTGTTTTTCTCATGCAACCTCTATAACATTTCTAGGGCAAATTGCCTACTTTTTTTCGGCAAACTCAACGGTCCTCTGAGAAATCTAATCGTGTCTGAATGCGAATGTCTCTGATTGCTGATGTTATATTATTCTAACGCTTCTCCTCATGTGTTTTTTGACCTGAGCTACTGTTTGAGCACCAATCTTCTGCATGCTTTCAGTTTCAAGGCGAATATTATCAGATGAAAAAATACGATTTACAATCAATAAACAGAGCCAAATCGCAAAAAAAACTATAAGGACTGTCCATTTTAATATCACTGTTAGTAAAGAGTAAGATTCTTGTCTAGATTTCTCTGTTCACTTATGCAAGTTATAAACAGCCATTGTAATAAACTTGTGAATGTTTTTATAATAAATAAATTTAATGAACAAATAATTAATTACAAACATATACGTCATACATAAGGTACACAAGCCCATCAAACGACCTTCTGTAATGCCATCTAGAAAACACTCCCACCTCTGTAATAAACACGGAGATGGTAGTCCCATCCGAATCAGTACATGAAATCACAGACTTTGAGTGATGAGAAATGTAACTCAAAATTTGTTAAGAAAACTAGTCCCGTCTAAATAGGGCTGAAGATTAAAGAAAACTCGATTCTGCGTGTCATGACCCTTTTAATTTTTTGGTGCTGTGATTCTGATACTCACACTAGCTTTCTGATGCACTTGCTTTCTATCGGACTCATTATATTAGTTTCATTACCATCCAAAGGCTTATTTAGCTAATAAGGAGGCTTCTGTCAACAGATAATCTTGGCCATTGTCACAGGCAATTTAATGGTCCAGTAGATATTTAACAGGGGGAATCTATAATTAAAAGCTTTTGAATATGGAGCTAACAAACAAGTGGTTCTTTTCACCTTAGACACAAATAAAAGGTGCGACATTCAAACAAAACCTAACATCCACCACCTGGGGCAAAATGGCAAAATGGCATCTTGAAAAGTGCCTCCCCAAGGATCAGAACATAAAGTTCATTATGGCGTATAAAAATCAAGCAGAACACATCTTCACCTTCCACATTTTGGTTGTTGATCAGATGTTTTGTGCTCGGTTAAATCCAATCCATCAACATGTTCCCAAGCGTGCGTGTGTGTATGTGTGTAAAGGCGAGGGAAAGGCAAATTATTCATGGGGCCTCAGTTGGTGATTTCCCTCCGGAAGTTTGGCAAGATGAATACAGGGGCTGTTTTATCTCCCCTTCCCTCCCTTTCTGAATTCAGACTTTTATAAGTCACAAAGTTGATGTGAAAGAGTGTGTCTTGATTTCGTTTACTGTCCACGTGCACAATATGAGCGATTGTCTGGAAAGCCTGTCCTTCTGGCTTACTCATGCACATCACACTCAGTTGCATATTTAAATGTCAGCAGAATATGTAAGCTGACATTGATAAATGGGTTTAATATGAAAGATTTCCTTTTCTTATTTCATGAAAACAAAAGGCAGGGGATCAACAGAGTGATTAGCATTCAGGCTCTTTCAAACGAGCCACTTCAAAATTCAAAACACGCAATATGCGGTTAAGGATAATTGATAGTTGCTAGTTGTTTCGGCTAGGAAGGTTTTCGTCACAGCTGGCTATTCAATGCATAACGCATAATTGATTACCTAAAAATGAGCAATTACTGGCACTGGGGTACCACTATTTTGCTGGGATAATCAACATAGTCGGTCTTCAGGTTTTGAATGCTAGTTGCTGGTGTCACAATAAGACCATTTTAATCAGCAAGATAAACTAGTTAAAGCAGGATTTGACCAGTATCTATTCTTTATCCTTTTTGCCATGAACTGCAATCAAAAATAATTCAGAATATAATTTCATAAGCATTCAATACTGTGTTACTCACTGACAGGTAACTGGTTTTTAACGTACCAGAGAAAAATCAATGCCACATTGAATCACATTGATAATCACAAAAATATAAAATACAAAAGAAGAAATTTCATAGTTTTTCAATATAACACTTAATGACACACAAAAAAAAATAATATATATATATATATATATATATATATATATATATATATATATATATATATATATATATAAATAAAATTGTTTTTTTGTTTTTTTCCTTCCAGAAACTGTTTTATTATGCTGGTTGAATATTTTATTATGCTGGCCTATTCATTGCATTTGATCAAGGATATACCGGTACTGTTTTACCTGCCTGTCAAATATGTATTTCCATACCTCCATGCACCCATCAAATGTCATCAGACACAGTTACATACATAGTTCAATAAAATGTATCTGTTTGTAGTCAGGGTTTTCTAAATCATCTCTGGTATAAATACACATTCATCTGGAAGGTGTAACTTCTGTTGAGTCATTGTGGCATTACACCATTATAACACTGAAAGCAAATTGTAATTGAAAAGGACAAGACAGGGGATGATTACAATAAGATTTTCAATGTCCCCTGGAGTACAGTTAAAATCAATAATTAAGAAATGGAAAGTGAGTGGTACAGCTGTAAATCTATGTATCTACAATGAGAAATTGTGCAAGAAGGAGACACTGAAAATGGTTCTAACGAAATTGAAAGACAATCGACAACTGCTCTTCACCAGTCACAGCATTATAGAAGAGAAGCAAAGAGAAATCCACGAGTAAAAAGTGCTCATATGACATCTTGGCTATAAAGAAGGCCACTGGGAGACTTTGAAATCAGCTGGAATAAGACTCTCTGATCTGATGAGCCTAAAATTTAGAATTTTGCCCATTAAAATAAACGCCACGTCTGGTGTGAGCTAAACACTAAGCATCAGCAGAAACTCATGGGGATCACTGTGAATCATAATGGTGGCAGTATCATGCTGAGGGCCATATCGCGTCTCTGCGGCAGGTCCTGGAAGGCTTGTGAAGGTAAAATGAATGCGGCAAAATACACAGAAATCCTGGAGGAAAACCTTATCGGGTCTACAAAACACCTGCAGGAGAAGATTTGTTTTCCAGGAAGACAATGACCCGAAGTATAAAGTCAAAGTTTTACAAAAAAAACAAACCAATGACTGTTTAGTGGACTGGAGTGGATTTACACTCATGATCTCCATGCAACCTGACTTTTAGAAGTTTTGAAAAGAATGATAAAAACTAGTGGTCATATGGGAAAAGTTCACTAATAGACTTATTTGAAAATGTGATAAAAACTTGTCCAAATTTGGGTTGTGCATAATTCAGAATTGGATTGAAGCATTTTCTGAATTAGAACTGAAAATATACTGAAAAATAAGTATATTTATGCAATTACTTATTGTATTTCTTTAAGTTAGAGTTGAATAAACTCTATAAAATAGAGTTGAGTCAACTAACTCTCTTTAGAGTATTACTCATAAGATCTCCAAGGTGGTGAATTATTTTATATATATTTATGCTGTAAACCAACTGCACCAGTAGCCTTGGTCTTAAAACATGGAGTTACAATGTATAGTTTCTTGTGCTTGGCATGTAACTGCGATCAATACGTTTGACTAGCACAAATTTGTTCTCTAATATAGAGATGTCAAATCACATACATCCCAACATATAAATAAACCAGTCTTGGCTGATTCAGACAATGTTTTAGGTCTTTGATTATGGGTTTGTGATGTACCACTTTTCACTTCCTGGGGCCATGTTTACAGCATTTTAAAACACTGAGGACGTTCTGTCCCTGTGCTTGGGAATAATCAGAGCTCCATTGTCTTGCATTCATTACTGTCATTCTTGTTTCAGATACACCATTGATCGCCACACAGACCTGGAGAGGCTATTTAACATTGATTCCAACAATGGGACCATCAGCACACTGCAGGCTCTGGACAGAGAAACTTCCAAATGGCACAACATCTCTGTCCTGGCGACAGAACTCAGTAAGTTTGTGTTATGAGCCTTTGCTGGACAAACGCTGATATGAAATGGGATAATGCCGCGACGTTTACTCATAGTAATGCAGAGAGATCTTGTCTTGCAATTTCAATCTGTTAACTAATTATGTGCTGAAATTCCTTTTAAGTGTTTTTGTTTGTTTAAAAAATATTGTACTATACTGCTATCTCAGGTGGACGAAAACCCTTTAGAGCCTCAAGACATTTTCAGAAATGGCTAAAACCACAGCCCTGCAGTAAATGACTGATGACAAAAAATCAAACTGTCATCTTGAGTTGTGGTTTAATTCATGTTTTCTCCATTCTCTTTAGAAGAATATATGCCTAGGGTAAAAGGCTGAAAGACAAATACAGAGAAACGAAATTAGACCTCTTGAATGCAAACTGAATATCTTCCAGAATTGCTGAAACGCATTAATCATTGGCGTCTAGGTACTGCCCTGCAAACCAGAGTGCCGGTGTTTATCAAAGTGCGAGACGTGAATGACAATGCGCCTGAATTCGCCATGTACTACGAGACCTTTGTCTGTGAGAATGTCAGAGCCGGTCAGGTATGCCGCTTTTTTCATGTTTACTCTTTGATTCATGCAAATATTTTACCGAATGCTTTGGTTTGATTTGTTTCTTCTACTGTTCTATAGAGCTTTAGTACTACAGAAATGACTAGGATGCCTTTGTTATTCTAATCAGTTCTATTTTAAGATAGAATGAAGTGAATAATTGTAGCTTATCATGTTTCCAGCTCATCCAGACCATAAGTGCTGTGGACACCGATGAACCTCTTGTTGGGCACAAGTTTGTTTTTAGTCTAAGCACCATCAATCCAAACTTCACCGTCTTCGACAATGAAGGTAACTCAATGGAATTAATACTAAATTAAATGCAAGATTAGTTTTAAAATAAGAAATACAGTGTAAAATATAACGTTTAAGATACCATATATGTAAAGAATAAATGTGTTTAATGAATGCATTTAAAAAAGGTACACTGTGGATACGCATTACCATTAAAAAATATGGGTAAGAGGTTTATTTTTGGAATAAATTAATACCATTATTCAGCATGCCACGTTAATTTAATCAAAAGTGATATTCAGTACATTTAAAATCCAGATAAAGTATTTTAAACAAATAAACAAATTAAAACCTTAAATAAATTATTAGAATTTAACTTGCATAAGAAAATTGCAAAGAAATAGATGCACCATTGTGAGAAATAAAGCTGCACTTACGAGACAGGAAGTGACATGTGAGATAAAAGTTAAAAGTAGGAGAAAAATAGTTACCTTTTTTACTTATGCTTTACTCTGAGATAGAAAAGCAATGTGGAACACTATTTGGCAACACTAGAGGCACAGGCATGACCCTCTTTACCTTTAAATGAGTTAAGACTCTTCATTGTAAATATGTTTATGCTCGATAATAGTCTCAGAATAAGGCATATGACACTAAAAATGTACATCCATCATGCTTGTTCAAATGGCAGCAAACCTACATTGCTATCACTTATGTGATGTTTTTTATTGTATGTATAATATATATCACAACACCAATAATGCAATAATTAAACTGCTAACTAAAAATACAACTCATTGTTTAAGCTTTGCAAACAACACCGTCCATCACACAGTAATCTTAATCTTGACATCATTGCCTTGTAGACAACACAGCGCGGATACTGACCCGCCGGGGCGGCTTCAACAGAAGAGAGATGAGCTCATATCTGCTGCCTGTCGTCATCTCAGACAATGATTACCCCATCCAGAGCAGCACCAGCACGCTGACGGTCCGTGTCTGCGCCTGCGACAGCCGTGGGAATGTGCAGACGTGCAGCACAGAAGCCCTGCTGCTCTCAGCCGGACTCAGCACCGGAGCCCTGGTGGCCATCTTACTCTGCATTTTAATACTACTGAGTAAGTGTTGAACTCCTGTAAATATGCATGATTGGGACCCGTTTAGCTTCTTAAAAACATTTATTCGGCCCTGCATGGTGCCTCCCTGAACATGGTGCCCCTGGGCAGATGCCCAATTGTCCATATGGTTAATCCGGGCCGTTTTAAACCACCCTGAACACTGCAGCCCTGTTGACTTGCAACATTGTTGTTTACTCTAATGTGTGATATGAAACCTCTAATCATATACAGTGCATTTTCTCACAAGCATTCTATTGCCTATATCAATATCTATCATCTTTTGGCAGCATATGCAGTGGTGTAACTATACAACACAACAAACCCACCAATAAGTACCAATATTGTGGCTCTGCAGGGCAATCAACATGGCTCAAATAGAGACGAGAGACATTGCTTCTGTCATTGTGTCTTACCTGTTTAGGCTATAAATGGGATGCTTCTGTTATTGAGTCCTACATCTCTGCATTACACACTCGGAACAGAGTGTGTTTACTGAGAAGGTACTTTAATCACCTTCTGATGAGGAGGAGACTGTACTTTGGCACAGTGTTGTGATTGGCTCTGGACTTCAGAAGTGGCCACACATTATGTTCTACACGTTCTTGTGGATCTGAAAACCTTTCTCAGAACTGTCTGTTTTTTCATAATCTTTGCTTACAAGGTTTAGTCGTAAGGCCATATTTAGTAATCAGGGCAAATTGACGTGAGAGGGCAATTCCTAAAAAGCGCCTATGGGAGTAGAAAGTTCAATGCATGATCTATGGACGACGCAGGAATTAAAGAAACTTGATAATTTCCATAATTGCCAACGTAATCTAGAGAAAAGCCAATTAGCTTCTGTCTTAAGACATGCTTTTTTGGGCGGTAAATAATGCCGCAAATACCAATAATTGACTAGCGCAATCCTTAGCAAACCACATTGCATGATTCAATTAAGTACTTTCCTCTCAAAAAATCTGTGTCTCAAAGGGAAACTGCAACAAATGTATATGCAATAAGGTCAGCTGCAAATATAGCTGTCCATGCCTTTCCAGTGCTAATCTTTTACTGTGTGTTTTTGGTAAACTCTAACAGAAGTTTTTAACACCGAAAGAGGGTTTGTGCTCACACAAGTGGTTAGTAAAGCTGGCCCTTAGTTTCTAAAGGGTATTGTACACTTCAAAGACTTTTAATTTAATTTTACATAATAGTTTTAATTTTACCCTTTTTCTCAGTCGCTTTGGTGAATTATGCTTAACATTATCAAACCAGTAAGTGCATTTATCAAAACAATTGGTGCAAACAAGACAATGGATTACATACAAAAGTATGTAATTTGCTCAGAATCCTTAGTTATCTCTCAAACGCATTTATGCCAATTAAGAGATCAGTGCCATCAGAATGAAAAGTCCTTGTTTCATTTTTCACAAATACATTTGCTCAGTCATGTTGTCAGTATAATCAGTATTTTCAGATGTAATCTATGGCTATGATTTTGATGACATTGATTGGAAATGCAGAAGCTTGTACTATATTTGTATGGCATAAATACATTTCTACAGTTTGGGAAATATACATTTGATTGTAACATTCGACACAAACTGTCTACAGTATTGGCCTCTTCTACCTCTTCCATTATTTTGCCTCCCTACCCTTCCACACATCCTTACTCCTCTTCTTGGCTGTTGAAGCTGTTTGTTTCCTTGTTCTTCTCAATTCTTGTCAAGAATGGTAACTTTGTTGTGCACTGTCTAGATGCTTGTCAGTTAAGGCTTCGTTATATTCAGCATGAGCTATTTCAGAGAACTGGTTGATATAATGCTTTACATTTTCCTTCATTAGTGAAATTCAAAATTCATCAATTCAGGGATCATTTACAAAAAAAGAAGTCTAATAGAAATGTATAGAAGGCATAACTTGACCCATTATGAGTAGTGCAACCATTTTCCATTGAATGACGTGTGCAAGGAACTAATGTCTAGATGTTTTGAGGGGTAATGGAGCCAGTATAATATATTTTGATAAACATGACATAAGCATAATATAAGGAAATGTAGGGGAAAAATGAACATAATCAATTGCATGGATGTGCCAAAACATTTGCAAATTGTAATAAGAATAAGAAATTGCTTTTATGATGTGCACAATTAAAAGATGCACAAAAGTAGATGGATGGAAGGATAATGTAGATGGACGGATGGGTAGAGATAGATAGATAGATGATAGATAAATAGATAGAGAGATGATACTGTATATTTTCTAGACCAACCCTGCTTGTTTAAAACAAAACACGTTCTCAAATGGAGTCAAGATATTACAATGGCACTAAAGATAAACATATCTATCCTGAGGAAATGGATTAAAAATAAACACTTGTAACATCTCAGCGATGCGTCTGGCAAGCAGAACATAATGCATCCTGACCTCTTGTCCTGCTATTCTGATGATGCAGCACAGTGTGGGCCATCTTGTGATGTTTATTTTTTATTTATTCAGTTTTACTTTGAATTTTCTCCAAATATTTCCTCCAGACAATAAAAAAGTAGGGCACCCCATTAAGACATTACTGTAGGTGCTCTCTCCCTCTCTTTCTTTGCTTTTCTCAAAAAGTGCAGTGGTGTGGAAAAATAGCTTTCATTATTAAATGTATGCAATTGACAAAAAGGCCTTTGTGTTCTTCTGAGGCTTAAGTAGGTCGCATGCTCCTTCTTGACGTCTTAAAACACCCCTTGTGCAAGGTAATATGGTATGAAAGCGCAGTCGGTTCTGAACAGCATGTGTCTGTGTTGTTTCTGCAGTGAAAGGGGAAAAAATGTTGTGCTTAAGTTAAAACATCCATCAATAAGTAATTGTTGAAACTGCCAGAGAGTGCATCTCTCAAGTCTTCAATCTAACCTGAGGCAATTTTAATGTCGGATTTTTTACTATCTGCTTCTGTATGAATGGGATAAACGAAATATTTTAAGGGATTTCAGGTTGACTTAGCTATCTATTATGTATTACACAGATTAAAGATGTACCATCCATTCTAAAATAAAATATAAATGCGTTAAGTAAACATATTCTAAAAGCCATTGCTCCAGCATCAACGTTTCGCACTGATTCAGCCGGTCAAGTGTTTTAACATTATGCTCAAAGTTCTATCTAAAGTAACTTTGACTCTGTGTGTCTCTGACCTCTCGAATGCATGACATTTGCGATGTTTTTGCAAAGACGGGTCAAACCTTTTAAGTTTTTGGCTTTACTTCACTAATGATGTTATTTTAGTGCAAAGCAAACATCAAGCGGTGTTTAAAAGCTGCCAGACT
This sequence comes from Rhodeus uyekii, assembly GCA_037043235.1. Classification (NCBI taxonomy): domain Eukaryota; kingdom Metazoa; phylum Chordata; class Actinopteri; order Cypriniformes; family Acheilognathidae; genus Rhodeus; species Rhodeus uyekii. The sequence goes on from JAWRVZ010000085.1 coordinate 87,135, forward strand.
TCATCAAGACATCTCAAATGCTTCATTTTTTAAACATTTCTTTATTTTTTTATTACAAAGTCATGCTGCCTCAGTTCTTAAAAGAACTCTGAATGCTGTTGGTGAATTTAAATTAGTTTATTATTATCAATGCTGAAAATTATTTTTTCTGCTTAATATTTTTGTGGTAAATGTGATACCCAGTTATTCAAAGATATGGGGTAATTATTGGAAATTAATACAGTAATCCCTCGCCACTTTGTGGTTCAAGTTTCGCGGCCTTTTATTAAAAATAAAAATAAAAAAATACCGCCATATCAGCAGCCGTATTGCGGAAAGCAGCGTTGCTTTATCGTGATGCGAGAGAAACGGTTTCCGGTCAGGATGCCAGACAAAGACAGAAACTCTCTCAGAGGCTTTATACACACACACGAGCACTCAGACAAGACACGTGATTGGTTCCCGGCGCGAGATTGACCAATGAGAGCACGAGTGGAGTGGGAGCCTCTTCGCCTCTCTCAGAAACAAATGTTGAGGATCCAGTGCCGATATCTGATGATGAGGCGTTTCCGAACTGATTTAAAGGCCTCAATATACCAGTGCAGTAACCTCATCATCATCATCACATTTATGGAACCGCACAGGTCTGTCATCGTTGTCATTACTGGAGTCTCAAGATACTACTGGCACTGATGAGTGTAGAGCACCATAATACATATTTTATGAGAGAGAGAGAGAGAGAGAGAGAGAGAGAGAGTAAATGTATAATATTAAGGTTTTATAATTAAATAGATTTAATTCAAATATATTTAGAGTATAAATATTCTGGCACCTACACATATACGAAATTCCTTGGGGGGGGGGGCAATCCTACTTCACAGATTTTAAACCTATCGCGGGGGGTTCCGGTCCACATTAACCGCGATAAACGAGGGGTCATTGTACTTTTATTTGGCAAGGATGCATTAAATTGATCAAAAGCTGCTGTAAAGACATTTATAATGTTACATAGAAGCCTGAAAAAAGTGTGTCAGTTTCCAGAAAAAAACTGCCTGTTGAATTCGTAAAATCAAAAAATAAGTTGCAAGAAAACTTAAAACGTGACCCCTTTAAATCCCCCCTAGAATGATATGTATACATGTATACGTTCCTACCCTTTACACAACACAGACAATTGTGCGCCATGTGTTCAACCACTTCTGCCATCTCATATTCTGCTTTTCCCTGCATAGGCACCATCTAGTCCACCACTGATCCTCTCTGGGCAAACTTAATATGGATACTTTCCCCTTTATCCTTCTCCATTTTCAGTGTCTTCCCCTAAACCCGTTTGCTGGAGCTGAGTGGACAGGTTACTGAGGACAGAGCCGTTGCAGAATACACCATTGCATCTTTCTGCTCTTCTCTTTCTACTGTTTCTCGCTCTCCACTTGCCCCTCATTTTACATTCCTTTTGTTGGACCCTTTTCTGATGAGCTGGCTAATGAAACCCCCAAAATATACACTGTAAGAGGAAGTAGCTGGTTTACGCGGCCAGAGCGAGAAATATCCGCATCCAGCCCACACTCTTCCAGATCACAGAATGAGCCCTGCACACACCACAGGCCCCCAGGCTGGGCAGAACACAGCATGTTGCCCCCCACCGTTCCTTCTTCATAATTAACACCTGAGTGGGAGGCAGGGGCGAGCTCTCCGATTACCTGCTGGGAGGAGAGAGCAGCCACTGAACAGGAAAAACAAGCTGCAAACTACAGCACCTGTTCCCTTTTTAGGACCATAATTCCCTCTTCTCGTTTCTATTGCTCAACATATGAACATTTTGTGAAGATTTCACCAAACAGTTGCATGTGGCATAACTGATGTGGCCTGATTTTTGCACAGTTTTCATATCACACATCTCATATCATAGCTTTTGTTTTGTTTTTTCCTTTGGGGGACAAAAAAAGAAAGTACTAAATTATGATATACAGAGAACTGATTGCAATTTGTTTCACTTAATTATGTTTGATTATGTTTCACCTATTTTGTGAAATATAATTGATTGGATAATTCAATAATAATGAACATTAATTATTATAATAAAACAAAATAAAGGGTATTTTCATTTCATAAATACGTAAATACAATTATTAAACAAGATGATGATGATGACTATTATGTTTAATTTATATTATCATATATTATTATTATTTTTGCTGGGTTTTTTTCTTCCTATTATGGATTTTTATCTATCTCACCATGCACTTCCTCAGAAAAAATAAAAATAAATAAAAATGGCTTACTGCTGTACTTTACATACAGTATGTGCCCTTTGAAACCTTTAAAATTTGTAATGCATGAGAGAAGCAAGCGATGTAATTTTTATTTCTTGCACAATTTTAAAAGGTGATTGCCCCAGGCAGTACTAAGTCTTTATCTACATTACAGTGTGTCTCTCTCTTCTGTATTCATGAGTACCTTAAGCGCATGACACCTTTTGAAACACACTCCTCTGTATCTTCAGCTGAGCTTTGTCTGTCGTGCTGCGCGCTGCTCACTGGGTTCTTATCTGGCTGCTCTGCTTTAGCCATCCAAGAACAGCCTGTGATTCTCCAGCAGTCCTTTCTTCTCGCTGCAGTGATTGAGATTATGCACGCTTTCTCTATCTACTTCTCTGAGCAGCCACAAACTAGCTCGTCTGCTTTTTTTAGCTGAGTCAGTGCTTCTGTTTTCGGGGACTGTGACAATTCCATTGTCCTAGGCATCGATTGTCTGGGCTATTGCTGATTGAATTATCTAAACGTAATCATAAAGGTCTCACTCTTTGGTGTGTGTCTTGCATGTTGCCATGAATATTGTACTATGCGTCTGTTTACAATACCACAGCAAAATAAATTGTTCTTTCTTATTTTTCTGGGATGTGGGCATGCAGCTATTACATAATATAAAAATATAAGACGCAAATATACACATTCAATTATAGATCCACAACTGTATAATTTATTTAATCAGAGGTATATTTTTATGACGAATCAACTGGAATCAGGCACTGTAAAAAAGCACTTTAATTTAGGGTCCAATTCACTATTAACTAGTTGCTTATTAGTATACATATGACTAAGATATTGGCTGTTTATTAGTACTTATATATCACATACAAATCCCATATTCTGTCCTGCTACTCAAATAGTGGAATGCATATTCTACATCCCTTAATCCCCAATACAGTAGAACCCCGACTTACGAAACGCTCTACGTACGAAAAATTCAACATACAATAAAAGATTTCAGGGTTTTTTTTCGCCCGAGTAACGACAAAATGATCGAGATGCGTAAAAACATTTCCGAGTTTTGTTTTGAAATTCGCGCTGATTTTGGTCCGGGTTGGATGAAGGCTATAGTTTGTCCGGTCAGAACAATGATGTCTCACTCAGGGAATAATCCAAAACTGGTATTTATTAAAGGTGCATAGATGTGTGGTTACGCATGATCGATAAAACTTCAGTGATTGGCACTAATTCCCTGTATTTCACTCAATAAACTATATATACAATCTTCAGCTGATCTCTTTTACTTTAATCATCCGTCAGCTCTCTCAGATGGAAAGGTTTGGAATAGTCCATTTCGCACTGAATGACAGGGACGGCTGGAATAGTCCATGTAAGAAGGGGAACACTTTTTACAATCCTGCTCTCCTATTGGTCAGCATTGTGCCGAGTTAACAAACTTTTTCTAATCACTCACCATGGATGTGTAGATTTTTGCTGAAGTCAAAAGGAAGAAGAGGATGCTTTGCATTGAGTTGAAAAGGTAGATAATTGAGAAGCATGGAGCTGGGACGTGTTTCATCCCATGCTAAATGTGGTGTTTTTGTAGGGCTTGGAACGGATTAGGCAATTAACATATAAAAGCCTGACCGACTTACGAAAAGATCGACTTACGAAGCCAACCTTGGAACGGATTAATTTCGTAAATCGGGGTTCTACTGTACTTAAATTTAATCTTGGCCATTAAAGAGCTGTGATTAGGATTTATTGAGGCAAGGTTAACAGTCAACAGTTAGTTTGACCTTAAAGTAAAGTTTGGAATACTATACATGTATTATATATTTCGTAGGACACTTTATGCCACCAAAGAGATGCTTAATTTATTTATTTGTTTTATGTAATTAAAGTTGAATTAAAATGTAAATACAATACAAAGTAAAAATAATATTTGCATTAGAATTTTTCCTATTGAAATTTCAATGCAATGCGTTAAAACAAACAATCCTGCCAAAGCTGTAGGAAGCACTGCTTCAGCTCAGTAGTGTCAGGTATCTCGGTGACATTCAGAAAGCATGACTATCACAGAGCTTTGTTCAGCTTGATTTGCACCATGCTGATGATATCATTTTGTTCGTCTGCCTCTGTCTCCATAGTGATTGTGGTATTGTTTGCGGCCCTGCGGCGACAAAAGAAAAAGGAGCCGCTGATCATCTCAAAGGAAGACGTCAGGGACAACGTGGTCAGCTACAACGACGAGGGCGGTGGAGAGGAAGACACGCAGGCCTTTGACATCGGAACCCTACGGAACCCCGAGGTCATCGACACCAACAAGCTCCGCCGGGACATAATGCCGGAAATGCTGTTCCCCTTCCGCCGCACGTCTCCCATCAAAGACAACACGGACGTGAGGGACTTTATCAATGGACGGCTGCAAGAAAACGACTCGGATCCCACAGCGCCCCCTTATGACTCCTTGGCTACCTACGCCTACGAAGGCAACGGCTCTTTGGCGGAGTCTCTGAGTTCTCTGGAATCGGCCGCCACCGAAGGCGACCAGGAGTTTGAGTATCTGAGTCACTGGGGTCCACAGTTCAAAAAACTGGCGGATATGTATATAGGGCAGGAGTCCCAGAGAGAGACTTAAAGCGGATATGCAACACAGCACACTTAAATATATCTCAGAGCACTAAATTAACATACACACTGAATCTCCCTCTGTTCTCTGCTGTGTTACGCATATAGACAAATCAACGAAGACTTGAACATTGCGCTCAACTACTGGAAACTCTTCTTCACATAGACATTCTCTCTTCTCTTTTACCTCTGTATCTATTTTAACTTTGTCTTCTACTTCTGGGCTCTCTCCCTCAGTCTGTCTCTTTCTTTCTTTCTTTCTTTCTTTCTTTCTTTTTTCTTTCTTTCCCCCCAAAAGAATCAGTAAAGATGCCTTTTAAGATTAGGGATTTGTTGTAATCAATGGTGTGGACAATGTGTTTTATAACCAAGGTGAGTGATAGTAGCTTTCTACACTATCGATGTTTACGGCTAAAAAAACACACAAAAAAATGAAGAACAAAAAAAGCTTAGCTTTTATTGCAGACCAAGTCTAAAATAGGTGCAGTATGTGTATAATATGTTTTACAAGTATTACATTATGTAAAGTACTTGATATCTCTGTTTATGAGGCAGTTTTCCTGTGGAAGGTTTATATGGGTTCCGTCATTCCGTGGATTCATTTCAGAACATAGAGTTAGAGCTGTACAATGAATTGTGTACTTGTAGAATATCGGTCATTCTGTTCATGTTGTTTGAATGCTGTCGCATTGTTTTATACAGTATTTATATTTTTATACTTATTTTGATAATAAAGTTTTTAAAATCTTTTCTCTCTATGGTTTGCTCTTCATTTAAAGCTGCATTGGATTAAACAATGTGTAATATGTATTTTAAAACAAACACATGCACACACATTTCATATCACTTCCAATGTTATTTAAATAACATTAATCACCTATCCCAACTCTTACCCCTAAACATAACCTACACACTCGTGTATATATATATATACCCTGAGCAATGATCTGACCTATCTTGCAAAATTTATCTAAAATTGATCTATTCTGCCCATTTGCGCACCCATCCATCCATCCATCCATCCAACCATGGATGTTATTTGCTTGCAACAACATACATTTAAGAAAACTTTCCTAAAATGCCTACAACGGCTGTCATTTTGACAGAATGCAGTTACACTAGGGTCATCCAATCGGTAGTCATAGTTAAAGTACCAAATTAAATGTTCAATACATACACCTACAGATGTATAACTGTACAAATCTTCAAATTTGAATAGTCACCCACGGGTTACAAGTTTGCATGCAACATCAACTTACATACAAATACTATTGAATACTACTGCAATCATGTTGACTGTCCCTCTCTTGAATCAGCTCTTTAAATGAACAGAACAGGGTTTAATACTAAAAACACAGTTCATCTCTTCTGACACCAATGGAAATCTGAATCTTAAGTCATTAACTAACCAACCAATAGAAGGGCTGTCATTCGAACTTAGCTAATGATAGTTTAAAGTTATAAAGGCATATTTTAAATGCACTACGGTGTCAATATGGCCTGCTGGATTTAATTAAGGATTTGATGGATTACGACACACTAATTATAAAAAATGTAGCTGCAGTCTGTGGCTTTATGGTCTAAATGAAGTGTTTCTTCAAACCAAGGCTTTACCATTCAAGATATGAACATGATACGTAGATTGTTTAAAAACAATGAATGTTGTTATTCTGATATTAGTTTGTCCACAGGCAGAACCAAAGCATGTCTGTTCTCATTCGAGTGTAAAGGCCTTTGGTTGCGGTCATGGCCAAGCTGAGGTAGAGCATAATTGGCATTTTATTTCATTAACTCTAGACCGCTATTACACGGGTAAGGTTAACGGAGAAATAAGCATCTATTAGGACTTGCGCTGCCCTCTTTTCCATCCCGACCTTGAATAGCTCAATAATAATAATCGCTCTTTTGACAATGTAACTATTACAGTCTTTTCTTAATGCCACAGCATTTCTCATTTTCTGCCTTCCCTCAGAGGAACTGTAAAATTTGTGACCTTCACTTCCAATGATAGGCAGCAGCTCCCCGTGTATATAGAAATCGGTGCTGAAAAGAGAAAAAAAAACTCCATCTGCACACTGCCACTGTCTATTATAGAGAATGAAGATGCAAAGGGCTGGTATATTCATAGTATACGTGTAGGTAACTTCACGACAAAACAAATCTGGAAAAAAAAGGCAAAGAAAGAAGTCATTAAAAGACAAAAGACGTGCTATTCCACAGTCGCACGTGACAAAGTAATTGCGGAGACTAGGGGAACGTTAAACTGCTGAGAGAGGCAGAAGCAGAAATGAAGACATTTTGCTTGTGCCTGCACAAGTTACAGAGTCATATGTTTGGTGGAACCTTTTATCTTTCCATGCTAAAATATTGTTCAGTGTTCACCTCCCCCAATCCCCTCTTGGTGGAACTCTCAAAACTCACTTCAAATACAAGGGGAAGTTGCTTAAAAGGCAGAAAAGTTTGCTGGGAAATACGTCAAGATTGAAGCTCTTTAGATAAAATGGATGTTCTATAAAAGACTATGATGTTATTTAAATGAAGAACAATGTCTGGAGGCAGGCGTGCTGTTCTGCCGTCGGATTAAGAGGCCGCTGAAGCTTTGCAGTGTATGAAGGTTGATCTCGGATCAGCTACGAATAATCATGTTCATGAGGGTATTAAAATCAAAGGGTTAATCTAGATTAGTACAAGTGAGGGTGGCGATTGTAATGGTTAAGACTAGCACTGCCAAACAAATGTGGCTTTGTGTGTTCAGCCTCAAGTAGGGGTGACCCAGAAACATCACAGTCCTGCCCTGCCACTGCGCCCTTGAGCAAGGCACTTAACCCTACAACACTCCACAGAGACAGTCCCTCAAATTAGTGTTCTGTAAGCCACTATGGATGAAATGTTCTGCTAAATGGCAATATTCCCAAAAAGCAAAACCAATTTTGGGTCTTTTCATTGGAGGTGTAATTAAAAGCAGGCAACGTTAAATATCGTGTTCAGATTTATAGCTACTAGGTAAATAAACAACATGCCGTTAGCCATTGCTTTTCTCCAAAGTGAATTACAGTACACTAATTACAAGGACAGACCCTGAAGCGACTGAAGGTTAGATGCCTTGATCAAGGGCACAATGGTAATTGTTCATGGACCTCACCTTGATGGGTACAAATCAGCAATTTCATTTTACCATCAAAAGCATTCCCAAAAGCACAGGTTCAAAAGGTCTTTTTAAATAAAATAACCTTATTGTTATTGGTTTATATATATGTATATGCAACAATAATTAATATGTATTTTATATTTATAATAAATGTCTTATTAATGTAAGGCATTAAAGACATTAAAGTTCCCCACATGATCACAGTACATTAGGAAAATTATTTTGCCTCACAATACTCTGAAATATGTTTAAATATGCAAAGGAAGCATTGCTTAATTAAATATGCACCTTTTTCATATATTTTCAAAAGAGAAGTCTTTTTTTTACATATTAGAGTTAAAGGTTTTTAGATATTTATTACAGATATGATTTGGGTAATCTCTTTTTATCATTGTGAATCAAAAAATAAAAATAAAATAATTCACCATGTTTTTAGGATTAAAATGTTAGATAAATCAGGCATTTGTTACATGAAAAAAAACCTGTGTGAAAACCTCCAGAAAAAAGTGGAGGAGAAAAAAAAAACTTTTTTTTTTTCAGAAAACGACTTTTAAAGATATTTATATTGTAATTGAAATCTACATGGACAAATAGTTAAACATGTATTAAAATAAAACACTTAAATGTGTATTTTAGGGATATTTTCAGTTGTTTTTCATAATAAAACCTGACGTGAATAATTTATTAAACATATACAGTGGATTCAAATGTTTATACACTCCTGTTAAAACATCTTTATTTTAAATGTGATTTTCTTCGTTTTATTTTTTTACAAGTCCATAAATCTTATAAGTCCATAAGAAAAGCTGATAGACGCCAAACATACTGTAATCTAGTGCTGTAATCAAATTAAAAGTTTATTATAAGAGTTTATTCTGCTGAATGTGACTATATTACTATAGTTCAGTTTTCATTTTTATCTCAATACATTTTTCTTGGAATTTTTACATCAAACATGCAAAGATCATTTTTTACAACACAAACCCCAGCTGTTTTAAGAGGATTGTGTAGATGTTTAGATTCAACGCAGAATGCAAATATTGTTACCATTCTTTGAATCCTTTGGTCACTGTTGTGTTCTTACTGTATACTAAATGGAGCTTTTAAAATATCCATGGACGGAGGCGCGTTTCCGCTGAGATGTCTATTGTGCAGGTGTGTAGAGGCATATTTTTAATACTCTGAAACACTGGCCATCTCACATATATAGATTTCACTGTGAGGCAGAAGAGTAGATAATCATTTTTCTCCAACACTCACTCCACAACTCAATCCGAGCTGACAATGTAAATCTACCCTCACCCTACTTACAGTAATGCATCAAAAGTGTGGATATCACTAAATGAGATCCACTTTTCATTTGATCAATAGCTCCTGACCGGCCATTTGTGAAGATATTTTCTCTGCAAAGCTACCATGCAGACTTCCATTTTAGCTCAGAAGGGTTCTTGTTTCTGTCGTCTCTAAAAAAAACATAATCTCCCAGCAGTCATAGCTGAATGTTGAGCGTTACAGGCAAATGCAAAATATAGCCATTCCACAGAAGGAGCCACTTATCTATTGTATAGAATATCATCTCTCTCCCACATATTCTCCCACATACAGCATGTAGATCAATCAGAGAAACGCCTGAAGGATAAACATAATCAAATATACTGTCTAATTGTAATAGATAGAAGGTCTTTAAATCTTACTCGGTGTTGTGCTTCTTTTCTTTAATAAGGACAGATAAACACTTATTATAAATAAATGTTTCTCACGGTGTGCATAAAATAAAGATCATTACAATAACAACCTGCAATCATTACAATTTATGATGGCCAAAACAACACTGTATAATAATTTGTGTAATTTTAACAGTAAAATATTGCAAAAAAAACCCACTGAAAAATAGGATAACAGTGGGTACCTGTTATGAAACCGGGATTGTGTGCGATGCGGAGAGACTGACGCGGAGCAGCAGGATCCAAATCAAAACTCATTTAATAATAATTTAAAAAGACTTTAAATATAAACAAAAGAAGCACACATGTTCATAGAACTGAACTTAAACAAAACACTAGAAACTCATGAACAGGAACCAAAGACATCCACACTAAATGTAGCAAAGCCAGCGTCACAAGGTTAACGTCAACAACCAACCAAGACAAGGGAAACACAAGAGGGATTTATACAAAAGGAAATGACGAACACCTGTGGAGACTAACGATGAAAGTGATTAACAAGACAGGTGCAGGAAGGGTACGAGAGGAAACACGAAGTGAAACAACACCTGACACGACACACAATAAGAGACAAATGACATGACACGCAGGAAGTGACAATAGACCTCACAGACAGGAAGTGTAACATTGACATCACAGGGAGTGCACAGATGACATGACAATGAATATAAGTTGTATTTTATTTTTTGATATACGTTAAATCTTTCCCATTGTCACTTCACACTCCAGTTCAGTTGGTGGCGGTAATGCACCAAAAGTTGGCTTGCCCACCGCCAATAAACATCATAAGAAGAAGACGACATGAAAAACAGGACTAAAGGTAACGCTACCCATACTATATACAGGGACAATTTTTTAAATATATATCTGGACATTTGATATAAGTTTTACAGTAAAGTACTGTTAGTTTTTCAATTGTAATTAAACTGACATTCCCAGAATTCCCTGTGTGACACTTCACATTTTAAATTATTTTATTTCAATAAAGATGTTACTGAATAGCTTTTGTTGTCAGTTATGTAAATTAAATCTTCTGTTGTTTAATGAAAGTTTATTACATTATTTTAATTTTGTGTTTACGCAAATGATTCCGTCCACCTTCTGTACGCTAATATTATTCAGCTTACGAAAAGCTTTTATTCTTCATGCGGCTTCCCATTTTACCACCCGCATTATTTTTGGTGTTTTTCAGTATACGTCAAAGGCACACAACAGATTTTAGTAGCAGTGTGCGTTGTCAAATTTATCGGTTTAAATTGCAATTTCCTTTGGGTGAATCACAGTTCTATACTGCTAAATATACAGGTTGTTCTGTGAGAATGTTAACATCTGTACTGTGTTTTTTATAGAATTATTTTGACAGGATATTTTTATGATGGACAGGTGAATAGATGGATCAACAGATATCGTTTGAAATATAAATGTACCTTAAATAAGAAAAAAATATTCACTGGAGTAAAAAGCGTGATAGCATTCACTAGTCTCCCCTATCTCCAGTATCCCACTTTGAGATCTCTAACTCATTAATGCAATCATTGAGCTTTATCTAACTATTAACCCCATTGTACATCTCTGAATTGAATGTATTGGTGTGATTCTTCCCCGTTGAAAAGAGAAGAAGGCTTTAAAAAAAAACATTCACACTAATGGAGGCCATTTAATCAAATGGAATAATGCCATTGTAATCTGACAACGTAATATTAATCCAAATATCAATGCAGATTTAATTTGCTAGCCAAATATTTCTCCATTTCAGTGCTCTGAAAAGTAGACCATGTTTAATAAGGGAAGTAATTGGATACTGCAGCAGACAGCCATATATCCGACTTAAAAAAACACAGCATGCGTGACCCTCACACGACATTTGAATATGACCAATGAGTCACAGAAGGACTGTCGCACCTGGAGGGTTTGCTGGTGCGTCCGCCTGTGCTGTTGAACTGTATTTTGCACTGGTAAAAGGGCACATGGCGACCTGATACAACTATATCTGTAAATTAAACCTGAGGACAAGGTGAACCGAGACCAGACGAGCTGTCACTGCAGATTACCCCCATCTGATGATCTAAGAGGGGTCCAAAGCTATCGGGCAGCCCGCTGCCAGAAATGTGTCGTTAAAATCTGAAATGACCAAGCCAGATCCTCTCCTCCTCCTCGTGCCCTTATCTTTCAAAGAGGTGCGGGCATTTTCTGCAGCGCTTCAAGGTAATGTGCTTATAATGGATGTAAGAATGTTACTCTCCGCTCACGTAGAGCGTGTCTATTTCTCATGAAGCCCTAATCATCAAACAGTCTACTGCCTGAATAAGACCGGAGACCATTTTAACATAATGACAACAGGGAAAGTTCTGCCATAGTAAATTTTCGATCTAATTGAGATCATTTGTCTTCAATAACGTTTCAAATGAGCCTTAATGATATTGAGCAGCAGACAGTGTCACATTAAAAGCCTCTAAAACACATGTGGAGCCGTCATTAATTTTTCAATCAAAAGAGAAAAATGCTAGGCGCAACGCTGCCATTAGGTTGCTACAGCCCTGAAATGTCTGTCAAAGTCACGACTTGATTTCTCTGCATATTCATCACCAACGGGGTGAAGCTCGACGCAAGGCTTGACTTCTTGTTGTGGTGGAAACAGTTTAATCACAGCGTTTAGACTGAGTAGGGGACCGGGCGTCATACGGAGAGCTATTTGGAGAGACCAATGACCCATGGACTGCAATGAACTGTGGGAAATGCCTCCAGTCCGGAGGGACACCGCATGGTTGCTGCAGCAACGTGGCATAAAAGATGCTCACACACATCAGTCATTCCGATGATAGAGAGCGATTGGTATTGATGTTTTTCTAGGTTGGCGTCGTCAACTAGGCACACATCATAGAGAATAACGCATGAAAGTTGGTTGTCTTGCTGGCGGTCTGAGAGTTAACTGCTGGCGGAGCTTCAACCGTCTTCAATAAGCTGTCAATTACAGCACGGATCCTAAACTCGGTAAGCTGATGGGAGGATTAGATTTGATGTAGGTTTCTTATTACCGGAGGCCATTTTCGAGTTCTACTGTAACTTAAGTCAAGTCAGCAAGGACAGAAATATGTGAACACCCTCCCGCCGCTCTCCCCGTTCAGTAGCGTCAGCCTTCTTATCAAAGTCATGTCAATGAACGAGCGTGAAACAGCAGGTGTGTGACGGTGACCCACCATGCTAAAAAGAGATCAATTGTCATGTATCTCTTTGATATTGCGTGCGTCTTAAAAAAGTTGCATCAGCATTTAACATTCACAGCTGGTGTTTCTTCTCGAGGCTTCAGGCTCTGAGACTCAGCTCTGCTATTTTGTTCTGTTCTTTTGGACTTTTCAGCATTAAGTGCGATTATCCTGCTGAATGTGACTTTTACTGTAGTTTCTTCTCACGGAACTTTCTGGGTTTTTCCATGACAGTTTAAACTATTCAAAATATCAATTCAGTCATTTTTACTCACCCTCGCACGCTCTTAACCTATAGGACAGCGAATACTATTTTACAAATCACTTCATTCCTTTCAAACGAATTACAATAGGACCGGAGCTACGAGAATCAAAAAGGACTTAAAAAGCATGATAAACGATACAGAATTGGTGCAAATGCATTGTTCACTCAAAAAATCTTGACATTTATTCACTTCAATCAGTAGATTACACAAGTAGCAATGTCCGTTTTGTGGATGAATAGCTCCGATTCAAATCGTTTTCATGAAATAGTTGATTTTGTTCCCCCCCCCCCCAAAAAAAAAGGAATGCTTTATTTACACGTCCCACTAAACATACAGGTTTGCAATGGCATGACTTTTATTTTTGAGTGAACTATTCGCTTACCCTCCATTGCACATATAATGACATTTATAATAAAAGGTTGTGTACCGTTTTGTACCTTGACTAACAAAGAACATATTACAAGAAATAAGGGCCAACTTATTATTATTAATAGTAATAATAACAATAATAATAATAATAACAACGTGGCTTTCCTGTATATCGTGTTGCTTGCAACACCAAGGTCATGGGTTCAAATGTGTTTGAATTTACATATCAGTGTGAATCTTAATTGTAATGTAAGTTGCTTTTGATATAAATGTCTGACAAATGCAGAAATGTACATTTAATAATTTGGAGGGAACCTTACCTGGAGGCAAGAGTGTAATACAAACAAAAATAATGAATTATTTGATCATTTTCAGTGACACTGTTTGATGTAAAATGTCCAAAATGTAAATGAAAAAATGTATAAGAATAATGGCATTATTTAACATAACTAGATGAGCACAACTAACCAACAGAATGCAATGATACCTGATTTTTCTTTTTAAGACTGCAGCAATGTCACATCCATTTCACTGCGGCTTCCAAACAGATTGAACCTATTTCTCATGACATAACAATCATTTATTTGACTCAAAATGAATTTTACTCACAGAGAAATGCAAATCATATTTGAAAAAGCTGATATTCTTTTTTTTACAGGAAGCAGTTCTCCAGGCTAAAGATGTGCATGAAAGATAAAAAAGACACACACACACACACACACACACACACACACACACACACACACACACAAAGAAGAAGAAAAAAAAAAACATTAGAAAATATAAAGTGACCAAGAAAAAAAATAGCTTCTTTACTCTGCGGGGAATTTACTAAGTATGAATTGTGCACACTGATAGCGTTTCTTATTTACACAGACAATTCACTGAAGGAATTCAGGTAAACACCTGCAAATCAGGTCAGAGGCCAGCCGTGACCCAGCATACTTTACTGGGGCGTTGCATCGTTGCTTCCCCACTGCTGGATATTCTCGCTCATGGTGCGCTTCTCCATCAATAGCGATGATCACAGTAGGAAATTCAATGTCACTGCCTGCTTTATTGCATTCTATACTATATGGTCCAAACAAATGAAAAATCATATGTCCAATATGATAATAGATGCGACGATTTCTACCTATAGCTAGAAAGGCTCAACTTTGCTCAGATGCTTTTCATTTCTTAATTAAGGAGTTCACTCAAATATGACAATTTTTTTATTTTCTACTCATCCAACTTGTAATCCAGTCCCCAAAGAAAACAACACAATAAATTCTGAAGAATCGCTGAAGGTCGCTCCTTTCCAAGCAAGGGACTGGAGCTGTCAACAATAAAAAAGGACATAAAAGCAACATAAAAAATGATGATAAAAATGGGCCAAATAACTTGTGCAAGATGAAAAATGTATTTGAAAGATCAAATTTAACAGCATTATTAAATTAAATAAAAGGGACAGTTCATCCAAAAATGAAAGTGATTCTGTCATCACTTACTCACCCTCAAGATGTTCCAAAGCTGCATGAATTTCTTTCTTCTGCTGAACACAAAGGAAGACATTTTGAAGAATGTGAATAACCAAACAGTTGTTTTTGGGATATTTTTACATAAAATAATGCATGGGTTTTTAAGCTGCATCAAGACCCATTGATCAAAAATAATTATTGAATGGGTTTGGTGAAATATCAATGTATCTTATCACTTTTATTTGTCACACATACTGAAGAGGCACAATGACTTGGGAGGCAAAGGGTAGATTATTGATCAATAATGCACATCTTGCTTGATGTGCCAAGACAGGTTAAAAAGGGTATCTTCATAAGACACGAGAGAGGGAAAATAAGAGAGAAGACAGCAAGGGGGAGATTAAAGAAAAGGACTCTGAAGTTTTACAGGGTCGTGCCACAGGCAGTAAACAGGTACTCTAGAGCGAGCTCAAGGGGGCATGATGAGTGGAACACCGCCCAGATGTACAATTAATCATTTGAGTCATGCGGCACAATGTCCCACAGGACGTACTCATCGCTTTTTAAAATCCATCTTAAAAAGCAGCCCAGCTCTCTGGAGACTTAGAGGGTAATAGTCAGGTAGAGGCTCTAGAGGTGTTTGGCTATGACGATAGGAGCCTAACAAGCAGCGCGGGGCACTGGAGGTTGTGGTGATGCCGCGGCGTTATGGGATTCTGAACCAATTTGGAATAACAGCTTGATGGATTTGCAGACACTCAAAAAGGTCTAACGGTTATATATTTATATATCAAAGCAATATATTTTTTTCATCTCTGCACTTTGTAGTGGTTTTGTTGTGGGTACAGTCGAGAGCTGTTGGCTCATAAGTGATACGTTCTTAAAGCCTTGTAAAATAAAACTAATTGTGATACATCTTCTTAAAGACATATTGTCGTGGGAGAGGCACTATATAACCGTATCATATCATGGGCATCGTTGAAGACCACTCTTTAAATGCAATTTACTCCATAAAAGTCCATAAATCTAATTTACAGAGAACTTGCCAATTACTCTGCGAAAGAAGGCACTTACAGAGAGTCTGCGAAAATGCATTCTGATAAAGCACTCAGCATCTCCATAAAACCGCTTGCCAATGAGAAAAAGCCCTGATGCTTTACCTGACTGAGCTCATAAAAAGATTTTATATTTGGCACTTTGGTAGATTTGTGAGGCCTCGTAGACCTTGACTCCAGCTACTTGCGAGGACTTCCTGACCTACTGTGTGGAAGAAAACGACACGTTTCTAAAAAAAACACGAGAAAAGCTCTTAAAAAGAGCACAAACCCCCCGCCCCCCCAACCTTGGCCTCGCTCAGTTACTGCTAGTCTTGCTCACACACACCACTTATAATGCCATCGCAAGCTTCATTACACAAACATCGGCAAAGAATGAGCCACATAAGCATCAAAACAGCATTTTAAGTGACAGGCGTGACCTCGTTCGGCACTGTGGAATGACTCTGAAGCATTTAAAACAGAGGTGCACGCCCCACTATATCGTCATGCCCATTTCAGACAGAAATTCGGAAGAGAAGCGTTAATGGTTGCACAAATTTTTGCATATTTTGGCTCCATCTGGGTGATTTTCTTGGGGGAAAACTGTAATTGCCATTCTTGAATGCGGGTTGCCCGCCTCTTTTGAGCGGCAGTAATACGCATCCATCATATCTCCCGTGATTATGGGAGCTGCAGATGCCAGTCATGTCATTTCCAGCTTATTGCTGATGGCACGGTCTTCTCGTGCCATTGATGTGTAATTTGGGAGGTTTAGGAAGGAGAAGACGAGCAGGAGAGAAGTGGCGAGGGCTGATTTAGATAATTGCTGTTTCAGTTGCCAAACTGAAGGCTTGCATTAGTGTCGTACCCAAACGCAAGGGTGCGAACAGCAGAAGGTAAATAGCTTTGAGATTACCCAGCTTGTTTTTATTTTGACACACCTCTACGGGTTTGAATGAATGACAGATTGTACTCTGAGGCAATAGCTTCATAAATTAAACAACATGGTTTAGTCAAGTAAAACCACTAACACAATCTTCTACAGTGAATAAAAAAGTATTTTAAACTGTACACTTGGTGTGATGACAGCCTTACCATATATATATATAGTCTACATGTATTAGAATCACATCTTGTGAACACACTGGGAAATTGCTGGAATAAGTGATTTTAGACTAGCAAGTAAACACAACGACAACAGAACTCAAGTGCAGTTTGTATATGGTCTGTATCATGATATCTATACCTTTCTAAATAAGAATACGCAAATCATCTTGTTTAATTCGCTGGCACCATCTAGTGGTCAAGGGTCCATTTAAGGTAGGCTATGTCTTTTTTTGTAGTTATTTACAAAGTAAAAGTGTTTCTTCATCTGGCCGTTCTAAGTTCTTTTTTAACTTCATCCAGGTAAGAAAGGTATAAGTAAAAAGGTTTTATTGTTATATGCAATTTGTCATATATATAAATGTCTGTGTGTGTGTGTGTGCATATATTTCCTACAACAATATTTCTGTAACAGTACTGCCAATGTTGAAGTCTGCTCTGTATCCACATTATCAGAAACCTCACCAGTTGTAGCATTATTCTGCGATTGCTTAACACATCACGTTTACACTACTTTCACCCTCCAAACTAATCTGCATACATTTGTGTTGGCTCTCACAACAGATTTGTGCATCCTTGACTTCTTATGCTGAGTTCAGCAGTTACTTGGTGCCATCTTGAGGTGAAATTCTGTATGGTGTGCAAACAATGCCACACTTTACCAAGGTCACCTGAACATCTGCCGCCACACGAGAATGCCACGAGCATGATGAAATATCTTTGAAACATGGTTACTGCATCTCGGCCTGTAGTACGACTCCTCTGTTGTTCACGGTCATTTTGGAAAGTCAGTCATCTATGAAAAAAAAAAACAACTGAAGGCGATCTAATATACTCTTCTGGTATATGACTTTTAGGTGACAATAGTTCTCAGATGAACATCTGTCACTGAATTCACTTTTTTTTTGTTGGCTTCAAGCCACAGAAGAGAGGTCTCGCGTAACTTATGTTTCTCATTTTTGTATAGAAAGGATTCTTGTGATGGAACTGTTAAAATAGTCTAATATATATTTGTGTGTGTGTGTGTGTGTGTGTGTGTGTGAAGATGGATGACCTAGAAAACAACTAAAAAACAGCAAAAACAATCATATTACAAATTTGACATTCAAACAAAATGAATCTGTCAAAACCCCTGAAAATAATGTAATAATTTTGAGGTTGCGGTAAAACACTTTCAAGTAAATTTAAATGTCATTTAAATGCCTGTTTGAAAGAAAGAAAGAAAGAAAGAAAGAAAGAAAGAAAGAAAGAAAGAAAGAAAGAAAGAAAGAAAGAAAGAAAGAAACTCTGTTAACTTCCCTTGATGCATTGGAAATAAATGAATGGTCTTAAATAATGTAGTTCGATTAATGGGTTTAAATAATTTAGTTTGATTTACCAGCGTCACCATTGACCTATACACGTCCAAACGTCCTACACCTTTTTTGCAGCCTGGGACATTGGTTGTCTTTGTAGACCCTCCAACATGAACAACTACCATTACTCCATAATGTCCCAAAAAGGTTGTTCTTGGCATCGATGGTTCCATGAAGAACCTTTGGAATTTATGAAACCTTTCCACTGCACAAAAGGTTCTTTATAGTGGAAAAAGGTTCTAAAGGTTGTCTTGTCTTTAGAATTTATTTTTATTTTAAGAACTTCACTGAAAGGTTCTTTGGCAAACCGAAAATTGTTCTTCTTTGGCATTGCTGAAAAATCCCTCTTTGTGAACTTTATTTTTAAGAATGTTGTCAGTAAATTGAAATAATAAGCCAGAAACACACATTTGGAGTCTGTGTTTGTTTACTGACCAATAAGTAATTAATAATATCACATCATTTGGCAATGCAATTCACCAATGAAATGCAATTAAACAGATGTATATGTATTATTAAATACATAATAAATAAAATAACAATAAATTAATATGTTCTTGTCATGAAGTACAAAGACACTCAAAAATGTAAATTACTACTGGCAAATGAAGAAGGAAAAAAAGATCAATTTAATCTTTATAAAGCAGCCATTTAGCCCTACTGATGACTTTCTAGTACAGCAGCCTTGATGAGAATGAATTTGGGTTTCTCCTTGACCTAGAAAGCAGGTCTCTCATTTCATGAAGTGCCTCAATAGATTTGTGCCCAACCATTCATGAATATTGCTCTGCAATCTTTCAACTTGAAAGGTTCAGAGGGCCATGGCCATGGGTTATGACAGTCTTTTATCTTGACGGATCGGGGTTGAGGAGAAATTACGGTTTTCTTCAAGGTGCCAAAAGCTGGTTCTTCTGCCGTAACTAGCCAAGGTTTTATGCTTTGCATTCTCAAAAGATTTTTTGTCATTTAAATTATTAAAATCTGTAAATGTTCTGCTCTATGCCTCTCTTTGGGAAGGTTAAAATGGATTACTCTTAATTAGTAATTCGTCATCAACTGACACTTTCATCCAAAGCAACTTGTGGTAGCTTTATTACTGGGACAAATCCCCCTGGAGCATCCTGGGGTTAAGTGTCTCACTCAAGGACACATCGGATTGCCTACAATCATGAGCTTACATGTGCAACACCTTCAGGATACGCCGCCCCTGGATACGCGTGTTGAAAATGTAATATTCGTGACATGGATGAAATGAAGACACAACAAACTAAACAACAAAAACAGAAATAAATAAAACAAAAAACTATAATACATTTATTACAAAATATATTACCAGTTAGTTTTAGATAGAGTGACAGTAAAGACATTAATATACTATTATAAAAAAAACTTATTTTGAACATTCTATTCATCAAAGATTCTGGTTACAATTTATTTTGATGGTGCCCTTTCTGTCTGCCACAGACAATCCTATACGATCATTACAAATCACACTGTACGGCATGGATCTAATAAACGTGGGTATGGCATGTGTGTAGACTGTGCGATGATGACTCCCATTGAAGTTTAACCAAGTTGGTATAGAAGGATGAATCATCATCAGTATGCGGTGGTGGGATAAACTCTCACTTTGGCAATTGTGGTTTCTATGGGCACTGAAAAAAAAGAGGAAGCAAAAGAGGAGAATATGGATATGGTCATGGCTAGGGAAAACAGGCCAACTTGACATGCCAATTTTGCAAATGGAGCTTGAGCTAAGTAGTTAAGTAGTAGTTAATATGCCATTTCATGTTGAATATTTATTGACTAGTCAGTTGGCGTGGGTCGTAGCACAGTGAGCTCATTATGCCAAATTTATGACACAGTCAGAAAATTATTGCAGGCTATCTTTGGGTGCAAGACCGTAACAACTGTCGTCTTTGAACCCCTCTAAATGTATGACGTAGGACCACCACTTAGAAGCCACAACCACAGAAATCACCACCACTGGTCATCTTTTGTCTGGGACAGCCCGAAATCATACAATGAGTACCAGACATTAGACATTCCATTGTCTGCAAGTAATGTTGCACCTACATGTCTACTAACTCTCCTCAGAGTGTTACTGGAGTATAGTAGACTGGAAAGGGTTAGTGTTGGCATGTAGTTGCAAAGTTACTTATAGTTACTTATATGGAATGTCGGTCGGGGGAGCAGAAAAATAAAGTCTTTGTAAGAATCCTGAAAAACTGAATTATGGTTTTCACACACAAAAAAAAAATAATATTAAGAAGCACAATTGTTTTTAACACTGACATTGTTCCATGAGTATAAAATCAGAGTGGATGCTGAAAATGTGTTCTAGGAAATATATTACATTGTAAAATTTATTGAAATAATTTTAGTATTAGTTACTGTATTTTTATGAAATAACTGCAACCTCGGTGAGCATAAGAGAAATCTTTCAAAAACATTTCAAAACATTGTACTGACCTCAAACTTTTGAACGGCAGTGTTTTTTTTTAATGGTCATGTCAGGGTTCTGTCACTTCAGTTTGGGATTTTAGTGTGTTGGTGAGCTCTGACACTTCCCCTTTGGCATGTCTTGTTTTGTGATATTTTGTGTATCCCCGCCCATCTTGTTCCCTTGTTTCCCTTAATTGATCCCAGCTGTTTCTGCTTGTTACCTTCCTCATGTGTTCCCTATTTTTCTGTGTCCGTTGTCCGGTGTCGAGTTGTTGTCGTTTCATGCCTGTTTCCTGGGTGTTCCCTGTCTTTGTGTTCTCTAGATGCCTAGTCCTGTCCGGTTCTGTTTGTCTTAGTTTTGTAAGTTTAGTTTATGTTGTTATGGTTTTCCCCCTCAGGGCAGTTGTCTTTTGTGTGAGAAGTTTTCTTTGTAAATAAATCCCTTCGACCCGAATACCTGAGTCCACCCTTACGTGATCCATGACAGGTCACTTGAATGACACTGAATGTGTAATCCTTGAATGACTTGAATGACACTGAATGTTGTAAATCCTGATTAATGCTGCCTTCACAGGCTATAACAAAATTTACTAGTTAATTTCCCTGTCAGTGTTTAAAAAATAAATAGTAATATTTTTTTTTAATATCTGAACTTTCAATAAATTAAAATAAAGACAAAAATGAAAAATAAAAAGTTATATTCTAGCTTCATCTATTTTTTTTTTTTTATTAACTTTTGATTTTGGGAATAAGTTTCATCAAAAACATAAAAAAAACAGCCACATTTTGAGCAAAAAGCTGAGAAAATCAGTATTTTTTAGTACTATTACACTGAAAACAGAGAAAGCTGAAAATCTATGGCAGGGAAGGGTTCTCATAAATGACAGAAATTCCCATCAAAATTCCCTCTCAAATTACATATTTAGCCTTGGGAAGCCTGGAGATAATTTTAATACCCAAGTTCCAAAATTGGGCATGTCATACATTTTAAACATGGTGGAGGGCACAATGATTGCTGTTTTTTTTTTTTTTTTTTCTACAACAGCTACAGCTCCTTGTCTTGTCATTAAAGTAGTGTATATCTGCATATATGAATCCTCATTTGAAGCATTTGTTTTATACAGAGAGAAAATAGCCTGTATTTGATAGAAATTCCAGAATCTATCTAGATAGCACAGTTAATGTTTATATGGTTGTCAATGAATGGGTTGACAATTGGGTTTAATACAATTTTCGCAATGAATACGCAAGAATAAACCGGATGTCCTCCATATTTCCTGTTCTTTCCGACAACAAAGCACTTGACTGTAACGGGCTCACAAACACGACTTCAAAAGTGGGAAGGCGGGAAATTTCTGAAAGCACGTGACTGCAGCATAAAACACAGACACACACATACTCTGTATCGCTATCTTTGAGGGGATTTTCCAAAGACGTAATGATTTTTATGCTGCGCAAACTGTACATCTACTGTACTCTGACTTTTCCCAAAATTATGCACATTGTGTTATATGCTCCAATATACTCCACTGTATGTTTCAGAAAACAATGCAGCAAGAAATTGAAGTTCAGACATGTACATTGTAATAAGAAGTGGTAACACTTTAGTTTAGTTTATAGTTTTATCAATTCTCACCATTAAATTGTTGTTTATTAGCATGAATAATACTGGGATATTTTCTGTTTATTAGTACTTATAAAGCACATATTAATGTTTTACTCTGCATGGACATATTCTATATCCCTTAATTCTACCCCATACCTAAACTCAACCTTACTAACTATTAATAAGCAGTAATTGGGAGTTTATTGGGGCACAAGTCACAGTTAATGGTTATTGAATACTGAGATTTGGATCCTAATCTAAAGTGTGAACTTATAAGTAAGTAGAGCCCTCCAGGATTAGACTGGAACAGCCATGTGAAGGGCAATCAAAATGCTGCGACAGAACGCTCTTTAAAAGTTTAATCCTTGCTGGAAAAAGCCCTATCACCAAATTCCTTGCAAGACTTTTGAAAATACAGGGTGTGTTTCAACTGTCATTTCAAAGGAAATAGGAGAGCACCTTCTCCCAGGAGCCTCAAAGCTTCCCAGCTTGAAGAAAATCTCTAGAGGGGCATCAGGGTCACAACAGCACAAGCGGATCTATATTCTATATTTGTGCCTTTATACTTGCTTTAGGATAACGTCGTTCCACCTGACACCACTGTCATAAAAGTGACCTGAGATACTTGACAGGGTCACATAATCCATGTGAGACAACTTTTAACCAGTTTCACTCTAAAGGTGTTTTGTTTTTGTTTTTTTTATTAATACAATGGTGCTACATTAATTTTTTTACTCATTAGTTCTCTTTATTAAACATGTAAGGTCTAAATATATAGGATCCTCATAATCCTAATAAGTTTGGCACTTCAAATGATCCATATGAGTGGAACAGTCTTGTCTTGTCGCATCTGTCACATCCGGGTCCCTTTATGTATCTTCCAGGTCCTGCATGCTCCCGTCTGTGTCTAATCACGACCCTAGTCTCGTCAGCTGTCCCTAATCCCGTGTTTGTCCTTATATACCCTCCTGTGCTCCTTTGTCTTGGTCAGTTGTGAATGTTTCCATGTCTGTGTGAGTCGAGTGTGGATGTCTCCCTGTTTTCCGAGTTCTTCCCATGTTTGCACTAGGATGTGCCGTTTCAGTTATATTTAAAGTGTTTTTGGTTTGCATTTTTTGAATAAAGAGATTTCAGTTTGGATCTTGTTCTCCTCGTCCTGTCTCCTTATCACGCTCGTTCCCCAGCACATTACAATAAGTTTGAAATCCCTAATACTCTCATTTCTAAAATGAACAAAAAAGCATAGACTGTTACTGACAGTTCATTAAGTGAATAAGTCAGCGGCTGTATGTGTGACTTGCTTGTGAATAAGAGTCATTTTCTCGTGAATCGGATTTGAGCAGTTTGCTTTTGATTCAGAGGAAC
The DNA here is from genome assembly GCA_037043235.1 of Rhodeus uyekii. Classification (NCBI taxonomy): domain Eukaryota; kingdom Metazoa; phylum Chordata; class Actinopteri; order Cypriniformes; family Acheilognathidae; genus Rhodeus; species Rhodeus uyekii. The sequence continues at coordinate 111,076 of JAWRVZ010000085.1, forward strand.
CTGCTCATATAAATACTTTTCTGGTAAACTGCATTGCACTATTACCGCTCCAATTGCTTGTGCTTGCTTTTATATGCAGCCTGCAAAAAATAAATAGAAATGTCCACTGAAATTGACAGTGTAGAATCAAGTGCCGCAGGAAACACTGTGCGGGCGAGTAACAATAATCATGCGTGAAGACGATTACCTTTGGACAAGACCCTGGTAAACGGAGGAGCTAAAGGACAAATGCACTGAAAAACATTTTTCGCTCAGAAATAGCTATTAAATTTCATAGTTAATTACAATGAAACGGCAAGTATCACATTGAAACAATGAACCAATGAGTCAATGATAATTGACTGAAACTGTATTTTCTTGGTTTTGTTTATATTTTGAAAAGTTTTACAATGTGGTTCTCGGAGGGAGAATTTTTTTTTTCTTTTTCGATGGGAACATCTGCCTTATTTTGTGATAAAGACAAAGTATTAAATATGTATTCTACATTAAATTACACTATTCCTGATTCTGCAAACTTCCTCTATTTCCTCTATTTTTTTCAATTTTGAAGTGCCATTGTTAAAGAAAAGTGGCCATGTTTAAAGAGAAAGAAAGTTTCAGAATCCACTCTTCTGGGCGCTTCCACTTTACCCAATATCATCTCTGCTCTGTGCATCCAAATGGCCTTGTTCCATGTTCAACAAAGCAGCACGAACACAGCAGCAAGCTTACACAAAGCAACATGGCCTTTTACTGCCCCCTCTGGGTATCCGTTTAAGAGACGGCATGGGAGAATGTCTGATAAACTGTTGTTTGAACCTGCTTATCTCTTCCAACCAAGACCACAGAGCAGACTGTATTACAACAGAGATGGTCCCTTCACCAAAAGCAGCCAAACACACACACACACACACACACACACACACATCCACAAACATCTCACTGAAGGTGTTATTGGTCTCTTCGGAATCCCTCATTTACACACACACACAGTTCTGCATTGTTTTCCTCCACACCAATTTGACACATTGCATTTTGTGAACTGGATGTGAGACAACAGGATGATTGTGTGAGCTTTGCCCCAGGGTAGGTTTTTGGACTGGGCTCTTGTTGCTTATTCAGTGCCAATCAATTGTGTTCATGCAGGTTTTGAAGCAGCATAAGGATCTGCGATAAAGGCTACCGAGTGCTTGTGTTTAGAAATGCAAGGAAGCAGAGAAATAGAGCGAGAGAAAGAGAGAAATACAAATTTCTACCCCAAAGCTATGACTAATCTACGTGCAACAAAGAGTCTAAAATTAATCTGTATTCATGCTCAGTTTAACAGATACAACAGTGAGTCAAGCTGAACGTTTATCAGACTTATAATTGAGTTCATTATCAAAAAAAAAAAAATTCTATTCCCATTGTTTTTAGATTTTGCAATTGTGTATTGTGATTATTGGAAGGAATTCTCAATAACGCTGCAAATAATGTTCAGATCTGTGGTTCTCAACAGTCTGTTCTGATGGGGCCACAGAGAGTAGGGCTAGAAACGGCGAACAATAACAACAAAAGTAATAACTATATAGTAGTACGTAGGACAGGCTTATCGTTAAACAGAAGTTTTAGCTTTTCAAAGCGAGAAGACAATGCTTACCCTCTTTTGTAGTTTGTCAAAGTCTTGCATCCAATCAAACTCTAATGGCTACAAAAAATAAAAACTCTGCACTACTGTCTCCTGAACAGTAGATGGTAGCATATGGCAAGTTATAAATCACTGCATTCACATAAAAAATAGAAAGTGAGACACACTCGAAGATGTATAGAACACTATTTATATTTCAAAGCAGGACACTATAGAATGTTTTATTCATGGAATACTGTAAATGTCAGAAGAGGGGCTTTTAGTCTTTTTACAGAAATTTCCTTCTTTGTGTGCGTGTGTGTGACATAAATGACATTTACATTTAATTTTTTTTTTGTCTTTCTATGCATGTTTTAGTTTAACCTTGTTAAAAGATGTCTTTGTCATGTCATACCTGTTAAAGCCCAGTAAGCTCAGTCGTCACTCCCCTGAGCCTTACATTAATATATAACGCACAGTTTAGTCTTTCACTAATAATAGTGTCAAGTGCGTCTGCTTGTCGAAATCAAACCAAAAAGCCTTGATCTTTCGGGAACTTTACCCTTTAACAGATGTTCTAACGGTGAAACTGCAGAGCAAACGTAGATCGATATCACTAAAATCCCCATCTCCCAGAGTCATATTCTCAAACTAAAAAAACAACAACTGATATTTCAGGAGCTGATATTTCCATCTCACGGCTCATGCCAGTCCAAATGAGTAAGGATGCATGGACTTTAAAGGCTGAACCGAGAATGCAAATTATGTTTAGAAAGTTGACTTGCAGCTTGAGAAGTGAGGGATGACATTTACAACACTCTCCCCTTTGAACCTTTGATACAATCAGATCCATTTTGCAGTTATTGTAGAAAGCGGCTCGACAGTCTCTTCATGTACTTCCTGTCATTGTGATCAAGCTCAGTACATTAGACATAATAGCTCAGAACTGAAAAGAACCACTTCGATGGTGCTTAAACGTAAATTCAATGAAATTAAAAAGCAGAAATTGACTGCAAGTATACTATATTTTGATTAAAGTGATGTGTTACAGGTTAGACTATATGAGAGCTTTCAAGGGCTGTTAAACCCACATTGTGCATTTCATTGATAAAATACCAGAAAAAAGAAAGAGGAAGGTCAGCTAAACAAAAAGGAATCTCACTGGTAAGTGGCTAAAAAGATGAGATTTATACTAATAACTCAAACTGAAAAACTGAGCATAATACTAATAACACCACACATAAACTAATGGTTTATGCAACCCTACTGCTGTGCATATATGTATGTATGAGTGTGTGTGTGTGTGTGTGTGTGTATCGGCCTGTTTCTTATCCTGGGTGAGGAAACAAGGAGCCGCATAGACTAGCCTCTGTCAATACAGGCAACACAAATCATATCCATAACCTGCACCTGAGTCTCCATGACAGAACCTGCTCTGAATTATTTATAACAAGCCCTTTCTAGAAGAGCACATATTATTGAGCTTTGCATTGATATATCGGTCGCCAAACAAATCCTGTCAGTCCAAATAAATGGCTTTTTTTCTCCCCTTCATTTTGCTACCCGCAAATAGTGCAAATTCTCAAATGCAAGCATCCAGATGAAGCTGTATTGAAGGTATGGCATGTTTCTCAAGTTCTCCCGTGACTGAGTGTCATGTTTTACATTAAAGTATCATGCATATTTAATGATAAACTCTGCACTGCAGCGGGACCTTAATATTGACTCTGTGCTATTTTTAGCTGGTCTCTCAGACAGAGAATTGTTTTGAGGAGACCTATATAACCTTAATATCAGCAAAGACAGTTTGACATGGCCTACGGATGTTTTGCTTTGAAGCAGCAGTTCTTACAGGTCACAAGAAGGTGCCTGTGAAGACTCTCGGACATTCCATGTCATGACGGATTTTCATTTGGAAAAATGCCAAGCTCTTCCTTTCAGTCAAAGGTAAGTTAACTAACTATTTCATTAATAGGAGGAAAATATTGGGCCTTAAAGTTTATTATTATTAGGTTCTTAAAGTGATAGTTCACAACAAAATAAATAATTTACTCACCCTCAAGTTGTTCAGAACCTCTAGTAAGTTTTGTTTTTCTTCTGCTGAACACAGAAGATGATATTTTGAAGAATGTTAAACAGATGATGGGCCCAACTGATTTGCATAGCTTATTTTTCATCACATCAATTGTTTGGTTACGAAAATTCTTCAAAATATCTTATTTTGTGTAAAGCAGAAGAAATGAATTCAAAATTAACTTTCATTTTTTCATTAAACTTAACCGGCATAAAATAATAAAGATGCTATAATTTAAGAATTGTCATGCATTACTAGATTTTATTGCCAATGTGTGAACAGCTTGTAACAAAATGTACAAACGTCTGGATGTGCTTTAACCGCATATCGCTGTTAAGGTATTTCCCACTACTTTTTTTCTTTTTATTCTAAGGAAAGAATGAAAATGAACCGTGAATTAGATCAGACCTTGATTCACACACACATCAAGTGTGACCTCGAGTAAAAGATTTTCTGGCTGTAGTTCACTTAACAGCCACTGGTGTCGATAATAACAGCGGATTCTGAATTCTGCACCACAATGTAATACTAATATTAATGGCAGGTGGAATACTAACATGGATTCGTTACAGTAAGAAATACTGTACTATGAATAACAAAAAATGTATGTTAATCGTCAATCTCAGGAAGTCAAAATTGAGCGTTTGATGTGTATAAGACTAGCTACTTTTATATATGCATAAATAGTTATAGTTATAAACATTTCTATTAATAAAGGTCTTATAACAAAACTCAAGTTCCGTATTTGTTGTTTCTGTCGCTCTTATTCTTTACAGCTTATTCTGTAAATAGTTTCTCATATTTTTACGAGATTCAACTCTGCTATAGTAACTGGACAATTCCTCCAAAATCCAACAAACTGCAACAGAAAGTGTTCATTTTGACATCTTTAATTAAAAGCTTGCTTGCCTGCTTTCTGTTCTGCGCGCCCAGTGGAATCAGCTAACTAAAAGTAATTTTGAACAACATATTCACAACAAATTCATCATTTTTTGCTTAACGTCACCCAAGTTGATCCAAAACTAATTGGGTCCATATGAACTAATAAAGTAGGATATAAATTTCAATCCTCATGGTCATAAATCTTCTTCTGACTCAAACTCAACTAGGAGTCCTTGCAACCCTCCCAAATGCCGGTTTCGGTGTTCTAAAAATGTAAAACTTGAGGAAAACTGAGCAGACTGCATAAATGTAGAGCAAAGTAGGTTTTTCCTAATTATTCGGCTTTCGTGAAAGAGGAATTTCTTGTCGTCAGCCAGCTTTGTACAGGTTGAAGGACCAAGGACCAATACGTTTTGCTTGGAATAAAATGGCAAGGGTAGGTTTTACGCACATTGGATTGAGAGAGAGGAGAGAGAGAGAGTGAGAGTGGGCTGTTTTGAAATGAGCCTTTTTAAGCGTAACTTGTTGCCCACACTTTCTAAAACCTTGAGAAAATCTCCCTTTCAATGTGAAATCCCCAACCTATAAATCTACGCACGATGGTCAGTCTGTGCGGAATATTGATTTTCCTCATGATTTGCAGCTAAAAACAGTTCAGTAATAGGTGTGAAATAGAAAAGCCATGAGAAAAAGTTGATCAAGTGGCCTGAAAATGAGAGCCATGGATGGATTGGTCACACCATTTGAAAATAAACATCATCTCAGCATGTCTAAAGCTGATGACCTGAATGGAAAGTAACAAGGTGAGCAGGTTTTCATTCGTCCAGCCACATACTGTCGTTTTTTACTAAGACCACCAACAGTGGAAGATTCATGGGATGTGGATAACTAACATGGACTAATTAAAGTATGAAATGCAGTTTAATGACTAACAAACATAGAAACGCAGAATTAGTTCATTTTTTCTTACCTTTTTCCCCTCAAGCTGTGGAATTACAACTTTTACTCAGCTTGGACACATTCAATTATTCAAAAGTGAGAGTGAAGACTTGCATATGCATCACAAAAATAAATTACATTAACAAATATATTCAAATACAAAACAGTTATCTTTAAATTGTAACAATATTTCTACTGCACTGTATTTTGCATAGCAAATAAGCATAGCCTTGGTGAACATAAGAGACTTCTTTCAAAAAAATTAACATATTTCACAGCAAACTTTTAAACAGTTTTAAGTGAGAATCAAATGAGAATAATGAGCATTATTGAATATTTATATATAAGTGCTAAAATATGCAAAGCAGACTAACAACTCCAGACGGATTATAAAAGCTTACTTCCCCCAAAAAAATGGAAAAGCAAATTAAATATCAATTACTTACCCTCTGAATCTCATTGGTTCTTGCATATCAAGCCAAGCATGCTTGAGCTTCTGTTTACCATATTTATTGTGTTCATTGATAAAAAGCCTAATTTATAACTGTTCATCATATAATGCACTGGACTCTCTTCATGAAATCTGGACTAAACAATTAATTTATATGGATTAGATCTCTTTATGGAAAGTCAAAAAGTTCATAAAAAGAAATCTCTTGATGAATGAAATTCTTATGGGTTTGGGAGAACATCAATGATATTATTTTCATTTTTGGGTGAACTAACCCGTTAACCTTTTTACTGTCAGCATTAGTGTTAGTTACTAGATTGATACACAACTGAGAAGCGAGTATGATGTGGATTAATCTATTGCTCAACCTCTGTGTGTTATTGGCACATACTGGTCAGAGTTGTCAGAAGCTCTGTCCGTGCCACTGGGAGTTTCCATTTTGAGCCTTTATGTAAAATAGCTGGAGGGTAATGGCCTCAAATCTCTTCCCAAAACACACACAACAGCTGGTAACACTAAGCACTCTGGTACAGTATAAATAACAGATGTTGTGGGTTCCAAGTAATACTTAGAGGAAATTGGAACAATTTGTCAAGTGTTTTAGGTCTTACACTCAACTTTTACCCTCAAGACAGAAGACAATGAATTAATGATTTGTTATATTGAATGAAATGTCTATAAAACTCACAATAAAGCTTGCACTAACTCTAAAACAGTAGTACAGCAAGTTTTCTCTATGCAATAATAGCACAAACATGTCGATTTGAAACATATTAAGACATAAGACAAGTTATTTTTTTTATTATTATGCTTTGTGGGGCTTTCGTGTCCTTTTTAATGGTTGCAAGAATGTCTTTTCTACGTTCCTGTTCTATAAAAGAAAGCCAAACTGGTTTAGAGCGACACTGAGAGTGAATTATGATTATTGAGTGTACTGTCCCTTTAACATAATTGTAATGTTGAGATGTTGAGAACTTCCCAAAGGCAATTTCCATCAACCAATAACCATTCAATACTCCCAAAGAGCCCACAAATCTGTAATATGCAATAGCATGTTTGACCGTGTGTAGTTTTATGTGTGTCCGTTTATGTGTTTACAGTATAATCCATATGTGTTTATACCCTGGGGTACTTCTAAATGTGAGGGCAGCACAGTTCAGTGAGCACATCTATTAGCAGGGTGGTATATGTGCCATCCCTGATGCCAGTGACCTCTCCCTAACTCAGCAGTACTGGGCTCTTTCTCAACTGCCAAGTTTAGCAATGGGATTTGCATATGCTTTAGGTAATACCATACGGAATCTATTTACCATATATATGGATCTGGAATTGGGATTCATAGATAAAGCACCTGCCAGAAATCTTTAAGGTTCTACAATGATATTTTCTTTCAAGGGAATTCCAGATCAGATGGAATCAGGGATTTTGATCTTAAAATACACATTTATTGGGTTCGGCATGTAATGAGGACCTAAACCTGTTAGGTTGTTTTAGTGTTAAGCCATATTGAAGATCAGTAATAGTGATTGCAGATCCTTAAATGTAGACTAATGTGTTAACGTTGTTCTTAGGGAACAGTGGTTAGGCTTTACTCACAATACCACATCTTCTCATTAGCCTTGTTCAGTTTATTCTGTTAAATTATTTCTTATGGGCTGTTTTATATTGCACACATGATCAGTGAACACCAGGCTCACAATGTCCTGTCACACTGAGAGTGTTTCTGCTGCATGATAGAATGAATCTATACGGAAAGTAAAGACTGTTTAATAACAGTCAGAAATTGTAATGCCCATCTGGAGTGTGCGTAATCTATATCCAAAAATAAAGACTATATAGTATATACTTGCCAGAATTACTACATTTTAAATGTAAGACATTTTTTTTCAAACAGCAGTTTGTGCCAGGAAACCTTACATTGTAAAAGATTTACCTCTTCTTGCATGTATGGCAGTGTGAATGCCAAAGCCTGTTAGAATAAACATGAGAAACATAATGCATGATTCAGACTTAAAGCTGAGGTTTAAAGCTCAAGGCTCCTCTCTTCTAAAGTCTAAACGGTCCTTCTGTTCACCTCCAGTAGATGGAGGTCAAAATCAGCAACACATTCAGTGTGAATATATTTTACATTAGACAATAAGTGGCAACCCAACAAGTGCTAAAACTTTTAAGAATATAAAAAGTAAACCAAAAATGTCTTTTAATTAAATACTGAAATGTATTGTTGTAGGAACTGAATAGATACAGCATTGACAGATGGAATTTACAGGTTTTACAATTGGCAATAAAAGCCAGAAATAAATTAACTTTGCTCAATTAAATATGTAATCACGTGTAACAAATTAATGAATTTTTTGCTTGCTTTCCATGACCTTGACAGAAAAGTTCTGTACCCAATTTTTGGGTCATGGCAGTGATGGAAAAAAGGATGAGATGGGAGGAAAAACAATGGCAATGCCTTTGCATTCTCTTGCAAATGTTCTTTGTGCGCAAGCTTAAAATGTCTAAGCTTGAAAGTTTTTGAGGAAACACAAGCATTTTGCACTTGAAAGCAAAGTTTCTTGGAGGAACCTCCCATCTCATATTGTTTTTTTTTTTTTTTTATCCCTTTATGGGTTCTGTATGTATGTATATATATATATATATAATATATAATATATGTATATATAAACCTTTTTTGTGTTGTTTCTGATTTTTTATTTATTTTTTATTTGTGCATCACGGCATTTGCATGGCTGGGACCATAACAGAGACGCAAGATACAGAGGGTCTTTGAATCCATTTTCCATAAGTAATTAACAATTTTAATAGATTACATCAATACATATCTAGTCAGCTTCCACATGTGAGACTTAAACACACAAACAAAGACAGGGTTGATGCATCCCACTCCCGCTAACATTGTTATCTGCATTCAAACAGGCCACAGTTGATGGGAAACAAGTTTGTCCTCTTCTGACCTTCAAAGGAACCCTAATAATGTATTGCAATAAATGCAGAACACATTCCCCACATCAAGGCTGGCATTATTCACACTTAAGATAATGCTTTTTTTCAGAGGGGGCAACACATTGATGGACAGACATGGCAATTACAATAATGAAAGACTGTTTGGAGAAATCAACAGCGGTATTAAAGTGGGTCTGATGCGTCCCTGCAAATCTCTGCCTCATTTCTTTTCATTGATAACAGCTGAGTGTGAACACAAAATGTGCTCTTTTTAATAAAACTGTAACGCATTTATTTATCATTTAGTTGAGCTGTCATATTTCATCTGCCATGCGACAAAGAAACTGAGGATTAGATGTGGTTAATATGTTATTATTTCTCTATAATCTGTTACCATCAACCCGTTTAACATATTTAATATTTAGCAGAGTGATCAAGTGCTTAAGCTTCACATATGAGAAGATAGGAAAATAAGTGCTTTCTATTTACATACAAACAATTAATGGAATAATTAACTTTTTTTGCACAGTACACTGTTTTATGATTTTAATCAGCCACTTCGAGCAAATATCAGACTACTAAATTCTACAATTATCACTCCGAATCCAAAATATGTGACAATTGCAGTGTTTTTTTCTTATACTAAATGATTCGTAGATATTATATTAGACAACATTTACACCTTTTAGAAATTACTGCTGTATGAAGTAACAGTCTGTTCTGCGATATAAATGTTGGTTGGATTAAATCTAATTAAGAAAAAATACATTAAAAGACAACAACATAAAAATATGGCACAATGCAGAAATCATTTTCTATATTTATTATTTACAAGTGTTTTACCTGTAATTTGAATCTTGAACTTCATTGCGTTGTGTTTTAGAGTTAACGAAAATATCCGTAGTTTGAATAGAGAATGTCCTGGTAATTTTCTGCCAATACCTTATCTGTTGTTTTTTTTATAGTATTTATTTTAATTTCTTATATCTTCACTGTAAAGTAAATGCCATGAGATCATGTCTATGACATGAGATAATGTGTATTCAGCAACCAATAAATAAATAAATAAATACAAAAAAAGCATAAAAGCAAAGTGTACCATCCTGGTCTCATCATGCCTGTTCTCAAAGCAATTCTGTCCACTCTGACACCAATGTCTGACCGCTCCCACCCCCACCCATCTGTCAAGAGGTTTCCATGGCAACTGTCATCACACTCCACACCTTTATAAGCACATGACATATCAGCTACGCCAAATGGCCTGGTGTGCTGGTATGGGGCATTCAATTATCCATATTCTCCAACTCTGTGTGAGACAGACACACACAGACAGAAAAACATACAGCTTAATGTTGCAAAACTGATGCTCTATCAATACATCTGCAGTAGGCATTTATCAGATCTACTCGTCCTTGAAAGAGATTTTTTTTTGTTTTTGTTTTTTACAGTTATGCTGTAAAATGTAAGATATATACTCAAACATATATAACATTGAAATATAACATCATGTAAATTACTGTTTATAGACACAGATAAGCATATATATCTGTAAGTGTGTGTATGTGCTTACAGTGTGTATATATATATATATATATATATATATATATAAAATCGTATGACACAAAACAATATATTATATAACAATGTATTAATATATTAAGCTTGTCTTAACATTTCAGAGAGACATCAATTCTAGTCAAAATGCGTGAGCACTCAAGTCATTACCTACATATCAGCAGCTTCTTAATCAGTGCAAGAATCAGTGCTTATTTGTCAATTTCCCCTGCTGCTCCAGGAGCTGAAACACGTCAATAAGATTATCAGATAACATTCACTCCTGAGACTCCGAGAGTCCTAATGTACTCGAGATCTATTCTCCTGGCAGAAAAACAAACCAAAGCAACAACTGGATGGTCAGTCATCTGTCATGTTTGTCCAGGGTTTTAAGGTAGAGAAAACAGTGTGGCTGAATGACATGCTGGCTTACGTCTGTGTATACTGTATACGTCTGTGTATACTGTATATATTTCTGTGGACAATGCTGTGCGCCGTCCCAGTGAACTTTTGAAAATTGAGACTGGTTCTCTCTCTCAGGAGATGGAGAGCCCAATTATCAGATCCTTACTGGAGTGACAACCTCATTCTATAACCGAATTTACATCTGTAAATTAATGAGGCAATAACGTGAGATGTACTAGCAACACTAAGTTTGAAGCATTATCTTGAATAGTACAAGCTTGAAGAGGGAGGGATATAAGAAATGGTTAAAGCATTGGTAAGACTCTGAACATTTCTTTTACTCAAGAAAACTGTATGATCTATTGTTTCACCAGGCAAAACAGAGAATCACACACAATCTGTCCCATCCGCAGATGAACACAGGCTGTGATTTTGTGCTCACTAGTATATATCCAATAAGTCTTAGATGCTCCAAACCAGCTTAGAAGTTCAGCACACTATGAAGGTCAGAGAATCAATCCTATCACCCTGTGTTATATAAATAAAAGTAGTATCCTATTGGTGTGAAGAGGTAGCAGATTCAGGAGCAGACATTGATTGAAAAGGCAGGGAAGGGCATCTGTAATTGTAGAGAGAAACACAAACTCCCTGGGCTGTGCTGGGCACTGCAGCTGGGATTGAAAGAGATTAATTAGCTTTGTCTACAATGACCAGACTACACCAGGTTATCCGCTGACTATCAATTACCCTGCAACGTTACAAAAAATAGGGACTGATTTTGCAGGACAGCATGGTGAGTTTAACAGTTTAAAGTTTTTGATGCATGTTGGGCCTGAAACACCAGTTTAAACAGTTTAAAGTTTTCAGAGAAGCATGATTTTTGCAGAGATACAGCATGTGTGCCATTGATCAAAAGTGACAGTGAATGCATTTACTAAGTATTTTAATGTCAAATAAATGCCAATTTTTTTATTCATCAAAAGAATCCATGGGCAGAAAAGAAATCATGATTTCCACTGAACAAAAACAAATTACAGAAATATCAAGGAGCATAAGTCTAGTAAGAAATGTTTCTTGAGCAGCAAATCAGCATATGAGAGTGATGTCTGAAGGATCATATAAAACTGAAGCTGAAGATTTAACAATATTACAGTTTTTTTTATATATCTTTTGTAGCCTCTGTGAGCATAAGACACATGACAAAATATTGGCAAGTTTAATAAACTACACATACACTTAACTGATGTTTACATGTTTACGTACGTGTTTTAATATACTGCCAATTCGTCTGTTAACAACATTGCTGATATTTTTTGAGACAACGCCGTGTTTACCGATTTGTACGTTTTGGGATGAGGAAAAAAAATAATCGGATAGGGAATGCACCGGCTTCATGTGGACGTGGCCTAAAACCTTTCTTCGTCACAAGTTTGTAATAAATCCCATTAACATGCAGGCGGGAATTTTCTTCACTGGCTTTTTATGATTTTTATGTTTCTAAGGATGCTGAGTTTTAGAAGGTAGTTGTCTCAGGGCCCGTCCACACGGAGACGCGTTTCACTGTATCCGCATAAATGTTTTATCGGATTGGCGTTTCGTCCACACTTATCCAGCGTTTTGGGAGACTGAATCCGCTCTCTTTTGATACCGGGTCCTAAAGTGGATAAATCTGAATCCGACACCTTTGCGGTATCGTGTATACAGCCAATCCGTACATTTTTTGTGAACCGATGATGTCATCACATCACATGTCGGCTGCGTCACAAGTAACAGCAGCAGTGTTGCCAGATTGGACTGAAGATTTCCAGCCCAACTGCAGCTTAAAACCCGCACATTTAAAAAATACCAGACCAACGTGCGTTGTCTTATAATTAATGAAAAATGTTGTGCAATTTTTTTGCATCAAAAACCAGCCCAAATTTTATCAACCCTCCCAATGCATTTTTTCCCGGTCCGGACATGACCAAAAGGTAACTAGCAATCTGGCAACACTGAACAGCAACAACAATGCGCATGCTCAAAGTCTTCTTCTCTGTGTATAGTGTATTATCTGTGGCAGAATTACAGCGCCCCATACTGGTCTGGCATATATACTACACCGTTTTCAGTCGGTTTAAGTGGTTTCGTGTGTATGCTGATATTTCTTGCGCCGACGCCGTGTTTATGATTGGATAGGGAATGCATCGGCTCCGTGTGGACGTGGCCTCGCTCTGAGATAGTGAATGGGAACAATGCATGTATAACATTAGCAACACATTATTAGCTGTTTGATAAATGTAGTCAAGCCAAAACCTAATCATATCAGTTACTGTTATGTGTCCGACGTACCAAAGTGAAAACATAAAACACATTACCATTCTGATACACCGACAGGTAGACGAGACTGTATAATTCACACCTGCGCTTCTACTGGCTCATTTTCTGGATGAAACATACATGACTGAATTAAACCAATATTTCCACTTGCCAGGCATTTTTCGAGTGGCTCGGGTATTCTGAGCTTTTGTGATTGAGTGGAGGTGGGGACTAATGTGCATACACACACACACACACACACACAGTCAACTCACCTATGTTCCTTGACAGTTTTTCTGCATCCATCCACCACCCTGACTCCTTACTTTTGGCTGGTTCCTATCACAGCCAGTAATATGGGGGAGGACTCTGGGTTCTGGCCAAAATACTGAGCTCAGAACCCTCCCCCGGACAGCATGCCAAATACGCATACCTTTTACTGTAAGTGTGAAGTTGTAAAATGAAGTGGAAGTGTGAAGTTACAAACCATTTTAAAGCATTAAAAAATTATGTTCACAGGAAAGTCATTTATATATGCTGTTTGGTTTCAAGATGGGTTTTTAAGGGATACAATTATTGACTACAGGGGGACTTTAAAGTGTTTAGTGGACTTTGCTAGCAGACCAATTTTGCTAATGGCTCTCTTGGTGTTACGAAACGGAAACGAATTGCCTGTACAACACGCATGGCAAAGTAGACTCAAAGGAACAATCTTTAATTACTCTGAATATACAGGATAAAAACCAAGGATTCTGCAATTCAACATTCATAAGACCTGACAAGTAACAAAAATAACTTACGGACTTAAATACATATGGAGGTCAATCAAAGAGAACAGGAATAGGTGAGTGGAACTAATTAGCAAACAAGGAAACTAACTAGGGAACACAGGGAGGCAAAACTGGAATAGGACAGAGTGAACACAAAATCAAAACTGAACACATATTAAACTTGGTTAAAACCTTTACATTGAGGTTGTGAAACATACAGAATACAACCATTACAAAAACTATAACATAAACTTATATTACACAATAAATCATGGAACTTAGCATATAAATGGTTGGTCTTAAATTTTTTTTAAATACTTTAAGTCTGAATGTATAAGAGAAGGCAACTAGTTTCCATTTTGTTTTTAAACAGTTCTGCAGCACTAAAAAGAGAACTTTTTTTTCTTCAATTAATATGAGCTCATAAAAGTTGCATGCATACTGGTAATAAAAGAATGATTGAAATACTATGGAGAAGGTACTTTGCAATATAGACAAAGACATACTATATATGCAAAATAAATGCAACCCAGAATGTCTAACATCTGAATAATTCAAAGTTTGTCTTCTTAACTTAGAACATGAATGAGCTACAACTATAAAAAATCACCCTAAATTTTTAACCCGCAGGGAAACATTTTCCTGAAGAGGAATCTAACCTACTTTCCACCAGTTGCGTATGCGTCTTCTCTTTTGTATGTGTGTGTGGATGAACGGTTGATTTTCTTTCTTTCAGGGTGTGTGGTTTGATCCTCACAGACGGTTTCAGCTGAAGTCACAGAGGGAGAGTGCATGCCGGAACAGATTGTTGAAGTTTCACTCCCATCCTCTCATCTATCTCTGAAGCAGCTAACAAATCACTTAGTTCCTCAACAAGCTTTGGTCTCAGGGACAGCCTGTCGATCTGCATTTCCTACCTATCTCTTTATCTTACTCCCAGCCCAGCAGCGTTAAAACTGCCCTCTTTCAAATATGTTCAAACGCAGAAGAGCAGATCCCAGTTGAACGCTGTTCCACTGTCATTGTAAAGAAGACTAGAGCTGTCAACAACAATTTGTCATATCTTTTTTTTTCTTTTCTTAAAATTTCAAATCACATACATACTATGACAAATGTTTACAGTTCATGTATGCAAAAGTAATGCCAACAATTATCCATATATTTACATTAGAAATTAAATTGTACTAGCTTTATTTAAGTGCATATTAAAGTTCAGTGCTATGGAAGCCCGTTTCTGCCACAACTGAGAAAATAAAATGATTATTTAAGTCATAATAATGAGAAAATTCCTCGAAAAAATGACTTAGTATCTCAAAATAACGAGAAACTTTCTCGAAATAATGTCTTAGTATTGTTGGGGAATTTACAGTCAAGACCTGAGGACCAGATATGTTGCATGAAGAGCAGGAGTCAGAAGTGCAGTCAATAGAATACATTTTAGTGAAGTTTAGTTTGCAGTTTCATCAGCAGAAGCTTCAAGTCTCACAAGGAGGCCGCCCCACTTACAATAACATTGTTACAGCAATTATACTCTAACAGACAGTCTGAAGCATATCTTTGTTGATCACATGGTTGACGGGTTTGTGACGTGTCTTGTCGGGAACAACAAGTGATTCAGTCTCCTTATGGTGCCAGTAAATCCCCTCACCAAAACAGACCATATTAACACACACACACAGATACACACACAGCTTCTCCAAGGCTGATCTAGGCTCAGGCTCCAACTATCAACATAAAAACTCTCAAAACATTCTGATAACATGTTCTATCTGTTGAGACGTGCTGACAATATTCATCCTTACTCTATGGAAAAATACAGAGAAGTAAAGAAAGTTTTAAAATCACTCTTTACAACTCATTCAAATAAGAAAAAGTAAAAGAACATATGAAAAATAAGACAAATAAAAGAATATAGGTACAAATAAAAATAACTAAAAGAAATATATATACAAGCGGCAATCGATTTCCGAATAGTATCTTTCAGTATCTCGAAATAATGACTTCGTATCTTGAAATAACGAGAAACTTTCTCGAAATAATGACTTAAGTCTCGCCCTGGATGTTTTCATCTTAAAGAAGCCGTTTCACTTGGATATGTTTTACAATACTGAAGAAAGGACTTTTGCAACCTCTGCTTCATGCCGACTTTAGTTTCAAGAATGGAAGCATTGATGACAGATTCTACTGACTCCAACTGATTCTACTGTCAACCAATTTTGATTTTATGATACACTTTTTCCAAGTTTAATTCAGACTATTTTCCTGAGTCAACAGAGCAGACAGAACAGATTCAAACATTTGCAATATCTAATTAGGCAAATGTCTAACAAATGCTAGTGCAAATGCAAGCAATCACATCGTTACTGCATGGCACAAGCTGATTGGCCTCTGCTTATCCTGCAGCCAATGAGATTGCTCGGTCAGAATTTAAGTAGTCTGGTTCAGTGTTTGCTGTAAATTGGTCTGAGCTCCTCTGAAACCCTCCACCTCCATCTGACTTGATGTGCTATATGATTTATGCTATGTAACTATTGTTTTTAGCAGCAGCATACTCATCATCTATTAGCAGTTGCAAGTTCACACTTGCTCTGCAGATATAAAGTAATCTACCAAGACCAAATACATTACATCATTGCCATATTCAGCTGAAGGCACTTGCAGCTTTTCACCTTTGTTCTTCAGTCACAGCATTTACATTTAATTTATAGAGCTGCCAATATCGTCTCTATAGTCACAACCTGTAAAGTATACAAGAATGACCATGACTGCTTATTTTATTACAAGTATGTATGGAGGCCAAGCAAACTATAGACAATCTGTCCAACGGAATGATGCTTGAGAAAAAAAAACATTGCTGTAGGTTATTGTCATGCTTCACTTCAATTAAGGAAGTGCACTGTCCACTGAGGCTTCTCATCCTTGAATCAATGTGCCATGTTTCGATCTCCTGTTCATTGGAATTCATAGTATGTATAGATTAAACGTCTGTGATCTGCCATGTGGGTCCCTGATAAAATACAGCTGGCTTAAATACAGAGAGACACAAGATTCATATTTATTTGTCTATTTGTTTTTAGGTCTGGTTTCAATTAAATATTAAACAATAGCATATTTAATTAATTTACTTCACAAAATCTAAATATGTATCAGAATACAGGTGTATCTAAAAACTTTGTCATCAAACATTCAGTCTGTAACCACACGGATAGCCTTAAAGATAGTTTTAATTGGTTTGATTCACTAAAAATAACCTTCTCATAAGAGTCATTCATTGAGGAATCAGAATGCATGCGTTGATTTAATAAGAATATCCTGGTCATAAGAGTCATTCATCCAGGATTCAGACTATATGTGTTGTTTGTGATTCACTCAAATTAACTGGCTCAGCAGAGTAGTTTGTTCTGCACTTTTTTAAAGCTGTGTTTAATTTGCTATGAAGAATAGAAGAACATACATTACAAGAATCATTTGTTGTCAGAATTAAACTACAAGTGTTTTTGATTCACTAGACGTACTTGGCTCAAACTACACATGTGTATTCAGTATTGGTGTTTCAGGCCCAACATGCATCAAAGCAGAAATTGCGATAGTGTTTTCTTCCTTAGTCTTCATGGTGACTTTAAACAGTAGTTCAGTACACTTTGTTGGAGGATTTTAGTACAAAATTCCACCCAAGTCAGCAAACGAATGAATGTGCAAAGGCAATTTTGGGTGTCTAATGTTATTTATTTATTGTTTATGCTGGAAGATGGTTAAATTGAAACGAAAAGGTTATTTTAAGTATTATTGTTTTATACATATCATTTATAGCCACCACTTATTACCATTTGATTAGTCTAATAAAATCCAGATAATCAAGCTGCTGCAAATCCCTCATGCAGTCCCATTCAAACACATTACTACTCAATTTAAATGATTGTACTCGTATACTTAATATGATTGCAACTGCAAACCCATTGTGGTTTTTCACAAGTTACAAACCATTACAGTTTTGTCTGTGCAGTGGACTATAAAATGACCCAATACCAAATACCAATTCCGGTACCAAACAGTGGACTGTTTCTCCAACTGAATCACTATTGACTGCTGTGAATTGCTCCCCCTCAAAAATATATTCACAAATATCGATGTGAAAAGCCTCAATAAGAAATGGAAAGACAGTTGGGTGATTCACAATACTATTGTAAATATCTATGAACTATACCAGTTTACTTGTGTGTTTATCAAATATCAAAATTCGGTCACAATTTACTCACCCACGTCATTCTACACCTTTTTGTTTTTCACCTTTTAAACCGAAAGCAAGATGTTTTAATGAAATCTGAGAGATTCCGTCCCTCCAGTAAAAGTCTATTCACCGAAAACGAAAACCATATGCATCGAGTGATTTGATCAAGTCTTCTGAAGATACATGATTGCTTTATATGAAGAACAGACTGGATTAAACAGCTTCAATCAATTTATTTAGCAATGTCTTTATAAACATTTTAAACTATCAGAGTTTTGGGTGAATAGACTTTCAATGGAAGGACTGGAATCACTCAGATTCCATTAAAATATCTTAATTTGTGTTTAAAATATGAACGAATGTCTTGTGATTTTGGAACGACATTAGGTGGACTAAATGTCAAAACTTTACATTATGGATGAAATAATCCTTTCTCATTACATATCACGTTTTAATAGTAAAGGTTTAAAATATTATTTGAATATACCACTTTGGTCACTGTTCTTACTATTAACTATGACTTTTGCCTCAATACACTCCTGATTGCTACTTATTAATAGTAATTAAGATAGTTTTTAAATGTAGGTATCAGGTAGAAATAGGGATTAGTAATGTAGAATAATGCCATCAAGAATATGGCTTTATGTGTTAAGTGAGATGTGTATGCATATATACATTTGTGCTTGTGTGTTAGTTAGGCCACTTGAAGCTGTCATATGAGAAGTAATTAGGAAACACGGTTTTACCATCAGCGTTCTGCTATGTGCTTGACCCTTTGCTCTTGATGAATGGTTCAAGTCTCCAACATGACACATGAGCAGAGTATCATCAGTGTTAGCTGAATTACATTCAGTGAGGTAATTAATCAAAACACACGGAGCAATCCTATTCTAATTAGCGGTTCGGCCCAGCGTCGGTACTCATGCAAGGGCAGTGGAGGTTTAAGATGGATCTTCGGGCCAATAAGTAAGTTTGGTGATTTAAATAATTTTGTTTTCAACTATATCAGACTGCTTCGAATTAACTTGCATTAAGGATGCATTAAGTAATTAAAAGTGACAGTAAATACATGTATAATCTTACAAAAGATTTCCATTTCAAATAAATGGTGTTCATTTCAATTTTAAGCTGTAAGGCCCACCCACTGGCCCGAAAAACAGATTCCAATGACGTGGACGAAGATGTGGCGCGTGAAAGTATTTTACTTGTGGTTCCGTTGAGAAATGGTTCGGTCAATGAATTTATCAGAATTCTGTTCTGGTTGATTCCAACTCCTTACTTAATCTTTCAGATGACTCAAATTTTGACTGAGATTAATTTGCATATTTGATCGTTCTGGGTATCCATTCTTTCAAATGTTCATTCATTAGGAAAGACACAAACTCACCAGTTCTGACATTTGTCAGAGGGTGCAGGGTTAACTAATAACTTTTTATCTGCCACTACATGCTTAATCATACTAAAATTGTAGTTATCTTAATCATATTACTGCAACTTGCTAAGTCAATAGGCTTGTTTGACTTCATGCAGCTCTGCACAGACCGATCGGCAGCTGACTTGAAGCAGTGCATGCTGGTTAGAAATGTTGTCCATCTTGAGACAGTGCCGACACCACTTCACTGTGACGTCAAAGTACCTTGAGAGCAATTCATGACGCTGACTCAGCAAATGCATCTTCTTAAGAGTGGCTTCCCAAGCTCTGATGACGACACGGCTGCTCCACAATGACAATGTTTATTCTGAAACCTTCAGTTCCACTAATGCTCACACTTTCAGGAATTGGTAAAGGGTTTTCTGTATCCCTGCTTCATGATAACTTCTCAGGATTTGTAGATTTATTGTTTAGGAATTTCGGTCTTACACTAATCATCAATGAATCCTAAAAAATGTAACAGTTTCCACAAAAAATTGATACATTAACATTGATAATTGTTTTTTGAGCACCAAATCAGCATATTAGAAGAATCATGTGACACTGAAGAGTAATGATGTTGAAGATTCTGCTTCATTCAAGGATATTTAAATGACCCCTACATTTTTAATGGTATATAGAAGACAAGTGGTGGTTTGTGATGTAACATATGGTTTCTAACTGGTCCAAGCTGGTAATTATTTGTTCTACATTGGTCAGGAGCTGGCCAAATAATTTGTTTTAGCTGGCCTATTAACTGGTCTAAGTTGCTTTTTTTCTATCTTCATTCCTTCTTTTTGAGAGAAAGATTATTGTTGAAGAAACACTACAGCAGGAGACCACAGCCAAAAGCACATATGATCTCATTCATCCTCATATCTCTCCTCCTTAATCACAATTAAGCTTTTAAGCATTTCTGCGAAGGCATTTGTACTCACAGAGCACATTGTATTACTGTAAAGTGTAATGTGAATGTTCCATTGTCTAAATGGACTACACACATTGGGCTATTATATGTCCTTCATCTAATTATATTCCAATCAGCGTCAACAGGAGAGACTAAAAGACTTTAATTGTCCAGAATGCCATTTCAAGTCTGCGAGGAGCTAGACGAGAACATCCGTCACCAAATAAGCCCTAACACTGATCTCCATATTTGAATAACCATCTCTTGAATTTATCCAGCTGATCTGTCTCGCCATAGAGGAATGTGCTGCCTTTTAAACATATTGATTTGTGGCTATTACGCTCTTGCTACAGGCTCGCTTTTCAAAGGGTGATCCATCTCACAAGGTCAGTTCTTCATGTCTGCATTATCACTCAAGTTTGCTCTATTCCGGTACCAAGTTGCATATTCCTGGAAACTGGGAGACAGACGGAGCATGTTAGGGAACAATGAGACTGAAGGCCCTTAGAAGAAAAGACCCTTTTCACAAAAGGCTAAATAACAAAAAAAACTCATCCATCTACCATTTTTCTATACACTTCTTTTACTATTATTTTTGTAAACAAACTGTTTTGCCAAAGGCCAAAAAGAAAGCCTTGTACCTTACTTTAGAGTAGTCACGAGTTTCGTCCAAACTCTGCAGCAAGACGCTGCAAAGGAGTTTGAGAAGCACCATGACACCTGTTCTTAATGGGTTTTTTCTCTCTCTGTCTCTGTCCATATAGCATTTTTGTTCTTTTCTTTGCCCTGGCATCTGGAAGAACAGAAGGACCCGATATGAAGAGGGAACGGTTTTACTTCACATGACTGACCCAGGAAACTGCTGCCAAATTATTTACAATCAACGTCTGTTTAACATTCAGGAGTTGAAGTTATGGATAATTATGGATCTGAATGTCAATGTCCAAGAGCTGGCAATGCGAGGTGGGTAGAAACAGAACATATTTAGGCAAAACATCTTATAATGTTCATGAATTTAATCAGCATTATTCTATCAGAAATTGTTGACATATCTGCAAAACCTTAAAACAAGAAGTATTGATTTTATAAGCAACACAGCAGATATTAAATATATTATTTTGCTTATTTGTTTCAAACGGTACACTTTTGAATGGTAGTGAGAACTTTAATGTACAATGCTTTATGCAGAACATAACAACCACTGAATATCCTGACAAAAATAATCTCTGCTTGTGATTGAAAACTCATCATGAATCGAATAGCACACAAACATAAGAGCATCATTAACAAATCTGTGAAGTGGCAGACTCATGACAATGAATGCAAGGAAAGATGGAGTCATCTGCATATTCCATATTTTAACAAGTAGCGCATCTCACATTTCTCTCCCCTCGACCGACAGCACAGACAATGACGAATGGCCCTAGACACTGATGGAGATCGCATGAGCTTCAATAAATGGCCATATGATGAATAGCAACATGGTACGCAACATGAACACGATGGTTGGAGAATGATGCAAAGACACTCATGGCTGTGATAAATGTGAACTGACATGCATCCAAAAACTCCACACGTGCTTGTGCAAACCCGTCCTTTGGGGGGTAGTGGCGGTTTATTAATCACATGCCCTTCTCACAATGTGACATTAGACATGCAGATGGTATAGACAGGTGGAAAGTGATAGTTGATGAGGTAGATTATAGAAAAAAATGTGCATTGTGCTGAGGCTATATGTCTGTTCTAAGCTGGTTTATTGCAAACTAACATCCATCTTTAACCTACAATTGGCTATTGTATTTTTTTAAATAAATAAATAATGGAATTCTCCAAAAACTCCAAAAAGAGATCAAATGTTCTTGTAAACTGCTATTCACAAAGGCGACTCAGCCTATCAAATGTGGCAAGAAGTTTCATAAGTGAAGTCTTCTATGAGGTAGTCATCTGATCCTAAAGTTCATATCAGGGACAGGCATATTTTAGGTAGACAGCTATCACATTCATCAGAGGGATATCAAACACAGCTCACCTCTAAAATCTTCTTTACCGGCTCTCATGGAGAATTTAAGCATTGTCTGAAGTATCTTGTCACCACCCTCCCCTTCATCCACCTCAAGTACCTCATTTGATGTTCGTCTTTGTTTCTCTGTTTTTACTCACCGCCCCTGGATCAAGAAAACTTTCGTATTCCAACTTCCCTCATCACTCCATGTTTTTTGTGTAGAGCCATTGAGATAGTCTCCAGCGGCAATAAGCACAAGTTTGTCTTGATGTTCTGAATTGGAAAGGTAGGTCACAGATGAATAGTGCCTGCACTTATTTCTGGGCCAAGCAACACCATCTATGGAGAGAGAGGAAAAAAATAAAACCCTGACATTTCATCACACTAGATATATGGAAGGGGTGGGGGTGATGCGTTAATCACATCGTGCTTTTGCATTTTCTAAACCAACTGTCTTGACAGCATGCTATTCTGAGGTATCACACAAAGAAAAAGAAGCGCATTATAATATCACAGTCTAAATGCAACAAACAGATTTTAATTTGATTAAATCAGATGAAGTTTATGAATAATAATTATGCAAAAGGATCTAACCTAATGATGAAATGTGTATCGTGATATATCTATCCATAGATAAACCCTTAAAAAACATTCTGAACTACAAACATGTACATACCATCTTTGTTTTGATTAATTTGAAATAAAATGTGTCTAATGTTGACTGTTTCACATAAACAGCTATAGAACATATTAATAAACAACAATATATTCAGTAAAGAACACAATGGTAGAGAAATGCATACAGTAATTTAAAAGACAGCTGTCTTCTCATCAAGCTGTAAGTGATTTCCATTATTCTCTGCCCGGTGTTTGCTGTGAGGACAACAAAACCTTTGATTATGTTCATTTCCTCACGCTCCTTTGGTTCTGAAAGATGTTTTTTCATAGATGCTGGAGGAGGTGGACAGTGTTGCGATGAATGACACACCATTGAGAGTTTGACGCAACGTCTTATCTGTAGTCTGACACCTGACTGACTCTGAGGCGTTAGACTTTTATGTTCTATGACGGCTATTTAGTATTCATTTTCTCCCCAGTGGAGGAGAGTGCACAGAAAAAAAAAAGGAAGTTCATTTGGCAAAGCTACACTGAAAAATAAGCCAACTCTATCAGAGCAAAGAAAGAAAGATACTGAGGATAAAAATTCAATTCAATAGTTAATTAAGTTGTTGGCAGCGTTTCACATCCTCAAAATGCATGTGACAGGAGACAACAATAAATGAAGTGTGGAGCTCCAAAAAATTGTTAAATTAAATGACAAATTTCACATTTTCTCATTTCATCCGCAGTTGCATATTATATGAAACAACAGTGCACTTTGTATCATAGAGGACCTTAATAAATCTAATAAAACCTCAAGGCAAGTAATATTTTTTTTGTCTTATTTTGTCAGAAATTTCATGGAATTGGTGGAACATTTTTGACAGTAGAACAAAAAAAAATCTACCTTGTGTTAATGAAAGCAGATATTCTTAATGATTTACTGCCAGCTGCACCTCAGGTTTGAGTCATGGCTTCAGGATTTCTGAGTTGTGTCAAAGTCGCCAACAAGCACAGCAGTCAGTAATAACAGCTGTCAATGTCAGTGTAACAAGTCAACAAGAAAAGAATATATATATATATTCACAGTATGTAGTACTGTGACATTTTTTTCCTTCTATTCTGAGGTCTATACTATTAGGAGCTGTGCCGCTATTTAACAATGATTTTAATATATTATATATATATATATAAGACAATTTTAAAGAGTAGAGAGCTATATTATTATGTAACTGCCATGCCATTGCACTAATGATGAAATTGTGACCATTTTAAACAGCAGTGTGCAATATATATATATACATATATACATGCCGTAAAGGAATACGGCATGCTATTTATACACTGCACATAATGCATTCTGTTGCACTAATGACTCAAAAAGAATGCTGTGCATTGTATAAATAGCAAGCTGTATTCCATTCAGGTCAATATTTGTTTACTCTAGACATCAAAATGAACGCTATCATCCTCAACATAACATGTTTCTCAATTTCAAACTGCAACCGCAAATACTCATCAGATGGTCTATGCTCACAGTGAGACCCATCAACCAAAAACACGTCAAGGAAAATATCTAAAAATGTCCAGCAAGTAAAATATCTTGAAATCCAGAGCGAGACAATCTCCCGAGAGTAAAGACAGCAGTTGGTGGGGACGTGCATGGTTTATATCGGCAGCTGGGAGCAGCTGGCTTGGTATGATTTAACGAGACTAGTGCCAAAAGTAATTAAACTTTGTCAGAGAAAAAATGCCTGTCTGCAACATATGTCCAGTAAGCATCAGCATCAAAGCCATTTTTTGTATCCACTAATTTCATATATGGCCGCTCAGCAGTCCCCAACCATTGGGAGGACATCATTCAAAGCCTAGAGTAAATTTGTGCAAGTTTCACAAAAAAAAGTAACCGGAAGTAACTGTATTGTACATCAAATGTAGTATTACTTTTTACATACATAATGTAATGAACCTTAAAAGTGCAGTATGAATTGGTACTTCTAGTGTTTGAATACACATTTCTGATCACTTAAAAATTCACTGCACAACTCTGACTGCTATATTAATAGTGAGCTGCTTCATAACTTCAAGAGCTGCCCTCTTATGTACGGTAATACAAGTACCTCAGAAGTAAACAGAACTCAAGAGGTGGCAATATTTAACAACTAAAATCAGTAGGCACTCAAGCAGAAATCGACAGATATTGGTATTTAAAAGTTACAAACCATCATCGCTGGTGTGACATGCAGAAACCTTTGTGTTTAGCCTTAAAGACAGTTCCTGGAAAAACAATTACGGTATATAACATGGTCTTTGACTGTCATTATATCAATGTCCCATTAATAACCTCAAAGCTGCATGTGGGCTTTAGGTCTCACCGCAGGACAAATGTTCCTTTGCCTTCATCTCAGTACAAAAAACATCATCACTGCAGACATCAGGACAAATTAAATTATTAGATGTCAAACAATGTGCCCACTTGTCAGTTACGCTTTTCTTCTAGAACAAAGTATTTCTTTAAAAAGGCCATATTTTGCTCTTCTACAAAGTCTTGATTTTGTGGATTTTTGTGACTATCTAGAATAGATAGATTTTATTCATGCTTGAATGTAAAAAAACAAAAAAAAAACATACTTTTCATCAACTGTACTCAAGAGCAACTAAATCAGGCCTTTTTGAGGTTCAATTAGGAATATTGTGTCGTGTTCATTGCTACAAGAAAACTCAAGACTACAACTGAGGCTCAAACAGTAACAAGTAAAAAGTAAAAAAGCATACAATTTGGAGGCTCTAAATGTGTCCCTGGGCACAATTTAAACACACACACTCAAACTGCCAGAGGCTTTTTTGTTTTTTGTACACATCCTGCATATTACCAACTTCAACTGAACAGAAGTGTATGTAGGGAAATGCTAAATTTTGCAAACTGGAAGTAAAAAAGTGCTGTTACTTGATTCAGCAAATATTTTCTGCAAACTTCTTCATGAAGTTTCAGAGAATAATGTGGTGTGTAGAGTAAAACAAGTCAAACATCACCATCAAATATCATGAAACTGTAATAACACGTTAATGAATGTACCTTCTATAGTAATAACAGTAAATTATGCATATTAATAACTAACCCTAAGCCAAACCATAACTCTATAATAAGTACATGTTGCTTAATATTTCTCAGAGTACTTATTTGAAAAAGTACAATGTAACTACATCTCTTCGTCATACAAATTATGTGATTTCTGTAAATTACAGTTGCTTATAGTATGAATAATTGAATTTAGTCACACTGCATTCTGATTAACTCAAATCACTAGAAATTAATATTACTATTTGCAAAAAAAATCCCCAAAATGAGACTAATTTAAGATATAATCTTATTGTGGAAGACAACATTGACTGAAAACCCTAAACTCGCCTTTTGTAAATCTCCACCATTATTTCACTTTTTGCCATGTAGAACTTCTTGCTTGGTCAATGACCACAAAGGTGTCACGTTCAAGGACGTGTGCGATACGGAGACAGGACAAGGAAACACAGGATCAACTTAAATACTCTTTATATAAAACCACGGAAAACCAAAAGACTGATAAACAAACCAAAAACAGCACTAAACAGTGCAAAACTCGGAACGCTTGGAGGGACAAGGAAACAAATGGCATCCACACACTCATAACTTCCACATAACAACGTCAACAAGAGACTAAGACTTGGGGACGCAGGGGAGTATAAATACACAAGGCTAAATGCAACACACTTGACGAGACTTAGGTAAGTAATTAGACATGGACAAGAGCGTGAAGGACCTGGAAGATACATAAAAGGGACCTGGATGTGAACAACGAGACAATACTGTCACAAAAGGGAGACCAGCTATTTTAATGAATGATTTTAATTGATTGAAATTTTTGTATTTTGTAGTAAATAAGTTAAACTAACTTATATTTTTACATTTAATGTTAAGTGATGTTTAGTCAAGATTGCTTGACTGTTTAAGTAAAGACAACATTAGGATTTGTAGCGTTGTTTTGGCAGATGTTTTGAAGCTTTGGAAATAAGTCATTATATATTGTTTATGTCATATTACTGAATATCATATTAGCTGTGATAGAAAATTTTGGTATAGATCAGTCTGCTAAAATACTCACCCATGCCGTATATTTATAGTCAAATCTCTAGATGGAAAAATGTATTAGACGCTTTATTTAGAAGCCTGCTGTCAATGGCATTATTAATGCCTGGATGTTATATTACACCAGAACACTATGCCCTGTGATATCAATTAAATTCACATTATATCTGAGATTGTTAGCTACAAGGCCTTGAAGCAAAAGAGATCAAGTGAAATTCAATAAAAAATTATTTGCCTTCTGCTTCACAGAGATCCAATTTCATGCTAAAATGCTTGTAAAATAACGGTTAAAACTATTGAAATCTAGAACATACACTGTGTTCTCAATGCCAGGGTGGAATAAAAATTTCTGAAAGTGGAACTTTTGAATTCACCTTATATTGCACAACCAGTGTCCTTGAAACTTTCTGTATGTGAAATGTAAAACAAACACATTGTAAAACACAATGTAAAACACATACATTCATCATTCATGTGTAAACTAGATTATTGATACAATAAAATAATTAGTGTAAATGTAAAAAAATAAAAATAAATGTAATACAAATACGATTGCAATAGCTCAATATAATATGTCCTAAATTTAAAAGTCTAATAAATCATTACTGTATAAAATAGATTTTTGATACAATTAAATAATAAGTGTCCATGTTTCATGTTACATCTGATTTACTGTTGTAATAATAACTCTAAAACAGGCATCATTACATGCAATTAACCCTAAACTGGACCTTAACTCTATAGTATGTACATGCATTTAAATATTACTCAAGTACTGAATTACAAATATATAATTACACTGAAACAAGGACACCTTTAAATAAAGCGTGGCCCAATATAATCATATTACTTATGAATATTATGATGGAAACATCATATGCTGCTTCTTTGTCAGATATGCCATATTTCTCAACAGTATGTTCCAGTTTAGAGTAAATAATGTGCAATTCCCAGGCATCACTAATGATTGCAATGATTCCAAAAGTCTGCAAAACTAAACTTGGACTTGATACGAGCCATCAGTGTGTGGACAGGCAGACCCTCTCCACACATCCAACCCTGCTATTTACACCACAAGATAATTATCCACATTTCCAATGCCATTTAGTTAACTTTGCCAGCAGATCTTTCATGGCAGAAAGAATCCATTCCAATACGTCTTGTTACACACACTTTTTATTTTCATCAGACGACATCTCACACAATCTTTACTTTCACCCTTCCCTAGTCACATAACTTCATGTTGATTGTTTTCATTTCTGTAAACTATATTTGCCCATGGATAATGAGCAGCAAAATTTCAGCATTCAGGGAAAAACAACAAATAAACTGGAAAGAATTTGTGGATAATGAGGCTCATAATGAGAGGATGATGGTATGCCCAAAATTGTACTTGATGGAATATTAAAACTGTAATGTTTGGAGCTGTGAATGCTTCATATACAGTTAAAATGAAGAGAACAGCTGAATGCTGATCGTATTGCTAAAGAGAAAATCTGCATCACATAAACATGCTAGAAGCACTTTTATAATTGACCAAAATGCCCTGTGTACTATCGTACACCTTCAAAAGTTTGGGGTCGATATTAATTTTAAATGGTGTTGAAAAAAAAAAAATCTCAGCCCAAAACTGAGCGGAATATCTTCTAATAATCAAGAAACCTTACATTATTCACAAACTTTCTTTGCACCACTAAACAAACAAAGAGAGCGAGACAAGGAGGGAGAAAGAGAGCAGAAGAGAATTAAATGCTGCTTGAGTGATGGCAGATGACCAAAGGCAGCAAGACACATCAGTTATTCACAGTCTCTAATGATCTCATGTCTCTGCCGAGGACATTTTCCGAGAAAAACCCACATTTAACAATCCAGGGTGGTCTCGTATGGGAAACTAAGCCTTTTTTGTGTAGTCTGTACCTTAGAAATATCACTCTGGTGACATTCAGTTAAAAGCCTTTGCTTTTAGATATTATTCCTTTTGAGTGAAGCAAACATGTGGTATAAACATATATGGTAGTATAATTCCAGCCACTGCGGAACATGAAAAACAGACGGACAAATATAGATGCACAATAGCTTTGCGTTAGTAACAGAAAAACGGAACTCTTTCAAATTTTTTTCAAAAAAGATATGTTTTAAGAACAAACTGCTGCATTAACCCGCAACCCTTTGAGAAGGTTCTAGAGAAAGTTCCAGACCTTCAGTTGAGTTTTGTTTCCAGAAGTGGGTGTACCTATTCTCAGCATTAATGATAACTCACTCATTTCAAGTGAAGAACTCCCAAAAATAAAGTTTCTTGACACCTCAAAAGGAGTTCACCCACCTACACTACTTCATTATGAAGCAAACCTGACAAAGAAAAACATCACAAGCTGATAAAATGCTGAAATTAAGCACTATTTTAGTTATCATGCATGGCATATTATGCGTGGATGAAATAATTATTTCAACAGATTACAGGTCAGAAGTGCGGTAGGAGGGGAAGACGAACTTCAAGCTGATGTCTTATTGTTAAACATGCATATATTAAAATATCAAAAGCATCTCTGCAATAACGCTGTCAACATTTGCATTTGCAAGTTTGTTTTCTCGTCATCTCTTTATTGTACAAAGTTACTGTGATCTGCTTATTTCAATCTTTACAGTGCAAACTAAAACGCAATAACCAGACAATATTGTCATCCGCGTCACATTCAAGTCAGAGAAGTGAGTAGCCCACCTGACATGGCACAATTATGCATTGATTTCGAAAGATTGCTCAGTATTGGCTATACAAACATTTGTAACACAACAGATGCTTTTCTGGTTAATTGGCTGTTTACATGTCTGATTAAAAAAGCGAGATTGTTATTAGCAGACGTCTACTGGCTGTAAACTCCTCCGCTATTTCGCTGATCAGCCGAACAGCTTAATTTGATACCATGACACCATGTTTCATTCATTTGTCCTAATGAGAGAGTGAAGCTAGCTAAGTGACGGGTGCAGCATGACATTTATCATTATTTAACGTCTGTGTAATCATCCCAGAATCCTCCACTTCTGTTGTGATTAGGGTTCCAAAATGGAGCCACCATTTGGTGCCAAATGGATGGTATCCAATCTATCTAAAGGGCAAGAATGAGAATATCCCTACTATTTTCCCAATAAATAGCATAGTCTGGTGGTTAGTTCTTTCATTCACAAACTTATGTTGTAATTGAAGGCAGTATTTCGACAAAAAGGTAGGCTAACAGAGTTAAAATAAAATAAAAAATTTGAAACATTTATATTTACTTCATATGATGTTGCTTAAACATGCAATGCGTACTAATTTAATAACATGTCTTTTTTTGCCCAGGCACAGAAACGCATTAATATTTAGCATTGTGTGATGAAATCCACATATAAGGAAGGATGTCATTGTCAGAGTTTTTTGCTCATGCCAGCAAGACTAAATACATCACACACTTTCCTGACCAGGTGGGGCATTCATTCCCTGAAGCTCTGCATGTGCTGTGCCATTCCAGAGATTATCTCAGCGTCAGTGTGTGTGTGAGGGGACAGTGTGTGCAGGGTAAGAGGGGTAAACCCATGCTTAGAGGCCAAAACATTGTGGTCCTCAAGGGGTTGCTGGGATGCGCTGGATATATGTCCTATCAGCACTTTGCAAAACAGCAGATTACTCCAGTACAGCATGCCTGTCACAGTAGGGAAATAAGAAAAAGCTCTGAGGCAAAAAACAACAAACTATTTATAATAGAAAAAAAATGAGACTGACTTACATGCCAAGGAGAAAACAGAAATTGATTGTAAGGGCCTTTTTCTGGTTTCAGTTTGTATTGCAGACACAGTGTATGTGGCCTTTTTCTTGAAAACAAATAAAATAAATTCCTAAACTGAAGTTTATTCAACTAGACAGAGTCTCACCAATCATCTATATCTCAATGGCTATGTTGTATTGTATTGAATTTTGCTTCCAGTTTGGCTTGCAGACTCAATAAGTAATGAAAAGTTGACATGGAGTCAATTTGTAATTTTATAGTGGCATGAACTGGAATTGTAACAAATAACCAAATCTCAAACATTTCTCTACATCATAAATTATGATTGACATTTATTCTACTAATGATGGAGGTAACCGAAGCTTCCAGGGTTATGCGTTGAGACATCTAATTATTGGACCAAACTTTTCTGTTTATACGTTTAATTGTGAACTTAATGTTTAATAAATGTTTTTAATAAAAAGGTGCTATGCCTGTGTTTGTGTGTGTGGTCCTGTGTTTGTGTGTGTGGTTATTATGTATCCCCAAAGTCCCCATAAAACATGGAAATCCTACATTTGTGTGTTGTTACCGTATTTATTCGAGTATATCGCGCACACGTGTATAACGCGCACCCCTAATTTTCGATTAAAAATCGGTATAAAATTTTGTTTCACACCAAGCATTGTAATTGACAAAAAACGTTGTTGAACACGTGCAGCCATGATAAAAAAAACATTTATTTATTGTATAACATATACTTATATAACATATATAACTTATATAAAATATATAACATTTATTGACAACAAACTAATGAACACAATGAAAACGAAAGAGAATTACCGGTAAAACTATTTATTTTAAATCCTTCGACGTCAGATTCCTCATCAGAGACACTAAAGAGTTGCTCCCATTCTTCTGGAGTTAATTTTTCATCAGTGTCTCAGTTGGCAGGAACATCTATTTCTCCGGTTTCTTCGCTTTCTTCTGCGTCTGAATGGATGAGGAAATGAAGCGGCGAGGGGACGTTTTTTTTTCTTCGCCCTCACGTACAGTGAGAGGCTGCAGCCTGTGTTACGGGATGTAATGTATCATGCAATCGGCAATCGATTGCTTTGGGCTATGTTGCGGTTGTTGCCGCGGTTTATGTTTGAATACAGTTGCTGAATTGCACTCACGAGTCTGCCTTTTATTTTATGCATATATTGCTACTTAAACAGCCTGTAAAATGCGCAGCGCGAACTCACAATTTGCCGGCGCCCTCAAAGGACCGGTCATCAAAACAATGTTACTAAATTATATTGACAATTGGTTGATTTTAGCTCAGTCGCAAAAGTTAGCGGTTCAACTTCGAGATGCCGTTCTCGCTCACATGAAAGTGTTACTTTCTCCACTAAAGAGATCCACTTTTCTCGGCAAAGTTTAGGATTCAGACTCGATGCATGCATGTCTATTAGCAGAACGCATTGAGTCAATCCTATCAGCCATGAAACAGATAAAGCTAGGCCAGTCACTCATTGTGAAACAGTTCCAGACACTATTCGATCTGATTAGCATCCAATGTTATTCCTTTTGGTTTGCTGGACAGACCCTTCCATCTAAAGCCATTCTGATGGGAGTGTCCATGCAAGAAGTCTGTTCTGCGGCAGAGTGATCATCTCCACACACATTCATGAGGTTTCATGACCTGGATTTAGTCTCCACACCAGGGGCACAAGTAGTGTCATCTTAGTACGATCTCACCAGACATCCTCTTTGTGTTATGGCAGTGTGGGCATTGGCGTTCCCATGGAGTCTTCGATGCAGCTTGAGGTTACGTATGTAACAAAGAAAGTGAACAAGATGCTGTGTCGCCCTGCCATATCTCCTGTGTGACTGTCACCGACCCCTTCAGACACTTAAAAGCTACCGCTGTTTGGTTTGGCATGCCTTTTATAGTTCTTGGTTCGTGACGTCACCCGCCTCTTACGTCTCTTCACACAATTGGTTCGATGTGCTTCTTGACACAATCATGCAAAGCGTTCCCATAGTGTCTTCGACGCAACATTGTGTTCCCTCTTCAGGGAACCAAGGTTACATACGTAACCGAGAAGTTCACTATTAAACTTCCCTACA
This sequence comes from Rhodeus uyekii, assembly GCA_037043235.1. Lineage (NCBI taxonomy): Eukaryota > Metazoa > Chordata > Actinopteri > Cypriniformes > Acheilognathidae > Rhodeus > Rhodeus uyekii. The sequence goes on from JAWRVZ010000085.1 coordinate 144,109, forward strand.
GCTTTCCTGTAGCTCAATCAGTAGAGCATTGGTGTTTACAACATCAAGGTTATGGGTTTGGGTTTCTTTGAAAGCAAGAACTGATTCAATGTGTTCCTTGAATGTAATGCAAGTTGTTTTGGATAAAAGTGTCTGCCAAATGCATAAACGTAAACTTCCTACTCAGGCAATGGGTGCTGGTAGCAGAGAAATAAGTCAATAGTTCATCACAGAAACTTAGCACTTGCCATGAAAATGGTAACACTTTAATACGATCACAGAGGAGAGAGGTATGCGTTTAGATGCAAGTCTTTCTTGGCTGTTGAGCAGTTTTTGTTGCCTCAATCTGCCTTTGACACTCACTGTCCTTCTGCCATTCCTGGCAGGATGCCTAGATAGTGAACTGCATCTTCTGTAATTACTTAGAAGTGAGAAACCCAATTAGGATGGCAGGTAGCTGCTTCTTCTTATTAAGTCCACTGAAGAAAGATGCATGTCATTTGCTCAAAGGATAAAGAGAGCAACAGCTACCAAATCCAAAGAGAGAAACAGAGAAAGTGAGATTGCAAACATAATCTATAGCTCTTTCTCTTGACCTTAGCTGAGTCAAACTTCCCAAACGTATTCCGGAGACAGGACAATCTCATAAAGAAGACTTCTCTGGTGACATGTGATATCACTTGTAACCGGTCTTGTATGAATAAATGAATAAAAAAATCTAAAAAGACACATTCGACAGGAACAGCCTCCAGTTCACCTCATCCAGAGGCTTTTACCAGTCATCCCAACTAAAAATCAAGTCCAGCACAGTTCATTTTAAAGCTCCAAGGGTTGAGGCCCTATTAGAATGATTTTGACTGGTTAATAAGGACGGCTAATCTCATCAAACCCCTTCAAACATCGAACTGTCATCATGTTGAATGACAGGACAGAGGGAAATGCATGGCCCACCGAACCTGTCAAATTGTCATGTCTTCTCTGTTCAACTCATTACTTCACCTAGTGTAAACTCATGTACAGCAGGACAACACAATCACATATTAACTGGGTCAGATCTGACAGCCCTGTCTGCACAAGAGCCTCGGAAAACAAAAGTACAGGCTTGTTCCATCAACTTCACCTGCTTTCGCTGACACTTCTTCATTCTCTCTTGTTTCAAAGCACCCTCCTTTCATTTCCTTTCTCTAAATCTTAAAGGGATAGTTCAAAACCGGTGTTCCCTTCTTCTGTGAAGCTGAAAAGGAAAACTTATGTTCATGCTTCTCTTCAAAATGTTCAGTTTATTTATGATTCATTAATTAAAGTAGAACTTTGTTAATGAATACGTTCTCTGGCTCAACTCACTGACTCAGATTCAGTCACAGCAGTTAAGCATTTCACTGCTGGAGAAAATTATGGGATAATTAAAGAGAGAGTTAATGCATAAAGGGATAGTTCACCCGTCATTTAATCACCATCCAGTTCTTCCAAACCTGTATAAAATGTTGTGGTGGAAACCAAACAGTTGATTGACCTGGGATCCATGAACTGTTTGGTTACTCATATTCTTCAAAATATCTTCTTCAGAAAGAAAAAAATCATACAGGTTTGAAAGTACTTGAGGGTGAGTGCATGATGACAGAATTATAATTTTTTGGGTGAACTTGAAAATTGTGGATTGTTTCTAACACAAATCCATCATATAAGAGTATAAAAAAACACTTCTATGATACTTGCAAGGTGTTTTTTGCATCATATTTGAAGCTTGAAAAACATCCGCTTAGAATCAGTCACCGGAAGAAAAGAAAATGCAGTCTTCATTTCTGAAGCTTTCCTTTTGTTTCACTACAGACAGGTTTGAAATGACATGAGATAATCCCTCATTAAGTCATTAAGTTTGATGAAAAAAACAGCCCGAATTATTAAATCCCTGACTTTATTTATAGTGTTTCAAAAGGCCAATTATTGTGTATAAATCTTCAGCTTCAGTTCCATGAAATAGGCATCCCACTAATTCTCTCAAAACACCTTCATTTTGACAGAGGATGTGACACCTACCTTCTGTTATAGCTGAAATCTTGTTAAAATACTAAATATCTGAAGGCAACCGGTGATTAAGATTATGGATGAAAGAGAGGTGATGCGCTAAACAGACAATGTTTAACAAAGGCATCCGCAACCTACGGGTAAGACAATCGGGTCAATTTTGGACCCAATTCTCCCCTTCTCCCTTAGGTAAATTCCAGATTGTCTTGATAGTTCTACAGATTATCTAACCAGATTTCCCTGTGGTATAAGGTGTGTTAATGTCAAGGCTGTAATGTCAAGGGTGCACTAATCTCAAATCTTAAATATCCAACATGTTGAATATCTAGAATCAACGATCCTATTGTGTGGGGGGAATCTAGAGGACGAACGTAATCTATAGATAGTAACGTGAAACAAAATCAAATCAGAAAGCGAGCTGATGTCAGAAAGTAGCATATATTCTCTGTATAAAGTAGTACAAACACAATCATCACCATTTATTTTTGGCCGGCGTCCGCCATGTTTGCTTAACTGCAAGTGCACAACTGAAAATCTGTCTAAAATCAGCTTGTGTGATGCTGGCCTTAGCGAGCTAAGTCAACTTGGGACGTGGTGATGCCATGGAACAAGTCACAATTCGCAATTCAAATTATAAAGCCACACATTGAGAATAATATCCGCAGAGACTCTGGAGAACAACATGAGTTCATCAAGACAGCCATCGCTTTGAAGCAGGAGATCAAAATCTGTTCTTGGAAAACTATAGCAATGAAATATTATAATTATAAGGATATAACACTTACAAAGGAGGGATTAAAATAGAGTATTTTGGAAAAAAATGCATGGAACAACATTAAATACTGAAAAAAACTAAAAGCAGCAATGAGAGGTCTTTCAAAAAAAAAAGAAAAAAAAAAGAAACGCTATTACTTTTATATCCTCTTGATTTTTCAAGCAGTTCCGGCTGTGGATCCGAGAAACATAGCATGAGTTCAGACAAATGACAACAGGGGGAAAAGGCTGATTGGCAGCGATAAACTGTGAAGGAAATGGGATGAAATTGTAAAAATTAAGGGTACAAAAATGGAACTACCTGCAAATCACAAAGTATTTCTGTTTTACCTTAGTATAACTCTACCTTACATACCAGTACATCTTACGTCCACACCTCATAAACTTTGCTCACATTACTGTATTTCTCTCTCATTGAGGTGCAATCTCTCAAGTGTATTCCACCAAATAACATGTGACCCAATGACAATTTCCATGTCTGTTGCTCATTAGCATTTCAAACAGATTTCAGTTCCTCATGCCAACAACTGGCTTGTTAGCAACCCCAAAAGATGAACTACAAAGTTTCTTCATTAGAAAATATAATCTCTGCTTTTCTTTCTTTCTTTCTTTCTTTTGACCCCTTTAGCCATTCTGTTGACTATATGTAATGTTGCTGACACATGCCAATTTAAGATCAGAATAAGATCAAAACACTAATTCATACAGACAGTAGCTCTATTACCACTTAATCCAGCAAGACCATGCCAGTGAACCAGCTGCATCAGCTCAGTTTTGCTTGAGAACAACCTGGAACAGCAATATATACCAGCACTAAATCAGCATAAACCAGCCTGGACCCACATGGAATGCATCCTGTTTTATGCTGGACTTTTCAGCCCGGAATACTCTAATGTTACTTATAGACTAAAGTCAAAAGAATGTCTAAAGGTGACCATCAAAATAAAGTGTTTAATTTCTCCAATTCTTCCCTCATATCATGAAAGTGATTTTTACATAAGTGCATCTGAAATAGAAAGCAAGCATTTGTTGATAAAAGCCTCACTGAAAGTGTCACACATAATCAGAATCAAGAATCGCTGGAAATTGCTTAAAGGAGGGAAGGGTCAGCTGTAATGGTTAAAAGCCAAAGTACAGCCTCTCTTTAAGCAAGGGGAAAAAAATCAAAAGAGAAGCATTTATCATAGCTTTTCCTGCTTCAAGGCAATCATCTTCAGACAGCTCCTTGAGGGACCCCACGGCGAGCTCCTGTCAACTGAATCAGCGGAGGGCGACCATGACAGAAAGAGGGAGTGTTGAAGAGGACGTTCTCCAGCTGATGGGACAAAACATGGCCTTACATTGAAATGAAGAGAAGTATAAAATAAGAATTATGAGAGATGATGTGATCAAAAAGTAGGGAGGATAGAAACATATTGAGAAAGTTAAATAGTTAATGATGTTTATTAGGTCAAAGTCAAAGCAAAACACTGCTCACAGTGCATTTTATTTCCAAACATGCACATAAAGTAAAAGTCTGAAGCAAATCAACATATGTAGCAAGAAAAGCAAAGACATAAAAAAAAATCTTAAGTGTGAAACAGACACATTGTTACAACAAGGGAGAGCAGGAACGTGTGCGATGCAGAGAGGAATGACGAGGAGCAACAGGTTCCAAACGGAAGCTCACTTTTATTCAAACTCGGAGAAACAAAACCACTTTAAATATAAACAGAAAACGGCACTTGTTGTGCAAAACTAAGAGACCAGAAAACACTTGGAGAAACAAGGAGATAGCATCCACACTAGTGATGTGCTTCTCGGTTCGAATCCCTGAAGCGTGTGCCGAGTAATCTAGATGAGTGGTTCATGAACCGCGGGTCGATGCACGTGTTGCTGACGTAAGTGCTGACGTTTGAAGCCCCGCGTAGCGGCTGTACCACGTGACTGCTTCAGGAAAGGATTCGCTAGGTTTGAGTGCAGCTCGAAATAAAAGCGGCAGTGAAACACTATGTATTGTCCCTTGCTTTTTGTGTTTTTGGGTCCCTTTATTGCGCTGTTTTTGGCATTCGATTCGAGCTTCTTTTTGCGATGGAACCAGCAAGAAAGAGGAGATTTTCCCCTGTTTGGGAGCACTTTGAGTTGTTCTCACCTAAGAATGTAAGGCACCTGCAATTACTATGTAATAGATTCCACTAATGAATAAAATAAAATGTGACAACTTTTCTGAATACTTGTAGCTGAAGCATCTGATGTGTTCCAAGGAGCTAAGTTATAATAATAACACCTCAACTATGCTAAGGCACTTTAGAGTCTTGCATGGCAACGAGGAAACCAACCAGGTTGAACCTGGCTCAGGTATTCCATTTATATTCATAGCCCCACACTACACTGTATAGTTGTTTTTTTAACTCTTACATATGTAATTCAATTTAGCTGAGAAGGTTGACTTGGCTGAGCACTTTATCACATTTCAATACTTTTCAATTCAATAAATTATATTTTTTTAGACTTTGAAAGCCTTAGTGGAAAAAATTGTTTTTAAATAAAAATGAATAAACTCTTTATTTTACCTCCTTATTTAACATTTTCACTTGTTGCAGAAGCAAAAACAAAGTAACACAAAACAATTCATGTTAAAACTCTTCAAATAATATTTTTGTATTCAGAGCATGATTCACATCCCACCATTTTATTGCAAACACCAAGCATGTTATACATTTTTCTGTCCACATGATGGGGTAGTCGAGCAAATTAATCATCTTGAAGCCCCTATGTGTGTGTGAAGCATTTCCCTGCAGGGCTTCACTGCTTCATGGGGCTTCATTTTGCCATCACTAATCCACACACAAAACTTTAGCACCAGGAACAAAGTCACATTGACAGGATCAACAACTGACAAAGACCAGGACACACAAGAGGGTATAAATAGAGACAGACATGGGAAACACCTGGAGACACTGATGAGGTAATTGAAACTAGAAAGGTGTGGAAGGTTCTAGAAAGCCCTGGAAGTGAACAGGAAGTGATATCACGATAGACAGGGAGTGACAACAGGAAGTGACCCCATGACCTCACTGACAGGGAAGTGACAAAGACACAGAAAGACAGGACCAAGTGTGACACACATTAGCACATTAGTAACCAGGCTCATTGGCTCTTAATTTTCTCTGCATATTATTCATTTACATGTATGCATTTGGCAGATGCTTTTATCTAAAGTGACTTGCATTGCATTTACAAAACAAAATGAATCAGTTCCAGCTTTCCCTGGGATTGAACCCATGACCTTGGCGTTGTAAACACCAATGCTCTACTGAAAGAGCTACAGAAAAACGTTATTCAAACGTTTTAGTTTACAGCTTATATATAAATCTGCTTAAGGAGGGAGAGCTAAACTAAACACAGATGGATCCTGACAGAAGTGAAGTGCCATTGCAGAAGTGAAATGAAGGCCAAGTATGGCACCTCATACTTGTAATATGTAATATACAGAATTTGCTTACTTTCAAGTTGTATTTGTGTGTACATTCAAAAAAAAAAAAGTACTTGTTACATGGTGTACAAGTAAAATAGCTATAATTGTGATTTATCATGTCAGACTTTTTCTTTCAGTTTGATAAAGTAAACAACAACAAAAACACTTAAATAATTTAAATAACCAGCAACTCACCAGTATCCTATCTCACTATGTTTCAGAGCATTTGAATTGTGTGTGTTCACAAGTCTGACGGTCTCAAGGACAAAGAGACATCTAAAGGCATCTCTCTGCATATGGCATTTAAGCGCCGCTGAGAAGGTGTCTAACACGGAATATGCTTGACTGCTCGACATTTACTATAGAGAAGACAGAAGACACCAGGGACTAGAGTCATGAAGAGTACACATATCATGAAAAAAGCAACCCACTGCTGAATAAAACAGAACTGGTTGCATTAATTTCATCAAGGTCAGAGTTTAGTCTGGCTTAAAACAATTTTCTGTGGTTTCAGAATGCCCTGTGAGAATATTTGACTTTGCATATGATTGGAACCTTCCTTCCATAACAAAACATTATGCTAATGTGTTCTAGTGTTAATTGAGCATGTGTAAGCTGTGTATATTATATAGCTGACAAAAACTTTGTCTGGAATACAACACAACATTCTGTGTACCTTGGAAGAGCAATCCACACACACAATGTTTCTGAAAATATATTAATTTGACAAAAAATATTATTTTAATGTTTTCAATTTTCATAGTTATTATCGTTGCCTAGTTTTTTTCTGTTTTAATATATTTTCATATATAAAATGTTGTGTTAAAAAAATAGATTCTTCATTCTTCAAGATTCTGCAAGTCGTATCTTGTCTGACGCCTTAAAAAAACATCTGCAACAGAAATATTTAACACTACTATATAAATCAATAGGCAGTGTAGATCAAGAACTTCAATATATACATTTAAAAATAAGTTGTCATTAGAAAGTTCTTTTGGAGTTCTTTTGCCTGTATCTCTGGAGAAAACAACTTCTTACTTTATATGGCACATCTAAAACTCAATTATCAAAAGGCGTGTACAATCTTCCTCTCTGGTCTGTCATGTTTTATGTTGCTCTCATCGGCACGAACATTTAGCCCTGCTAGGAGTTAAAGGCTTATGAAAGTTGAATACCAAAACTCCCAAAGTTGCTTATGCCGTTAGAAGTACGATGACACAAGCTCTCTGCTCAAATCTTGTTTTTTTCTTCTTCTTCTTCTTCAGGAGCATCCCTGAACTCGACCACTATTTAAGCTCATTACATGTCTGAGTCTGACAGAAATGTATTACCCCAAGAGTCCAATATTTCTAACCCAGAGATTTACAATTCACTTATCTCATTTTCTTCACTGGAGCTGGAACTTTCTGCTATTTTCAACAGAGCCCAGTGGAATCCAATAAAGTCTCCTTCACTTCCAGGAAGGACAGCATATTGGACCTACATATTGAACTATCGCTCTTAACCGAAGATGTCAGGCTGCTCAGTAAAGCAGAACTTAACAACACCATTTTAAGAGCTCTTTTAAAGAATAATTTAATATGTCCATGGAAAGAGATTCAGGCATGTTGACTTGGATTTCAGCAAGTTTTCAACAGACTCTCTCAATTTTACTCTGAGATTACATTATATTTAGTAGACAATTTGAAGGCCAGTCTGATCTACATATTCCGTTTAAAATCTAAAATATACATATACTGATTGCCTACTGCATTTACAGTGATGTTCTGAAAACAACGTCACTATTTACAAACCCTCATGCCATGCAAAAGAAAGTGAAGAGGATTGAGGATGAGGAGTCTCCTTTTGAGATAAATAACAGCTTGCATGATTGGAACAACAAGAGAACTTAGTAAATAATGACAACAATTTCATTTTTAGTTGAACTGTTCCTTAAAGACCCTCTGAAGAGCCTGGAAACATGCAGCGTTATTCAATGTGTTGATGAAATTTCCACTAATACAGGAAGCTAGCGTGAGACTTATCGAACGCCCACTGTGTGAACACTGTCTCAGCCATTCCCGATCCCCTATATAGTGCATTATGTGTCATTTACTTATGTGTAGAAAATAGAAAATGTGTTAACAAGTGGTCAATTTCAGCCTCTACTTCACTGTAGATTCTTGACAGCATTTGATTGGACAGAAAATCTGAAGAGATTTACAATATATGCTAGACTACCATATTTGATAGACATTGGCTTCATATTCTTTATTTTCCATGAACAAAACCATTAAAGTTAAAGCTAATGTTCAAAAATGTTAGTGAATCATAGCAGTCGGTGTTTACCTCAAAATCTCACAGCAGCCCCTTCCCTTCCAAAAGAGCGTTCAAATCAAAGAGCTAAAATCAGAGTAGAAAACGGCCTTATATTTCTAAAAAAAATAAAAATAAATCATACTAACATTAAAAAAATTTGTGTAAAATTCATACTAACATTAATAAGTGCACCTCAGGAAACAAACGTTTCTAAACTCTTTAAAATGAAAATCTTTGAGAATATTTAGTGATATAGATCCAGTATGTGGAATAAGTTCATCATGTGAAATCAAGCCAAATACTTCATCTGTGGTTTACACTTATGCAGCCTTGTTAGAGATGTGGTTTATGCACAATATATCGACTTCAGTCGTGATGAATGACTGGCTATAATACTGCATAATGTAGAAAGTGCCAAAACCCAAACAAACACCCTCCCTGCTGAGTATGCATTCAGATCAGCACCATTAATTGACTTATTTGTGTGTGCAAGAGACACCGGTAGGCCTGTGGTCTCGTGCTTATGACTGATTCAATTTTCCAGATCTTGAGTGACGTTATTTAAGTGTGATTTAGACAAAATGTACCAAAATTCCCTGAAGGAGATACATCAAAAATCTCCCTGTAATTATGAGTTTGACAGTGCGCTCAGTCCTTGACAAACACAGACGGTTCCGATGAGCTTTGGTAGAGTCTGGTGGCACCAGAGGGTTGGTAATTGGAACAACACTGCTGTGTATTAGCAATCAGAACTCAGTGGGATAAACCAGCTAAAATCTCCCACTGCTTAAAGCCTTGCTCATCTCAGCAATGGGCTGTCGATGACAGGAACCCCATGCGGTGCAGTCATTATTTACTCTGACCATTTCTTTATTGAGGTTCCTCATAGGATTGTCTCTAGAGAGATGACAAGAGAAGGACAGACTGAAAATAGGAGGAAAAAAAAGCTCAGCTAGTCTAGTAAGACATGTGTGTAAGTGGTTGATATGTTATTCTAAATTTATGCAATCTGTTCACTGAAATAAAGTATGACATTTCCCAGCGATATTTGTAAACATTTATTTGATTTGTTTGTGAGAATATCTTGACCGAAGAGACAGTAAATGAATGACAAATCCCTTATTTGCAAGTCATGTTGGATAAAAGCATCCACTTAATGAATACATATCTCTGTAAATATAAGTTAGTGTGAATGCAACTTATTTTATCCAAATTTTAATTCAATTTGTTTTTTCATATGTTAGCATAATGAGCTTTCTAAAATAGTGGAAAAGTAAATTGAAACACTATATTCACATGAATTTTACATTTTAACAAATGGAAAAGTAAATTAATCCATTCACTGTTTTGAAATTTATATTCACGTATAGACTTTCATAATTAGTTCACACATTCTTTTGTTCAATCAATTATATACTTTTTTTAAATATAGAATGAGTATAGTGCACAAATTGAAAACAGTAAAACATAAATAGTTTAACAAACTTCAGTGTTAATTGTGATGTCAAACTATGATAACAATTTGCAATAAGGTCTCATTTGTTCAAATGATTGTATAGTGTATTTATGTAATAATTAAAATCAACTAACAATAAGCAATGTATTTCTTACATTCATTAATCTTTGTTAGTTACTTTTTTTGTGATTTCACCAAATAGAACATGTCAATTTCATCAACTAATAAGATTGGAAGTACAGGTTTACAGTTATACGTTTAAGCTTATTAGGGGCTTCTACACTATTCATATTCATCTTTGATTTTAAGGATGTTATGGAGTAGGCTTTAGAGATAGGAGTGGGATAAGGTTAGGACTATGTTATTGGACAGGAATGTTGTTCCAGGATCAACAAAAAATGTTCATCTAAGAACATGTCTTTTAAAATCACGGTGACTGACAACTAGCCCAGGTATCTCTTACGATTTAATTGCATCTTTAAGAATTAAGTTCTGCAATATCAACATATACAGTAAGTACTTCAGCACAATGTTTCATTGGAAACCTTCTTTTGATTTTTCATCATGTTCACACAATGTAAAATAGAGGAAACAGCCACACACAATCATGCTGTTTCTTATGTTTAATGGAGACTTTGCATAGACAAACTGTATTTCTGTTTCCCTACACCAGTGCTTCTCAATTATTTTCTGTCGCGCCCCCCCTAGGAAGAAGTAAACATTTCGCGCGCCCCCCTCCACCTATGTTGGAACTTTCGCTTTATTGTTTCCATGGCAACGCGTCATGCTTGTCACGTGACATACCGCAGCCACAAAGAGCGCTGTTTGATAGATGTTTCACATTTATTTAGTTTTTTCTTTTTTATTCAAAATAGTCACCAACTTGTTGGCTCTGTTATCAACTACCTGATATTCAGATTCTCAGATATGTGGAAGTGAATGTTTGTCGCTTAAAAACTTTTATAATGATCAAGTTCTCTGAGCGCGTCTTTTTTGGATCAGTGCCAGATAGCGCGTGAAAACGTGTGAATTTAGCGATTGATCACGTGACACATGAACACCAGTGTGATCGTACACATCAACGGGTGAAGGGTTTGTTATCTGAACTTTATATCTGCTGCTCTTGTTCAGTGCAAGAAAACCTACTCCCTGACAAAAAAAAGCATGTTCCCCACGGTCACGCGCGCCCCCCCTTGCATCGCTCCGCGCCCCCCCCAGGGGGGCGCGCCCCACTATTTGAGAACCACTGCCCTACACCAACACAGAAAATGTTCTGCATATTTGCATTTTCAAAAAACATTACTTAGTCTGATTTATAAGCTGTTTTTCTCATGAGGACCAACAAACAAAAAGGTTACTGGTATTAGTATCTTTGCAGATGCACACACACCTGCATGCGCACACACAGTGGATCAAAATGCATCACCAACTTCACTCTCCCAACCAGACTGAAGAAGAAAAATCAGGACTCATCTCTAACCAGAAGACATGCAAATGACACACTTACGGATGCCTACTGCCTCTCAAGTACAGGCCTCCAGAGATTCCCCAGAGTACTGAGAGCAACAAGGGAGGGCCTGCCCAGAAATCTGTCTCCCTCTCCAGGACGACTATTGGCTGACTGGCAAAGAGTTTCTATGTCACTTTGATGGAAGCCCTGTGGTGCATGGCATCAACTCACAGAACGCTGGAGAGAGGCACAGCTTCTCATTATCTCAAATACATTACAGCACAGTTCACCTCAGGTTCTGCCCAATACCGTACCGGTGCCAGAGTGACGGCAATACAACACAACTGTGAATCTGCCGACCTTATGCTGATTTTCAATGCCGCCTTAAGCGACTGGATGATCAGCGATTGCTTGTTAAGAGAATGAATTTTACTCATTTAGCAGGAAGTCTCCTTGGGGGCAAGACACGGGGAGGCGATGGAATTCTCCATGGACACATTCTGTGGATTTCATAATTCAAATATATAAAAAGAAAGTAGCAGAAAGCAAACAAATGTAAACAACCATCTGTGACTGCGATGGAGCAATACAATATGCATGACATGCTACACAAATAAATCATCTTACATAAAGTTAACCCAGAATGAAAAATAGCTTGTTTAAATACATCAAATGTTTGTATATACACCAATCACCCTCAATAAATCATTCAACCCTGCTACCATTATTAGTGCACTCTAGAAAAAAGCTGTTGTTTCAACTTTGAAACTTTGTAAACATATAAATGTAATTCATGTTTAGGTAAAAATGAAAAAACCTAACTGTTAAACCTAAAATTATTTTTAGACTATATGAGGAAACACGTTAGACAAAAATGTTTCTGCATTGTGTTAACAAATAATATCAGAATATATGTGTATCAATGATTGCAACAATCATCTTTTTTTAAATTGTTATTTTTTTTATATTATTATTATTTTACTAAACTCAAATTTGTATATCATTTATGTGTTTGTCAAGTAAAAAAAAAAAAAATATATATATATATATATATACTGTATGTTTGTTAATAAAAAAAAATACATAATTGACATATTAATTATAATAAGCTTAAATTTCTTAAAAACAGGGACACATACAATTTTCTAGTTTGTAGATTAAGTACCATTTATTTATTTTAATCTTTTTTGGCTTCATATTTAGTGATTCATTTATTGGTAAGCTTAAAGCTCATGCAAACAGCTTGTATCTGCAAAAATATGAAATATTGATCATATTTTTGTCTTGTATCATTCATCAGCAGAAGAGCTCAGGCAATTTTGATTCTGCCTGAGGAATTGTTTGTATGTGTGCTTGATTTGTGTTGCTTACACCCTGCTCCCTGTTTATGTCTCTTCAGCGCTGAACTGTCTTCTCACAGAATGAGGAAAAGTATCTAATTAGACACACAGAGAGGTATAAATGCTCACCATGTGATGCCAAGATTCTGCTGATGGATTTGGGGCCAAATCTGGCTCTCCAATAAGCCATCATTAAAAAACAGCACCATTGCCTTCAGTTTCAGTCTCTTTTCCAATAATGTCACAAGTTACCATGGAGATGAGGTTGAATCTGTTCATGTCAAGTGTGCAACTCTCTGAACGGATGTTTAAGGTGTTGTGAGCTGTTTTGCTAATTTCAACCACTCGCTTTCTTTCCAGAACCCCACTTCCCATATTAGACACAAATTTGGCAAGTGGTTCAAATAAAAGCCATTCAAACCCTTACGTTAAGCCATTTTCAGTTCTTTGTCACAAGTTAAGTCTATTTATTTTGTATGTACGTTTATTGTCATTTAAGTTGTAATACTCTTATACAGCTGAGTTGATTGTACTTCATTTACGGAAGCATCTTGTTTTATGTTTTTTGTTTTACAGTGAACTCTCCATTTTAAAGTAAATTGTATATAGGTTGTCCATATGGTGGCACACATGTGGAATACTGATTGTTTTAAACAACCCAAAATAAAATAAATTAAAAAAATCATCAGTATATATGTACTATAGACATGGTTAATTTTATTGGTTGACCAATGAAGTAGGGAAACCTGGTGGGGACTACAAAATGCCAGCGTTATACTAGTATCAGTATCAAAACATTCGATAACTTGCTGGAACATTTATAGATCTGAATGGCTAAAAAGCAACTCTTTTCTGCCATTTACAGAGCCTAGGGCTGTCACCAAGACAGGTGATTTTAAAACTCTTATTTCTATGAAATCTGTCATCTGGGACATTGTATGTGTGCTATTATGCACACTCCTCGAAATCCAGTACAGCACCTTGGTCAGACACTGTCGTGAGAACACTGAGTAACACTTTATTTGATGGCCCACTTTAGACATTCTACTAAAAGTAACTTATTCTACTCATCCAAAGTTCCTGATAGTTCTATCAGGACCAAGAATTCTTTGAATTTGGCAAAAAGGATTTGCAGTGCTCTGAGGGGCTCAGCTGCCATACTAGACGGTTTGAGATACATCCTAAAGGTATAGTTCACATATTTTCTCATCACTTACTCACCCTGAAATGTTTCCAAACCTGTATAAGTTTCTTTTTTTCCCTATTGAACAAAAAAGAGGATATTTTAAAAGAATGTTGGTGGATTAAACAGTTGACTGTAGCTTTTGACTTTCATACTTTGAAATAAAATACTATGGAAGTCAACTTTCTGTGATTCGAATTAAATGAGAATGCAACACGGACCGACGACATAAAAATGAACCAAAAACATGACCATACGAGAGCCTAAAAAAGGACAGAAAGCTCAAGAATTTATTTTGTCCCCATCATTGTTACCCTCAGAACTGATTCTCCTCACAGCAAATCTTTGTTTGCATTCCTATCACTGTTTTGACACATTTACTCATTTTACAAGCTCTTCACGAGTTCTCAGCTGGTCAAAATATCATCATATGTAGCTACGCACATACAACGAGCGCAGTCAGCTCAGCACACAGCATTTTTTGGGATGTTCGGTAATAGTGTATGCACACCAAGTGAAGCAAATATTTGCATCGCCTTACTCGATCTAGAATACTGATAACTTGCTTTTAATGTCACTTGCATTAATAAAACTACAAGCGGGAACAAACAATAAAATATCTTCTTTTGCATTCAAGAGAAGAAGCTCATCCAGGGTTGAAACAAATTTAGGGTAAATAAATGGTGACAACATTTACATGTTTGGGTGAGCTATCACTTTAAAGCATAAATACAACATCCTCAAACAATAACCAAATATTTCATAGCTGCATACACATTTGCAGAAAGAGATGCAGAAATCTGAATGCTCAATGTCGATACTTGGAGGAAAATGGGTGGAGGGGGGCTGCAGATATCTGTGCGACAGACAGAAATGGATCAGCTGATATTATCAGCGATCAGCGGTTTGTCTGAATGAAGCTTGAATTCCATTCGATCAATCAAGATGTATTTAGTAGAATGTCTAATGTGGACCATCAAAATAAAGAAGGACTGTGTAATAAAGTTACGGATCTCCTTTCACTTCAGGAAAATACCGCTATTGAGAGTCCTCAGCGTAACTTAAACAAATTAAATCTAAAGTGTTCTTATTAAATGAGTAATTGCTAATGGCTATACCGATAGTGGAGCAGCATTTATATAATATATTGGATTCATTTGACATGCTTTAGATGGATAACTCATCATATCAGTAACCAATCTCTCCATTTTAAGTCACTTAAATGATACTCCTACAATACATTATTATACTTTGTGCATTTAGTAACTGAAGGCCATTTAATTGATCCACAGTTTTGCAAGCAGTGGAAGACTCCAGACTAGACTTTTGTTATAGATATATATAGCACAGGCTCTCTTCTTCTAAAAATGCAAACTGGTCAACTGATCACATTTATAGTATCCTTGTCACCTCTGTTCACATCCAGGTCCCTTTTGTGTATTTGTCATGTCCTTCCTGCACCTGTCTGTGTGTAATCACTGATCGTTAGTCTCGTCAGCTGTGTGTCGTTTCATGGTTGCCTTTAAATGCCCTCCTGTGTTCCCATGTATTTGTCTCTTGTTGATGTTGTATGTGTGTGGATGCCGGCCCCTTGTCTCGCCATGGTTTTGCACGATTACATGCTGTTTGAGTTTGCATTAAAAGTGTTTTGGTTTGCGGTTTCCAATGAAGTGAGTTTTTGTTTGAACCTGTGGCTCCTCGTTCTTTTCTGCACACTAACTCTCAGCGTGATAATCTTGGACAACAGTGAAAAAGTATCTGTTTGCCTGCCAATCAACCAAAATTAGGGAAGGCATTGAACTACACAACCTGCTGGTTGAGGATGATTTTTTTATTATAATTATTCATACTGATGCATTAAATTGATCAAAAGCAATAGTAAAGATATTTGAATTATCACAATGGGCTATATAAAAGTTGCTCTTTTAAACTTCAAAACCAATCAAGTGAAGATTGGAATTGCAAAATACAGTTAATGCAGCCACTCAACTAAAACAATGAGAATTCAGCTCATTATTCGGGTAAGATCAAAATGAAAAATAAAATAGCAATGATGTGCTGATTTTCACACTTCATCAGCATGCAGCAATCCATTTATTTATAAAATCAAAGTCCTCTCCTGATTAAATCTGATTAGTCATTTGAGTTGCATAGGTGTAAACAGAAATCTGTCTCAGGACCACCCGCGGCAGATTGATACTGGATGTAAACAGAGCCATACATCCAGTTAACAGTGATGCCAAACATGCAGCTTTTCTGCAAAATCAGATCTTGAACGTGAAGACCATATGAATGTCAGTCAAAAGCTTAGCAAACCGCTGTCATGTCTGACTTTAGAATCCATTTATATAGACGAAAAAATCAGAACGAACAGCAGAAGTGTTAACACTTTCCACATTGTCAGTTTTTATGAGAGAGACACATCTCACCCACTCGGATAATTGAACACTAAAAGCTAACATTTTTATTGCTTTTGTGTTAAGTCAAGATTTATGTTTCATCTCCATTAGCTAAGTAAAGAGCGGGAAAAAATACTACTAATATCTCAGATGCAGTTGTGCAGTGATCACTTTAATGGTATTTGACCCTAAAGAGTAAATTACTTTGTGGTTATGAAATAGCGACGCTCACTTCAAGCAATTTTGAAAGCATGTAAAGATTATGAGCTTTTCTTAATATCACTTTTGGTTTACTTCAAAATAACAGCAAGATGCATTTCAACTTGTCAGAGATAACACAATAAACTTGTCTCGCAGATTTCCATTGCGGTCCTTAAAATAAATAGTGTCTGAAAAAGATATTGTCTAGCCGAGATGAACAGATAAATTACGACTGCTCAATGATTCTGCTCTGCAGCTATAAAACGATATTAGATGTAATTGGGTTCACAAAGGACGCAAACCAAGGCCCATTCGTGATGGTCTAAGTGAAATTGACTGCAAGACAATTTAAGCCTAATTTAATTAAAATGCCCCTAAGTACCACCGGAACAGAGAAGAATTGAAGAAGTGAGTGATTTAGAAATATTACTTCAATCAGCATAGGAAATTGATTCTGCAACAAAAGTCTTGTTCAAGTTAAATCAAATAGCATGAGTGTCGTTCATTTCGTTGTGAAACCTCGTGTAAGGAAAATGAGTCACTAAGAGATGCAGTTGTCACAGAGTCTATATTTCAGAACTCGTACTTGTACTTCAAACATCATGTTAAAGTTATCACACCACATGCTTAAAACGAAGGGTTTGTATTGTCGTCTATGGTTCCATGAAGAAACGTCCATACAAAAGGTTGTTTGTAATGGAAAAGGGTTTTGTTTATATGAAAACTTTTTATCGTGAGCACTTCCTGTGTACATCTGTCTCTTCAGGCCTCGGTTGTGAGTTACTTTGGATAAAAGTGTATATAAATGTATACAAGCACATATATAGAAAAACTCTGTAGGTTGTTTTTTGTATTCTGTGGCATTTATTCTCAAACAGGAAAGCTGAACAATGAACATGACTCCCACAATCAAGGACATCTACACTGTGCTGTGTGTATGATGGGCCTGCAGCAACGCTGTTACCTGCCACACGATCTGTCCATTACCACCTGGAAAAAAAGGTTAAGGGGCTTTCAGGCCAGACTAAGTAACAGTTTTCTTCCTGCAGGCTGTCACACTGCTCAACAACTTCTGCTCAAACTGTCTGAGCTAATCATTCTGCAGATCCCCCGTACACGTACATTGCCTTTGACTCTATTTTTAAATTGCCTCTTCATTGTGTTTTTACCATGGACTTCCTGTCCACAAACACATTTTACTCTCTATCAATGCTGTATATGCATTCATTACTTTCTTGTATAGCTGTATATTTTTACTGTGACATTTTATGGATCGTACCACTACTTTTGTGTCATATTGTTATTCCAGAAAAATAGAAGCCAGTGGGTGCTTTCTCTGACGAATCATCCTTTTTTTTTACCAGTTAAATTTCCATGCATATACCTTACAGCTAACCATGCTATTGCTCAGAAAAATAGACCAAAGTTCACTGAAGACACACTGACCTTTTGCGATAACATACTCCGATGACAGCAGAACAAGTTCATTTAATGCGCATTGACCTTTTGTAGTCAAACATGCTCCAAAAGTGTCACATGATTGTTAAAGTTGGCTGTTAAATTGAAATGCATTTACCAGCCAATTAGCAAGAATAGAGTTTTTAGGAAAGGTTTATGAAAGTGTAAAAGGCCACAGAATATATCAAACCATTGTTTTTACCAAGAAATACAACTGTTCAAAATGTTGTGGTTGGTAAGATGTTTAAATGTTATCAATTTTAATATGTTTATGTAACAGATGATGTTTTGATCAGTCATATGATCGTTCAGAAATAATTCTAATATGCTGATTTTCTCAAGAAAAAATTCTTAATTCTTAATTTCTTAATCTCAACTGTTGTGCTACTTTATTTTTGTTCTAATAAATATTTTTGTACTAATATTTTGTTAATGAATCTTTGATGAATAGAACGTTTGGATTTTATTTTGATTTTTTTAAAGCAATATAAATGTTTTAAATGTTTGAATGTCTACATGTGTTTCCTGTAGCTCACACATAAGCATGTTGCTTGCAAACCCAATAAGAACTGATTAGTATGTCAATGGTTATATTAAATGCAATGTAATCGCTTTAGATAAAAGCCTCTGCCAAACGCAGAATTGTAAATAACTGTTTTTACTTTACGCTTTGATCAATTTAATGTATCCTTGCTGAATAAAATGATTAATTTATTATAATAATAATAATGATGAAGATAAAGGTTAGGGTTGGGTTTGATGGCAACGTTTTTTGTTTGTTTATTTTTTGCAGAATATCTTTCTGGTTCGCAAAACACTTCAGTAAAAAAAACTAAACGGAAAGTGCTTGAAGGAGTATACGCTAGAAAATGGAGGAATTAAAGGAAAGTAAAAGCATAGATGTTGTTGTTTTTTTTATAGGTAAAGTGCTCACAGAAAGACGCTATCCATCTGTCTTTTGAAAATTGTGCATTCTGGATGAAGATATATATCAAGAGATGCTACAGTTCACCCGAAAATGACCCGAAAAACTTGTCATTAACTCACCCTCATGTCACTAAAATGATGGTATTATTAGATTTTTTTATTTTTTATATTTTATTTGTGTATAGGAAAATAATTTAGAGACATTTAAAAGAAATAATTCAGATTTGTTATTATGATTTCATAAATTGTATTTTATTATAAATACACAGCATCATAAATGCTATAATTTAAATTTTCCGACACAATGGCGTTGAACCAAACAAAAAATTTGAGAATAGTCCACTGAAAAGAACCACTGAAAAATAACATTTTAGGGCATGTTTACACACAAATATTGTCCTAAAAACAAAAGTTTCTCCTTTGTTTTCGCACACAGTCAATAACATTCAAAGCAATCCTTGTTCACATGAATACACAAAACGACAAAAAAATGCTGCATTCTGCAAGTAGTTGCCAATGTCACTTTGTAAAGAAACACTGTATCCCTTTAGACTAAACTAAGGGTGTCACAATACACCAGTTTTGATATTTAAAACATGAAATATCAATATTGTGCTAATTAAGGATGTGAAAATATACCGTTAACGGTACTATTTAAAATAAATAGTTCACATATTACAGCAACAGTACCCAGTTGACATCCCAGAGTACCATAGGTGGTGGTATTGCTTCTTAACACTACCGTCTGTCATAAAGAAGAAGATGCAACGTGCGTAGCGACTTCTTGAGTGCGATAGACTAGAGTCTCTACCCACACTCCAAAACAGTAAGCTCTCCAGAATGGGAAAACGACTCATTAGACACCCTGGTGTGCAGGACTTGGCGATCAACAGTGAGCACAAAAGGGGGCAATACCAGCAACCTGTTTACCCACTTTGCCACTACACAGAGAGTGAGTTTCAATTATTTAACTAGTTGTGAAATGGTAAATATTACTCTCTCCAATTAATTGCTAAAGCCTTTATGTGTTTTGTTAAATTTACACTCACCAAGAGTGTGCTCACTTGGATAAAAACGTATGGATTATCCTATATTTACTTCAAATATATTTAGAAATAAATTTTTGTTGTTGTATTTTTAACCAAAAAAAGGGCGACGCTAATTTGTCATTCATACTCGACACCAGAGGGCGTCCTCACCCACATGTCCACAAGTGAGACCCATAGAAATGATAAACTTGTGACATTCCAGGAAATCCCTAATGCGGACAAAGACATCCAGTTACCGTTGCAGCTAAACAAAATGCAGATAGAGACGTTTTCACATTAAACATGAAGAGCATAAACACCATTATGGCAGGATATGATTTATATACGCAATTTTAGAGTAAAATATGATGTCATTCTCTTGACGCGCGTTTTAGTTCTAAATTAAATCACATTAAGCAAGCTGCCACTTGTTTTCTTTGAAATTAGTCTACAATGTTTGAAAAGGTTAAGGTATTAGTTGTGTTGTCAAAGCTTAATTATATAAAAGCTTCATGATATCATATTGTCAATATTCCTTAAAATACAAAAGTAAACACTGTCATTATGCATCCTGACAGACCACCTTCTACAAGCCACCTTGGAATTAGATAATAAGATAAAAGTTTTACTATGCTGTTAAAATGTAACCATTGATTCAAGCTGGTGTCACAAAAAACTCATCCCTCCCACCTGCAATAAAATACAAGTGGATGGTTTTATTATAGTCGCTGAACCCATCAAAGTTAAAGAGGTCATCTATTAATTAACCACGAGCTTCAATTTGATTTCAGAATTGTAATATATAGTACGTTCAATAGCTAGAATAGATATAAAATATGTATAGCAACTGTGTACTTTTATGAGCGCGGCACACGCATACAAAAAGATTGGCAAATATGAATTGCCTAAGGCCTTGATTACCGAGGAGCTATTTAAAATGCTAAGTCTTTAGTCCATAACAACACGTCTAATTGAAAATGTTTGCAATTATTAGTCATGTGTAGTCATGGAACTTGTTGCTTTCCTTGCCCACAATGAAGATCCATTTTTTACAGCAAGCTCACAATCCACGTGCTCCTTAATAATAGTGCTCTAATGATTCCATGCACACAAAAGCTGCCTAGAAGCCCACATCCAAAGAATGAAGGAGTGTTTGCTCTGAATATGGCATAAAAAAAAAAATCATGATTGTGAGTTAATTACTGACCTTAATCTTATGTTCCAGTGCCTTCTACAGATTGTGACATTTCGGCAGTCTTAGATCAAATAAATTTGGATGCGAGATAAATGTAGACCACTATTATTAAATCGTAGGCTATGATGCAAGTTAGTATAGAAGAATAAAGCATCATCAGTATGTGCTAGCGGGATAAACAAATAGAGCAGCATGAATCACAGTTTGGCAAGTGTGGTGCTTATGTGCGCTGACAAAAAGAGGAGGAAGTAAAATGACGTTGGCATTGCTATGCAAAATAGACTGACTTTCCAAACTATTGCCAAGTTTTTTTGTAAATGGAGCTTGAGGCATGTGGTTTTCAGTTTTAGCACCATGTTTAGTTGATCAATACTCCAATTCAAGCTAAATTGTTATTATGTAGTCAGTGAACGTGGTTTGAAGCAGCAAACACACTGTAAGATCATCTGACACTGATTGGTTGCAGGTTGTCTGTTCGCAAGACAACAGCCATCTTTGAACCTCTCTCACTGTAGGACGTAGGACCACCTCTTAGGAGCCACAACCACAGAAATCACCACAAATGGTTATCTTTCATCTGGGACAGCCCAAAATCATACAAAGATTACCGGACATAAAAGGGACGATTCACCCAAAGTTGTCATTGTTCACTCACCCTATTATCATTCCAAACCCGTATTACTTTACTCTGAACATGAGAATGATTTGGTCCATGCAGCCACAGTTAAAATATTCCGATACCATAAATCATGAATTATCTGTAATTTCTGAACAATTCGACTGAGTCAATCAACAGAATCATCTCAAAAGAATGGCTCATTTACTCAGTCTCATTGGTTCCTCAAACAAAGCTTAAAGATAACTTAAAGACTTAACTCAAGACATATCGACTATTTTTAAAGGGCCATAAAAGTAGTCCAGTTGCTTTAATGACATTGATTTGTTTATTGTGAACCACCACTGTGTGGAAAATATCTTCATGAAAATTCTTCAAAAGTTCTCTTTTGTTTTACCTGGAAAATTATACAGCATATGGGTCTGGAATGACGTGACAATTTTAATGAAATGAACTGTTCTTTTAAAGACATGAGAATATTTCAGAACTTCAATGGGAACGATGATATAAATCGCCTAGTGGAGGGGTGGTGGAATGTCACGACCTTCATTCCGTTTCATGCTACTGCCACCCCAATCTGTTCGTTCGTGTTGCGACGGTGACGTGGATAAAGTAGTTTGACAAGGTCATCCTCACGGTCTCATCCATTCATCATCATAAACTCCCAATATAAATAATTCATGATTTTTGCTCTTGAGGAAATCTGTTCCTCCACAAGGTGCAATTAAAACCATAATCCCAGAGTTCCTCTGGGGCATATCAAGGCACTAGTGTATCTTTGCTGAAAAACGACCATATTTGAAACTGATGTCATTAAATAACCTTGCCGCTATCTTTAAGTCAGAGGGCCTATTCACCCAGAAATCATGCTGATGCAAAAGTGTTCAAATCAATCATTCATGAAACCTTATGGAGAGATTCACAATCAATCATTTACTCATCCTCGTGGATGAATATGAAAAAAGAGCTGCATATGCCTCAATATACATTTCTATTTGTTAGGTAATACAATATATAATAATTAGATATTATAACAATTTAAAGTAACTTTTATATTGTATTTTATTCCTCTGATAGCAAAGCTGGATTTTTAGCATCCATTATTCCAATCTTCAGGGTCCCATAACCTATGTATAAAAATAATTTGTAACATTAAAAATGCCTGTATTGTCACTTTTGATCAATGCAATGTATCTTTGCAAAATATATGTGTTTCTATTTAACATAATGAGTGTATATATGTACATACACACATACACGCAAGGAAAAAAATGGCAAAATAATGGTCTTAACTATTTGAATCAAAATTCCGCTGTTCAGGAAGCTAACAACAATTCCAAAAATACTGTAGATAAAGTAACTTAGCAGAGAATAGCCTTCCTTTTTGTTTGATTTAAATGTTTAATCCACGAGGGTAAACTTGCAGACAGCGTTTTAAAGGAAGAAGAGTGAGTGTTGTTTCACTTAATGCTAATGACTTCATACAGTTGATGAGTAGTTGATCAATACCTTTTGACTTTAATTACCAAATATTCACTCTAAGATTGAAATCTGGACTCTGACCAGGCCAAAACATGGTCATGGTGGACTTGTTCTCTAGCCACTTTTTGATTATCTTTGCATTCTAGGCAGTAACATTGAACAATCACATCGGATCATTCCTCTTTAGATAAGAATATTTCAGTCATGGGATGAAAGTGATTCTGCAATATTCTTCTGTACCAAAACCCTTTCTCTCACCAGTATCAGTAGCTAAAAAGGCTCCCCACACAACGACACCTCTTCATCCTTACTTCACTGTGGTAGAGATGCATTTATTGCTATATTTCTCAGTAGATTTTCTGGAGTATCACAATGTAATTCATGCATCATTTTGATTCATCACTCCACAAACGTAATTCTGCCTGATGTTTTTCTGAGACAGCAGTGGCTTTTTTTTTCTGAGACAGCAACTACATTTACTTAAATGTGTCTAATTTCTTGACAATAATTTGTGGTAAAGAGTATTCAAATTTGTGTTTAGCCATTTTGGGCTTCTCCCATTTGCTTGCCCGTTCGTATACAGCCATGGCCAAAAGTTTTGAGAACTACACAAAGATTTATTTTCACAAAGTCTACTGCTTCAGTGTTTTTAGACATTTTTGTCAGATGTTACTATGGTCTACTGAAGTATAACTACAGTTATTAGGATATCATAAGTGTCAAAGGCTTTTATTGAAAATTACATTAAGCTTATGCAAAGAGTCAATATTTGCAGGGCTTATTCATGGATGTGTTCTTCGGCAAAGTTTTTAGTGAGCTCACTCCCTTTACTGAGAAGCAACCTAACATATGTAGGCATGGCACAGGACTGATTCACTCATCTTTTCTTGTCCGTACAAGCATTTTTCTGGATTCCCCAAACAATATAAATGGGGATCCATCGGATGATTGACTTTGTCCCAGTGCTCAGCAGTCCAATCCCTCAACCTTTTGCAGAATATCAGTCTGTCCCTAAGTTTTTCTTGGAAAGAAGTGGCTTCATAGTTACACCAGGCCAACGTCCTCAAGTCTTCGCCTCACACCTTCCTGCTGCCATTCCTGAGCAAGTTCTCCACTGGTGCCGCCCTGATGCCGCAGCTGAATCAACTTCTTTAGATGTCCTGGTGCTTGCTGGACTTTCTTTGGCGCCCTGAAGCCTCCTTTAAAACATTTGAACTTCTCTGCTTGATGTTCTTGATGACTCAATATATGGTTGATTTAGGTGCAATCTTAGCAGCAATGTCCTTGCCTGTGAATCTCTTTTGTGCTAAGCAATTATGACTGCACGTGTCCTTGCAGATAACGTCTCAGGTTACTTACGTAACCCTAGTTCCCTTAGAGGGAACGAGACACTGCGTCGACAACGCATATGGGAACGCATTAGTGTAATTGTCTCTTGAAGCGCAATTGAAACCAGGTGTACGAGTGCACGTAGCCGAGTGTGACGTCATGAGCCAGGAGTATAACTGCACGCAGCAAACTAGCAGCCTCAGCTTAACTAGTGTCTGAAACAGCCGGCGTGCGATGGAGCTGAGGCTACGAGACGCAGTGTCTCGTTCCCTCTAAGGGAACTAGGGTTACGTAAGTAACCTGAGACATTCCCTGTCAAGGGAACTCAACACTGCGTCGACAACGCATATGGGAACGAGAATACCCACGCTGCCTCAGCAAACGGAGTACGCCAAGCTAACGTAGCTCACTACGAAAGGGCCAAGGTTCCCAAAGCGGGGTTAAGGTCTAACTGGTAGAACCTAATAAAGGTATGCGGTGAGGACCAGCCAGCCGCATCACAAATATCGGCAAGGGGAGCCCCTGCGCAAAAAGCTTTAGAGGTAGCCATGCTCCGAGTAGAATGGGCGTGGACATGCAGAGGACACTGCTGACCCGCCAGTTCATAAGCTAGTGAGATAGTCTCGACTATCCACCTGCTTAAAGTAGGTTTAGATGCTGGAGCTCCCTTAGGAGCCCCGAAGCATACAAAGAGTTGGTCCGACCTACGCCATGGGGCCGCTCTGCGGACGTAGGCGTCCAGTGCTCGCACTGGACAGACCTTGTTCTTGAACTCCTGGTCATGATCATCAAAGGGGGGAGGACATAAGGCCTGCAGTACAATGTGACGAGCTGGGCTCGAGAGGACCTTCGGAACATAACCTGGTCTGGGAGAGAGAAAGGCTTTCGCCAGACCAGGAGCAAACTCCAGACAGGAGGGGGCCACTGACAGGGCCTGAAGGTCACCAACCCTCTTGAATGAGGAAATGGCTAGGAGGAACACCGTTTTAAGAGTGAGAAATTTCTCTGAGATGTCCTCAAGCGGCTCAAAGGGTTCCTGGGACAAGGCCTGGAGTACCAGGGACAGGTCCCAGGAAGGAACCCGGGAGCGTACCGCAGGCCTCAGCCTCAGCAGGCCTCAGATCCACAGATTCCACAGTTCCGGGCGAGGATGAAGGATGCTGCCCTGAGCCTGAGACAGAAGGTCCACTCTGACGGGAATCCTCCAAGGAGTGCCGTCTAGGAGGGACACCAAGTCCGAGAACCACACCCTGCCCGGCCACCGTGGGGCAACTAAGGTGAGACGGACCCTGTCCTGGCGAACTTTCTCTAGAACCCCCGGGAGCAGAGCTACTGGTGGAAAGGCGTACAGGGGTAGCCTCGGCCACTCCTGTTGCATCGCGTCCAGTCCCAACGGAGCTGGAGGAGAGAGGGAGTACCACAGAGGGCAGTGGGTCGCCTCGTGGGACGCAAAGAGGTCCACCTGGGCTTGACCGAATTCCTCCCATATCTGCTCCACCACCTCGGTGTGGAGCATCCATTCCCCGGGTCTCGGCCCCTGCCTCGACAGGAAGTCTTCTTCCGTGTTCTGGGATCCCGGAATATAAACTGCCCGAAGGGAGCAGAGTTTGTTCCGAGCCCAGAGGAGGATCCGCCCGGCCAGCTTGGAAAGCCGGAGGGAGCGGAGACCCCCCTGATGGTTTATGTAGGATACCACCGCCATGTTGTCGGACTGGACTAACACATGGTGGCCCCGGAGGTCTGGGAGAAAGGCTTGAAGCGCCTTCCAAACTGCCAACATCTCTAACGCATTGATATGCAGAGAGAGGCAAGCCTTGTTCCATAAACCTTGAGCTGAGCGGTCCCTCAGGACCGCCCCCCAACCCGAGTGGGAAGCGTCTGTCGACAGCATTACGCGGTGACAGACTGGTCCCAGTACGGGTCCTTGGGCAAGAAACCAGGGATTCTTCCACTGACTCAAGGCTTGCAGGCAACGCCTTGAGACCTTGATCAGGCGGAAAGGGTTCCCCCTCGGGGAAAACCCCCTGGTCTTGAGCCACCACCGTAAACGTCTCATGTGAAGCAAACCTAGCGGTATCACGCAAGAGGCTGCTGCCATGAGCCCCAGAACTCTCTGGAAATGTCTGACAGTGATCAGCTGGCCTAGCTTTATGTCGTTGACTGAAGATAGGATTGATGTAATGCGCACGGGGGAGAGCCGTGTTGCCATTGACACAGAATCCCATACAACGCCTAGGAAAGTAGTGCTCTGCCTCGGCCAGAGTACACTCTTTTTGGCAATTAGTCTCAGCCCGAGCTCCTTCATATGTGCGAGAACAACATCTCGATGCTGAATCGCCAAATCTCGAGATTGGGCCAGAATGAGCCAGTCGTCGATGTAATTCAAGATCCGGATCCCTCGGGATCGGAGCGGAGCTAGAGCTGCATCCACGCACTTGGTGAAAGTGCGAGGAGACAAAGCCAGGCCGAACGGAAGGACCCGATATTGATAAGCCTTCCCCCCGAAGGCGAATCTGAGGAACTTCCGATGCTGAGGAAGGATGGAGACATGGAAATACGCGTCTTTGAGATCTATCGAGACGTAAGCCTCCACCCTTCTTGGGAACTATGAAGTACCGGCTGTAGAAACCTGATTCTCTGGCTGAGAGGGGTACATATTCAATGGCCTCTTTCCTCAGCAGTGAGTCTACTTCTTGTTCCATGACCAGAGCCTGCTCGGGGTTCACCACTGTTGGTAACACACCCGCGAAGCCGGGAGGATGAACCCGGAACTGAACAGCGTATCCTTCTGATACGGTACGCAGGACCCAACGAGAGATACCTGGGAGGCGCTGCCACGCCGCCAGGAAGTCTACTAGGGGTATCAGTCTCTCGAGACCGACCTCTGGACATAAATATTTTGCCACCCCGGGGCCCTGGCCGAAACCAGAGAGCCGCCAGGGCGGATGCTCTAGGACCTTCCTCAGAGGGGGCAACCTGCCCAGCACGGCCCGAGAGGAGCGTGACTGGATGGGACTGCGCGCGTTGAGCATGGCCCGAGTCCCTCGAGACCCAGAGCCATACACCGCGCTTAGCATGCACTGATCCGCATCTCGAGGAGGACCAGTGCTGCGAGGCCGCAACCGAAGACCGTCAGGGCCTCTTGCTCTTGGCCTTCTTGGCCTGGAGGACAGTCCTCAGATCTGTCCTCCTACCAGAGGGCTGTGGCTGAGAGCGGCGACCTGCGCCACCACCCGACTGGGGAGGTTGGCGTGAGGCCACGCTCTGCCGTTGAGCAGCGTGGTGGGAGGAGCTGCTGCTGCTGGGCTGCGGCTGGCTCGCAGACCCAGCGGGACGAGGGCGGCGGGGGAGGATTTTCCTGAACGCTACCTCCTGTTTGGCAGCCTCCTGGAATCTCTCGACAGCCATTTTGACGGCATCGCCGAAGAGACCAGGAGGCGAAAGAGGAGCGTCAATCAGGATATTTTTATCCTTCTCTCTGAGGGTTGTGAGGTTAAGCCACAGATGTCGTTCTGTGGCCACCAGGGCTGCCATAGAGCGACCGATTGAACTGGCCGTTTCCCTGGCAGCCCGCAGAGAGAGATCAGTGGCCCTGCGCAGCTCGGCTACTGCCTCAGGGCCAATACCCCCGCCCTCGTCGAGGTCAGAGAGCAGGTCCGCCTGATAGGCTTGCAGCAGTGATGAGGTGATGAGGTGTGTAAACACGCTGCAGCCTGACCAGCCACGGAGTACGCTCTGCCCACCATTGTAGATGTAACCCGGAGGGGTTTGGTGGGTAGCGTCGGGGTTTTTAGGGGCGGCGATGAATGGGGGGCGAGGTAGTTAGCCAACGCCTCCTTCACCTTAGGCATCGCCCCGTAACCGCGCTCTTTGGCTCCCACAAGGGAAGCATAGCTAGCAGCAGCGCTGCTATGAACCCTGTGGGAGGCGGGCCGCTTCCATGACCTCGACACCTCAGTGTGGAGGTCTGGAAAGAACGGCAAACCCCGGCGCTGAGGCTGTACCCGGGCGGGCAGGTAACGTTCGTCGAGCCGACTCTTAGGACGTACATCCCTGGGCTCGGCCGGCCACTCGAGACCAAGCCTTGCCGTTGCCCGAGTAACCACCTCGAGCAGCTCCTCGAATGCGGGAGAAACCGATGGCGGCTCGGCTTCCTCCACATCAACACTGACCACATCCACTTCCAGCTCCTCAGAACTGGAGAGGTTGAGCAGTGCATCATCACCCAGGTCGGAAGTTATCACCGCATGGTGCGCTTCCGCGTCCTGAGTGAGAACAGACTCCGCAGGTAAAGGAGGAGAAAAGGCATCGCCCGTCTCCATCCCCGCTGCTAAATCTAGCTGCGATCCCCACGAGTGCAGCCGCCGCTGAGCCTCAGCCACAGCGGGACCAGACCCACGAGGACCGCGTGCTTGAGCTGCCTCCTCGAAGACAGCTAAGCGTGAGCGGAGAGTGCGCAGCGGCAGCTGCAAACACTCTGCACACTCAGAGCCCTCAAGCGCTGAGCGTGCGTGTTCCTCGCCCAAACAATAAACACAGAGAGCGTGTGTATCCTTACCCGTGATAAAACGCGGGCAAGGAGGGACACAACGCTTAAAGGACTGTGTATCCGCCATTTCTTGAAAGGTAAGTGAAAGATATCGACTTACAGCCAGCAGAGCAACTCAAACACACGTTAGCTTCGAGCGCTGTTGAAGACACTAAGCTGAGGCTGCTAGTTTGCTGCGTGCAGTTATACTCCTGGCTCATGACGTCACACTCGGCTACGTGCACTCGCACACTTGGTTTCAATTGCGCTCCAAGAGACAATTACACTAATGCGTTCCCATATGCGTTGTCGACGCAGTGTTGAGTTCCCTTGACAGGGAACCATGGTTAACAGAAGAACAACAATGATTTCAAACACCACCCTAGTTTTAAATTGTCCAGTCTGTTATTCTAACTCAATCGGCATGACAGAGGGATCTCCAGCCTTGTCCTCATCAAGGCTCCTCATCAAGTGAGAATCATTGACATGATGTCAGCTGGTCCTTTTGTGGCTGGACTGATATTTAGTGCTCATGTATTTTTTGGGATTAAGTTTATTTTCATAACAAATAAGGACTTTTTAATTAATTGCACTTCATTTTATCACTCTTCAAAACATTCTGAAGTATATGCAAATTGCTATCACAAAAACTGAGGCAGCGGACTGTGAAATGTAATATTTGTCTCTTTCGGCTATGGCTGTATACTGTATGCTTTGATAAGATTCTTCAGAAGTACTCTTTGGTGCTCAGTGGAAAAATAAATAATTGCACACAGGTCTGAAACAACATGAGGGTGCGGAAATGACAATAACTATTCTTTTAATGTCTTTCTGATTTAACTTATATGAATATCTTGACTTCTGCAATGGAAGTGCTTTGACGTGCGTGACATGACTAGTGACAGATGGTCCCACAAATGCATCAACACAATCATGTCACTGAAATATAAAAGTCACCTTCCATGTTTCCTGTCATCACACTGGGTTTTTTCTTCAAGCATTGACAATATAATGACAGCATACTCACAAATAGATGCACTATGACAAAGTGCACAGTTCGAGATTCAGCAACATAATTTTCTACTGACTCTCAGCAGGCCGTCGTTTCAACACATCCTAGTTTCTTAGCAGAGCAAAACTCAAAGGCTATTCAGACTTTAGAGCTATTGTACTCACAGGTACCATTTCGTCAAAAATAATAAAGCTTTGACGCCCACCTCTCGAAATGATAAGCATGTTGGGGACAGGACTTGCCTCTCCAGGCTTTAACTGGCACAGGGACCCCTTTTAAGCCATCAGTCAAGACAGATTTAGCGACTTACAGCAGATGTTGTTTGCTTGTTCTTTCACCCTGTCCTTTCTACTTATTGTCTCTCTCTTTCTCTATGTGCTACTGGAAAAAAGGTTTTTGGTTTGCCGTTGAAAATGTTTCTTTTGAGGATTCAGCCCTCACTGTTTTGTCTGTGAGCCACTGTCTTGTAATTATAGCGCTGCATCTGATATCTCTCTGATAGACCACAAGCGCTCCTCTTGCATCCCTTCAACATTAAACTGTGTTATCCATTAGTGGGATTTCAGCTGCTGTGAAATGTGACAAATGTTGTGGGTGAATGGTTCTGACAATAGAGAATGGCTATGAAAAAATGTAATCTAAATGATCATATCTGCTTCTCAAAAAACTACAATTATGAATTGGATGATGTAAGAAGAAAATGAAATTGTGCCACACGCATCTTCTTTTCGGAGAATCTGGAAACATATTTGATATATGCCATATACTCTATAACCACCTTGTAGTTACACCTGTTACTACAGTGACTGCCGTGCACAGAAATTATTGATTGTGATGCAAAAATGACTCGCAGGTCTGTCTTGATCTGCACAGAACAAATAAAAACAATGTTAATTGTGCTTAAAAATAATCTTAAGGGCTTAGGAAAAAAAAAAAAAAGGTCAAAAGCTGGTGTTCAATCATTGGCTTGAATTGCAAAATCAAATCATGTTCTTAAAATAAATATAAATAACATACATATACTCATGTTATACTGTCCTACATTGCAAGACCCAGCATAAGAATGTCCAATAAATGTCACCAAAAGCAAGTATTATGAGGGGTTCTAAGGTTTTGTGTTGTACTATTTTATATTATTATTAAATTAAGTCTCTTATGCTCACCCAAGCTGCATTTCTCTGACCAAAAATGCTCTAAAAACGTAATATTTATACCGTTTAAACCATGACACTTTTTTTTCAGGACTCTCTGATGCCATTCCCAAAACATATAATTACATGGGTAATTATTTATTCTTAAATTATAAATTCAACCCAAGAGCAAGCATTTTCTAGTGCATTTAGACCAATTACGGAGCAAAATAAACAAACTATAAACAATATTTGCATTCATGTGACATAAATATCTTTCACTATCTACTCAAGCTCAGGTTGCTATTTTCCGTATAGACTATATTTAAAGTGAGTTATGTAAGTTATGTAAGTTACACAATTTTATGTAAGGAACGGGTGAAAATTTAAGTGTAAACAAATAAGTTAACTATATTTCTCAATGGGAGTAAAAGTCTTAAGTGACACTCAGTGGAAAACTGACCATAAAATGATTCAGTGACAGACTAGGAATGTATTTTGTTCTGATCGGTGATGGAAAGGGAAACATACAACACACTCTTCTGAGTGATGTCTGCAGACACATTTGGAAATGTCAGTAAGAAACTCTTATCTGCACTTAATTATAACTTCCAAGTACTTTTTCCAGATTGGTGGCCAATTCGGTGAAGAATGTGATGGTATCTTTCTTTCCCTCTCTTCCCTCCATCACTGTCAACAGAGAGTCACATATGGAGGCAGTTAATAACCTTTAATATTTTCCATCTTTTCATTTTCAGACCACATACCAACACAACATTATGAAACGCATTCGCTGACAGCAAGACTTCGATGCTACATTCACATCAGTCCCATTAAACAACATGCGAGCAAGATCTGCACCTGCACTCGCATAATTCCAAAACCACACTATTGACAGCAACATCAACAATACACCTGGCCATTTTCAATTCAAACGAAATAGTTCACCTAAAAGTGGCCATTTTGTCATCAGTTGCTTGGGCTCCAACCTCATATAAATGTTCTTCCTTACGGGAAACAGAAAATGAGATGTTAGACTGAATAGACAAGTTTCAGTCTTACAATCAAAGAACATTGATTTTTATCATTTGTGTTCAGAGAGACAAACCTGCATCATTATTCACATTATTAATGCCATTTGTGATACTTACAAGACATATTATGGTCTACAAATATACAACAACAACTGTAAATGGGATTTGTCATAAAAAGCTATTAAATATGGCACGCAAAGTATTCTAATCGCTTTAAAACATTAAGGTTGAACACCACTCTAGTCATATGGACTATATGGACACATCTATACTTCCTTTCTGGGCCATGAAAGTGGTTATGATGCAGGGTCAAAATCTAAAATATCTTAATTTGTGTTCCAAACATGACTGAAGGTCTTATGAGATATTGCATTTTTGGGTGAACTAACCACTTAATAAATGTTAATATTAATGTTAATGCTGTAGTAGAATTACTTGTATTGTTCACTGTTATTTCATGTTAACTAATGTACATTTCATAAATAAAATATTGCTGAAAGGTATTTACAACTTTTCCTGTATCAGCATTTGAAATATGTTACCAAAACTTCCCAGCTGTCATTTGTGACCCACAATATCTAATAAGAATTCCATTGTGAAGAAAAGAAATGGCTTTGTCCTTCAATGAATTGAGATTTCTCACCTTCTCTGAGTTATCTGCACCTCCATATGGGCGTTGTTTGCTTGCACAGATAGCATCATTTGGCCGCTGGGCTCTTGTAATCTCTACATCTAAATATCCCTCGACTTCTCTCCACAGCTGTCTGAGACGCGCTTGAGTGTTGTTTCGAGCTATTAACCAATCTGGGAGTCGCTAACACATATGGATTAAAATATAATTACTGTAAACTATACAACACTTTTAACTGAAGTCTGTGCTTGATTACCCATCTGGGTAGAAGTTTTGGAAACTTGTGAGGGCCATGCTGCATATTTTATGCTCTAAAATACGCTGTGCTCAGCATGAGCGAAAAAGACAAGCTTGTCAGTTTGAATTGTATTCGTAGATCAGATGTTTTAGATGTTGTCACTTTGTCAGTCAATGTGTCATACTTTTTTTCACTCCCTGAAGCCACCGCAAAACATGTCGTTCCTCTGGATAGCAATAAAAATACTATTTGTGCACCAACCTTGTTAAGCCAAAAGTGCATCTCTATTAAAAACAATTCTTTTTTTTTTTAAATGTTCTTTTAAACTTAAAAAAATCACATCAAACATCAAAAATGTACTGCAATTTCCACAAACACGTTTGTTATTGTTACAAAAGCACCCTTGAAAAGCACCCTTGAATCCAGCATAAATCGCTATGGATAAAAGCGTCTGCCAAATGCATAAATGTAAATGTAAATCTATGGTATTGAAGCTTACACTGTTGCACGTAGCATCGTAATACCCTGTTCACCATAAAGTGTTCATGACTTGTTTAGTCTTTGAAGGTCTAAATGCATCGAATTATGGCTTGCATTTCTCT
Source organism: Rhodeus uyekii (assembly GCA_037043235.1). NCBI lineage: Eukaryota > Metazoa > Chordata > Actinopteri > Cypriniformes > Acheilognathidae > Rhodeus > Rhodeus uyekii. The sequence continues at coordinate 177,881 of JAWRVZ010000085.1, forward strand.
AAGCAGAGTTGAACATCTTTTCTTGTGTTTTGCATCAGTCATTATCCCACACTAGCTATCCATAAGGAATCCATACAAATCAAGTGATTAATCTTAACTTCTAAAGCAGTAATGTTCCATACTTTGTATGACTAAAACATGACATTCAATTAGACAAAAGGAACATCCATCCATCCATGATCATCCATCAGAAACGATTTGAAGTAATATATTAATATTTGAAATACAAGCAGTCTCAAATTAGATTTGTATGTTTACTCCAAACATGGCAAGAACAGGGGACAAACACTTTTCCATTCAAACTATTTTGCGTATGTCCTTTTGCAAACTTTTGTTTTGTTCTCTCAGCAGTTCTTTAAAAAGAGATCTCCAACAGTCAAGTCCAAAAGCCACTCATAAATCCGCTGTTGGTCCATGGTAGAAAACACCAGAGAGATGTGCCAGATGTCACGGCAGTGAGAGATCATTATTTTGTCACTTTGACTCAGACAGAGTGTTGACCTCAGAGAAATACTTCACAGTTATTTTGGAGTGACCAGCAGGTGTTTACCTTACTGTGGCCTGTCGTCATGGATGAGCCATCCGTGCTGCGTATTTTATGTTGTGCAGTGGCAGTTCCAACGACATGATAGAAACTGTCACTGTTACTATGAGGGGGGAAAACAACCAAAATATAAGTCTGGTTTTCACATAAATCTATCGCTTCAGACAAGTCAAAAATAGGCTACTTTCATAGCGCTTTTATTGTGTTTTTGCAATTTAGCATGTCATGTCTGCTATGAACCGACCGTTCAAAAAAAATAATTTTGTGTTCTACAGAAATAAATAACATACAGGTTTGAAAGAACATTATAAGTGAGGTCTTACTGACATTTTCTTTGTTGTTTTTTTTTATTTTTATTTCTGGGGTGAACTAGTCCTTTAAGTGCTAAGTTAAGTGCATTAAGAGTTTTGGAGCTGACATTTCAAGGTTGAAAAAAAAAATTATGCAAAAAGCATATTTATTCACCAAAATGAGGTGGCAGGTTCTCTCTTCAGTGTGAACAGAGATGTTTTAGTGTAGATCCTGTACACTGACCAATCCTATGAAAATCACTTTAAACCACTGCAAGACTATTTAATCTAGTCACATTAATAGCTGATTCCTGTTTGCATGTTGCACAACACAAACTCACAAACACAAATGTATTTAGATGTGTTCCAGTATCCAAAGGATTATATCAATAATCAAGAATTGTATCGAATGTTCCTCAGATTTTTTCCTCTCTCCATTTTCTAAGGTCAAACACTCAAAAAATGCACACTAGTACAGTTACCGAAATAGCACATTACATAATTGTTGTCAATAACAGTAGAGGCATCGAAATCAGAGCCCTTCTGACATTGCTGTACGAGTGCATTTTTAACAACAAAAAAGGAAACACTAATGGGGGCAACTTTCATGACACCCTACCATCAAAGGTGATGATGAAGTAACAATTAGCCCCGATACTAGCCGCCAGCTCCATTTGAACCTTTGGGTGTAGATAAAAAGGCTTGAAAAGGCAGCAGCAAAGGTAAACAAAGGAGAAATTACACAGGAGCAGAGCTTCTAATTGAGAGAGATTTCCTTTTGATGTAACTCCAGAGATCTGAGAGACACTGCTTGTGTACTAATTACAGAGTCATGGCAGCAAGCTAATTAGCGGCATGCTAATGATCCTTGTTTACGACTATCTGATGTCAAAATGCCATGGATGAAAATTTAAAAGAGAAGCTTGGGTGCAAAGACTTGCCAAATGTGATAAAGACCTGTGAGACTGAGATCATGCATCTTTTTATATGTATTGTCAGACATATAAACAAAAATTAATTTGCATATATTCTCTTATTCAAGAATTCCCACTGTAGGCTATTTTTTTAGAGGAAGACTTTCCAATCATAGGTGATAATGAAAAAAAAAAAAGTTTGAATATAAATAGTCACATGCACACACATATGTTTAGCCATTTATTTCAAAACATATATATACAGTAATACCTCGGTTTACGAGTGACTTTGTATACGAGCAAATCGGTGTATGAGCATTGTATCCAAGTGTGAGAAAACCTTTCCCTCGCCCACGCGCAGTTTTTGTGGAAAAGTCCTAATGCCTCTCATAAAGCCTATCACCCCTTAACTTGTTTATTTTCTCAGCGTCGCTCGGTTTGGTTGCATCATTCACCACAGTGATACTATTATAAGTGATTTACGGTGGTTTTACCTCGTGTTGTTAACATTAATTGTGATCGCTATTGTTCACGTAGAGAAATATATATGTACAGTACAGCATATGGACAACGGCCCTCAAGATGAGTAAGAAGGAAGGTAGGAAATCTTCCCTGTAAGCAGTAAAACCCTCCTCTCTTCTTCTTCACGCCAGCAGCGACGCTACTCAAAGCTGAAGTGCGCTTTACAGTAAATTGTCAAGTGTTTTTAGAGTTTATTTGTCAATAATTAATTAGTATTTATATGAGATGTTAATGGTTATAATTTTAACTGTAATTAATAGGGTAAAAGCTGCCAAACATATTTAAAATGGGCTTTTATGGTCATGTGGAACGAATCGAGTGAGTTTTATTACATTCTTATGGGGAAAATTGTTGTTTGGTTTCCGATAATTTTATGTCACGAGCTAGCTCTTGGAACGAAATCAACTTGTAAACCAAGGTATTACTGTACATTTATATGTTTCAATTTCAATCATTTTAACCACTCTTAAAACTCTTTGTCTTTTTTCCACTTTCCTCTTGATATTCATTGGACATGGACCAGTTTTATAAACTTTTGCAGGGACATGCCATAGAATATCTTAAACATTGGAGACAAATGCTGCACAGTAATTAAAATGAATGTCAGAGACATGAAAATATTAGGATGTGCGTTGCTCCTGTCAATGCAATATTGAGAGGCAGAACAGAGAGCGAAAAGAAACAATGAGGAAACTAAGTCGATTTGGCTACAATACAATAGTGATGCCCTACGGAGCTTCTCAGAGCCAAATTGCATTCCTGACACTTTCTTTTATATTAGATTATCAGCCATTTAAACTGGATGTCTGGGGTCTCAAAAGACTTCAGTCTCTCCAGGGCATGAGCCTCCACTCAAAAGCCATCAGAATGTGGAGCAGACCTTCTCTGGGGGAATTTTATTCGAGGTCTTTCAGAATGTCTCAAAAACCACAACCTGAAGTGTTAGCTTGTTGTTTTGAAATCAGCTCTCAAACATTTATTTTCTTCTATGGACTCATCCACTGTCATTCAATTTAAGCTAGCAGACTCTTAAGGTACCCACGCAGTTTACCACCTTGTAATTCCACAGTAATCCCTCTTTTTCATGACTCCAATGAACAATGGAATGGATTTTGGTCTAAATGCACAGGAGATTGAATAGAGCGTGAAAAGGAGGAGTGAGTTGAGAAGAACAAAATACATGGAGAAAAAGCTTCTTTCCCCATGAGAGAAGAACTGAGCCGGACATCAATAACAATTGCAGAAACCATCCCACGGATCTCACCAAGATGTTTATAGGCATTTTCCTCCTTCTTCCAATGGGGGATACAAAGTGAACAAGTGAAGGAAGAAAATAGATGAGTGCTGTACACCTACAGACTTGAGACTATTACATATTAGGTGAACTAGGTTGAAGTGAAGTTCAAAATGTGAAGTAAAGTACTATTGTATGAAACTGAAGCTTCAATAGCACTTCATTGTCATCCATCCACATATATTATATTAATATAATATAATATCAACAGGTGAGCTACCTCAAGCCATTATGAATCAGATTCTCTTTGTGTGGAAAGATAGATAAAAATCTCAGATGAATCTGCGAAACAATTTGACTTCTTTGAGCTAAAAATATATGCGTTGTAGTGCAAGATATTTTGAACTCTTTTTTTAATTTTATGTAACCATGTCACCTTGCAAGAATGTGGTGCTTCCTAAGAACATAAGAATTTATGATAGTTAAAAAAGAATGCAATAATATTTCTATGAGCCTGACAGAAATGACAGATGATAGCGTTGAAAATAAGAATGAGGAGGAAAAATGCAGGCTCCCATTGGGCGAGGGATAACATTATAAAATAATCGAATGATTATGGTGAATAATGACGAAGCTGATGGGACTATATGAAAACCCTTTTTGGGTTCTATATTTGGATCTGAAAAATCCGGAAATCTCAAGAAGACAGGAATCTTACAAAGCTAAACAGTACTTGAATCATTTTGTGATCAAACTTTTTTTTTTCAACTTTCAAAAAAAATGTTGGTGGTTCATTGGCCAAGAATCAATATGAATTTTAAAACACCTTGTTTAAATGCTGTCTATCACTTGTGTAAGCGCTCATTAGTTCTGCAGCAATTAACATGTTCAAGCAATTACAACAATCCCGTATCTCCATGGTAACTGCTTTGACATTTCTCAACACAAAGCCAATTCTATAATGTCTTAGATTTTCACCATATCAACCAGGGATTATTTGTCCTGTCACCATCTTACGTGTCTTGTGGAATAATAAATGGGAATTTGTAAATCTATTGCTTCTAACTATGTATCACAATACACACTTTGCAACAAAATGCATGAAATAATAAGCTGATTTTAGAGGTAGATACAAAATTTACTCTAAGAAACATATCTGGCATTAATCAATACGATCTGTTGATACCCATCCTTCATATCAGGCTTTCTCAAACATTTTTAAATCAATGACACCTTTCATACAGAAACTTCTGTTATAGAATTGTGGTCTCCAGCCGTGACAGCAAATTGCACGCTTCTACCTCACATTCTGTCACGTTGCTTTAGACTTTGCTTTTCAACCCGGAAGAATGAAATTGCTCTGAAAAACGCAAAAATAAAAAAATTCTGCCTATTGATAACATTTATGCTTTTTGAGGTTTCCAGTTATGTACACATTTGAAATTTCATTACCTTTTAAACACCATACTCATCATTTTCTCCTTCAATTATTTTAAAGTTCCAGATATCATTGTAATATGCTGATTTGGTGTTCAAGAAACAACTTTCTATAGCCTATGCAGCTCCATTGGTCATCAAGCAAGGCTTATTTCATGGCTTATTCCGTGCATTAAACAATTTTATTTCATGTTGTGGAAGCAAAGAACCGCCCGATGCGAAGTGCATTACAATAATTTAATAATGCACAGCTGGCCGTGGATTATTCTGCTTTTACCATGGTCATTTGTCAGCAGCAAAAGTATTTTATTATTAAAATTCAATTTGAAAACAAGTTTCTGTTCTCTAGAATGGCTGAGAGTGCAGCAGCTCAATATCCTCTCTCTGTGTGCTCACAATTAAAAGGATAAGTCACACAAAAATTAAAATTCTGTCATTGTTCTGACATCATGCCCTTTCAAAATGCCTTTTTTATGATAATTATTTTGAAGAACACTGGGTTACAGAAATCATCAGACCCCATTAACTTTATTGCATGAGCATTTTTTTCATTTTTAGGTTAACTGTCCCTTTAAGCTATTTTCTACTAAATATCTGATGCTCCTGAAATTTATTAGAAACATCTAATCATAGTCTTCTCAGACCCCTATGTATGAGGCTATTAGTTATCAGAATACAGGCCATAAGGACATTTAATTGTTATCACTTGCTGTTATGTTGGTCTGACCTCCGAACAGTCAAACGCAAAATATTTGTCAGATCCAAGTGCCCGACTACAAACTGACATAACATTGTATCCCACCACCACACCATAGGTCATAGATGCTCAATGAGTAGACCTGGAAGGAGAGATAAGGCCATCTGACAAGTCTCTTACAGTCTGCATGTATTGATGCTTCACTCTTCCACCCATCCTTGTGATTTTGACCTTGAAGGTTTTCAAGCATCTAAAACCAAATGTCAAGGGACAGAATGACCTTCCAAGATCTGAATTAATATATCTTGAACAACAAATCCATCGCTCACAAAAAGACCACGCTCCCTCAATACACGCAATTCAATTACGAGAGAACAGAACGCATTAAAAGGATCCAAGCATCGTTGAGGAAGAGAGTGAAAAATGGAAAGGCAAATCATGTCATCACATCTGCCAGCTTGAATCTTTCTCCATGGCCTTCTCACACCGCCTGTTAAATTTTATGGATGTTGTTTCATGGTCATTGGTCACCCAACATGACTATACACTATAACAATGCCAAATAGTCAACGGGTCACATAATTCATTTTCAGTTTATTACGGCAATCTGCATCGAGGGCCAAAACACTTACACAGGCAAAACGTCAACATGCTAATCGTCACAAAACCTGAAGTTGTCTGAAGCGAAGACTTCAAAAGTCCTCAAAGTCTTTGGGGACATTGAGCAGTGTGCCTCACTCAGGTATTACGGCCAAGACAGATAAAAAGCTTTTGAGGATTAGGAGGTCTAATTTGGCATTGTCCTTGTAGTTAGTCCAAAAGCCAATAATATGTCAGCACTCTGGTGTGAGCTGGAAGTCTAATGGGAAGGAGGACGGAGCACTTTCAAGTTTTCTCAAACTGCACACAGACATATGTGGGACATGGCAAACATCACATTGTGATACGGGACAGTCATCCCTGTCCTCAGGACAAACATAGCTTCATTTATCATCCGCACCCAGCGCAGTGGCAGACGGCCCTTAGCGAACTCAACTAAATGAAATGCTGCTGATCCACGTCGCAAGCAGTGTGTGTAGTTGCATGCGTGCATGTGTGTGTTGGGAGCGGGAACAGAAGGTGCGGGGAGATTTTCCACAACCTTGACATCCTCAAGACCTGATTTTCAGGTTTCAGTAGTTAAGGTGGGAAAACGACAACAAAAACAACCATGAAAAATTAAGCTGCTGGAGACTTGGATTCCCTAATGGGGAGAACACTGCAAAACTAAAGGTGGTCTCCTTGTGCACTCCGTCTCAAAAAATATGTCTTGTTGAAACTGCTAAATCCATCCCGACTGTATTTACGATCCTGAAGTGTGTTCTCATACATAGAAACCTAAGGCTGTTTTCACATGATGGTGGGCACTGTGGTCGAACCTTAGAGAGTGCAGCAGATCACATTGTATCATTTTTTTCTTTAGTTTGATTCGTGTTCCCAAATGTTGTTTTTACCGTACCACGAACATCACACCATTCACCATGGGACAACTGTCAGTGCTGTCATTGGTCACTGACAGCACTTATCCCCAGATACATTTCCATGGCAACCAGCCTGACATGAAGAGCTAGCGAAATATGTAGATAAACGAAACACGTCTGTTGAACCTGGCATTGGCCATTTGTTTTTATGTAATTTTGATTGAGTCCATTGATGTACTCCACGCAAATTTTCTTTACTTCAACATGGCACTGTGCAACTGAACGGCTGTGCATTACAATACAAGACAACACCCCGTTCATGAAAAAAGAGGAGACCTTCCTGTTATTGATTCGGCCCAAGATTGGGCAGCTTTCACCCCACAGACGGACTGGATCAGAGTTCGGCGACAGCCGCACATACAGAGATCACCCATTTAGAGCGATCTCGATATGGCCGTTTAGTGCAAACCAGACGGCGGCTGTTGTGTTCACACTGACCCAAATGATCTGTACTCAGGACAGAAGCTCCTTTGGGTCAACCTAAACAGTGCTAGTGTGAAAACAGCCTAAGAGCCCTGACAGCGTTTACAAACAACAAGGAAGGGTCCGTATTCAGATTTTGTAAATCAGTTAAGACAGTGTTTGGGAAAGAGTTCTGTACCTTTTTTTGTAACACCTTACAGTAACATTAAATGACGTTGGCTAAAGTAACAGGTGGCATAAACAAAATATGAACAATATTGTAATTGTATTGAGGTATTAAATCTAAATTAATAAATCTAAAGGTATAAATACAGCAATTAAGCAAATGTACTGTTGCTCTAAAGCAGTTCAATAAACAAGCAAGTAACGCTTTCCCGACCATTTTTTTTTTTTTAACAACCACCAGACTTTTTGAACGTTTTCAAAAAATAATCATGGCTCCAAGAATATTGTGCAATATCTAAACATGCAATATATCAAACAGACAGAGTCATTTAAACAAACAAACTCAATTATTCTACCATGCACTTTTTTAATCACCCCTTGAAATGGTTGTTTCATTAAGCAAAGGAACAGTTTGAGTAAAAAGCTTTTAAAAAGCAGTTTTTTTGTCAAATACTACATCAAGATTGGATTCATAACGATGATCAAAACACAGATAGAGTAAGATTAGAGTAGATTACGTATGCTATCGATCGTTTCTTCTTTTTTTCGCCTGTGTTTTGAATTCCGTACTCTTTCTGAAAATGTGTCACGGCGCCTCCTACCTTATGACAGTGAAAACACAGAACACTGCAAAAATTAGTAAATTGTGGGAAGCACTGTCTCATAAATTATGAACATTTCTGTCATTGATTGAAAGATTGAATGATCCATTAAGTTAGTTCCTTGTTTTGTTCCTGAATGTGAATTCTGAATGAATTGGTAGTAATCTTGATTACCTTACATTACCTTACAAAAGAAACCATGAAAGATTCAGTTGTTTTGAATGTAGGTCGACTCAGTGATTCAGTGGCTCACAAAGTATGTTACTTGTTTCATACCTGAATGATTCAGGGTTTTTAAAACAATTGGTTGAATGAATGATGCAATGACTGATTTATAAATGCAATCATCTGTTCTCTTCCTGAATCAATTATTGTTTTTGAACAACTCAGTTGACTGAATGATTCAAACACTCACAAATACTGATTTACCTGTTTAAGAAAATGTCACTGAAACATCATAATTCATTCTTCATAAATGCTGTAAAAAAGTGTTGCATGTGTACTGACCATGTCATAAAATGTTTTTATCACTATCTTAAAACTTAATAGTCATAAGTATATTAGCACCAAACAAGTGGAGAAAATCACTTTTATTTCTTCAAGTACACACATGGTTAAATGACAATAAAAAGGGCAATGCAACTTATTTTCAGTATAATGAGTCACCTGATTGGTGGCTGCAATCTGACTTTGACCAATCACCAGGACAAAACTCTCAAGGCTCCCAAGGCTCCTTATGGGTCCTGATATATATAATGATACTGCAGTACCATCTATCACAGCCATATACTAACTAGATCCCTTTAGCCGTATTTTCTGGAGAACGCCGTGTCATGAAATGACTTACGCCATCACCCATACATGATCTACTAAATCATTTCATTTTCCATGACCGGTAAAAGAACCACATTACATGAACCATTTGCTGCGTCCAGGCTCAATGGCCAACACAGTGCAATTAGGGCCATGTTCACCCCACATGCATTATCACTTTTTCTCGGGCACATCCTTGATATCTTCCCACTAAAAGACGTGTCGACTGGAACATAAAGGAGACCCGTGAAAGTGACATGATTTGGTATGAGGCCATTGACATGTGGTTCCATCCCATAATTCACCAGCAGATTGATGCGTGCACGACTGCATGTGACCCGGGCCTATTGTGCATTTGGAGTCGCGAGGACAGAACATGGCAGTTGTCATTAATCAGGACATCCCTCCAGATTAACAGCTATAAGCATTCATCTTCTTAACCTCTTAAAGCAATATTGCAAAAGCCTGAGGATTACAAAACCGCATGTGTGTAATTATTGTTCTGAGATAAACAGAGACGTGCCTTCAAAAGCCCCCCAATTAGAGCAGATATACTGCCTGTCAGACATCCGTTTATGTTTATCATACTCATTATGCGGGATTGTGAGGTGAAAGAAATTCCAGACAAAAAAATCAGGTTAAAAGGAGGATTATTTAAATGAATTAGGCTGTAAAATAATGACGCTTCAAAACATTTGTTCAAGCGGATGCTTTTTTTCCTCATGCTCTGATGCTTTTTCATTAATTGGAAACCTCAATTTAACCCTACATGATGTGCTTCATAAATGTTTTTATATTGTCTTTATCATGAAGTGTGAATCTTAAAATGCTCATTGCTGAAACATATTTGCCAAATTAGATGTATGAAGACATTCAACGAGGAAACATACATTAAACGAATAGCTATAATTATAACATGCATGTATTTTGGGAGTCATATTGCTAATGTCCTAAAATAAATGGTGTAAAAATAGTCCAACACTACAGATTAAGGTTCTAAGGCAGTTTTCTGAGTTTGTATCTAAAATATAAAATTCACTATTAAAAAAATGTCTTTAGCACTAAAACCACGCCATGCTTTGGAAACATAATTTGCATGTTGGGCCAATGATGATGATCACAGTCATCGGTTATTATTACTTTGCAAAATATGCATTCTCCAATCCCCTTTACACACACACACTGTAACATGCCTTCTTAAAAGTCCAAATACAATCTTTCGTATGAAATATTTTGTTAATATTAGAATAAACGTTTGAATTAATAATATATTAGTATAAAGTGTGGTCACTTGAGCGGTCCTTGAAAGAAAAATCGCTGCGTAAAGATTATTTCTTTCTTTGTGTTCTGTGAATAAATAATAGTATAATGGTTAGGGATGACAACAGGGTGAATAAATGGTGGCACAATTTAATTTTTGGTGAATTATTCCATTAAATAATGCATATATAAGCATCATGACAGCAGGAATGCTGTCCTTCTTCGCTGAATATTAGATTCATATTCATTTTTGAAGAAGAGAGAAAAAAAGCCAGAAACAATAGTTTCTTTTTAGACTTAAAGCACAGTGCTAATTAGTCCCACCAGAGATGGATGGATGATATGTAGTCTTTAGTTCTACATATACCATAGAAACGATAGATAAATACAAATAATAGCAGAAGAATAGCCTTCTTTTTATTCTCTATAATCTGCAAACAATCTTGAAATCACAGTCTTACCTAAGCTAAACTGTGCTAGCGGTGTCAATGATTCATGTTGGGTCAGTTTGAAAATATAGTTTGGTTGTAGAAAGACAAAGGAAAACAATGGTATTTGTGTGACTATGTCTCTAATGAAAGCTGGACAATGTGCAGCTTTAAAAGATCTCTAGAGATAGTAAGGAAAACACTTTTATCTTCTAACACCAAAACATCAACCTGTTTAGTCAGCATAAAGCATATGAAATTATAGAAATTAAATAATAGAAAAATGGCTTTTGACAATATTAATGAAATCTGGTGCTGGTAAAAAATAAACAAATCTGTTTGTTTTTTCTATGTTCCCCATATGTGACTTTAAATGACGTGGAATTGAATGCATTTGAGCTTTCTATCATTGTTGCTACCTGTATGCTATGTTTTGGTCTGTAGCCTGGACATTCAATGGGAAAAAATAAATAAAAACATGATCAAGTTTTGAATGCCTCAGAACTGGATAGTTGCAGTGCCAGTGCCACACAGAGGGTGGAAGAAAGAATCAAAATCATTCGGAGCATGCTTCCAAACCCTGAGAGAAGGCATTTGACTTAGCAGTTGAGGGTAGAGATGAGACAGTGCCCGCCTCTAACCCATCTAATAGCTCTAAAGATCTAGTTCGCTGCCAGAGCCAGAGTGAGGTGGCGCGTCCATCCCTTCAGAATTGGATAGATGCAACTCCGGTCCCTCTCCCTGGGCAGAAGGAACCACATTGTGTGCTTCTGAACCCTGAGAGAAGGTACTAGACAATAAATATGACAAATGATCATGCAAAGCACTTCTGAAAACACAGAAGCTGCCGATTGTTTGGCATGACAAGCCTTTATAGTTTCCTGGTCTCTGAAATCTCTTCACGCGAAAGTGCTTCGTGATACTATCCAAAAGAGCATTCCCATAGTGTTTTGACGCAGTGAGAGTACCCTTGAAAGGAAACCCAGGTTCAACGGCTTTTTTGTAAATTTTCATATTTTTTATATTTTGTAGTGTTTGTCCAGCCAATGACTCTGATACAGCAGATATTCAAGTAACTGTAAATATGAAAATGATTCACTCAAGTTTTCTCTGACTATTTGAAATTATTTCCTTTAAACATCGAAATGTCTATTTATATATAATGCATGGTGATTCTGTCTTTCCAAATCAAGTGAATATGAGGCACGTGATTGGTTGGCAGTTGCTAAGCATCTGGTTGTAACATTCTAACACTGCATTTTTTCACGCTGTACACATTTGGCACCAACAAGCACTTCAGAGCAACCCACATCTAAAATAAAAGTCTGAAACATTCTTTTGTCCAGGGTCAAAAGTGTGAAAAGCCCTTACGAGGTTTGAATCGCTAGTTAATTTAGGTTTTCATCTGAGCCACAGATGGTTCATATATGTGTGAATTTTAAAATATTATGATACACCAAGTTAGTCCATGGGAGATCCCCTACTGTGTCTTACAATATGTCTGACAGATGGTCCTTTGGATTTCCTCGTTTACATACCAAACGTTATATTTCGAAACCGAGCCAAAAAGATGGAATCTGGGTGTAATTAACTTAATTTGATTCATGGATTTTGACTAACATCACAACATGCTCAAAACCACAACAAATTATTCTGAAAAAGCAGGATTCATTTTGCTCTTGATTTTTAGTGTGCAATTTAGTCGTAAACTAGTCTTTTTAATTATTACACAATTGTTGTATTCCCTACTCTGAGTCATGACTCATACAAAATACTAAGTGTAAAAACGCAGAATGTGCTTGTTTTGCACAGTCATGCCTGTAAGCATTTGCATTCCATTAACCTTATTACCCAGAAATCCCTCTGCGTATGACATTTCATTTCAGCTGACTGAAATTTCATTCTAAATGATGCCTGGCACTAACGTTTTCACCCGTTTCTTGTTGATAGATTTCCGGGGCATTCTCTATCAATGATATGTGTTCTAGCTTCCCCACTTCTGCATTTGACAGATACATTTCTTTAAGACCAATTAACTGTGTGTGTTTATTTGTTGGGTGCAGTGAAAGATATTATGTTCCTTGTCTTGAACGCAATTAAATAGCTCAACCAATTCAGCAGAATAAATTGCATTTAGCAGCACAAGGTGTTTACAGAAACAGGCTCTTCATAAATTCTCCATTTGTTTTCAACCTCACAAGAAAATGTAATATTACAGCACCTCATAAAGATGTTGATAATGGCTGACTATGAAGGTGCAATTTCATGCTAACTATAATGAAGAGCTGAATTGACGATTGATTGGGAGTATTTCAGACTCAAGACCCATGGGAAATCATTGCCCACAACAAAACAATGTGAGGATATATAGACAATAATTTAGACATGAAAACACTAAATTTATGACCACAATCCATAATGACTGTAGCAATGCATAAATAGAAACGTTTCACTACAGACCTATATGGTTTCAATATTTCAGCGTATTGAAACAAATAGGCTGAAGCACTCCAATAGAAGCTATTTTGTTCAACCAGGTTTTTATTTTATTTTACATCTTAGCAGGCCAAATGCTTTCAATAGTATGGGACAACAAGGCTAAAGGCCTCTGGTTCACTAACACCAACATTAAAATAAAATCAAACAATCAACCCAACCTTTTACATGGCTGCTAACAAAATATACTGATACATAATTTATTATATACTATGTTGTGAGTAGGAAAAGAAATATGAAACTTGCACTAACTAACTATCCTATTCAAGAGATTATCTTTGCTATATTATATATATATATATATATATATATATATTTTTTTTTTTTTTACATAGTGACAATTTCTAACACTATTACTCCCTACATTGCTTTTTTAATATTTTCATTTTCAAAAAAAGACCTTTTTAAATAAATGTCTCCTCCAAACAATAAATAAAAAATACTTTAAACTGTCTCAACTTTTTCTTCTTTCTCTTTTCAACATACAATTTAGGTCCAGAAAATAGTCATTTTTATAAAGTCAATCCTTTAGCCCTGTTGTATTCTACACATTTAAGAGATTATTTTACTACCGCTGTTGTTATCAACCGAAACATTCTACCATCAAGAAATGAGCTATCACCCTGTACAAAGATGAAAGAACCAAATTAAACCGAAAAAAAAACACCACTGACCACCAAAAATAAAGAACGTGAGGGGAGCGAGAGAGTCAGCAGGGGTTGATGAATTCCTGCTCCCTCTGTTGACATTGTGTTAGAGAGACGTCTTCCAATCTGCAACAGAGTTTATGGACATAATGGTATTTCTTAGCCTTCGCCCTCTGGTGAGTGAAAAAAGTTTTCAGTCCCAACCTCCATCTTCTCAGCTTAGTTACACATGGTCATCTGCAGAGGCTGATATTTTTCTCCCTCTAATCTGGTTCCAGACTAGCATACTGTATCATAGCTGATTTAATGTTCCCTCTGACAAGAGTGAACAATTTTCTGCAGGTGTGAAAATGTGAGTAGAATTCAGATCCTGCTTTGTAATTTTATAGTTTATGGCGATACATATCCTCTTTATCCTGTATGTACAATAGGAGTAGATCACCCAAAAATGAAAATTCTACCATTTATGTCATTCCAAAACAATATTGCTTTTTGTTTTATTTGTGGAAAATAAAATATATTTTTGAAGCAGCTTTAAGAATTTTTTTTTTTTTCTCCAGAAAACACTCCACATCACTCTTTTTGCAGTGATGCCATACAAGATTTTCGGGTGACAAGTGGTGTTCATTTTTAAATATGCATATGGAAAAGTGTAACACTGATCAAAAATAATTTATTAAATCTTGATCTTCATAGTCTAATGACATACTGCAGTGTTTTGAATATAATGAAATTCATTCACATGAATCCTTAGATTATCACAAACTAGATTCTGCTCCCATGAAATTAAGCACACATTAATTAATTAATTTATAATTAATTAAATTCACTATTTATAATTTTTATTTAATTTATTTATTAATTAATTACATTAATTTTCTTTAAAAGTCTGAAGAAAAAAGGAAATATAGGATTATTAGAAGAAATATATGAACAGTATATTCAATGTAGACCACAAAGGTGTTTCTATAGTGTAAATAAGGCAACGAGTAATTCATAAAAATATCCTGAAAAGTTTTGTTTAAAGCATACCACCCATGAGCGTTTAATGAAATTTGTAAAACAGTCTATAAAATCTAATCACAAAGTCTGTACAGATATACAGATCTCATATCTTTGATCTTTGATCAACCAGGTGGTTTTTAGACTGAAAAGTTTCAGAAAAAGTCAAGCTAAATGAGATTTATACTCAATAGCAATGTGAGGTAAAAAAGAAAACATGAAATAATGATGCATGAACAATAACTATAGACAAAACAGCAGGGTAAATGATAAAGTGTGGGCAAGATTGGAATGCAGATTTATTTATCTCTTCTTACATACAATATTGTGTATATATATATATCTTCTTCTTGCAGACGGTCGATTCGACAATGACTGCTCTATGGCGTTGGCTGTATAGCTGTTCTCCATGCCACTCTGTTGTCTGCGTTCCTTTGCCAGCTCTTTATATCAATGTTTCTCCACATCATGTTTCTCTTTGCTACATCCTTGAATCGTAGTCTCGGTCTGCCACGGTTCCGTTTCCCTTCGCAAAGTTGCGAGTACATCAGCTGTCTTGGTAGACGCTCATTTTCCATCCTGTGCACATGACCAAGCCATCTGAGGCCTTTTTCTATTAAGATATCGGCCATTGACGGTAGGCCAGCGCGCTGTAGTACTTCTTTGTTTGTGACTTTGTCTTTCCAGTTGATGTTCATAATTGATCTAAGCTGTCTCATCATGGATGCGTGAAGTCTCTTAACTTGTGTCCGATAAACAGTCCATGTCTCTGCTCCATACAGCAGGGCTGTCAATACCACTGCTCTATACACTTTGCACTTAACCCTGACAGACACATGCCTGTTTTTCCACAACCGATCCTGCAGTTTACCGAAAGCTGCGCTGGCATTTCCTATCCTGTGTCTCAGCTCTTTATCGATTTTTGAATTGTTTGACACCGTGCTGCCCAGGTACCTAAAGTCTGTACATTGAACCAGCGCTTCGTTGTTGATGGTAATTACCTCAGGTTCGGGTGGTGGGTTGAGCAGCTTCACCGGTTGATATAGGCATTCAGTTTTCTTTATGTTGATCTTTAGACTGAATTGAGCAGCAGCTTTGGCAAAACGATCCACAAGTATCTGCATATCTTCTGCCGAGTGAGCAACCAAGGCACTGTCATCTGCAAACAGCATCTCTCTAACAAGGTATTTGGTGGTGCGTGTCTTGGATTTGAACTGGGAGACTTGGAAGAGGTTTGCATCATGTCTTGTCTGGATGTAGACTCCTTCTCTCACCTCTCTAAAAGCAACTTCCAGCATAGCACTGAGGTACAGGGAGAACAGTGAAGGAGCCAGCACACAGCCCTGCTTTACACCATTTGTTACTGGAAACTCATCGGAAGTTGACTGTCCTTGAACTACCTGTGCCTGCATGCCATCGTGCAGAGACCTGATCAGGTTCACAACCTTTTCAGTACATCCAAACTTCTTTAGCACTATCCAGAGTCCGTCTCTTGATACCGTATCAAATGCCTTTGTAAAGTCGATGAATACGGCATAAAGTGGCATGTTCTGTTCCTGGCATATTTCCTGGATTTGCAGAAGGCTGAACACCATATCCATGGTGCTCCTACCTTCACGGAATCCACACTGTGTCTCGGGTAGTATGTTAGGAGATAATTCTTTATTCAGTCTGTTTAGTAGAATGCGAGCCATGATCTTCCCAGCTATAGACAGTAGAGATATTCCACGGTAGTTTCCACAGTCCTTTCGATCGCCTTTCTTGAATATTGGCACGATGTTAGCATCTTTCCAGTCTTGCGGCATTTCCTCTTTTTCCCAGATGTTCTTGATCAAATCAAACAATTTCTTCTGTAATTTGAGGCCACCATGTTTCCATATCTCTGCTGGGATTCCGCATCTACCAGGTGTTCTACGTTCCTTCGTCATTTCTATGGCATTGAGAAGTTCTGTGAAATCCAGTGTTTCATCAAGACTATTTATTACCGGTCTTCCAGTGATGTTATCCAGTGCTCTTTGATCAGTATTTCCTGGGATATTCAGTAGTTGGTTAAAATGCTCTGCAAAACGTCCAAGTATCTCATTTTTGTCCTGAAGGACTGTTTCTCCATTTGCTGTGTTTAACTGGGTTGTTCCTCTTTTTTGTGGTCCATACACTTCTCTAAGTCCTTGGTAGAATTCTTTCATATCGTTTCTATCTGCTGCAAGTTGTAAACTTTCCGCTTTCTCCTCCCACCACTGAGACTTCATTTCTCTGGTGTATTGCTGAAGCTTGCTTCTTGCTTCCAAGAGTTTTGCTTTGTTTGCTCTAGTGTTCCGTGATAATTGCTTGCTTCTAGCTAGGTTTCTTTCTTTGAGCAGCTTATTGAGCTGTTCGTCATCCTCCCTGAACCAGTCTTGATGATTCCTGTCTGGTCTGCCCAGTACTTTTTCTGCTGTATCTAAAGCAGCTGTCTTCAAAGTGTCCCAATCTTCCAAGATACCTACTTCTTTTCCTAGTTCATCCACGATCTTGTCCATCTTCTCTTCTAATTCTTCCTTTACCTTCCTGACCCATAATTTATCCACATTTAGCTTCATCGGTGGTCTAGTGCCTGTTTTCATACGTTTCTTCCTAAGTGTGAGCGCTATCCTTGAATACACCATGTTATGATCTGAAGCACAGTCCGCTCCTCTCATTACTCTGGTGTCCAGCACATCTCTTTGGTCATTTTGTCTTGTAATCACGTAGTCCAGAAGGTGCCAATGTTTAGATCTTGGGTGCATCCATGTGTTCTTATGGTGGGCCTTGTGTTTAAAGATGGTGTTGGTGATTAGTAGGTTGTGCTCGGAGCAGAAAGCTAGCAGTAGTTCGCCGTTCGAGTTACACTTCCCCAGCCCGTGAGATCCAATGACCCCAGGCCAATGCTCCCTCTCACAACCGACTCTTGCATTAAAGTCACCAGCAATTAGCAGCTTGTCGTTGGTGGGAACTTGTCTCAGCACATCTCTCAGTTGATTGTAAAAATCCTCTTTGGACTCTTCAGGGTTGGTCATGGTTGGAGCATAAGCACTGATCATTGTTAGATAAACATCCCTCTGCAGAGGCAGGCGAAGGGTCATTATTCTATCACTAACAGGCGTTGGATCCTGTTCCATCTTCCCTGCTATGTTGTTCCTGATAGCAAATCCGACTCCAGCCTCTCTTTTCTCTTGCTCTCCTCTACCGCTCCAGAAAAAGGTATATCCATTATCAACCAGACTATCTGACTGGGCCAATCGGGTCTCGCACAAAGCTGCAATATCTATACTGTATTTCTCGAGTTCTTTAGCTACTAGAGCAGTCTGTCTCTCTGGTCTTTTTGAGTGTTTTCTGTCTAGTAAGGTCCTCACATTCCACTCTGCAATTCTCAGAATGTTCTTTCTGTTGCTCTTCTTTTTGTTCATCTGTCCTCCTAACTGATTTTCCACTGGGCGCCGGAATGGGAGCGCACCAGCGCGAACCTTGTTGACCCGGGCGACGTTCGAGCCGGTATGGTGAATTGTTTCCTTAGCCATTATCCATAGAGCTGCATGCAAAGTTATTTAGGAAGACTGGCTTTTGCATTACCAGATATCCTCTCTCGACAGTCCAAAGATGTAGACCAGTGGGCAAGAGCAGGTCGAGACATACTGGCATCCTTGTTCTGTTGCAGCGGCTAGCCGGAAGATAAGTTTGTCTATCCCCGCCTTTAAGTGTTGCCGCATGACACCAACTGGGAGTGGTCCACCACAGACCTTGAGACAGATCTTTCATTTGTTCTGCCAGGATGCCCAGTTTCACCCTCCTCATCCTGGGGGATGGAGGTTTCGGTTGAGTCGCCGACGGTTCGACCCATGTCACAGGTGGTACCGGGTTTCATGGTTTACCGGTAGCAGGCAATCCAATGCCTGACCTGACAAGATACTGACAATGACACTGAAATATATATATATATATATATATATATATATATATATATATATATATATATATATAACTCCTGAGCTACACATGTGTGTACATTGAAGGTTTGGTATTTCGCATTAAGCATTTATATCAGTCCATCTTTGTATTAGTTGTTCACATTTCATTTTGTCAAACTGTTACATCAGCATTTTACAATTTTATTTTATTTGATTACCTTCAAAAATTGGACACATTTTTCACCCAGCTGACAGTAGAATGACAGCTGATTCTGGATACTCGCTGAGAGAGTGAAAACGAGAGAAAGAAAGACAAATTCTGAAAGGATATGAGAGCTGACATTAGATATGCCGTTTTCTCCCCAACTCAAGCCTCAGGCAGAGTAGTAAAGCTAAGGTAAGGATATTCTGAAGTATGATTTTTTCAGTGTCATTCCTTTGGCATCATGTATTAGTGATGCATTACTATAGCCAGGTTTTGCTCTATTTACTCAAAACCCAGTGAGAAGACATCCTCATCAACAAAAGCTTCAAGACATTCTAAATGGAAATATTAATTACCAACTAGTTTCTCATGTTTTCATGTTTTTTTGTAATATTTTCCTACACTGGTGTGAAAGTGTTTGTGTTTGTGTTTATAGAAACCCTTCCTGATGTCTTTTTTGCATGTTTATCACACTTAAATGTTTCAGATCACCAAAAATTAAGTAAATTAAGAATTAGTCAAAGATAACAATAACACACAAATTGCAGTTTTTAAATGAAGGTTGTTTTTATTGAGGGAAAACAAAAGCCAAACCTACATAGCTCTGTGTGAAAAAGAGAGTTCCCTCTTAAAACATAACTTAACTGTAGTTCATCACATCTGAGCTCAATGTCTCTAGCCACACCCCTTCTCAATCAATAGATTAGTTAAATAAGACCTGCCCGACAAAGTGACATAGACCAAAATATCTTTAAAATCTACAGATCTGCACGATCTGACGAAGGAAACGGGGAGAGGAGGAATGTCTGCGACTTAATTTTACTAAACAAACTGAAAATGCTTCAAACTGAAAATGCTTCAAATGGAAAACAAAAGCAACACACTTTTACTTGCAATTCCTCTGCAAAAATAGGAATTATCAAATCTATGGCGAATAGGAGCACACCAACACCATGTCTAGGTATTATCGACAACAGACAAAGACAGAGGAACAAATGAGGATTTAAATACAAAAGGGATGATGGGGAACAGGTGACAAGACTAACAAGGGAAGTAATTGACACGGCAGGTGAGATAAATGACAAAGGGAAGCACATGGAAGGAAACAGGAAGGGGGTGGAGACACGACATGATAGGAAAACAATATCATGGTGGGATCCAAAGAAATTTAACAAACAAATGGGAAAGTTACTGAGATTGACCTGTCTGGAAGAGGTGGTAAAGCCATTTTCCAGCAAACCACTGTGAGAGCTATTATCCACAAATGGTGAAAACATGGAACAGTGGATGATCTGAAACATTTAAGTGTGACTGACATGCAGAAAAATAAGAAATCAGGAAGAGGGGCAAAAAAAATATTTACACCACTCTCTCTCTCTCTCTCTCTCTCTCTCTCTCTCTCTCTCTCTCTCTCTCTCTCTCTCTCTCTCTCTCTCTCTCTCTCTCTCTCTCTCTCTCTCTCTCTCTCTCTCTCTCTTATATATATAAATTCAGCTTTGCATTAGAAGAATAAATTACAGTTGAAAATATAATAATATTTTATAGTATCAAATAAAAGCAAAAACTAACTTACTCAAATACTACGTATATTTCATAGCAGAACTGGAGCGGAAATGAGAAAAGCCGAAATGATAAAGTCATTAATTTTTAATGACATACTAACTTAATGGACAATCCACAGGCCAAATGGGCACCGTCTGCCTTGACTGGAGACACATCTTAAATAGTGCTTTACTGATGTAAGAACACATCAGACCAGAAATGAATGCATTCATTTTTAATGGGCTCTTCTGTCTCTCTACCTCTATTTCTCTCAATCTCTCTCGCTTTTACACCATCTTTGAATAATTATGCATCATTCATTGTCATTACACTCCTGCTCTACTGGTTGGTCAGTCAGACAGGGCCGGAGGGGCCACGGGCAAAACCAGCGAGGGGTCTGCAGGGTGGGCCACCAGCTGCCTGTAAGCCACCTCTGCTTCCATAGGAAATGCGGCCCCCGACACAAGCCCCGTCCCCGTCCGCGGGTTTCTCCACAGCAGGTGCCCAGAGTGTTGCAAGATAATTGAGGTAACCCTGCAAGGCTAATGGAAGCAGACTAATGTTCTCTCTGTAAGCTTACATTAACATCATCACCATCAGGAAAAGCATGTTGGTGCACTGTTTGTTGTCTCTAAGTGAAACGCAAAGAGGGAAAAGTCAAATCGCCTTTTTTAAAGATGACACATTCAGAGGGACATATTTGAGGGACATTAAGTTTGAACACCCTTGAAACCAGTGTTATTGGAATGCTTTTATGCTTTTATAGATGTATCAATATTTATCAACATGATTTGTGCAGGAAATAAGAATGTAATTGCTTTTACATTACATTAAAAAAAATCAGAATAGCTTTTAGGAGACAATAACTCAATTTATCTTGCACATTGATCTTTGAAACTTTGAAGACCTTTTAAATTCACATACAGCTATATTGCACACTACATCAAAGGTAATATCAGGGAAAAAGCATAATATTGGTACTTTAAGTAAATAAAACTATTATTCTATTTTTCTTTTAGACCCCACATTGAACTCTAGTGCACATCCTCTTATAGTTTACTGTATGTTGTCATTCTGTTAAAAATGAAGATAGATTTGCAGTAATAAACCATAAAGGCAAATATCTTCTGATGAATTAGAACAACTATCGTAACAAGCCTTTGAATAAAAAATACAAAAACCCTTTAAAACATATTTTATTTATATCTGCAATATCTAAATGGATCCCCTACGACTCTGGACCACAAGCTAATAATATTAAAACACACACACAAACAGAAAACCTCCGTTATCATGGTGGCACGGCACAATGTGTATTGTGGATTTATGGGGATATATCTGTGCATGTGTGTTTGAGAGAGTTTATTTGTGTTGTTTGAGGGTCTGGTGTAAGACCAGACTCTCAGAGGAGCCTTTTAGATATTGTGGATAAAATAAAATATGTTTTAAAAGCGGCTGATGGCTAAATAACCTTATAAAGGGTGAGGAAAATGAAATGCACACATCTAATACACTTAGCAAATTGCATTATATTGACTGTCAGAATAGGGAAATCTCAAGAGACACAGAAAAGGTGGGTTGGTGCGCTTTTACTTTGGAGAAAGGGAAATGTCTTATTAGATAATCACTGAATTGAAAGAACCCCCCCCCCCCCCCCCCCCCCCCCCACACACACACACAAACAATAGAGTGTTCTAACGCAAAACCAAACACACTCATCCATACATCACTACATCAAACAAACAAACACACACACACACACACACACACACAAATCAGTCCAAATACTGCTCTCATAATGTTTCCTCACAGGCATCCTTAAAGCTATTAAACGCTTTCTTCTATTTTCATACATCTCATCTCTCTCCCAAGACACACACCCACAATCCAGAGTAATTGCAGTCACTTTCTCTAAAAGCCCACGTGTCCTTGATGGAAATCAAATCGGCAGAGTGTGTGTCAGCCTATGTGTTATGGCTTTTGTCCGTATTCTAATGGGTGATGGGGGACTTTTCCAAACACACAAGAAGAAACTTATTAAAAGGATAGTATATGATATATGCGTTTGCATAAAATGTGGTTGAATATCTTTTTTAATATTTTTTGAACAAAGTCTCTTACACTGTGTACTAATAAGACACACCACGACACTGTGATATGTGATAAATGTTTCTTTCAGACTTGATTTTAAGAATTTCTTTCAGAAACAGTTTCTATTTTTGCGGTATGGCTTGAACCACAGGAACTGATTTAATTTAATGACAGTTTGAATATGATATTGTGTGATCTTTATGGCCATACTGAAAGTGACTATGGCTAATTCACCTCAAATCTCGGAATTTAAGAATACATGAATGCTCATATTGTGTCTAATCAAGAATTTTTAAGCATGTTAAAGTTAAAATGTGTAAAATATATTAATTGTATTATCCATCGCATTTACTTTTTACTTATCTATCAATGTTGAACATGTTGAATTGTGATGCTTAATATTTTGTGAAAACTTTTTCTGATGAACCTCAAAAACACAGCATGAAAGATAAATCTTTTATAAAATGACACATTTCAGTCACTGATCGCATGTGGTCAGTTTAAAGCATTCTTGCCGAGTAAAGAAGAAAAAAGTCTTACAACCCATAACTTTCATCATTTAAATACTTCATTCATATATTTCATCATTTATATACTCTACAGTTGCAGACACCATTTTTTTTTTTTTGGGATCATACAAAAGTCAGTAGTAAAAGTTATTTCAACATCTTGGCACCAACATGTAAAAATGAACTTAAGTTGTACTTAATAATAAGCAGTCTACATGCTGGTTTGGGAAGCTGACATTACTCCATCATAAAATACCGCATGCTGTTTTTTAAGATGATCTTAATAGCATGATTTGCAACATTACCAGGAAACCCAGGCCTCATTATTCTCTTTGCCAAAACCTCTCTCTTGGTGTCACTTCTGCACTTCCTTCACTTTTACTTCTCTCTAACAAGGTCATTTGGGAGACAATTTTGCAACTTCCTCTTCAAACAGCATGTGAGGAGCAGAAAATTTAGGATTCATGTAAATGAATGGTAGGGAAACTCTCAAGAGCACCCCTTATTTCTCCCTCACCGAGAAACAAAGATACGTCATCTCCCTGCACACAATCCAGCGATGAATAAAAGAGCAAGCGAATGGCACAAACAGATTTTCAAGTGCAAAAGAGCGAGTTTTTACATCTGAAAGGTGTTTTTAAAAAAAACACCGGCCCAGTGATGTTGATGCTTTGGCTTTGGGGGTCGATAAGGAGCTCTGAATTGTTTGATTAAATAATTAAACGAGGCACAATCTGCATCTGACTCAAACAAGAGAACAAAAGACCAGCTTGTTCTTTTAACCATAAAATCTTAAGAAAGAAAGAAAATATTAGCCATTTCATCCCCTTTTCCCTGTCAAATCAATCAGTTATTTTTCTTCCAATGGAGCTGCATTATTCATTTATAAGTTACATGAATAATTAATGGCATTCTTGTATTGTGTTTCGAGTGCTGTTTAAGGTTAAAAATAAAAGTGTGCAGACTGCATATTTACAGGTGTACAAGGCATTGGCCACATACAGCGGAACATCCATAATGGTATAGAAGCGTTAACCTTGGCTTCACACAACAAGGAGAGAGTTTTGTGATAGGAATACCAAACAAGTATGAAGACAACCTCAACACAGCGGGACATCAACACACCCCATAGCCTCCCACTAGTGACTGTTTTTCTTTTTTTTTAAGAAAAAGAAAAAGGAAAAGAAAAAGAATAAATAAAGACGGAAAAAACAAACCTTGAGAGCAAGAAGTGTGGCTTTAACTCAAAAAGTATTTTTTAAAGCTTCTGAGTAATATATTTCAGTTATATGACATTGACATTTTTAAGGAATATTGCAATACAAAACAATGACTAAAACTCACAATAATATTAATGATGATGACGCTGAATTGGCAATATTAGTAATGCATGGTGATAGATAGATAGATAGATAGATAGATAGATAGATAGATAGATAGATAGATAGATAGATAGATAGATAGATAGATAGATAGATAGATGATAGTGAAGAACAGGTTGATCATGATTTAAACGTATTCTCTGCCATGCAGTCCAGAAGCTTTAAACATTAAAACATAATCTGCTTGTATGTACTAAACATTTCGAACAGGCGCCCTTCGAATATAATGATGTGGAAAGGCACATGTCCTTTTCCCAATCTGTGAATGCACAGTTTTGATTAACTAGAAGGGGCTGGCACAAATAAAAAAACAAACACTGCTAATTAGAAATTTAAATTCAATTAAATTAAAACTGAAGAGACGCTGTGATTCATTATTTTTCTCTGAATACATTTGTAATCCCAGGGAGGAGTTGGAAACATGCGTGTTCTTACCAAGAGCGTGAAGCATTGTGTTTTAAAGCATTGTGAATACGCCAAATAAGAGGAGGAAGCCAATGGCCATCTATGTTTGCAAAAGGAATTATTATGCAGTGAATCTGTTCAAAATAGAGTCTTTGCTTCTATCTAGTCAACCGTGGCGTCTTTTGGAGCCCAAATGGGCACCAGGCTGTCGGTCAGTAACCAAGCTGTAGGTCAGTAGCAGGTCCCTAAAGTAATGCGCTGAAGTACTTAACCTCTCTCTGGGGAGTGGGGGTGTTCAGACTGCACCTGAACACCAAATCTGTCACGCACAGGGACCCCATCAGGGACCGAACACAAAGGGCACGCAAGGGTGAACGCAATCAGTACGGCACAGCATTTACTCAGACGCGTTAGACATGCATAGATGGATACAGAGGCTCACACATGCATTGTGTTGGTTTTCCAAGATTTGGAAAATGCAGACAGAAATCAGTCATCAAAATGGAATTTGGGCATTTCAACCCATATTCTGATTTTCATCACGCTTGCATTGTTACAGTGTTGGTAGTATATGTACCTGGATCGAAAAATTCACATTTATTTTTTCAGCAAGTCTTTTGACAGCTGCAAGCCTTTTTACTCCTGCATTTCTGCATCTTCACTCATGAACAGTCAGTTTGACAGAGGGTTGTTAACGGAAACTACTGTTAGGGTATGTTTATCACAAAGAAGCGTATCCTACTTTATCTACTCTTTAAACAACATTATGGAAAAAATGGAAAATCATGGCAACAGCTTTCTTACCTGCATGCCACATCATTTTGTGTTGTGTGGAACTGACAGAACAGTTCAGTTTAACTCCTAAAACATCCAGTTAAAATTGTTGACTAAATACACTGAGGCTTTTCAGATGTTCCGTTGAGGAGTTCTCCCAATATTTACTTTTATTAGCAGCCTTTAGCCGCTACCTACATTGTGTTAGAGGCTTTACTGGAAACCAATAGAAACTCATTCCCGCTAAACAGTTAGTCTTTGCATTCTTCCACCAAGGAGAATGTACTAACAGTTTTCCAATACGTATTTCCTACCAAAGCAAGGCGGCATTTGTCTTCCGGTAAGCAGATCCATTGCTGGTGGCAGTGGCATTGGATGACAACATGCCCAATTGCATTGTTGAAGTGTCCCTACCTGTGTGGTAAAAGGCAAAAGCCTTTTTTCTCTAATCAGATAGCACCGATTAAAAATAAATAAATAAATAAAGTTTCATCGTTCTACTAGAAGCCAGACAACTTTTACCAAAAGCTCATTTTGCCAGTGGTGAACTTAATCAAATTGTGATTCTGACTAGTGCCTGGAATAATAATGCACACAAACTGCTATTTAAATATGAGGTCATTGGATTTATACAACATGGATTACAGAACAAAGAACTTAATTGACATTGTGGGAATTTTGCTTTGCTTAACTCGTGAGTAACAGAGATGAATGAAACGCGCTGAGGGAATGTGCTCTCAACATTGATTGTTGAAGATTCATTTGAAGTATGATAAGAGACATTACGAAGATCTGAGTTTTAATGCATGAGGTTCCCAAAGTAAGCTAGGAAGAAATACTTTTTAAGGTACTTGCAAAACTTTGAGAAAAGCTTGGAGCTCTTACACGGAAATTAATTAATCGAAGCTGGAGAAAATAATGAAACAGTTGATTTCTAAGTTGAGAAGTTAAATTCTAGATTGGCGGAGTTTATGGATTTGCTGTTCAAAATTTGTTAAGACCAAGATGAAAAGCAAGTAGATAATTCTGACTGGTTTGAATTTCTTTGCAGAATTAAAAGATAGATGGGTGATGATAAGAAACAAGAAAAACGTATGAGGGTTTAGAAGTTACTGTAGGATCCGATGAAAGTGTGACTCAACTGGACAAAAGTCAAGATCAAGAAATGGAGACTAAAGCTTTGGAAGAGGATGCTGGGCATGGTATGTTGAAGACAGTAGAAAGGACTCTTGTTGCAAAGCAAACCACTTACATCCTCAGAGTGTGCTGTACTGAAAGTAAAAGCAAAAGCCCTGGAAAAAAAGCATGTTCTAGACGTGGAGGAACCCTATTTGAATGCTAAAAAAGAAAAGCTTGCTTTGAATGCTGAACTTGCTGCAGTCGATGCAAAAGTAAAAATTCTGCAAAAGTCTGCATCAATAACCAAAAACTTCAAGCAGTGTTTCCAAGCATGTCCAACACATCTACTGATTCAATTATCCTGCTGTTACTCCATCAAAACCTATGGTCAAAACTAAATGAAATCACTGAGATTTGTGTCAGACAACAGACGCTGTCTCTTCTTACAGTGAGGGAGATAACCATATTTGATGGCAACCCACTTGAGTACAGAGCATTCATAAAGGCCTTGAAATTCACAAGCATTGAAAGCAAACAGACAATATGCAGGCAGATTGCATTATCTTGAACAATTTACTGCGGGGCAAACTAAATCTTGAAGACAGCCATCTTTATTTGGATGTTCATACAGGTCACAATGAAGCAAATAAACAATTGGAATGGAAACGTATGCACTTTTCCTGAGAGGCTGCTTCAGTGTCATGCGGTAAGTTGTAATTATGATGTTATGATAAAGAGTTGGACATTTAAAACATGAAGGTCATTGTGTATAAAATAACTTTTAAAATACAGGACAAATGGAGATCTGTTGCCTGCAGCATACAAGAACAAACCAAGCAAAGACCAAAGTTCAAAGATCTCCTGGAATTAATTGAGAAACAAGCACGAGTCATGATTGAGCCAGTTGGAGAAAGTATCCAACAGACAATAATGTCATATAATTAACAAAACCAACATCTTCAAACCACAACATCATTAAAATGGCCTGCAGGTGGAGCAGGTTTTTCACAGCAGTAACCACAGAACCTGAACAATCTTGTACTAAAACTGAACTGATCTTCAAAGAAAGCTTTTGCATGGATACTGTAGTTCATGGTACTTCTTTAACAATGGGTTGAAGAAAGAAAGCATGAGCAAGATGTTCTTGTTATGGACAAAATTGTAAAACCGAAGGGCAAGTCGCAATGCGATAACATATCAGGACTTTCTGTCGAGAATTTGGTTCAAGCAGAGAGAGATTGATTGTTTGCTTTGTACAGAAACAGTTCTTTAAAGAAGACCTCACTGTACTAATCAAAGGTGGTATCATAAATAAACTAAGCCACTTGTAAAACCAGGACCATTGATCGTGGATGTTGAGTGTTAAGAGTAACCTTACCCGTATAAACAAAGCACCCTACCATTCCAAATCCAGTCATGTGACAAATCTCATTATACGCCATATACATGAAAGGCTTGGTCACTGTGGTACAAATCAAATGTCATCTACCTTACTAATTTTGGACATTAAATAATACATAGTCTCCAAGCAACTATTCCCAAGACTTCCCGTCAACAGAATCACTGCTGACCTTCCTCCTTTTAACTATACTAGGGTGAACTACTTTGGGCCAATCAAGTTCAAAAGTGGTTCAAACATTGTGAAAAGGTACGGTGTCTTTACCTGCTTGAGGTGTTGTGGCCCATGCCCTTGACACTGATTTCTGCAAAAATGTTCTATTTCACACACAAAAAGCCTAAAAAAACGTGCTTTTACAAACTGCTCTGAAATTGAAATTAACTTAGACATAATGTTAATATTAACATTTAATTTAAGCCATCCAAAAACTGAATCTAACAAAATAAATAAGTAAAGAATTAGGGAATAAAAAAAAAAGATTTCCCAGGGCCTTACATGCACACAAGCCAACACACGCCATTGTGAACTTTCTCTTGCACACACACTGGGTCTGTCAAGTCTACTTCCAGGCTGAATGACAAGACTAGCTGCTTGACTCAAACACAAGAACCTACCCACACAAACATGTCAACAGCCATTCAAAATGTGCCAAAGTATAACAAACGCACACATTTCTCACCCAAGATGCACAAACATAACGTGCACACTGAGTTGAGAAAACAATGTCAGCATCATCTTAGGTTAGGCAGACATACATGGACACAAGTTGTAACTGGATGGACTAAGTGGGAAGGCCAAAACACAGACTCAAACACACACCAGAAATCATGTTCGAGTTCACTCAAGCAAATCATCTGAGAGCGCAACACCACACACTGCCCACAAGACACCACTTCACAGGCTCTCACTCCGTTCATCACATCCGCCAATCTGCTCACAGTCAACTGCACTTTGAGCGACAGGTGATGTTACTATAACGCACAATGATTCAGCACTGTCGTTCTTCACTTTTCTTCACAAGCTTTTGTAGACCCCTTAGTTTGGTCACTGAAGCTGAAAGTCAATATTAGATGCTATGCTAACACAGATTGAGATGTGAAGGAATAGAGAGACAATTTTATGACCAAAGGATAAATCCTGGAAATCTCTAGATCTGACAAATTACATTAATTTATCTTAATATGGAACAAAGAAAGGAAGGATGAGAAAGAAATGTGACATTTGTATTGCTGTTATGAATACAAGCTCCGCGCTCCCTTCTCTGGCCACCAGAGGGAGCTCACATAGATACTGACGCACACACATTACATTTCCCATCATGCAGTTCACTAGACTGATTACTGCACCAGCTGGACACCATTACATGAACTATAAAAGACTCACATGCATGCACACACATTGCGAGGTCTTGATTTGCTACAATGATTAGTCTGTTACCCGTTATTGATTCTGTTCTGCCTGCCCCGACCTGACCTGTGCCTGGATTATTGCTCTTGAATGTTATCTGCCTGTCTTGACTTCCCCGCCTGGATTATCGTTTTTGATTACCTGCCTTTATGACCACTCTTAATAAAGACAAGTGATTGGATCCCTGCCTGTGAGTACCAATTGTTACAACAGCTAATATATTGTCTGTTTAAATAGCATAATATTTTGTTTATTTTCCTGTAAATAAAATAGAATTTTATCAAATGTATTTATTTTATGAATTTCTTTCACATTTAATGCTTTATTTAAGAGAGACTTAAGGAATTATAAATGCAGGCTTCATTAGATAATAAAATGCATTGTACATTTAAAAGTTACAACCACAAATAAGCAAGTGTTTTAATGTATTCCAACTACTTATGATTATGTTTCATTAAGAATACCCTTATAAGGAATTATAAATATAGGCTTCGTGGAATGTATAACCAAAACATGTACGCAATCTTTCCACAGAGCTAGATCATCTGTCAATCAGAAGTTGAAAACACAGAAACGTTTACAATTCCCAGTTTAAATGTAATTTACATTCACATTACATTTATAAAAAGCTCCTTTATATATACACACATCTTAAATCCTCTGAATTCCACTGTGACTATTTTGTGACAATTACCCAGGAATGAAGCAGGACCTTTTCAGACCATCTGAGAATAATCAGGTGGTGCTTGGTTCCACCTACACTGAGTGTTCAAACGCCCTGATTACAGGTTGTCTGTGCCACCCACTGGTCCATTCAGATGGTCCTTTCAATAACCCACGTCATCCAAAGAGACTTGAAAAGAACCGACAGGCGGCCACAAGCTCAAACACGGTGTCCAGGCAATCTGAACCCTGTGTTAAACCCATAATTAATTCATTTACCTTTCATTCCTTTCAGTTCTTTAGTTCAAAGACCAATTTAAAAGATATGACAAGTTCAGAAAAAAATATCTTGAAATTAATCATTACCTTTGAAATACAAGTATTTGTGTGTGAGTGTGTGTGTGTGTTTCCTCCACCACCTAAATACACATGCATGACATATACACATGTATGAATGTTTTTGCAAGGTGCCAGCATAAATATCTGTATGCACGAAGCACATTTATTCTTAGCCACAGAAAGAAAATTTCACCTTGTCCATCTGTTTGCTCTAAATGCTTGCTTACAACTTACATCACGGTCTACAGATGAAGTGATGAGAGACCCAAGGGAGAATATAACATTTTCCATCTCAAAAAGGGAATGAGGACTGCAGTCGTGTCCATAGAATACGGGCAGAAATAGAGCAAAAGAAACCTGTCTGATGGGGAGTTATTAAATCGAGCTTCTGCTGGCTTAAACAAGTTTTGATGTTTTGATATGTGGGGGATTTACACAGGAGATCTGGAACCTCAAACATTGCTCTACATGATGGCCATATTATTACCTACATTTATATTTCTGCTGTCAGGACTGTCTATAAAAGAAATATGAGATATTTAGTCCCCAAAACTCAAAATTAGTTTGGAGAATTCCATCAAGCCTTGGCTTGAATTGATTATATTGTGTTTAAATAATGTAGGGAATATTACTGTAAATGATTCACAAAAATAGTTTGAAGTATAATAATGCAGATATTTTTAAGGGAAAATTGACAGGAAGAAAAAAAAATACTTATAAATCTAAAATAACTAAAAATACATATAGTTCTACTGCAGCACACAAATCTTCATGCACCAATGGTGCAAAAAGGTGCATAACAACCTGACACGACACACAAGAGCCAATGAAATGAAGACATTTGAGTGCATCAGCTTTCATTGTTCGGAAAAGAGCAGGTTGGAGATTTTACAAACAAGCTTACAGACATGAAAGGTTTATACATTTACTTCGTTTTGTTTTCTTGCGGCATTGAATGTATTTTAACCTTTGAAGGTCATAAAGTATTGCTGAACTAGATATTTTCAACCATCCAAAAGTGCAACATTTTATATTTGTTACGACTGAAGGGAGATATTCGATAACCTCACTCGCTGTATGAACTAGTAAGCTCCTCTTTTGCCAATTTCACTACATGCTGTTTAGATTAAAGGGCAAGATGGCCTCTGTGATTTCAACACTCAATTGACCTAACTTGTGAATCCACTGGAGTCTACACAGAAGTCAAAAGCGGAAGCAGCGCCAGCAATCT
Organism: Rhodeus uyekii; assembly: GCA_037043235.1. Taxonomy (NCBI): domain Eukaryota; kingdom Metazoa; phylum Chordata; class Actinopteri; order Cypriniformes; family Acheilognathidae; genus Rhodeus; species Rhodeus uyekii. The sequence continues at coordinate 209,864 of JAWRVZ010000085.1, forward strand.
CAATTTTATATTTGTATCCAATTTATGTTTTGAAAAATTAATGCAGAGATGATTCTATGCATTAAAGCAATTTCCATGATTATGCGCTTCAAACGTTGATCATTTTTAACTAGGATATGGAACAACCCGGCACAGCCTGAGTCCACTTTAGAAGACAACTTTTTAAAAACAATTCAAGTTGGAAACGAAAGGTAAGATAAGGATATGGGGAGAATAAACCCTTAGGTCATACATTGCTGTGTGTTGTGACAGATATTACTAATACAAGTGAGAAACAACATTTCTACTACCTATTTTTTGCCTTCACAGGTCATTGAGAGCAACACATCCTCAGCAGAGGAAAATAAGGGGCAATACGTTTCTTTTAAAGGAATTTAAAGACAATTTCCATTTCGTTACACACATATCCCATTAGAGATTGATTGCATGTGACAATTGACCACACTATAAGGGAAAAATAGAAGAACAATTCTGCAGTACAACTTTGTGCAAAATAATAAAATAAGATAAAGCCAATTTTAGGGCTCTGCTTGTTTGTAAGATGATAAAATACAGAGCAAACTACATTCCATAGAGATTTCATTTCATAGAATACAATTATGTTTCTGCATTATACAGGATTGTTGGTAACCCGAAAAACCCACTGAAATGTTGTTTTGAAATTATATTCGGGAAATGAAAATATGATGCAGAAAATCTGTCCTATACAGAAAAATAAGAATTGATTAGAGTTAAAGGTTACTCAGTATTTTAATGCGATGTTGTTACAGTGCAATTGCAAACATAATTACTCAGTTTTATTAATTAATTAGTTTGGTTTAGGGTTAGCTGCTTGTAATTATGCATAATTTACAGTTATTGCTATACGCTATTACCATATTACTGTATGCATGTACCTTCTATTACATCACTTTCAAATAAAGTGTTGTCAAGTTAAATTAAATAAAAAAATAAAAATTATGAAGGGATACACACAGGCATCTAAAATGTTATTTTGACTTAAAAATGGCAGCGTCCCTCAGCAGCTTGGGTTTCGAGCCCCTCCCTGATGTGGTGTGCGGTCGCTACCGCAGCACTTCCTAAAACGGACTTCCTGAACAGAAAAACTTCCGTCCAGATTCTCTGCTTATTAAACAGATCAGAATGAAATCAGACCAATGACGCCATATCACCCTTTCTGAATTAGTAATGTTAGAAGGTTTCTCTTCAAATGAGTGCCATATTTATGTTTGCAGGATGGATTACACACTTCCAAAATACACCAACCATTCAAAAGTCAAGAATAAAGTCAAAATGAAATCTAACTTGTCTTTCTGAAAATAAACAGTTCAAAATTCAGTCATCATTTACTCAATTTCACGTCAGTCAAAAACAATCAAACAATTTTTTTAATGTTTCATCTGTTTTAATAGTCAAATACTCTTTCACTTAGATTGTGTCACAGCAGATTATGAAATAAAAAATGGGTTGCAAATAGTATTTTTCACTAACTTTAAAGTCATTAAAATGGAGACTGATGAATCAAGTAAATGTGTGGAGAAGAGGACATTATCCATTTTACACGATAAGCCATAGGATACTTAACATACACTCTACAGGCTTAATCCTTTGAGAAAATTTTTGCAATTTCCAGGCAGTAATAGCAGAACCGATTTGAGTCAGAGCCCTTTTCACTCAGTAATTTGTGTATGTCAGGTATGATCATTGAAAAAGAGAATCCAATTAGTCTGCAAATTGAACTCTGACAGAGAAACCAACTCTGGGTTGCCCTGCCATCTCCACGGGATGTAAGTGTTCGTAGATGGAGACACTCAGTTGCTACCGATTCATTTTACACACAGGACTTCCAGGGGAGAGAAATAGTGTTTGTGATTTAGCACAAACCTGACCAGAATGGGAAAAACTCTGAGTAAGGCCGTGTGTCCACCAAAGTGAGGCTAGCATATTTTTCCAGTTGATTTCAATGGGAGAAAAAAATGATTTCATTTTTTATAACGGCAGCAGTGTGACGAGGCACTCTGCCTCTATTTCACACTGAAATCTTGTGTCCAACGCAGCTCTGTAAAACACAGCACTCATTCATTGTCACTTCTTACCCAGCTGTCCAATCACAGTGGAGGAGGGGGTGGGACAAATACCACAGCAAACAACAAGTTCGTTCTCTTCATTCAGAACTAGTCCCAGACCATTGTGTCAACATTTTTATATTCAGAAACAAATTATTTGCGAAATCAGATACTAGTACAGTAACGCGGATATGCCATATCATAGCATATATATATTGTGTCTCTTTAGGGACCAGAGTAAGGCATATTTTAGAAGAGCGCCGGTGTTTTCAGCTGTCTAAAAATGCTTTGTGTTTGTGTGAGCTTTAGGCTGTGTGTCCACCACACACACACACACACACACACAAAAGCAGTCAAGAAACTCAAAACAGTTTTACTATTATTGCACCATAAATAATTCCAAGTAAAATTGAAAGCTTAACTTTAGAGCACATAAGAAGATGCCCTTAAATCGGTACATTAATTGGCTAAGGGTGATGCATCGTATCTAATTAATGAATTATACTGAATGTACTATAGGATTGGGATGGGTGCGTTTTCTTAATTTGTCATTCATCCTCATTGTGTCATGGTCCTGTCTTGTCATTGTTCCCTTCCAGGTCCCTTTATGTATCTTTCAGGTCCTTCACACTCCCGTCTGTGTCTAATCACTCCCTAAAGTCTTGTCAGCTGTTCCCAAGTGTTTGTCCTTAAATACCTTCATGTGCTCCTTTGTCTTTGTCAGTTGTGAACGTTTCTGTGTTTTGTTATGTTCCGTGTTCCCGGCAGGTGTGGATGGTTCTCCTTCCGAGTTTTCCGAGGTTTGCACGGTTAAGTGCCGTTTAAGATGTATATTTAAAGCATCTTGGTTTTCGGTTTTTGAAAAAGTGTGGTTCGTTTGGGACTTTCTGAGTCTGTTTCCGCATCGCACTTGCATCCCCATGGATGACACATTGCTGGGCACATAAAAGAAAAGTGGGCAGAAGAAAATAACAGGAGAAAAATAACTAAGGAATGTCCATGTCTTTGTTTGAAAATGTAGGAACATTTATTTAAACTTTTGGTTTTATTAAAATGTTAAAAATGGACCCTCAAATAAGCTTTGCTAATTAAAATTAAATGGAAATTATTTGAAAAACTGTATAATACTGGGAGTGTGTCTTTGAGTGTGAAAATGGTTGTGAAAGGATGTGAGCCATAATTAAAGCCCACTTTCCAAAGACATTCTTCTCTGCGGGATTCACAGCTGCAGAGGTGTGGGTTCCCACTCAACAAAGAAGATTGAATTTAGCCCACATCTCTGCATGGGGGCACAGCTGATTTATCAACAACAGCAAAATGCTACATATGTACAAAAGGTTATAAAGATATTCACTTCATTTACTCAGAGCCATGCAATGGCTCAACATAGAAAAAAAAATCTATTTGGGAAACCAAATTTCCTGAACCAATTAGGCAGAAAAAAATGTCATTACTTTTTAGTTCTTGTTAATGAGAAAGGGGTATAGAGTCATGCACTGGGTATGTTTACCTTGCACAAAGTCCCATGGTATTCATTAGAGGTCACACAAATATTAGGCTGTTGTTGCTTAGCGATACAGGGACACAATGGCTGTTTCGCTCTTCTATTGAGTTTTGCTGATGTGATGTCAAAGCTAACAACACCCACGTCTTGTTTTTTTCTGTGCCCACCTCCCCTGTTCCCATTCATTATGAGCTTCAAAAGTCTCACATCCACTTCTGAAATCATTACAGACAAGAATCCCATGTCCATAGGCCTACTATAATCCATACTTTAAAAATTAAGCATTAGTTGAGACAGCAACTGGAGCCGACATCAACATAATTCCCCCTGACGCGTGATTCTGCCTCTGGTGTGAACATTTAAAAAAAAAACAATAATGTGCTCATATGAGCATGTGATCTGCAGCCTGAGCACCTGAATAATGTGGAGTCGGGCCATGAGGGTGCCATAACCACGATGAGCCCTCGTCTCAGGCACCTGGTCATTAGAGGGGGAAAAGCCCAGAGGAACTTGTTAAAGGACGAAGGGAAATAGTGGTAAATAAGGTTAATTGGGGCGATCTGTCAGAACGGGGACGATGCGCTCGCTGACACGGCACCAGCCATAACACGACTCCCTCCATCGCTGCTCATTAGGGTTATAGAGTGAAGAGAGAAACTGAAGAAGAGATGGCGGGAGCGAGAGAGCAAATTGACACTTATTGTGGGCAGTGTGTGAAACAGAGTGACAGAATAAAGGGACAACAGAGAGACCAGGAGAAAGAACATTCAGTATTACAAAAAAAAACAGAGGAGAGAGCGTGTGTAGAACAACGAAGAGAAAGTGGACTGACAGAGAAAGGAAATTGCTCTCAGATACAACATGCCAACATGTTGAGGATTGCTCCACAATAACACAATGTTTTACTGGTGTTCAGGTGTTTGCGCACTTCTTTAGGGTCATATCTTGAGGAATCAAGCTTTCCTTGATCTTCTGACATAAAAGCGTTCGATGTATTGTGAACTCAAAACTTCTTCCCCACTCTTCAGTGTCCAATTGAAACTGGAAAGAAATGATTGGGTTTCTGATTGGTGGTGGTCCATTATCGGAGTTCCTCAAAGAAATAAGAACATAACAAATAAAAATTATCAAATTAACTGTTGCGTTTTTTACTCATTAATGTTCTACACACAGATGCATTTCATGTAAAAATCTTTTTCATTCATGTACAATAGCCCAGACAAGCTGTAAAAAGGAAAATACAAAGTGAAATATTACAGGGTTATTCCCTTTTACAAAGTCTTGATTTGGTTTTTGGGGTCTACTAGAATAGGTTTCCATGCTTGAATGATAAAAACAAATTTTTTCACATATTCTCCATTGTTGCAGAACCTCTCCTCTCAGCCTGGCAGTAATACTCTGTTTAGTTCCAGTGTCTATGAATCCCATCCTTCCAAACAACACAAAGTGCTCTGACTGGTCAGCTGGACCAGTCTGCTCTGATTGGTCACCTACTTTGAGCGTGTTTCGTAAATGTCACGTCCTTTACCATAACCAGCAGTTTCACCTTCTAAAACAGTGGTCGCCAACCCGTCGATCGCGATCGACTGGTCGATCTTTGCTCGCCATCCGGTCGATCGCGATTGACTGGTCGACCTTTATCACCATCCCAGAAGCTCCCGAAAATAAAAACGTTTCAGTTGCCAACTTAGCGACCAGTGTTGCCAGATTGGACTGACGATTTTTTTCCGGCCGGACGTGACCAAAAGGAACCCGCCCAATCTGGCAACACTGTTAGCGACTCTGTCCCGCTCTGCAAGCCCCTATAGGAAGACCACTTCGCTCCACACCGCACTCCCAACCCCCGTCAACAAGTCGATCTTGCCTCTCATTTAGGCAGAGGAGGGTGAGCTTCAGCTTCAATGGTTGGTGACCACTGTTCTAATATATGTACACTAACACTTGAACATGGTGAAAACAGACTACTAACACAACATAACCATCCCCAAAAAAGTCAAGATCAGGCCAAAGACAGAAAATTGTTGCCGAGGTACACAGCTCAATACATTTTAACCCACAGCCATAGAGAGAAGCTTAATGAAGCAGGAAAGAAGAGGATCGGGACGCTAGAGGTCAGGGTATAATTACAATATCACCAGATCATTTATATCCTCACTCATTAGCCTCCGGTCCACACCTCAGACTGGCTCACCATTCACGTCAGACTCAGAGTGAAATCACAGGAGCAGATCTCCTGGTGCAACAAAATCAGTGAGTTAAAGCACTCAGAAGAAAGGGGCCCAGTGTTAATGAGAACGATAAGACAATCACTTCCGCTGCCGGCTCATTAGCTGAGAGTGAAATGGGAGAAAGAGATGATAACAGGAGCAAGGGAGGAGGAGGAGAAAGTTAAATATGTATGACATCACTGTTTCTGCTTGCACTCTCTCAATTAACAAACAACTTCTCAATTTTTCCCCCAACCACAGCAACAGCAGGGAGGGGATTGTAAAAATACTTAATTGGAGAGTGGAAACTAATTATATTATCATATCTTCCATATCTTTCTGACGTCAGGATGAGTGCACTCCAGGCACTGTTAAAGCAGAGCTCCAACACAATTTCTCATTGAATTAAAAAGTGATGCATGTAATTGTTTTCTTTTGAAATACTTTCTTCCTTTTTCAGCTTAAGATGCAGACACAACTATAAGTAAGCCATTTGTAGGCTACTTTTCCTATAAGTGTAAAAAGGTTATTGTTCTGTCAACAAATGGCTCATTTTGTGTGACATTGACTGGGCACTTCACAATAAAGTCAAATTCTGTCAATAAACTAGGTGTCGTGAAATTAACAATAAACAATACTATTGTCATTATACAGCAGATGGTACAGACAGGGGATTGTTAAACAGGTTTTATTTGGAAAAAAGTGGCTGACCCCTGGTGATGTGAGTAGGTGAGTGCAGAAGAAAACAGAGTGATGGTAATGGTGGCGTTCAATGACAGTCTTATGTGGTTAGTAGGTTTGAAAGGTTGGAGATCATTCGATGACTGGATGAAGACAGAAGAAAAAGGGGTAGGAGTGGCATGTGCACTTGGTACTTTTGAATCCAATTGAGAAGATAGTCGTATTCAAGCATTTACACGCTTTGTATTTGTTATTGATCAGATTATATCAAGTCTATAACACCCTTGTCGGTTCTATCAAAATTCCATTCAGATTGAGATCAATTGAGATGTTTACATGAATGCTTCTCAATCCAGTTGAGCCATCTGGTTACTAAAATATTATTTGGGTTCATGTAAATATAGCAATAGTGAATCATAAGCAGTAAGCAATCATCATGTACACAGCAACACTCATAATAACACACAGAACATCATCCATACACCACGTATATGTTCTTATAACTGAAACTGTAGTTTTATCTATTAAGTTAACATTATTGTAAACACTGTCAAACTCTGACATGCTCATACAATTAGATTTTGATAATATGTGGGTCTGGTCCACAGTTTCTGATCCATAATAATTGTATTTTTGTTAAGTATTTAATTTCCATTTTAGCTTTAGACATCATTAGCTGGTTTTGGAATAACCAGCTCTGCCCTCAAAATCCTCAACTTTGTCCTTTTGACTTTCTCTGTTTCTATTTCTTTTGAAAGTTTAAATCGCTCAAGGCCCAAACATTCACTTAACGAGCATCTCAAATACTGCATGTAAGGTCTCATTATGAGGAACAGATTTGAGCTTTATAGATTTCTATTTTATAGCAGGATGGGATACACTACCTGAACCTTCCTTAGCATCACTTTAACCCTCTGGGGTCTGAGGGTGTTTTGGGGCCCTGGAGAGGTTTTCACATGCTTTGATATGCGAGTGGGCATGAATAATCCTAAATAATGCAGTGAATTACACTTGAGAAGACAATGACCTGCATTATAAGTGTTGTCCATATGGTAACATTTAGTGTCCAATTCTCACGATTAACTGCTTGCTTAGTATCATGCATATTACTAAAATATTGGCTGTTTATAAGTACGTATAAAGCACATGTTAATGCATGTTCTAAACCAAATTCTACATCCCTTAATGCGACCTTTCTAACTATTAATAAGCTGTAATTAGAAGCTTATTAAGGAAAGCCATAGTTAATAGTTAGTTAATGATTAAATTTGGACCCCAAAATAAAGTGAGCATATGGCCATCCTAAAAGGTCAATGAAAAATAGGTTTCAGCTGAACCAGAGTGGGCTTATACTTATACTTAAAAAAAAAAAAAAAAAAAGATAATATATATAAGATCTCATAAAAGCTCAGGTCATTTAGCAAGGCACTTCAAAGAAAGCAAAGTTCATAAACCTTTTAAGCACTCTCGGTGAACAAAATTAAGCAGTGTATCGTCCCGCTGAGGCAGATTTCTTAATGAAACAGGCCCAACATGACTGTGCATGTCTCTGATCAGTTTGCAATCCTCACCTCTAGCACTGCCATCTGTGGCACCATTTATGAGATGATATCTGATCGGACTGGCAAGTCTATCACAGCTCGGCTGCTTGTGTTAAGCGAGATGGCTGCACCATTACACGGCTCTAATCTCTCGGCCATGCTCTCCAGTTATCCGATCAGACGATGAGGCCATTTCCTTCTCAACCCGCAGATCTAATTATGGGATGTTTGGCCCGTTTCAGACCTGTCTGCGCTTGAGCCCCTACAATCTTAGCCTGGGGGCATGCTGATATCGTTCTATCGTGTGTCACTTTCCTCATCCGATGGTGCATTAGTGTCAGCTTTGCTGAGATATGGCCGAGATGATTGGGTGTTAAGTACTCAAAACTCTACAGTTTCTGAACCCTGTGACTTTACATGTGCCTTACAATAACCTGATCATGGAAGGCAGAACATGCCTATAAATATACAGTGGTCTCTGGTAACAATATGGTTTAGCTGTCATTACTAAAGCAAAAAAGATTATTTCCCCCCCTGAAATGTTAGGAATGAATCCTTTACGTGAACCCAACCTTTGTGTACTGCCTGCAATGCAGTAAAAGACACACACTAGGTGTGTAACATAACACAAAATTAAATTAACTGTGTAACATAACTGAAAACCTCAGTTTTCAAGTCACTGTTTGGTAAGGTTTCTGTACAGTAGGGAGAAAAATATCTCAGTTACCGCACTGATAGGCTGTCTGACCTGTCAATCATGCAAGACGACGTGATTGGCTGTGCTGGCATGAGGACGGGCTCTTCTCATCTCATCCGATGATCAACACCTGTAGAAACACTTCTTAAGGGATGTGCTGCAGCACAGCGGGAGAAACTCCTTACTTTTTTTACTTTTTGTTCTGATTCTGGCTTGTGTTTGTTTTCTTATTGTTTGAATTTCGCGCACAAGCACTGTGTACCGAGCCTGAACAGTTATGGTCAATTGACGTCATGCGAGCAACATTCAAAATTCGAAATGTGAACTTACACAAAACAGTTCATCAATCTAAGGGTGCGGGTTATACCAACAATTTTTTACACAAAACCCACAAGCTATATTGGGGTGCAGATTATCTGCGTCTGCGGATTATATGCAGGAAAATATGGTAAATAAGTTTACAATAATACATAACTAATACAACAAAATTCTAATTTTCACTAATAAAGAACTTACAAAACTAGAAAACATGCTGTAAACAGATCTGTACTAAAACAACTAATAAAACTAGTTTCAACATATTTTAAACCAACTAATAAATCAATTTATATATATATATATATATATATATTTTTTTTTTTTTTTTTTTTTTTTAATTAATTTTTAATACCTCTTTAAAGAAGTTCTAGTATGCACTTTTATGAAGTCTTGTTGTCATCCTCCACTGTTTAAAAAATAAATCATTGTTTTATACAAATTTTACAATTTTACTGCTCACCACAATCTGGCTCGAATGCATTGTTCAGTTCCTGTTTCAATAAAACCCTTCCTTCTGATATATGAAATGTGATTGTGATTGGTTGGTTAGCTGACCCAGTGTTACAGGAAACATTATTTTGTCATGCTACTATGAAGTAGTTGAGTTGAACTCTTGCTTGTTTAGGTACTTACCAAACACTGGTTTATACAGCAATTTAGCTAAAAACAGACATATCATTCTGTATATAATGATATATTGAAGTTAAGGAATCAACACAAATGGATACCAGAACCTGGCATTTTTTCTCAGTGCAGAATTTTTAAATCTCAGCAGTGGTATATGCAGCAGTTCATAAGCTACATTAAACAAACAAATCAACAGAAAAACAAATCATGCCTCTTTGAGCTGATGAAAAGAGGTGGATGAGTGGCTGTACAAGAGAGATAAGGGCTCGAGGATGGGTTGACTCTGCAATCATGAAATTAGCTGATATTGTTCATTCAAGAACATTTCAAATTAAAGCTTTTGTTAAGGGGATTGCGGAAAATATAAAGAGGCCATGATTTCAGGATTTGATTTGAACAAGAGCCTTTTGGAATTTCCAACAAATATAAAGATGAGAACACACAATACAAATGAATAAGAAAGCATAATACATTCAACAAAGATAATGCTATATATCATTTGGATAGTGCATGTCATTACTCTGACAGACTACATATGCATGGACAATTTGGAAATAGTCATTTAAGATGTCAAAACAGGGTTTTACAATGAATGCCACTATGAATCTCTTATAGAGAATTTACAGAACATTTTAGTATACTGTTTGATTAGAGTGAGTAGAATAAATTGATATGCAGTTGCAAAGTAACTTATAGTCAGTAGAAAATCCATTGGCAGAACATCAAAATAAAGTGTTAGTAGTTAATAAGCAGACGGTTTACTCATACTCTCACTGCTAGTTGCCATGTAGTTGAAACGTTTATAGCTAGTAGAATATATGTTGTGGGAGTATCACAACGAAGAGTTAAAATGTTATCGAATTAAACTTTTGGATGCTGACTGATTCATCTGGACCTATCTTTGCTGTTGTCTATTTATTTATTTAATTAATTAATCTATTCCCTATCATAACGATATTTAATTGCTACAAATCAAAACATTGCATTGTTTTATGTAGTAGGCAACTTGGTTAATTTTGAAAGAGTGGAATAGGTCACAATCGTTAAGCATGGCTTGACCAAATCCTATTGATCCATTCTACCTCCTTAAAGTAATCCATTAGAATATCCAAGATTCACAAGAAGAAAAGGGCTCATGAGGCAGATACAAGGACTTATTGTATAGGAACGGTTGGGCAAATAATACGTTTTTATAAATGCATAAATTTTCTGGGTGGCTGACATGTTCTAGTTACGACTTACTTGTGTTTCAAAGTGATGACAGTGTCAGTCAAAAAGATGGATTTTAAAAAACGGGAAAGAAAAAACAAACAGACATGGTGTTGTCAAACACATTTCTTTGAGAGATAATCTTTGAAGCCAGTTCATGGACTGTTCTCTGATATTTGTTGCTATTGTGGCTTGGAAAGATTTTCTCTGACATTCATTCATACCCTTGAAATGTCTTTCAGCACCAATGGGAGACAGTACAGAAAGATGGGGAACCTTGTCATTTCCATAACTTTGAAACATGAGCAGTGGACACACTTGAAGACATTACAAACAGGAATATCGACATACAGTATATTCCATATAAGTATATGTATATCATTCACTTGGGATGCAAAACTCAACAGACTATAGAATAATACGCTTTCCATGATTAAGGTACAAAATAGAGCATAAAAATAAGAAAAGGTCAGTAAAAAAAGATGGCTTCAACCCTAAAAAAATATTGATTATATTATATTATTTTATTTATTGCTAAATGTACAGAAAATAAGAACATCTAAACACAATTTTAAACCCTAATTTGTGATTTTCTAGCAACCGTAAACAAATATGGTTTAAAAGAATTGCATAATGTAATAAAATAATTTTATTGAATTTGAAACTTGAAAACTTTGAATTTGAAACATGGTTTACATTGTTTCTCTCATTTCAAGAAATGCTATGCAGCGAAAACTGCTTCTTGGAAATAAGCAGTTTCACATGATTTGTACATGAAACATTAAGATCTATTAGCTTAGCTCCTCCCCTCCTTTTGATGGTTGTTTAATATTAACATATACAGCAGTGCTGTATATTACTCTACTGTTGCAGATCTAGTATACACATGTGTTTTTTTTTTCCTTGCTGTTTAAGTTACTCACTGTTAGGTCTGGTGACAGTAGCGTCCAACGGCCCACCTTTTGGCCTGCTGTACATTAGACCTCTACAGTGGTGGCTCAAGACCTGGGGGTTTCCCTGAGGGGCAACCTGTCTCACGTGATCAAGGTCACGCGGCTATGCCTTCATGCCTTAGACATGTGGGAGAAACCCGGGTTCTGGCCCAGTCTCCCGTGTTGGGAGCTCCTTGTCGTCGCCGAGTGCTTACGATGGATGCCTCCCTCACTGGATGGGCAATGTGTCAGTCACTCACTGTGATGCAGTTCCAGAAACTGTTAGGTCTGGTGACAGTAGTGTCCAACGACCCACCTTTTGGCCTGCTGTACATTAGGCCTCTACAGTGGTGGCTCAGGACCTGGGGGGTTTCCCCGAGGGGCAACCTGTCTCACGTGATCAAGGTCACGCGGCTATGCCTCCGGGATGAGGTATCCCTCCCGTACGGCTCTCCCTGGGAGATTCCGATCAGGAGGGACTTTCTGTCCCAAGCAGGGGTCTAATACTGCACCCCTGCTCAGAACAGTGGGAAGTGTGGGCTTGGCCTCCGAGGGGGCCCAGCTCATAAGGTCCGGTCTCTCAACTGAGGTTGCTCAGGCCGTTCTCCACTCCAGAGCTCCCACCATTTTGGGAGCAGACATCCTGTCGAGGCAGGGGCCGAGGCCCAGGGAATATCACCCCACCTCAGGTGGTTGTTACAGACAGGTGGATTTGTTGGCGTCTCGAGATACATCTCTGTCCACTCTGTCTCTTTCTCATCCAGCTCCTCTGGAATGGATGCTTGGGCTCAGACTTGGCTGAGGCTTGTCGGTACCTCATAAGAATTCCCTGATCCCTCTGCTCCCAGGGGTTCTGGAGATTGTTTGAGTGTGGTTCAGCCTCTGAGGGGGCCGAACTCATAACTCTGGTCCTTCAACTGAGGTTGTCGGGACCATTATCTTCTCCAGAGCTCCCGCCATGAGGAGACTATGCTGAAGTAAGCTTCTTTATGTGATGGTCGGCTGCAGGACCCAGTTAGCTGCCCTGATGGTACAGCGCTGGATGTCCTGCAACGCCGGCTCACTGCTGGGTTTTATTTGGTTCGTTACTTCCACATCCCTTTGGGTGGTCGGTGGTGGATAAACCCCCTAGTATCCTGTCTCCTCTGTGGCACACGCCAGGATTATGCTTGCCCTTTGGGCATTGGACGCTTACAAAGGTTTGAACAACTGTTCGTATGTTTAGGCCCCCTAACGAAAACAAAATGGGGGTCTCTCGTGTCCAAGCAGAGTGAGTGGTTAGCCGAGGCTATCTCACTAGTTTAAGTCAGCTGGGTTGACCGCACCCTTGTCAATCCAAGCTCTCTCCACTAGGGGTATGGCCAGCATTCAGGCCCTTCTGTCAGGAGGTATATTTGTCATGCGGCAGGCTGTTCTCTCCTGTTCGCACACTTCTTTAGGCTCTACAACTTAGACCTAGATTTCTCTCCTGGGGCCCAGGTGTCTTCTCCTGAGGGTGATCACATCTGACATGCACTTGTCGCTATGGCAGCGTTGGTATATCGTTCCCACAGTGCTAGACGCAGCGCGAGTTCCCTTGAAAGGGAACGTCTCGGTTACGTATGTAACCTTAGTTCCCTGAATAGGGAACGAGACGCTGCGTCTCTTCGCCATACCTCCTACGTGCCTGTCAACAGCATCTACTTCAGGCACTTTCAGCTACTGGCTGTTTGGCAGGGCATGCATTTATAGATTCCTGGTTCGTGACGTCACCCGCTCTGACGTCCTCTCACGCGATTGGCTAGATTACATAGGTGCTTCATGACGCATTCACGCAGGGGCGTTCCCACAGTGCTAGACGCAGCGTCTCGTTCCCTATTCAGGGTGAAGTGCATTAAGCCATGAAGATGTGTGCGAGGCGGGGTAATGTGTTCAGTAGATTGATCAGTCTGTGTCCGGACAGTTTAAGCTAATGTCTTATAGCAGACCTCAATCTCCTTCAGCTCAGGTAATATCCTATTTAGTTCATGCTTGTCATCTCTTTCATAGGCTAGCATTTGCTAACTCGCAATATGCTTTGAGTGATGGGTGCTCTTATAGTGGTCAGGGTTATGGACTGACGTCCAAAGTCAATGCAGTTGCAATATGGTTTCTTACCAAATCCTTCAAATAATAGTCGATTAACATCCCACCCCCAACCACCCATTTAAAAAGAAAATATAATAATAATAATACTATATATATATATATATATATATCTCAATTATTGACTCACCGCCATATTCCAAACCCGTATGACTTTCTTCTGTTGAACACAAAAGGAGAAAATTGTACTGGTTGCTCTTTCATGCAATTACAATGAATAGACACTGAGGCTTTCAAGCTTGAAAAGGACAAAAAAGCATCGTAAATGTGGTCCAGATGACTGTATTGCATGTCTGATGAAGTCATACCATACCTCTGTATAAGATGCAGGCAAACATTTTAGTGTTTAGAATTTGTCTTTGTGTGATCCATGGAAGAAAGAAAGTCATAAGGGTTTGGAACAACATGAGGGTGAGTAAATGTTGACAGAGTTTGCATTTTTGGGTTAACTATCCCTTTAAGAGAACCATAACCTGCTCTACCTGTGATAGCTCTCCCAGGGAAGCCATAAAAAAATAAAATAAATAAAGCAGTCAGAGTGTCCCTGGAATTGAGATGTTTAACTAAATCATTTTTTAATCAAGTGAGAGCAATCTTCTAAATAAACGATCATGCCAGGAAATGGATGAGAGAATGAATGAAAGCGAGAGAGAGAGAGAGTGAGAGAGAGAGAGAGAGAGAGAGAGAGAGAGAGAGATAGAAAAGAGTGTGTGTGTCCTTGGGAGGATACCTTAATATAATTATAAGTGCTACCTATCCTTACTATGACAAGTCACATCACAAGGTATCAACATTTATGCACTTAATAGACAATAGAATGAAATGTTCACTTGTTATGAAATGCACACCATAAATCTCGTATTTCATAACGAATGAAAATTTAATTTCATGATTCTTTTCAAAGTACTGTACAGTGATGTCCATCTAGTTTCACTTAGTAATTCAGTGTTAACGTTTCATGCTCAATCTGAGTCTTGTTAGATGGCCGAGGCTTGCTAAAGATAAATCTGAATTCTCTACCACATTTAGAGAGATGAAACAACGCTGTACATGGAACATTGTGTTATCACAGCTTGAAATAGTTTATCCATTGTCAAGGATGTTAAATGAAAACTAGTCAGACTTTTCTTTTCTTATTCAAGGGTGAAACTCAAAAAAAACATGTACAGGTCACATTATATATGAGCCAAAACATTATGACCTCCTGGCTAAAATGCTGTTGGTCCTCTGCGTTCTGCCAAAATAACCCTGAGTGTATCCAGTGGTATCTGGCACTAAAATGTTAGTAGCAGATCCTTCATTCCTGTAGGTTGCAATAATGGACAGAACTTGCTGGTCCAGCAGATCAGACAGATGCTCAATTGGACTGAGATCTAGGGAATTTTGAGGCCAGTGCAACACCTTGAACTTTTCATCATGATCGAGCCCTGTGTGCATCAATGTGTGCAGAATGGCAGGGTGAATTATCCTGCTAAAAGAGGCCACTTGCACCAGGAACTCCAAAGTCATGAAGGAGTGTACTGACAAATGTATGTCCACATGAGTGGCCGGGCACAGGGTTCCCCAGTTGGACATTACCCAGAGCATCACACAGGTGCATCCATGTGCCGTCACTTTCCAGAGGAAACAGCCCTCATGTACACAGCAGTCCATGTGATGCAAAAGAAAACAGGTGACCTTCTTTCTCTGCACCAACGGCCATTTCTGACTCTTGAATGCCTTTTGTAGGCGCTTTCGAAGTTGGACTGGGGTCCTCACAGGCACTCTTTTTGGTCTGTGGCTGCACCGTCCCATATTCAGCAGTGTTGTGACAGATTCCTCCCATGACCATCATTAAAAGTTTATCTGACTTGTGCCATAGTAGCTTTTCTTTTAGCTCAGACAAGACAGAATTGCCATTTTTTTGCCAGCTTGCCTCGATGAGACTTGGGCAACCAATAAATTCTCACCACTGCTGACCGAGAGCAACCCAAAAACCTTGCTCTTTCGACTTTGCCATAACAATTTGGCCCTGGTCAAACACGCTCAGATCTTTATTCCTGCCCATTTCTCCTGCATTCAATATGATGATTTACAATAACATTTTGTTTGTTTACTGTTTATCCTACCCAGACCTTAATGTGGCCTTGTTAGGAGACGATCCATATGAAAATGTCTGTGTGTGTGTGTGCCATAAACAAACACAGTTATATATAGACACAAACATAAATCTATATATTCGAATATTCCAATATATTGTAAATTTAAAAAAAAATATTTCTTAATTATATCCCATTTTAATTTGCATATAACTTTTATTCTGCTAAAAATGTAACGCATATTTGCATTACTCTGATTTACTGAAATACAATAAAAAATAATACTGGAACAAGAAGAATGAAAATAATTTCTTTGAAATAACAGTTCTTACAAAAATATACATACTTTTGTAATGACTAGAACATCTCTAACCTCTCTAAAACTTTAATTTTCATAAATATTGTTACAATCTTAAGTTCCATTCAATCTTCTTGTACCTTCAGGAGAAACACGAGGCAGTAGAGAGAAGTACTTGACTGACATGCAGAATAATCAAGGTTACATGACTGCAGGTTCTGCAGAGATTTTAAAGGGAACTTATACTGACATAACTGGGAAAAACAACTTTAGATGAGCAACTCTTAAGGCTCAAATGAACTGACTAGTTTAGAAGACATGCTGAATCCAATATGACCACAATAATTAATCTAATCTTGATTTCAATTACTGTGACAGCAGAACAATTTATTTATTTATATATATATATATACATATATATATATATATATATATATATATATACATCCTGTCTAAAACAATACTGCACACATGCGACCTAGTTAGCAAACGTAAATACCTATTTGTTGTTACTCATCAGAACAATTTCATAATTTCAGCATTTTATGACTACAAAAAACTATCTCAGACAGAGTTTATATTAGCACAGAAACCGCATGTATTTCAGCAACAGCTAGAGAACTTCTCTCTTTACATTCTGAGCACAGACACCACTTTATGGCAAATTTAATAAGTAACATTTTCCTTTACAAGTTTTGCAAGCTGAATTATCAGGTTGAAAATGTTCTCTGCACAAGGATGCAACCAGGGTGAGCTCCCTCCCACAGAACAGTCTTTACCCATCCACAGCTGGCAAATGGAAAATACCAGCTATTTATCAAATGCTCCTCAATTATGGATGCTGGATATCTTGCAGAAGGCTGCAGTAATACATTTCCAGCCCGTAAGTGGAGGGGAGGAAAATGAAGGAAGCACACACACTTTTCACTATATAGCTGCCAAACACCCTGATACAGCCAACGCATAATCGATAGCTGGTGTGACAGACCCTCTGGCCATATAGAACAAACTAATCAGGATTTATTGCATTTTCAGTGAATTTAAAAATATATCATGACCCCACAGTTACAGACTACTGCAAAATCATTTGAACGTTTGTCACACTTTTCATTACAATGTTCGTGCTGTAACAAGAACTCTGTCTGAGTGAGACTTCTCCATGTGTGGATTATTAAAACAAAGCAAGTTCAGCGTACAAACAGACGTGGTTCGTGATACCAGAGGAAACAACAATATCAGAAACAGAGCAGTAAACGTAGTCATAACAGGCAGAGGATCAAGGCAGGCAGCGAACAACAAAAGCAACAGTCCAGGTAAGCCCAAGTGTCAAGTAGGCAGCAAATAATCGTACAAGGCATTCTAAAGCAGAGAAAACACAGGGACTAACACGGAAATGTAACAGGGGCAAACGTGACTTTGCAAGGAGGGATCATAGACACACACAGGGTTTAAATAGTCATTTAAATATTGAGGACAAATAGGTGTGCACTAATCATTTCAGGTGTGTGGGCTCTTGGGAAATGTAGTCCAGACTAAATTCTAGTGCTCAGGCAAGTAAGACCGCTGGCCCATTGAGGACTCTTCACTGGTGTTCGTAACACATGTGAACATGTTTAAAAGTTTGGGATCCATAGGATTTGTATTTTATTTTTTTATCAAAATAAATATTTTGTATCAAAAATATCAGTAAAGACTTACATTGTACCAAAATATGTCAAAATGTTGTCTTTTGAACTTTTTATTCATAATGGAATCTTTTAAATATAACATGTTCATAGATATTTCCAAAATTCATTAAAATGGTTTCTTGAGCAACAAATCAGAATATTAGAATAATTTCCATTATTTCTGAAGAATCGTGAGACTGGAGTAATGACTTCTGAAAATTCAGCTTCACTGTCAAAGGAATAAATTGCATTTTAAGATCATTTTCAAATAGAAACATTATTGTAAATCGTAATAATATGTCATCATATTACTGTTTTTAGTGTTTCAAATAAATACAGCTCAAACTTACATTTTAGAATAAAATGTGTAAATGTTTTGATAATAATGTACTAAATTTACATCGTATTTACTATTGATATTAATTTAATCAATATTAAATGTGTTGATTCAACTGATAAATGCATACAGTAATGTTGGCTGTTGTGATGGCATTTCGAGACAAAAAAGTGTATTTAAAAGGTACAAATTCCTACATTAAAATGAGTATTAAAATCAAACTGAAAATCAAATACTTTGTTATTGTGGACTATAAAGCAGCAGGAGAGTTTAAATGCAAAGTTATGCTTAACAAATGACTCTTTTGTTCTGTCCTGCAACAAGCGCCACCATGCAGATATGACTGACTTAAAAAAAAAGAAATTTCTAAAAGAAACAAATGTATAATTCATTAGGACAGGAAGCACATTTTAGCTTGATTTTCTCTGTCTCACTGTGTGTCTCAGTAATCAGAGAGGTTTTGACATGCAGATAACAGGAAATCAACTAACACGACATGAGTCCAACACACTGAATCACTTCTTATTACTGTACAGGAATAGAGACTTGCATAAAAAAGTAGGAAGAGATGAATAGAAGGGGACTACAGGTCACATTTATAAAATTCTCTGAGACGTTCCAATATTCACATCATTGAGCTAACTTATTGGCCATTATTTATTCAGGTATTTATTCAGTTTTCCGCCCTTCAGTCCCAGATTAGTGTGTCTCAGTGTGCCTCTGTCCACCAAACCATGGAAGGGCAGCTGCCACAGGGTCGGAGAATGTGATGCCGTTTGTTGACGTCCGGGCCTGCATCCAGCCGCCAGCATGTGGAAGAGCCGCGGCAACAGGGCCTCGCTGCCGGACGCCGGTGGGGGTGAAGAGTAGAGGGCACTCTTGAGGGCACCCCCCGGCCTGCGAGGAGTGATGGGGGTATTTTGCAAACAAGGCAGGGCCAAGAGGCTTGAGAACTCAAGGAAGGAGATCCAGGAGGGTAAAAGGAGGAGTTACGACAGTGAAGGAAGAGAGAGGACCAGGCCTGGGAGGATCACTCTTTTAAGCGGCAATTGTTCGTGAGGGGTTGCCCCATTTCTTTCCTTTTGTTGTTAGTTATATACATCATACATGTTCGCCTGTTGCCGCATCCTCCATCCCTGAATCTTTAACTTTGTTACAGTAACAATTAGCATACAGCTTTTAAATGAAAACTCTAAATAAGGGGGAACATGCATTTCCAGCATCGGTCATTTTGAGAATATGGAAAACTGCCTTGAAAAAATGACATCACATTTCATAGTAAATTGGTTTCTAAACTTCAAAAGTAGATCTGTATCTAAACATCTGCATGGGTTGCTTCAAAATGTCTTTTGTATCATCCTGCTGTCTTAAAGGCTTATATCCCACACTCTCGAACTAAAAATGAAGCAAGAGCCTAGTCTATCAAGCTACAAATATGTAGACTGTCCTAAGGCGAAAAAAACAGATCAATAATGTCAAATAGGCTGCTTGGAGACTCTAGTGACAGTGAGGAAAGAGAGAGAGAGAGAGCAGGTGAAAGAAACCCTTCTGTTTGACAAATCAGCCAGTGAGTTTAACGATTTGGCTGGAACGAGAGCGTTTGTGATTCACAGTGGATGCAGGGCTTACCGCATGACTTCCCCCAGACAGCCGAAAAGCTTTTGTGTTCGAAATCACCTCTGTTGACCCAGAAGGGCTCACCCTGCAGTGAACGCCACTCTTCGCCCATAATGCACTCTCCCTAGGTGAAAAAAACAAGTCGAGGATGTGGACGTATAGCTGAGCGTCCGAGGATATAGACACATCCTTCCTCCTCTTTCATAAATCAGTGAGAGCAGCTCTCCTTGAACCCGTCGCTGCGGATCCTGACACTAAATGGCAAACCTTGCCACGAGGCACCCGAAAGATCTCGTTAGTCAGAATATTTGGCCTAACACAAGGATTCCCTTCAACTCCACAGTACCCTTGAAACTCTCTCTGCTTGACTTGTCTGTTAATGATAGTGTGGTGTTATAAACTTGTGACCTCAGAATAGTTTGAGAGGAAGAGAATAAGATGCGCTTGTATATGCCTGTTTAGGGACATTTTAATTTTAAAGCCACCTGAAGGCTGATGCATGCATTTGCATATTTTAGTCACTTCTTTCCGGGGGAAAAATAAAATCAGAATCGCTTCTATACCCAAGTGCATTATCCTAATGAAGAATTCAATGCATTTGAAGCCATTTAATTTTCTTCAAATTGGGTGATAGCCTCCGGTGAAATGCATGTTTCTTTTATGAGTAAATGACATGGGTAGAAAAATACGCAAAACATGAAGAGTTGCTGCGTTGATGTAGGTTCGAATCTGCCCCCGAGGTATGTCAAAAGGCCAACCCTGGCGTATGCCAGATTAGCCAATTATCCCGACAATGCAGCTGAAAAGAATACATACAAATATTGAAGTGAAAATAAATAGACATATCTGAATAAACAGCCTATCGGTTTTATCATTTTACTACTTTTCAGCTTTCCAAACTTTAATAATATCAACAGATCACACATTAGTGTTATTTTAATATTAAAACACTAAGGCTAGATCAATTTAATTTGGTATCTTGCTGCGAAATAACAATGACCCAAGAGAGTTTCCCAGGAGATAATGAGTCTCTGTTACAGGGAATTGTAAGATGCGTTTTCAGGTGGAAATGACCCTCATTCAGTATCAGTTCTGTGCGCAAAATGAAGTTTCTGTAGCCGTTTTTTTAAAGACAGTACTAACCTATCTAGTTAGGACACATTACAAAAAAGAGATACTGTACAGTATCTCCTAATTTTACAGATCTGCTAACTTCTCGGACATTCACAACGCAAAGCTTCACTCCAGCAAAAACGGGTCGTTCAGAAATCATTATTAGTATGCGGATCACCATAAGCACATTACCATATGACAGAGCATATTTACATGTCAAAACGTATTTGAGTATTCAGCCTGCCCTGATGGCTAGCCAATCATAATAGATGCATTTAAAGATCAGAGAAAGAGTGATTAATCGTCAGTTGAAGATAAATTCTGTCCACTTTTGCCACAAGAAGCCTTGATGAATATATTAAGTGGACGAACGAACAGTTAAATGCTACAAAAGTGTAAATGTTCACCCCTTTAACCCTCTTATATGCACTGTAGAAAGCTAGCTAATTCATAAATATTAATCTGATTAAATAATACCTATTTTTCACCAAAAACCAGCAGCTCAGTCTGTCAAATGCATAATAGCATTAAGCTTAGCAGGAAAAAATGTACCGTTTAAATCCCTCAGGTCAATGCATACTGACACCACTGCAAATTTGAATAAAATTAAGCCATTTATGGAAATATCTATGTATTTGGCAGATGCTTTTATTCACAATGATCAACTAGTGCCTTCTTAAAAACACATTTCAGGACATTCCAGATATATTACCTGGTTACTCTGTGACTCTCTCTCTCTCTCTCTCTTTCTCATATATATATATATATATATATATATATATATATATATATATATATATATATATATATATATATATACACTTTATATTTCACTAAATGAAAGCAAAGCTTCACTGGTGATCTCTGTGCTAATTTGTTTACACATCCGTGAAAACACATCCCAATAATTGATCTATGTGAGATGCAGACATCCAGCCAGGCTTACAATATCTATACCACTTTCATGTTCTGGCTGTAAAAACACCTGGTGATCACTCCCTTTACCTGTCCGATCTGCCTCACTAAAGACATTTATCCTCATCTTCTCCGCATCAGGTTTGGCTTTGCATGAAGGCTCAGCGGGGATTTGCTTTTGTAGTTCAAATCTTTGTCGCTTCTGGTTTGCTGCAGCGCCTCATATCAAAACACCTAACAGATTAGACACCACCACCTTCAAAAAAAAAGAAAGAAAAAGAAAGTCAAAAAGACTAAAATAATGTTTTCAAAGATTAAACTTCACAGGGAAATGTGGCAAAAAGCACAAAGGGAATTCTTAATCCAATTGCTAATGATGCGAAACAAGTGTTCCTCAGGAATATTGTTTTTTTCAAATAAAACTGCCAAAGGCAGTTCACCAAAATGCCACCAGCAGACTTTTTTATGTACGATATTAGCTAAGTAACTCACGTCCCCAATGAATTTTCCATTCTTTAATGGCTATGTGAATAGTATTTATACTCTAGTGTCTGTGACACAGCTTAACAGGAAATACTCTTAACCTGACCTTTTTTATATTTTAGTTCAACACTTTCATCCATATAGATAAGGCTTTCTTAATGCCAGACGTTCAATATGATGGACTTTAAAATCCCTCATGGGAACACGGTCTGACAGATATGTAGCGCTGTGGAGCTTCTTGCTCTGGTTTTCACAACACAAACAATAATGTGTGACACTTTGCATGCCATTTTCGACATGCAGGGAAAGCACTGTTTGCTCTCTATCGTCCATTAGTTCTGTCTGCTGCTGAATTCAATCGTTGTACACAAAGTATTTTATGATCCAGTGAAAATAAAATACAGTGGAATCCGGTTATCCCGATGGCATCGGGGGTTGCAAAAAAGCATAGAGATAACCGAGGATCGAAATAACCAACACCCAATATATCTATGTATTAGATGAAGCGATCGGCATGCTATAAAAATGTACATACACTGTATATGTTTGCTAACAGCAAAAGTCATATGTGCACCAACTAACAGCAGAGATTTACCAGTATACAATAAAAAACACCTTTGATTATCGATACAAACCTTTAATTATATTCTCCAACATTGCAAACAATGATCGCTCACAGCGTAAACAGTCACAACACACAAACGCATTTGCTCATAACACAGTCATTTCTCTCTGACACAGTTTTGAAAGCATTGCACACGCGGTTACTATGATTTCTTTACAAACTCTAAAATGCTTTGTTGCTTTTGCCTTTAACGGTCTGCTTGAAAACAATCAGTAACGACGTCTTTGTCGATGTCAATGTAATCGGGGAATTCCTGGACAGTGAATGTGAACTGCGTCTCTCCTCCAAGATAGAATCTGTAAAGCTTGATTTTTCTGCCACTTCCGCAAGTTCTTCTGCGGCTGCGTCATTGACAGAGCGACCATACAGACTGCGTTCTATGTGCAAAGCAAACTCAGAGCATTCCCAGTGAACTAGGTACGATCATGAGTCACGAGATAACCATGTTAAGTGGCGAATTTGTCCCTCTTTTGTGCTCGAGATACTGGGGTTCGGCGACATAAAAGAATCAACATAACCAATGAGAAAATGTTAAGACAAATAGGGAGTTTGACGGTTCCACTTCAAAAACGTCGACACAATAGGGTTGGTGAGTTAACCGAGGTCGAGCTAAGTGAACTCCACTGTACTATATGATATGTGTGTGCATATACTTCAGATTCATAATTCATTTATAATTCAGATTTCTAATTATCCTCCTTTGTGAAGAAACCATTTAATAAACTATATGTTTCACTGATTTGTGATTTCACTCTTCTAAGTGCATAAAACTTGTTAAAAGACTTTCCTCATTATAAGGTGTAACCTTTGCCAGAATCTGCTCCATTATGATTACAGGTAACAGTCATGTCAATCGCAAGAAGTGTCGTCCATCTGCATAACCTTGAGGAGTGTGAAAAGTCTGTTTTTCTTGGTAATGTGTCTAAACAGGCTGCCCTTTCTCCCCTACACCTGTTCGGCTTAATATTAGCATATTTCTGAGAGGACAGCGTGTGCATGTGAAAGCAGACTGAGAGGATTAGTGCGAGATGCTCGTGAACTAAAGTCCTGCACTGCTGAGGAAACACTCCCTTGTGTTGTTCTGCCACTGCATGAACCGTGAGCAAGGAAACATCTATTATTTCTTAGAAATACTGTATTTGAGCCGTGATTACAGGGGAAGTTTGGGGAAATTTAGTTTATTGCTGCTAAAGGAGGGTCAACCCGTAGTTTTATTTTTATACCTTGAACTCTGAATGTTTGCATGGTGAAAAGCATTGCTTGAATGGTTTGCAGTCAATAAAGGCAACCAAATAAGACACAGACATAACTAACAATTTAGACCACCCCAAAATATATTAAATATATAATAAAAATAATACATATACAAATAGAAAAATATACTTCCATTCAGTAATCATTTATAGTAACACTTTAAAAAGTTGAATTCGTTAATATGAATCAAGAGTGAACAATACTTCTATAGATCATATATAAATCTTAGTTAATATTAATTTCAGCAATTATTTAAAAAAATATCAACATTTTCATTTGTTAGCATTAGTTAAAGCAATTTGAAACAATGAATAACTTAAAGATTAACAAATACTGTAACAAACGTATTGTTCATCGATAGTTCATGTTAGTTACTACATTAACTAATTTACTACATTAACGAATAAGACCTTATTGTAAAGTGTTACCAATTTTATTTTTGGAGAGAAAGGTGTAATTTCATTCAGCATGAAGACATCAAACGGGTTACATGTTACTTTAAGGTGTTACAGTTATGTTGTTACAGCTTTCCTCAACTTTGTTACAGTGGAATTACACATTTAAGTACTGAGTTCAATTACTTAACTATGTGTCCTTAGTATAGGGTTAGGATTAGGCTTATTGTAGGGTTAGTTGCATGCATTTGTGCATAATTTGTAGTTATTACTATAGTAACTACATGTAACGTGTAAAAAAGATGCAGACTAAAGACATGTATCATGTTACAAAAAATGCTATTACATTGAACTTTATATAAAAAAAAATACAATCCCTGATTCAACAAAAATATGAAGCTAATGATTCACGAGCACCAAATCTGCCTATAAATGATTTATGTAAGACTGAAGACTTGCTGCTGGAAAATAGTTTTGCTATAACAGGAATGAATTACAAATATATTAAAATAGAAAACAGTTATTTTCATTAGTAATATAATTTCACAATATTACTGTTTTACATCATTTTTGATCAGGTAAAATTCAGTCTCGGTGAACATAACAGACTTATTTCAAAAACATAAAATATTACCAACACATAGGTTTTCGGGAAACAACATATATTTCACCAGTGACATTTGTGCAGTGCCTGTTAAAAAACACATGACTTGCATTTTTTTTTTTTTCTGTCTACTGTTGTTGACATCACAGCTCAAGCTCTAGCCTGGAGCAAGGAGCTCTTATATAGCAGTCAAGGACTTGAGACCGTATATTCTTGTGGTGCTTTCAGCCAATCAGTGTTGTCAATCAGAATGTTATTTACCTGCTGTTTCACAGTAATCAGTCACATAAAAAGAAGCAACGGCTGTAAAGCAATGGGAATGCCGACAGATTTCTCAGCAGACATCATAATTACAGGCTCCTTTTAAAAACAAAATGCCTGAACTTCAATTCACATTGAACTTCACTTCACTTCATTTGAGTGGAATGTTTGTACTGGCTGATGCAATAACCTTAACAGTGCTGAGAAACCAACTGCAGATCACGTTAGCGTGCAAATTACCGGTTAACATTCTCTCCGTACCAGACTTTGATGTCCAGTTTGAGAGGAGACATCCCCATCGCCATTAGCATACATAAATATAATCCCTTAATATGTACACCAAGGGCCTTCAAATTATTCATCAATCATGATTTCCATTCCTTAAATGTTGCTATTATCGAAGTCATTCTCTCAAGGGGAAAGGCCACACTTTTACTTTCTCTTCAAGATTTCAAGTCATTAGAGTAGAGAACACTTTCCATATTCCTTTCCCGACTGATGTGAATGGTTAGGCATTTAATTAAATTTGCTGTACATAAAGTCATTAGCGAGCTTTTTGAAAAATGTTATGCTCAACTGAGTCTAATTATTACCCAGTGAAAGCTGGCTTCAAAGTTATTGTCTTTGATGATGATACACGGTCTCACATCGACCGTTCCTTTGTGATCTTCAGGCGCCTTCTTCCTTAAATTCACCTTTTTTTTTGCCATAGTTCAAAGAAAACAGAGACGTATTTTTGGCTTCTCCGATTAGGTAAGACCATAACCTTTCAGATCACTCCATTATACTATGACCCAAGAAGCTGAGAAAACTTTCCTTCCAGTAACTTTTTATAACTCCAATCTACTTTTTGGTTGATGGGTGCGTTGACTACAAATCCTGCCGATTTTTATGCGCTCATCTTTAAACATGATTTTTGAGTTGTGAAATGTTTGTTTACTACCACTTTAAAATATTAAACAAAAGCTACATGTAAGAATTATTAGATACTTAGTGAATCATTGCAACAAAAAGTTGACTTGTTCTGAAATTGCAAAAACGATTTTGAATAGCATATGAATTATGAATCAAATCCATTTGCTCCCTAAAGATTTACACCTCTACATAATCAATATATTTGAATATCAAATCTGACGCCAAACACACTCGTCTATTACATTTTCCTAATCATTGATTTTATTTTATTTTTTATGTTACATTGAGCTACTGGAATAAAAAAAAGATTCATGCCAAGGGCGAACTTCCTTTGATAAAAGTTAAATGGAAAATATTTCTCTCAAAAATATAAAACACCTGTGTGCAATGAATTCAAACAATCAAATCTACAGTAATTGTTTGTCCACATTGTGATTCCTTTCTTATTTCAGGGAGCTTCACACAAGAGTGAATCGTAGAGAAATGTTCGGATAAAGTGGTTTAATCTGTCGTCCTTTCTTGCTTAATTGATGAGAGTGACAGGCCTCTGACAGAAAGGGCCGAGATTTCAGCAAGCGCAGTCGGTAGGTGTGACACAACCAACAAAATCATTGTTTAGTGTCAGCTAGTGGGCAGAGCCTTTTTTCCCTGCAGTCATTATTTTCTCCAGTGTCTAGAGTTTGTTTTGCTGAACGCTCAAAGGTTAAGCCCTGTTTCCTGATTCAAACACCATTGATCTCAATGCCTAGCTGCCTCCCCTCTGCTCAGCCCGACTCAGCAGAATCACAAGCTTTAAACGCTTCAAAGCCAAGCCCATTAAAACACAATAACTCGTTAAATGAAAGAGGTGTTCCCACTGTTTTAGGATGCATTTTGGCGTAAGAAATCACTGATGAAAATCCCTGTTTGCAATGTAAGGATTAGTCAGAGCACATTCTTTAAAGTATCCAATGAAGATATCGCTCAGCTGAAAGATCAATCTCTTTCCTAAAATGAAGGTTTCTAAGTCTTCCTGTGGGAAAGAGACAAGTGAACATAGACTTTAAAGATCCCATCAGCAGGGATTCTGCTAAAAAGAAACAGCAGCAAAACATAATAGAACAACAATCATTGCACTATTGCGGTCAAAGAAGAAACATAAGATTGAAGTTCCATATGGAGTCATTTACACCTGCTGTTACTGATCTCTGAACAGACATAACTAGTACTTGCACTGGAAACTGTACCTGAAGCTACTGAAATCTTTATAAATAAGTACAAGAAGAGAGATTTTTTTGGTTGAACCTTGAATGAATCTGCACCAGTCTAGTAGCAGCAATCCTAATTAATGACAAGCTAATTGTTAACATCCTGGCGAATGCATGCACAGGGAAAAATACTAGTAACAACTAAATTCATTCACTATTTCATCGTGGTAGACTGAATGCAGTGAAACTCACAGGACAGCAAGTTCCTGCTTATCAGACACACATTAATACAATAAGAAACATTGACCACCCACTGCAACCCTTATCTGCAAGTGATGCTGAATGTGCACTCGTACCATGCACTTGTATCAGCTTCTACTTGGAGTGCTATATCAGCCAACAAGAAAGAGATTGCATAATGTTTTCAGCAACATTTTGAAGTACGAGATTACTCATAAGCAATTTTGCAAGAAAGGATATATATATATATATATATATATATTGTAATGGTGCTTTAGAGCTGTTACCAGGGTTTTCTTACAGTAGTTCCTCTACCATGCTCAAGGGGGCTCTCCAGAGTACTATCTATTTAACATAAAGGTCAGAGTAAAGTAGAGGAAGAGTAAGTTTGGTTAGAGAGAAGCATGGCCTTCTCTGAGACTAAATTTGTCTTTATAGTGCGGGCTGGGAAACTCTGGGAAACTCTTTTAAGCCCATCCAAATAGGACGTCGTGCGTTTCCATCTTCCTTAAAATGGGTCTTTGTGTTTCTCATGTCTTTAATGGTGCTTGCCAAAACCATCAGTTGATAAAACGTATCCATTGATAAAGGGATACTTTTGCCTCGGACTCTACCAATGAATGTGAGAGATATGGAGCCCAGTGTGTGATGGGAGCACAGTTGTGACATTATCTACTGGATAATTGGAGTGACCTCTGGTTCTCAATTTCTTACCCTTTCTTCAACCACTACATGAGGAACTCTACAGGACTGTTCAGGCAACATCTTTGATATGTTATTTTCTTTGGGTTTTTGTATATATTTAACAGTCATATATATATATATATATATATATATA
This sequence comes from Rhodeus uyekii, assembly GCA_037043235.1. Classification (NCBI taxonomy): domain Eukaryota; kingdom Metazoa; phylum Chordata; class Actinopteri; order Cypriniformes; family Acheilognathidae; genus Rhodeus; species Rhodeus uyekii. The sequence goes on from JAWRVZ010000085.1 coordinate 238,597, forward strand.
TATATATTAAAAAAGTAATTTCCTGTATTGCAACACACACATACACACACACACACACACACACACACACACATATATATATATATATATATATATATATATATATATATATATATATATATATATATATACTACTGTATATATATATAAATAAAAGTTACGCAGTATCTGGAGTATCTGAAAAAAAGGAATGAAGACCAAGTAGTGCAGCATTAAATTGATATTATTTAAACTTATTATTTTATTATTTAGACTTGTATTTACTTACTGTCTGCAAAAACAGAATTCACGAATTCAGAATTCACGATGCTAGATAAGAGAGGGCATTCAAGAAAAGTATTGGAAATGTAATTTGTTAAATGAAAAAATAAAAATGACAATGTAAATAATTCTGAAAAGAGCTAAACTATTGTTAATACTAGTTCAATGTAGATGGGTCAGTAGGGTTCATTGATTAAAAAGTATAATTTTTCTCAAGGACTTTAAACTGTACATTTCAAATCGCAATAAAAAAAAAAATCGTAACTTTGTTCAATCAGAACGAGTAATTCAATTACCCCAGCAGTTTGTCAGGAATGGTGTAAATGCTGAAGTTTGGCGCTGTAGGTGGCTTGGCAGTGGGCCAGCTATCGATCACGAATCCGGTACCAACAGAGGGAAAACTGCTGACAGCTGCTGAATTCACCAAGGACATGGGTGTCCATTATTTAATCATCATTTCCTGGGAAATGGGATCAGATTTCTTTCTTTTAACTTCCTCTCAATAGGAACTGCCACTCCAGAACCAAAGAGTAATTTGCAACTGTTCCCCTCTCCTCATTTCTGCCTTGTTGCTCTTCTTGACGTTAAAAGTGAGCCAATTCCCCTGTTTCCATCATGTAAAAGGTAGAATTATTTCAGCATGAGAAACGACACAAGTAATAGGATTTAACAGCACAGGAAAAAGTAAAAAAACTGCAAAATATTCCCAGCATATTCTTTTTTATTAAGCTCAGAAATTGTAACATTTTAATTCTATGTGTCAGGTAACACATAAGCCTGCTTTATTTATTACTAAGTGAAGAACAATTGTTTCGAAACCTATTTTTTTTTTTATAACAGTATATGTTTTTGCTGTAGTGAGGTGAATTTGACTAAAATAAGACAGAAATTTGCCGTTTCTGATAATTACACACTCATTTCAACTTTCTTTTAAATGGAAGAAAAGTTAAATTTTTCTTTAATATCTGATTGTATCTTTTCATAAATGATATGCCATTCTAATAACACCAAGGGAAATAATTGCTTTCAAAATCACAAAAGAGTTATGAGACATGCATCATAAATTTCAGTCTCAGCTCTTTTGTGCAGCTTGCTGTTCAATAAAGAGGGGGAAAATACTGGAAAGAAAGTGAAAAAGAGGAAAGCATCCTATCTGATAGTCTTGGCAGAGGCACTCATGCAGGGAAAAAAAAAAATCTCCCAGAATGCCATAGTTCCTGCACTTTCTGTGTACTGCAGAGGCTCAAAAGCCTAAAGGCACAGAGAGAGAAATTGAATAAATAAACACTTAATTGATCCACTGACCCGTCTTCAGATGAAAACAGTATTCATCAATGCAAAGCTCTGCAGACATGTCTTATAATCAGAAAATGTACAAATCATTTAAGACCAGTTTAAGTTAGACTTCCACTATTTTTTTTTTTCATTAGATGGTTGAGGGAGAATATGACAAGGACATGTCTCATAGACAAGTATGGCATGACTTCATGAATTTGTATGTAAACTCTATGAAGAATGGTATTAAAACCATATAGCAATTAATACCTTTTAAGATTAGACTTAGATTAGATTTCAATTAAACAGTTTACAGATTGAAGGCATTTCATGTAATGTGACTGTTTGGTGCTGTAGAACTGAATGCAGACAAAAAGATTAGAGGATTATTCATAACCAAAGTCTTCCAGGCCCAAACACAAAAATAGCATCATTATCATTATCTAACACTTCAGAAAAATATACAAAAGCATTTACTTTAGATTACCAAACTCAGATTATAGACTATCTTCACCCTGTGGTCAGATTATATTTTTGATGGCTGATTTAATTATTACAAGGCCTAATTTATTAAGATTACAGTCACAGTTCCCCCAAAATGTGAACATTTACGCATCATATCAATTACTTCTGTACAAATACTATTTATAACACTATATATTCCCAGTCTCTTCTACAGTCAGTTAGCGTGACTAAAGTTTATGTTGTTAATGGATCCAAAATCCCCCTCCTACTCTTTCAAATCAAATATGCCACCTTTCATGCAACATGGATGTCATTGCAAATGACCGTCACTGCCGTCAAACCTGAAGTGACACTTCTAATACCACCATATTACTTATTTTTGGGAATCCATATAGGGAAGACACGTTTTCCTTTGACAAAAGATTGCATAATATATATATATATATATATATTTATTTATTTATTTTTTATATATATATCACTTACATCTTTCCACTCAAATAAACTATATCATATAGAAAACACTTTAGATGGTTCGCTTTCATTCCCAGAGAGGACGGCTGTCTCATCAAAAGCTGATAATGACAGCACTGCTGAGTGTTTGTGTGAACCGTCATCCCTCTGATGTTTTAACACCCCCCCCCCACACACACACACACACACATATATAAATCTGTGGGTTTGATTTCCCCTGGTGCTTAAAGAGTTGGAAAAAAATGAAAGAAACAAAAGTACCCAGCAGTAAAATATCCTGCTGGATATGTCTGTGAACTCTGTGCATATATTTGGAGATAATCCAGCTTTGTGTTCTGTGGTAAAGCAGCGCTCTCCTCTAGTGTCACAGTGACTTATCATTGCTATAACAATTATAACAACATTAGGCACAGAGAAAGCACACCAAGACACCGCTCTCACCGTATAAACAAAGCGGATGCAGCTTTGATCCAACATTGACTTGCGATTCAACATCGGTTAGATGTCAGGCTGTTTAAATATGAGCAGACCGCTAAGCTTTAGAAAGGCTATGAGAAGATACTGGGTAATTAAAAAGGATCAAATGTAATTTCTTGAAATACATTTAAAGCCATTCTCTTGAACCCAGAGGAACATTTAATCGCTCAGACAATGCTCACGAGTCTTGAAGATGTATCATAATTGTCTCTGATTTTTCTCCTAAAATTCTTAAACATAAACAATTTGGTTGGTCTTCAACATTTAGACAACTGGATATTCCAGAATTTGGATTTAAACGAATTTGATGAAAAATATTGTGTTCACATTGAAATACTATATATGACTTTTCATTGCAGGCTATGGAAATATGTCAACCTAAACAAAGAAATTAAACAATTTTGAGCCATCATTACTGAAACTTCAAGGGAGAAACATCTAAAAAATGTTATTTTTTTATTATTATTATTCATTAAAAGTTTCCCGTTTACTCTTATCGTTGAACTATGATATGAAAAAAAGAAGAATGAATATACGTATATGTTGTTACAGCTCCCTCACACAGCAACATCATCAACTTCTTTAAAAAAGTTTTATTTTATTTTATGCATGTTTGATCCACATTACTCCCTACACAAACAAAATTACTAGTCATTATTTGCAAAACTGCCAAAACAAGCATTCATCTGCACTATGATGTGATGATGCTTCTAGCTGTATTGACAGCGAGGCACAATAAAAATGAATTGCTTGGCAAAGGCAACATCAATTTACTGACCCAATTTTCAGGGGACATGAAGGCAGAAATCCGCTTATTCCGTCGCCTAAATGACTTTCGGGATCATAACCGTTCAAAATAAGCTACCTCATGTTCTGGAGAGATTAAAAGTCCGGTCATAAGACATGCGATTCATAAGGTTAAATATAACTGGCCGAAAAGGTTCACTCATGCCTGAGCCTGAATAATCAGTCCAAGAAAGATGAGAATGACATCATTAATATACTACAAATTAAAAAAATTACACGTTTATTACAAGAATATATCTCTGCATCTAACAATTTGTCATTTAAATAATTTAGAAATACTATATATTTCCGTTATTACTAATTTTGAATCAACATTCCGGTAAAAAGTAATAAAATGACTGCAATGCAACACCACTACACACAAAATGAATCACATAAGTAAACATATTAACACTGACAAATGTCTCTGCAAGGACAGTTCCCTGGGCCAGCTTTCCCAGAGCATATAAAACAGGATTACAGTATCCAGACAGTTTGAATCAATGTGACCTCTGTTTGAATACCATCAGTGAGAAGAGAGTGAGGATAGAGGGTCGTTTGTCGAGCTCGCCACGTGATAATAGCCCACAAGTGTCCAGCCAATAAATGAAATCTCAGGGCGACTCATGTTGGGCACAGAGCTACGTTGTACGATCACCCAGAATCCCTTTTTTCTGCCAAACCTCTTGCTCTGCCACCTTAAAATTCAAGAGGACATAACAATGATACACAAATAGAGTGATGCAGCGCGCTGCGTTTCTGTAGTCCAATTCAGCATTTATGGGAGGATCACCCGGGTTCCCTTGACAAATACAAATAGGATTTTTTCCGTTGGTTTTTGGATTATTGCAGGAAAAAAACCAGACTGTGACTTTAACACAAGTTTATGAAATGTTTAATAAAGGTTTTGTTCATCATGATAATCTTTAGAATTGAACATAACTTTGATGAATTAGAAAGCTAAATTCAATTGCCAGAAGTAAAAAGCTAAAAAGCGTGGCATAAACACATTACATTTCAATGTCGCCATCACTAAGGCCGTATTTACACTGCAGGTCTTGATGCCCAATTCTGATTTGTTGAAGATATCCAATTTTTTCAATACGATCTTCATTTAAAAGTGACCCATATCTGATAACTACCTTTACACTAAAACGTTAACACAAGGCAGTCCTACTAACCTGATAAACCTTAGGCTGAAAAGGAAGTAAAAACAGTGCAATTTGCAAGGAACGCAGATGAAATGATTGTAAAAGCTTTTGCTTTCTACGCCATCGTTGAAGGTCAGCAAAACGTTGGTTTGAGCCTTCGTTCTCCTTTAAAAAGCATCATGTGATCGCGGTCGGTGTTGATATCATTCACCATGCTATTTCTTTCAATGATGCATGGCTATCGTTGAGAAGGGAATATCCAATCTGTCCATTTACATAAACACAAACACAAGGAGGCTTTAAAAGCAGATAAGTGATTAAATGAGCTTACCTTTTCTGCTGCATGATGATTAAAGTCCCCAGCAAACCCTGTAACCCCATTTAGCTACTTGTTAACAAGCGCATTTTACAAGTAAAAGCTTTTAAAAAAATGTTGTAGAATAAAACTGTTCTTCTGTTAACCTTTGACCTTATTTAAGGCATTAAACCAACAAAATCATTCTAAAAACCCATTGATTTTGGGAAGATGGAATGAGTAGTGCTCATTGCGAGCTGTGAATTCATTTTTGACTTTAAACTAATGCTAATACTGTCCTCTTGTGCAAATGTGCTTTTCAAACAACACGAACACACTTTATTATAAAAGATAATCAATAATGATTCAATCAGCATGTTATACCATTAACAGGCACAGAATCGTCTGTGTTTCTGTATGCATTCTCAACACAAACCTTCACAGCAATAAAACAGCTCTGTGAATCTCTCCGGTGACATGCAAATCATTAAATTAATTATAAATAATCAAAAAGCCAATAATAAAATATCTGTGAAATAAACTATAATTATTATAATTATAACTGAAGAATAATAAATAATTACAGCAATGATAATGTGATTATCTTCAGTCAAACGTGCTTCACTGTATAGGCATGGAAAAGCAGCACAGGCAGGAAGAACATGACAGAGGTTCTATTTTTAAAAATAAACACGAGCAACACTCAGACATCAATCAATGCTTGACAATACGACAATGAATGCATCACATCTGAGGAAGCCAGTGGGTGGAGAAACAAAGAGAAAGGGGAAATGGTTTTCAGTTGTTGTTTTTTTTGTAGGGTATAAACATTTTAGCATTTTCACCCCTTTTTGTTCATTTATTTAAACATTTTATATGAGTTATGCTGCAAAGAGAGTGAGAACTATTATTAAATTTTTGTATTGCATAATAAAATGGTTTCGCATGAGTTTGCAATATATAAATATACACTTCTACTGTTACTTTTGTAATTATCTTTTATTGAATTTTTTTTTTTTTTTTGGCCTTGGTCGAAACATAACCATACAATGTGTGTGTGTGTGTGTGTGTGTGTGTGTGTGTGTGTGTGTGTGTGTGTGTGTCTGTGTGTGTGTGTGTGTGCGTGCTAGCACTGGTTCGACCTACACTATCAGGACACAACGTTTTTATTATACTTATACTCACTTATTGTGGTGTTTATTCAGGTTTCAGGCTATGACACCATGAGTGTGTGTGCGAGTATAATTTCATATTCATAACAGCACTGTATCTTTGGCAAAACAGTGATGTTATGAACTAGAAATCCCAGTACTGTTTAGGATGCAGTCCTTATTTTGTGAATTAATCATTGCTTCACACTTACACGCACAATATTTCCTAGTTTCTTTTCCATGCTGAAAATCAATGGACACATGGATGGACTCCAGTTGAAATTATGCCCATTCATTTAGCTCTTTCCACACATTTGAGTCTGCCGTCTGTGCTGACTTTTTTTTATTGTCTGTGCTGGACTAACATTAGGGATGAGGGAGCATCGACCATGACAGATACCACACAAATACACACACCACCATAAGCCATGCTCTAATGGTTCAGTGACGTAAAGGACAGGTCTGGCTTTGGTGGGAGCGTTAGACTTGGGCAGTTTTTTCCAGTGTCAGCTTGTGTGTGTGTGTGTGTGTATGTGTACTGTCCAGGGTTGCCAGGTTTGCATTACAAAACCCTTACACTCATTCACTATTCCCTACATTACTAAACTGATATAGTTCACTTGAGGGACTGAGTGAAAATTAGAGAGTGAGCTTTTGCATAGTATGTGTTCATGGTGTAATAATCTAATCACTTGAAACTCAACAAACTGGCAGACCCAGTAGTAATGCAAATTATGTATCTTGAACTCTATCATGGAAACTAGCATATATAAACCTTCATTTAATAATCAATTATAAAGGAATCCATATATTTATAATATTGGGTATGATGTATCCACATTGGCGTTTGGAAAATGGATGGATGGATGGTTCTATGAGGAGTTCAATTACATTTGTTAGATATATATTAATAATACCACAATGGTACCACAGTACGTAACTAAAAACTGTTGTGTGGACTTTGTGTTGTTGTGTACCGCTTGTGTCAATTTTTTTTTTACTTACAGTACAGAGTCGCTCAAAGCTTCATGTGAAGATGCTCAACTCAATAAAAACTACTTCCACTACTGGCAAACACATTTTTGGGTTTTGTGTCTATGTATTGTAGGCAAACATCTATTTTTCAGGCTCTGTGCTCTGAAGAAGAAATTACTACTGAATGGGAGACAACGATTCAGCACATGACCGAATTCATAAGCATGAGTGAGCGAATTATTCAAATGATTTGATTATTCAATGATTTAATAAGTCATTTATCGCGAATCTCATTTACCAAAAACACATTGCGGTTGCTTGCAAGTTCCATCAATATCAGCATAGTTAAATGAGTCTGTGTTTCCCGAAACCATAGTTCTAGTGAACATTTCCAAACAGTTGTGTGGATGGAACTGTAGCGGATAGTTCACGTACATCGGCAAGATGTCTGCTAAAGAGCGCTTCTGTCAGGGTTCTGTCACTTTGGTATGGGATTCTGGCGTTTGGTCGACAAAACTCTGACACTGCTCCCTCACTGCGTTTATAGAGTCTCGTCTCATATCTGCTTTCCTTCATGTTCGTGTGCAGTGGGTATGTCACTAGATGCATGCTGTCTCGTCAGGTTTCATGTGAACACGCGGCGATGCGCATCACATTGGCTGTGTGTTCATGTCCTGCCATGATGTAACCCTGCCCGTCTTGTTCCCTTGTTATTCTTGATTATTCCCAACTGTTTCTGCTCGTTATCCTTCCTCCTGTGTCTGTTTAATCCCTTTGTGTTTGTTGTCCGTTGTCTGTCTATGTTGGCTGTTCCCTGTGTCTGTTCTCCCACTCTTTGGCGTGTTTCGTCCAGTTTGTCTGTTTAACCCTGTCAGTTCAGTTTGATTTCCTGTTTGATTATGGTTTTCCCCCTCGGAGACTATGATTTAAAATACATTAAAAAGTATATTATCGTTTTTATGTATTCTTAAATCATAGTCTTAGGTCATACGCTCACCATAATCCTGTTTGAGTAATGGCTGTCTTGCTTGCCATACCATATTACATGCTTGTAGACAGAGAGGCAGAAATGAATTCTCAAAAAACGAAGCCAACAAAAATGCAGGATTGTGGTGGGCCAAGGATAACCACTTGGTGGGCTGGATTTGGCCCTCAGGCCAGACTATCACTGCATTGTGGTCCCTCTCTATCTGCTCTGCTCACACACAAAACCTACATATGTGTCCCTGAGGCCATTTTCTTTCCAACACTGCAGTGGAAATCCCTTGCAAGGTTTGAAAATACTGACAATGGACATGTTCTTGTTTGAGCCGTCATTATGTTGGTGTGTTATTTAGAAACTGAAGCTCCCTCGATTGTTCATAAGAATCCCGTCTAAATAAGCCAATTCTGCCTCGTATTAGTTCAGAATTACAGCCTATTCAGGTCTGATTAGCAGAGCAATTCAGCTTGTCTGTGAAGATGATTACAGTCAATGGCTTTACTGATGTGTGTCTGAGGGCGCACTCTTTTCTGTTTCTATCTCGTTTTCTATCTTATTCTTCTGTTCTTCTCCCAAACAGACATGGATCCCCTCCCACGTCAATTCAGACGATTTGCTTATAAAGAAATAAAGAGAGAGATTACACAATGTCTTACAATGTTTGAATATGTCAACAAGAACAAGACCCTAAACCTAAGTATCATAATTTGGCATAAAACCTTTTCTGTATTTGTTTGTGTGTGTTACAGATATGAATGACATATTAAACTGAGTTTATTGTCGGGGAAACATATGGCGTAAGATTTCAAGTTGTACCTGATCATGTATAAATAAATAAATTAATAAATACAGCTCACACTCTTGCATTGAAAAAGTAACCAGTAAGTAACCATCTAGCAACCATTCAAAATACAGCAACTGAATGTTAACGTTAAAAACCACCTAGGAAACTTTAGCAAGTACGTTTTGTACAACAAACGTTTTTTTTTGTTGTTTTTTTTTTGTTTTAAATAAAATGTAATTAAATGTAAATAAAACTTGCACTTAACTTAATTGAATAATAATTAAAATAATATAATTATTAAAATGCATTAGCATTTAAACTAAATTGTTTAATTAAAATGGGATAAAGAACACAATTTTAAAATTTAAAATACATTTTATTGTGTTCAACCCACCTAATATATTTTACTTAAATTATTAATGTAGTTTTAACACAATTTCATTTAGTTGGCATATCTAACTGGGTTGCGTTTCCCCAAAGCACCGGAAGCCTAAGTAGATTATACAGCCATTGCCAAAAACTGTCTCTTCGATAATTTTAGCCAACAATACTTTTGAGAATGAATGCCCTGGATAGTGGATCTGTAGCTCCTAACAAGCTTTGCGAGAGACTGTCTTAGAAAAGTAAATTTAGGGATTAAATGTTATTTTAATTATAAGGCCAACACAATAAAGTAAAAAATACTAGCATAAATTAATTTAACCTAAACCAACTAAATTACATCAACCCAACTAAAATGATTTATTTTGAATGAACTCCGTTTAATGGAGCGTACAAATTAAATAAGGGTAATTAATTATTTTTTGAGTGGGCTCGATCACAGGGAAAGCAACAACTGACTCAATGTGTTCCTTGAATGCATAAATTTAAATGCATAAATGATTATTTGAACAAAAACAGTTATTGTAGACATTTCCACAAGAGGTACACCTTATTTAGAACTGACCAAAAAAAAAAAAAAAATCAGTGTAAGAAGAGGTAAGAGTGGATGTAAGATGTATCATGTAATACATAAGAGTGTCAATATGGAAGAGTATTGGAAGAATCATTATAGCAAGGAAAAGTCTCTCTCTATGTGGCACCGGTTCAGTTTTTATTGTTTCTTCTTGACTCTTTTTATTTTAATTTAATATAAAGTTTCGCTCCCAACCCCATTTTTCCATACAATTATTTTATTTATTTTTTCCCAAATCCATTATAAACCTTTCATGTAAACCTTAAACTTCAAAAACTACTTCAAATCAAATGTTTGGAGCTGTGACCAATTTACCACAAACATATGCAGATAAAGGCAATGAACAAAATTATAAAAATTACCTTGTAATGTACATATTGAAAGACAAAACTATGCATTTATCCTTTGCCATTTTAATTATGCCTGCAATAAATTTATGTGAAATACATCAAGATGAACAGACGCTTATATGAGAAATATTTCTTTTGCACCTGGTTCAAATAAAGGCCTTTCAATACATTGAAAAGGGAACCCAATGTCACAATATCATCTTTAAAGACAGCAAGGATGTGATAATTGGAATAAATAGAAGTGAATTAAGGGATCAGACTGTGCTACATAATGAGCTAGGAACAAAGAAAGCCCAGACTGTTGAAGCTCATGAGCGCACAGACAGACAGACACACAGCTGGTCCTGAGAGAGCGAAACAGTCTTGTTATAATAGGACTGTGGTCTGCAGCAGACAGCAGGGCCCTTCGATTAGCTTGCTCACTAATGACTCTAACACACCTGACTCCTCAATGTCCTCTTTCCCCTAGAGAGAAACACACTGATAAACACACTGGACACAGTCAACCCAATACAGACACTCAGCGTCAGTCCCATTTCAGCTCACACTTGAAGGGACAGAAAATACGAAGGACTAAAGATGAGACAGATATGCTATGAAATGCTTGACTCAGGGACAAGAGACTTAAAAAGAGATTACAACTGCAACTAGACATGTCATTATGGTATTAAATTATATTAAATAATGCACTTAACAATGCAACTATATCCATTTATTAGGATAAACAGATACACATATAGAATTAGAGATAATTAAAACTATATATAGCTTTATACATATTTATACTATATATATAGCTATATATATTTTATACATATAAATAATATAATATATATATATATATATATATACATATTATTATTATTATTATTATTATTTATTTTATTTTTTTTACACTGCAGTCAGAGGAAAAACAAGATCTCTGTGCAACATTCTTTATTTTTAACCAAGTTTAACAAAGAAAACACTCAGGACCTTCAAAAACATAACACAGAACAACCGGTGTATCAATGCGACTACAACAGACAACTAGACAGGACTAAACACAACACTTAAATACACACTAAGCTGAGGAACTAATGAACAACACACAACTGAACAAAACTAACTTTCAGTAGCCATGGTGACAGAAGGGCAGACACACAACAATAACACTAACCCAACACCAAGCCCAGCGGTGACAAGAGCCATGCATATCCCTTTAAACACAAAACAAAATACTTGAAATTGATACTTTAAAGGGAATGTTCAATTGTGTTGTTCTCAGGTTTGATGTCCATAATACATATCTTTATATATTGATGAATACCATCATGCCACCCAGCCCTAACTCTCTCAGAAAGCAGATTGTGTATGGCTTGTTAACCAGACTCCCTGCGTTGCAAATGTATTGTGACTCAGCTTCTGTGTTTCAGCCAGTGCTCCCCCAATGAGTCTCACTTGTTATTCAATGGATATTCAAAATCAGTGAAGGAAACAATAACTGTGGTTTTTAAAACAGGGTTGTGGCAAGATAACAAGGAGAACTATCTGTGCAGCAATTCAGGGAAGTGGCAGCACGTCAAGCTGCTCACGAGGGCAAAGAAAAACCTTATCTGTGCAAGACTAAGCTTTTTTTCTTTATTGAGCATTTTACAGATGCTTGCAAGTGCAAGGCATTTCTTTTTTTTTACTGGGTCCATCCATCCATATCTCCATTCATAAAACATCTGATGAACAAAACAAAGAAAATGCATTTTTTACAGTGGTTCTACACCATGCTTTAACAATAAACACTAAAAGATCACTTGCTTTTGCCAAGGTTTTGCTGCAATGAATAGTCTAAAGAGTTTTGATTGAGGTACTTGCATGAAATTGAATACACATTTTTATTATTTTTCACAGAAATTCTGACATTTTACAGACACAAATCTTTAAAAGCGATATTTTAATATACATGTAGTTTCCGACATTCTCTGTAAGACCAATCACAACAGAATGGGCCATCTGACCAATCAGAGCAGTGAAGTCTTGCAAAAAGGAGAGGATTAGAGAGACTAAAGCTTTGAATGAACTGCTTTTACACTCTTTGAGAAATTAGATGATGTATACTACGAGAAAGTGTTCTTAGGAGACCTCCAAAACTAAACGAACTAAATTAGAAACCTAGAAAAAGTGCATAAAAGGGGCACTTTTACTATAACTATGTGTGCATTGACACTTTTGACAGACACTTTTATCCAAAGTGACTTGACATTCTAATCAGTTCTTTCTTTCCCTGTTGATTGGACCTATGACCTTGGCGTTGCAAGCACTACTGTTTGAGCTATATGAAAGCCTGTTAGCTACTAACCACCACTTGTGGCTCCTCTGGGTTCACAAACAAGCAAGCATTCTTTGTTGTAGGAGAGTTTTTGTGTACCTCTCCATAAACCGGCATTGGGTGTAAAGGGTTCAGCTGGTTCAGTGAAAAGAAGCTCCATTTCGCTTTCCATTTTGTCTGTGCATAAAGAAAGAAACATAATTGGAGAGATTGGTATTTTCAAAGAAAGAAACAAAAGAGGTATGTTTCCTCTATCCAATAGTGAGCATCTGCGCCTAATGGAGTCACTTAGTGGTCACTCATTCTCAAGGTCGATTTGTCAATCTGAGTGAAAGGGAATTGAGCTCGCTGATAGCAGTCTTTTAAAAGTCTCTCCAGTCAGAATAATTGTTTCTCTGCATAAAATGGCACAGCAGTCGGGACGACTCCTCTCAGCATGATTCCTCTGTTTTTCCTTCCTGGAAGGGAACACCGCAAATGATCACTACACCTCCATGTTCTGCCATCTAAACTATGCTTTAAGAGCTAGATGTCTCGAGGTGCTAAAGCAAACCAAACTATTACTTATTCTTCTTTATATCTATTGTGTTATGTGTGTCAGTAAGTTGTAATGAAAAAGAAAACTAGACTTGTATAATGTCAACAAAATGTCACTTTACACCGTATTCGAGTTTCAGAGGATTTCCAAGGCTTTTTAGACTTACATTACCCAAGGCAATTCTTTATTTAAGGCTCAAATTATCATTTACTCATTATCATTGACAAACCTGTATTTCTGTCTTCTGTGAAAAATAAAATGAGTTAGAATTCCATGAAACCACTGACTTGGCTTATGCATTGTGTTTTAAGATTTTATTTGACACTCCTATGTGAAGAGGAGACCGAAACGTAATCAGACCCTCCACTTCTGCACACAAATGTTTTACTCAAAATTATAACTTTGCTGTCTCAATATACAGTGCAAGAGGTTTGACATCAACTGTCAAATGCAATTAGCTCAAGCATGTTTTGTGACTGATTGCAACATGTTGAGTTTGAATGAATTTAAATGAGATATGAGAGACGTGGCAATTTTTCAGCAAATAACAACAACTTTCTCTTTTCTCAAAAACAGCTATCATATGGCTTCAGAAGGCATGATATATAGTGTATAATGCAACGTTTATGCTATTCGCTCTGCTCTGCTCTAGCTGTTGTTACCCTTGTACCTGCAAGAACAAAATAAAAATGTGTATACAAAAGATTCATAAAATAAAGGTAAGTAAACAATGACAACATGGGTGACTGAACTGCACTACCATTCAAGTTGAAAGAAGCCTCTATGCTCACTAAGGCTTCATTTATATGATCAAAATACAGTAGAAACAGTAATATTCTGTAATAATATCAATTCAAAGAACTATTTTCTATTTAACTATATTGTCAAATGTACTTTATTTCCCTATGTGTCCAATGATCCTTCAGAAATCATTGTAATATGTTGATTTGTTTCTCAGGAAACACAACATAATATTGAATGTTGCATAATATTTTTTGTGGAAACCATGATACATTTGTTTCAGGATTCTTTGAGGAATTTTTAATTCTATAACAGTAGAATCTATTGTATTTCACAGATAGCTGGTGTGACATTTTAATTGCAGTTATTTGCATGCAGTGTTATAGCACCCAATTCACACCCAAAATTTGTGTTGTAAACACACATTGCATCCTTGCTAAGTTACAGGACATTTTGCTGGTACTTAAGAGTATCACTACATCACCAGGCAGCCGAGTCGCCTCTTTAAAATGCCAAAAGCATGTTTCATTACACCTCGAGTCTGCGTATATGCTCCATAACCATCTGATAAATTGCTGCAAATCAGAAGTACACAAACAATATATTTTAATACATAGAAGGTAGGCATATTGTTGCAATGCAAACAAAAACAATGACTTTATTTTAAATACTAACAGTGCTACTTAAGAATATTTAGGGGCTGGTGGAACTTTATTGTGGGTGATTAATGAGTAAGACTGGTGAATTACATCATATGAATTCAGCCTTGACTCTGAGATCACTCAAGAACTTTTTTACATTCATTCTGGAGTAACATTCAGTGTTTTACAGATGAATTCATTCTGTTCATTTCTAATTGAATCATCCAGCGACCACTAGATTCTCCACCCTGATCACTGTCTAGGAAACGCAACATTTTGCTTTGCTCACTCTCTGAGAACAGGACATTTTTACAGACAATGTCATGTGCACAGTGTGATTTGAGCAGCGGGTATGATACCCTTGTGCAGTTTTCTGTCAGACAGCATCAAGTATTTCAGTGAAAATAACGTTTTGCAGTTATTTGCAAAGACAATGACTTAATTTTAAATGTACACATTTCAACGTTTAAGTAGTGATAAGTGAATAAAACTGTGCTGAATTATAGTGCATTTGCCTCTTGATTCTCCACCTTGATTTACTTTATTTATTTTTGTCTAGGAATTGCAATGCATTGCTTTCCTTGTTTTCTACAAACAGCAGTTTGATGATTGAGAGTGATGGTACCCTTGTACAGTTTTCTGTCAGACAGCACCAGATATTTAAGAGAAAAAACTCACAGGACTCTCTGAACTCAACAGTTCCAGAAATCTAGAATCTGGTAAGTGTCACAGACACAAAGACAGATTGGTTGAAAGACAAGTTCATATGCCTTGCGCACAAAGAAAATGTCTTAATTTTATGCTGCTATTTAAGCACATTTAGGGTCTAGTTAAACTGGATTAATGAATAAGACTTTTCTGAATTAGTATGCACTGTGTGACTGCGCCTTAGACAATTGATATATCTCCATATTGTCTGAGAACTGAAATGCCTTGCCTTGCTTTGCTTGTTCAGTACGAACTTCAATTTACAGACAATTTCACATGCACAGAGCGATTTCAGCGGCGGGCACGATACCCTTGTGCAGTTTTCTGTCAGAAAGCATCAGATACTTAAGGGAAAAGAACTCACAAGACTCTCGGAATTCAACAGGTCCATAAATCTAGACACCGCAGAGTGAGACAGAGACATTGACAGACTAGTTGAAAGACAAGTTTAGATGTAAAACCTCTCATAGAGCAACTGAGGGACTGCGAAGGGTTTCATACAGCTACACAAACCGAGATAAAGGAGCAGATATGTGGAAATCTCTCTACTCAGCGGGACAACCTTTGTAAGCATTGTAAGAGTCTACAACCAAAAAAGCACAAGTACACTTAAGCAAAGGGGTTGACCGTTCATCTTTATCTTATCCCTTGCTCAGCATGTGTTTTATATTTGTGTGTGTGTGTGTGTGTGTGTTTTCTGAGAGGATTAAATTCATGCCCCACTGAGGGTTACACACCATCTGGATGGGAGGTGACCCTGAGTGGGGAAGGGGCACGTCTGGAGCTGTTAGGACGTTGATGGTGTGTGTGTCCAATAATACTACACTCCTATCCAATAACGTTACAATTCGATGGAAGCATGCCGAGTGTAGCTCCTCCTGCTGAACTAAGCAGTCTGGGGATTTAACCATTCAGGGAAATGGGAAGACCCTATATGTGATCGTTTCGCCTGGCTGTCCCCATGTGCCTGTCTCCTTCTCGCTCTATTCATGACCATATGTTTGGACGCTGCTCTGTCGCAGCTGTACACCTGCTTAATTAATCTCTGATCACTCCCAGTTCCAGCAGAGGTGGAGCTGTCCCAATGAATCAATATGAACAACTGCTTCCTTGATGCAATCACACTGATTATCAGCGAAGACTCGCACGGAAAGCTCAGACATTGCTAAAGGCAAATTAAAAACACTTGAAAATGGAAACATCCGAGACATCCAAGACATCCGGAGAAGTTTATTGGAAGTTCTGTAGAAAACTCTTATCAGGCATTAAGTTGTCTCATTCCCAGATAATTCTGAAAGTAAACATAGGTGGTATTTAGTTTTAATGTCTTTCCCATATGATCACAAGAAACAAAAGGTTCAAAATTGGTTTTGTGATCCAAGCAATCTTGAATATTTTGATACATTTTATTTTAATGCTTTTGTCGCCCTTTATGATCTCCAAGCTTAGTCTCAAAGTCTCTGCTGATAGAAAAAGAGTGACAGTATTAAGGAAGCTGTTGATTCCGGGGATTCCCTGGGATAACTCCCAAAGATTAATTTAGCTGGTTCTGAAATGCCTGTGATCACATTTATAGTCCTGTTTACACCTGGTATTAAGATGCATTTTAGTCGATTGGATTACACATGAACGACGGTAAACACAGGTGTAAACGGGTCCTAAAACATTTCGAGCTTGTCACCTTTCAAACATTTTTCAGAGGTTGTCGTAAACGCATTCGACCGGATTGCTTTCCTTGTGTAAACTCTCACGAGGTTAAGTGTTTTCAAACAAAAGACCGGCTACTCTCTTCCTACTGAATTAATGTGTAAACATTCTGAAAAGTGCGCTGGCCAGAAGGGATTTAAGCAAGTTTGGTTTGAAGACAAAACACGTACCAAGCACAATGTTATCTCACCATTCGTAACTTCTAACACCCGCTCTCTGCGTTTGGTGTCGTATTGTGGCGGTCAGAGCAGAAATGAAAGCTGATTTTGTCCATATGTTTTTCCATCCTCTTTTGTCCATTAGATCAAAAGATCTGGAAGAGAGAGAGAGAGAAAAAACATGCATTCACCCACACATAAACCCTCCCCTTAAAGAAATCAGGAAACAAAATTGGAAATAGACAGATGAAAACACCAGGTTTAAACGGGATTGTGTTTCCCTCGTCTTCTTTTGATCCGATCAACCAAAAAGCATCTTAATACAAGTGTAAACATGCCTATGCAATGTTGCATAAAATACGAAATGTTTCAAGAGTTTTTAAATATTTTTTAAGACAAAACACACTGATTAAAGATATTTATTTCAAGTAAATTTATCTTATCTCGTTTATTTTATTTTATTTTTTAAAAGTGAAAATAAGACAAAAGCAATCATTAAGAAAGGTTTTTTTTTTTTTTGCTTTTTTTCAGAGTGCTACAATATGGCTCTGAAAAGGCCGAGACAACAACCACAACCAAGTATGATGCTGTATAAAGTATTTATGAAGGCTACATCCGCTTTGCAAGATTAAAAAGATGGATATGGTGAAGGACAGTGATGGGCAATAAATACCCTGTCCCGTCCTGAAGGACACCCCATTGAAATCTTCAAGCGTAGAGACACATGATGTCATCTTTTTCTAAAAATAGTGGACAAAACCTGAACAAGGTCACGAGAGAAGGAATAAGACATCTCATTATACTGAAAAAGTGCATATCTTAAACTTAGAAAATAAGTTTTCAGAAAGGTAAAACTTCACTTATTTTCTGACAGACTATGAAGATTTTTAAACTCCTAAAAGAGTCTTGCAGGTACACTTTAAGAGAACCATTATTCCACCTCGCATTCATGAAGTGTAGGTCTTGTTATTTGTGATGCAGGAGAAATAAGAATGGAAAAGTTAACCTTTCACATGAGTGATGGCCGTCAAGACATACTGCTCCTTCCATGACAAACCCCTATCTTTAAAGGTTACATATCACCATCTATATTTGCCTGTCACTTTATGAGGGCAGGAGATGGAGGTGAGTGTAAAAGACTCCATCCTGAATTCAATCATTCAGCCATCATGCCAACTAAATAAAAAGTTTTCCTGGCGGCAACACTGCACCAAAATAATAATAATACAATTTCCTACTTTTCAACCAAAATACTATGCTTGTAATATAAGCTGTAGTTAAAAATAGTAATAATTTAATTAGAAGAAGAAAAAAACAGAATAATTTCCCCCAGTGGCCTCAGCCCACTGCTGTATATATATATTTTTTTGTTTGTGCATGCTCCCCATATGTATCAGTGCTATGAGAGAGCAGCAGGAATCCCTAAAAAATAGGTCAGCGTTAACGGAGACCTGCCACTTCTGAGGAGCAATGGAGGTTTAAATATTTCACAGAAGTGCAAATAAATAAATAACGCAAGATTAGTGTATGTGTGGGGGGATCATGATCTAAATAGGATGTTGAATTGGACTGACAGGAAGAGGAATATACGGAATCGCAATTCAAATAACATAAGGGACATTTCATTAGCTTCACGTTTCACAACAAAACATAAATCAGTTTTAGATTTTGACTATTTATCCCTATTCTTACACACACATACTCCCACATTGTATTTTTTTCTTAACTTATATGTATGTAAATAGACATGTCTCTGAACATATTAAAACCAAATTTCAATTTTCAAATTCAATTTTTTTTACAACAATTAAATCAGTTAATAAAACGTTTGATTTGGCTATAAATGAAACCATATGTTTCAAAACATTGCCAGAGAGCTTCAGAAATACATATTTGTTTGATGTTAGATAAAAGCACTATGGGAAATTAATAAAATCAAAGTTGGATTCCTCTTAAAGTTAAAAAGTGCAGTTAAAAAGCACTGAATAGAACTCTTGCAACAAAGGGAGAGAGAGAGAGAGAGAGAGAGAGAGAGAGAGAGAGAGAGAGAGAGAGAGAGAGCACAGGACATCTGCAAATGTATCAGTTTGGAAAAGACACCGTTCCCGTGAGACGCTGAGAACGGGATGATTAGCATATTTCTACGATGACCGAACATAACGTCGCTTCTCTGAGGGACTGACGGAAGCGAGGGAGGGGTGAGGGGAGGAACGAGGGGTGGAGGGGGGAGGCTCCATCTCTCTAATGTAGTTGATGAAGATCCCTCACTCCGGAGACCTGACAGGGGTCGCACTCTCTCCAATCACGCGCGCCACAGACCGCAGAGCCGTGAGCCAGTCAGCAAAGCGCTCCCTCATTCCGCTCGGTCTTTTTCTCTCTGACCAGCTCACTCACTGTCACTCCATCCCTCTCTCTCTCACACACACACACACACACAATCGCTCGTGCTCTGTTCATTCTAAAACCGCAGGGACGTATACTTCAGCACTCTCGCCCGCGCTCTCTCTCTCTTACGCGCGCGTGCTCGCTCAACCTTTTTTCTTTCCTCACCGGCGGCACGCGCATCTGTCCCCGCTTCTGCACAGGATGCACAAGAACGATAGACTCCTGAAAGAGAGAGTAAATGAGAAAACAAGGAAGGCAAGGTGAAACGAGGAATGAAAAGAGACTGGCAGATGAAGGAAGAGAGTTTGTGAAGCGTTTGGAATTTACTGACTTCAAGTCTCCATCCATTTTCTTTTGGCCGGTTGAAAAGGACTCAATTAAGGTAGGATATGTCAGTGAATGTATATGAGTGTGTTTGGCTGATGTGGACTTTCTGAGCAGGTCAGTGCTGCCGGGGAGAACTCATAACTCTTGTGTTATGATGGTGTGTGTGTTGCGTTCTGCTAAATCACTGACCTGTCAGCATCCTCAATTATCAGCGTTTATCCCTAATCGTATGTAAGCTGCAATACTTTCAGTGCTTAGAGTCCAGAAGGAAACAAATCAGCGATTAATCCCTGCACCCATAGAACAGTTTCTGCCCTCGTTTTGGAAAGCAATGGGAGTTTGATTGTGGAGGCTGAGGGAAGGACAGACTTTCAGGTGAAAATCTGGCTTGACGTTTGCAGAGATTGGAGTGGAAGTCCTGACTGCAACCCACCAGTGCAAACACTCATACCTGGAGTGTTTGTGAGTGTGAGCCAACATTTACATATAAAAGCAGGTGTGTGCTTCATTTCGTACTGCCACAAAGTAGTTAAACACTGGTTTAAGAGCTCTGCCAAGAGACATTTTGGCAACATCAAGGACCTGCTTCAAGTGCTTTTGAGGGGCTAGAAAAGACAATTTACTAGCAGCGCTGGATACCTCAAGTGGCTCTAAAATGCAGGGTTGCTCTGACAGTTTGTTCCCAGATGAAACAGCAGTGCAATGAACAGTTTCAGCATGTTGTGAATTATGAAAAAGAATGAGACTTAATCCATATAATGCACTTAAGTCAAGTCTTTGTGTCTCACACATCATTCTCGTACTATTAATGGAGATATTCATGTGCACAGTGCTGGGGTCTGGTGTTTATGTACATATTAATTTAATCCAAAAGAGATTATGGACTTTGTAACATGCGAGAAGGATTAGACCTCAAGTGGTTTCTGTTTTGCTGATGTATATGAATAACACAGTGGAAAAAGAAGAAGGAAAAAAAGCACTCTAATGTATTTCTTTGTTTTTAGTGAGGCAGATGTGCCATGCTGATATGGATAAACAAATGCAAGACTTATGTTATAACTGAGAATGCTCTTTTGACCTTTATAATAGCCTGACAAAAAAAGAGAAACAATAATAATAATAATGATGATGATGACGAAGACAAAGATAATAAAAAAAAAACAACTACAATAATAATAATATTAATAAGTTGTTCTTGTTTTTGTTATTATCATTATCATTATTATTATTATTATTATTATTATTATTATTAGTAGTAGTAGTAGTAGTAGTAGTAGTATATGATTTAAGGTTTGGACATATCTCGATATACATTTTTAACATTTAAACCTAGAAATAAGTCTTGGAGTTTGATAATTATATATATAAAACAATAATACAATATTTGAAATTAACCACGTGAACTCATTTACACAATAGACCAGATGTTCTTGCTTCCACTGAAGCACAAAATGTTTTTTTGGAACATTTCAACATGCTGGAGAACATTATCATCAGGTTTTCCTCTTGTTGAGTTAATTTACAAGTTCATAAATCATAATTCAAATCAAATTGTTATACTAATGATGCAATTTATAAGGAATAACATTATTAAATTACAAAAAATACCAAACAGATCAAGTTTTTCACAAGTGGTCTCAGACTCTTTATAGGAGTTGCATTGGTTTAGCATTATTTTTGCTTGTGAGAAACACTTTAGACACTTAAAAATAGTAATGCAGACGTATTGTGGCAGCTGTAATGTGTGTGTATATGTGCTGGGGGTGGTGTGGCATAATCCCTTTTGGATAGTAAAATCCAGTATCAGCATTTCTAGAATAAACCACAAAGTAGAAAAATTTTGTTAAAAATAATAGGAGGTGATCTGTGACATCCACTTAAATTCAGACTCTGCCTCTAGCTGTCATAAATCAGAGGATGTGATGTGCCAGGAATACAACACAATATCAGCCCATCTCTAACTATGTTATCCACCTATTTTCATTTGATCTGTTGCGGCATTGCGAATGTCCCATGGTAAAAAAAAAAAGCTGATCCCGTCCATCTGTTGAAGGTTGCACGGATTTGTGGGACACTCTAGGACAAAAAAAAAAAGAATAAAAGATGAATGCACAACAGTCAGTGGACAGAATTCAACTCGCAGATGAAGCCGAAACGAATCCTATCTTTTCCCTGGATCAAGCCAGCCTTTAAAAGACAGGAAACACCAGGCTTCAATCAGTGTCTGAAATCAGTAGGCAGGGACAATTCAAAGATCCCTTCTGAACTTTAGAAACCAAGAGCTGGCAGGTCTTGAGTTTGCTTTTTGTGACAGAGATCAGAGCAGACAGAAGAAGAAACAGAGCTCCCAGTGATCTGAGCTTCTGGTGGAAAAGCTATGTCCCAACAAGAGTCTGATTCCCCTGAGTGAGGCATAGCAGATGCA
Source organism: Rhodeus uyekii (assembly GCA_037043235.1). Lineage (NCBI taxonomy): Eukaryota > Metazoa > Chordata > Actinopteri > Cypriniformes > Acheilognathidae > Rhodeus > Rhodeus uyekii. Next base: position 260,910 of record JAWRVZ010000085.1, read on the forward strand.
CTAGCATTGGGGTTTAATGAGGAATCCTCTTTTGACCAGTTGGTAACACCAGAGACAGACAACTCACAGACAGACAGAGAGAGAGAGAGAGAGAGAGAGAGAGAGAGAGACAGCTTTGAGGGTGAGCTAAATGAGGTCTAATCAGCTCAAAGCAGATGGGAACCCTGAGACGGAGGGGATCTGGAGCGCAAGATTTGACATGTCCCTATGTCCTTCTCATCAAAATTCAGTTAGAATTGAGAGGGAATGATGACATAAAGTGGCATAGGTCCAGGGACATGAACACAAGGGTCAATAACATTATTTGAATTTGTGTGTGTGTGTGTGTGAGTTCAATAGATCTAAACATCCAGATTAACCTTGAACATACCCCTATACTATTCCCATAAAACCTCGAGCCTATCCATTTCCATAAAATTACCAAATTAAACACCATATCATGGACCAAAGGGTTTTACTTTCTCTTTTTAAATGAAATAAATGAATTCAACACACTATGTAGACATGCTTTGTTCCCAGTCCAGCCAGACAATTATGGAAAAAAGCTACAAATGTGAGACATTCAGAAAGCACATAAACATAGAGCTCCATGACAAATTGGTAAAAGATCGTAATCTTGACTCAAACACTCACGCAATCTTATTCCTAAAAGACAACGATTCGGCTGTGTCTGTTAAACCTTTGACAAAACCATACAGGAACATTAAAATCTTTGTTTTCGATGCTCCTGAGCCAGTGAGAGCAGATGTCATGTTTAGGTACGAAACAGCTTCACAAACATTGTTTTCAAAGAGACAGTATTGATATCCCTGTGGCACAATCCTCCCCTTCAGTTCTTGGTAATACCCTTATTAACACAAATGACAAATGGTCATGAAGAATGAACTGTTTCTGCTGCAAGAGACCTTTAACACTGTAAGTAGAATTCAGAGAAAAGAAAATGCCAAAGTGTATGATATTCGCCCAGAGATACTTCTCAACACGTCTTTTACACACTATACACTCCCTTGACCCTCCAAAGCATCAAGTTCCTCATTTCAACCATTCCAGTAGCTCTTTTCATTCACACAAACCTGAGCCGCTTATCTCAAGTTCTCTCTTAAAGTGATCTCAATGCATAATGCAGCTGAATAAGCTCTCTCTTTAAAGAAAACCATCGCTGATGCAGTGAAAGAGCACTGAGGGAGTGAATGACTGGGCAGTGCTGTACAGAGGAGGATATCCTCTCTGGTGTGCCGCACGGCGCCGTAGGCTGCAAGAAAGATCCATGGTAATCCCATGTACTTATTGTGTGATTGACGAGGGCCTTTAGATATCCTGGAGAGTGAATGGGTGGCAGAGAGGTGATGCGACAGACCAGCTGAACCCTTCTAATGCCAAAGTAAACAAGGCTTTAGATAGTTCAAGGAATAGTTCATCCAAAAATGACAGCTCTGTCCTCATTTACTCACCCTCATGAAGCTCCAAACCTGCTTGACTTTCTACTGCAGAAAACAAAAGGGAAAATTGTGAAGGTTTTCTATGCTCCTTTCCATTAAATAAAAAAGGGCACTGGAGCTTTCAACCTTAGAAAATCAGTATCATAAAAGTGTTTCATGCCATTCTGCACAATAGGTGATTGGAAAAGTGACCGCTCTTTAACTCGTTATTCACTGACAATCTTGGCATCTAGTCCCAATGCTATTGGGAGTGTTAGGAAATATCCAGATGCGGCTCTGGGGGCGTTTAGAAGAATATGTAAATATGGGATGCTTGCATTCCCCTCAATAATAAAATAAACACAACTAAAATGACAGAAGTGCAGTTTACATTTTTTTTTTACATGTATGCATTTGGCAGATGCTTTTATCCAAAGCGACAAGCATTGCATTCAAGGAACACATTGAATAAGTTCTTGCTTTCCCTGGGATCAAACCCATGACCTTGGTGTTGTAAACACCATTTCTCTACTGTTTGAGCTACAGGAAAGCTAAGTTAAAGATAGGATAGGATAGGCGATTTTCGGGAAGGCTAGCAATAGCGAGCTAGCTTTGAAAGAATAAGATCCATCCCTCCCTTCAGAGTGCCTCCAAAGCCATGCCTCTTCCAAAACACATGAATACACACAGCAGGGAGTCAAATTATGGTTAAACTACCTCATGATTCAAAGCACAAAACATTACAATAGTAATGAGGATGAATAGCATAAACAACCACCTGACTGCTCCAGGTTCATTTTCAGCATTGATAGTTGTTTTGCCATAGAAACGCATTAATTGCAAGTCATGAATGCAGCATAAGCTGGTTGTTTTGGTGGTTGTTTCCAACTGTAAGGCGGCTGCTGTTTCGGTTGTGCTCTGTGACTGACACCTGTCTAACTTTGCATAGCATGAAATACGCTGTTGACGTGTGATGTCTGCGCGAGCAGGGTGTGCAGAGGTATGGAAATAAATGTTTACAGGCAGGAAGGACATTGTATCGTAACCCTCGGAATGAGGTCAATGATTGAACAAACATGTTATGGTCCTATGCCTTCCACGATATATATATATATATATATATATATATATATATATATATATATATATATATATATATACATACAATGAAACCATGTTAGTGATTGCTATCGGATTTGAAGAGACTTTCAACAAGCATAATAAAATGTTTTTGAAGCAAACCACTTGCCCAGCCTTTTAGAAAGCATCTGATGTTATGAAGTCTGCGATTCATAACTCTAGTAATGTCACGTCACATTTATTCATATAGCACTTAATACAGTGTTCTGCATTAAAGCAAGCGGCTTTACAGTGTTAAACATGAAAAAAAAGGGTTCAATGTCTCTTTCAGTTAGAATTACAACTTCACTTCATGCTAAACGTGGCTTTCTGTTCATGATTTTATTTGTGAAAGTCTGACAGCGCCAGAATGAACAGAAGAAAAGAGGCGTCAAAGAAGCACATGTTGTGTCCCAGAGTACACGCAAGTAAAACATTTCCATAAAAGCTGTTTTGATCTCCCTAAAACAAACACCAAATGACCACCATTTTGGCATCTTTTTGTTCAAAATAAAATTACACCATGCTATTATTTTATAGAATGTACTTATTTAGTACATGTAGTGTACTAAATAGTGTACAGTATAGTACAAAATATCCACTGGATTTAGTTTATGATTTTTCAGTGCTTTTTCAATGCTTGAAAGCTCCGTTCTGCATTTATTGCAGATGCATGGAGAAATCTCAACCAGAATATCTACAGAAAAAAAGAGAAAGCCTTACAGGAAAGAACATAAGGTGACAATTTGCAGTTTTAGGTGAACTATGCCTTTTAGTTCTTTATTTCTTTGTTGTAGTTATTTTAATCCCTTCCTGCATCTGGCATCTTCCTTCTTGCTCTACTGTCTCTGCTCTTTTCTCTTCACCCATGTAATTTTAATGGAAGGACAGTGCAGCTGCTCTCACCCTCCTTCGTGTCCGCAGTGATGATAGCTCCTGGTATTGAACTTGGGTGTGTGCGTGTGTGTATCTGAGTATCCATTATCATTTTCAACCAGAGCGAAAGATCCGACCAGATCACTCATCCGGATATGCCTGCCATCAACACTCAGTGCCGCAAACACTCCTGCGGAGAGGCCTCTGCCTGACGCCGATCAATAATTGAGATTATTTGGATTCCCTTCACCTTGGGCTTCATGTAGTTTAAAGCTTCAATAAAGGGACTCATTTCTACACTGTTTTATCACGGGCAGAGCTGCTTGAGTGTGTGCGTTTGTGTTCCTGCGTCTGCTCATACGCAATTGAGATGTCACCTTGGTGTGGATATATCTGTGGCTGCCACGACATTGTTACTACTATTCTGAAAGTGTTGAACCATATAAATACAACAATTCCAAAGTCCAATCTATTCAACTAATAGCAGCGCAAAAAGAAAAAAAATAAAGAAAAAGAGAATAAGACTTATTTTGTGCCGTTTCAAGGTTAAAACTCAAATGTACCATCTCTGTTCGAAAAGCTGTTTGAAGGCAATTGAAGGCAATCCCATAATGCTTTGCAACAACCTACAAATATGGATGGCAGATAGAGTGAAATAAATGTTAAATATAAACTTAAACTGGGCTTGATGTCTAAAACCAAACAAAAATAGATCAATTGTTCACCTTTTTACTGTTTTTTTTGTTGCTCAGCTGGTAGTGTGTGATTCCAGTAATGTCAAAGATTCAATCCCGAGAATCCTTCTATTTAAAACATACAATACTTTCAAAGGTTTCAAGTAAGATTTTGAGGCCATACATATACGAATTAAGGCCAACAAGTTATATATTGGTCTCTTCAGACCAGAGAATCTTATTTCTCTCCATCTTGGAAACCTTCAGGTGTTTTTTTTTAGCAAACTCAATACAAGCTTTCATGTGTCTTGCACTGAGGAGAGGCTTCCGTCGGGCCACTCTGCCATAAAGCCCCGACTGGCTGCAGTGATGGTTGACTGACTACAACTTTCTCCCATCTCCTGACTGCATCTCTGGAGCTCAGCCACAGTGATCTTTGGGTTCTTCTTTACCTCTCTCACCAAGGCTTCTTCTCCCCCAATTGCTCAGTTTGGCCGGATGGCCAGCACTAGGAAGGGTTCTGGTCATGCCAAACCTCTTCCATTTAAGGATTATGGAGGCCACTGTGCTCCTAGGAACCTTAAGTGCAGCAGATTTTTTTTTTTTTTGTAACCGTGGCCAGATCCGTGTCTTGCCACAATTCTGTTTCTGAGTTCTTCAGGCATTTCCTTTGACCTCATGATTCTCCTTTGCTCTGACATGCACTGTGAGCTGTAGGGTCTTATATAGACAGGTGTGTGGCTTTCCTAATCAAGTTCAATTAGTATAATCAAACCCAGATGGACTCAAATGAAGGTGTAGAACCATTTCAAGGATGATCAGAAGAAATTTACAGCACCTGAGTTAAATATATGAGTGTCACAGCAAAGGGTCTGAATACTTAGGACCATGTGGTATTTCAGTTTTTCTTTTTGAATAAATCTGCAAAAATGTCAACAATTCTGTTTTTTTCTGTCAATATGGGGTGCTGTATGTACATTAATGTGGAAAAAAGGCTCTAATATAACAAAGAGTGAAACATTTATGGGGGTCTGAAAACTTTCCATACCCTCTACACATGTTCACATCTGTGCACTTTGTGAGACGAACTGCGGTGTATACAGCATTTAAAACCAGTCCATTGAAGTTTGTATGTAGTAAACAGCAAGGTAGTACACTAGGAATTGGTGTGGTGCCACTCTGTTTTCTCTAATTTCCATCACTTTTCACACTTGAGTCTTTTTCCTTCTATGTTAAACCTCCTAGCGTTTTCCTATCGTTCTCCTACCGTTTATGTTGAATTTATAACCCCTCACTGTCACCCTCCACCTGTCACCCACACATACACAAACACACACAGACTCACACACACATACACATACACACTTGCTGTGAGACAATCAGCAGAAGGGGGCCTAAACATCTCAAATTAAAGCCTGGCTGTGATGGATGGGCTCCTATCTGACAGAGATATTGCACCTGTTTCCCCCCTGAATGATAGCCACTTCTCCCCATCGTTTATATTGATTTGTCTCCATGCTCCCTGCTCGTTTCCAGCAGCTTCTCGTACACACACTACTACATGGCAGTAGCATGAACAATCGTGCTTTGACATATCTGCATTCTAGCTTATAATTTTGCTCTGATATATTTTGTGTAATACCAGTCAAGATATAAACACTTCCACTGAGCGTCAAACATGTTCCACAAATATTTAAAAGAACATTTCTTTCCATTTTTAAACCTTTCTCTTCTTCTCAATCCTTTTTTTCAAGGATTTGCAGACAGTGAAGATCTCACGTTATTGCATTTCCATTGAGAGGAAAAAAAGCAACAGAAGGTGGGAAGAAGAGAAATCCTTTGCCAATGCAGAGGTGGCTTGGAAGAAGAATAAAGGAAGTTAAAGACAAAAATAAATACTTTTGCATTGTGAAAAGACAACATGAAATCAAAAAGGACAAATTTTCAAAACAAATCAAGTTGAGTTTTTAATACACATTTGTGGTGTTTTTGTGCATGATTTACCAGATGTTTTCTAAAGAAAAGAGAAAAAATACCAAAATGCATTCTCAGCTTTTGAAACAACTATTAGTAATATTAACTAATTATTGTTTTACTTGGCTATTTCACAATCATTTTACAACATTGCAAACTCTCCATATATTATATCAATATTGTTGAGCTTTAGTGTTCTTTGGTTATCTTTTTTCAAGTGATTCCAGGAAGCAAGATTGACAGCTAAACTAGTATTATTGTTAGTTATTCACCAATTCTCTCAATTCATTCAAACCCAGACTGATAAAATAAAGTCTCACCCTAGAGTATGTACCACTAAATATTCTGTTTTGGTTGTAAATGTCACATTATGGAAATTAAATAATTGGGATCACCATTTCAAGTGATTGTGTCATTTGCATTCTTCTCCTTCCACGGTTCATTTCTGTTCTCCAGCATGTGATTCTGTGCTGTGTCGTGCTGCTTTCACATGATGTCTCTCCTGTATAAACCTTCCTCTTTTCTTTCTGTGGATGCTGTGTGTGCAGTGACATTATTATACACTTGTTTTGTCCTCATACTGTTACCTAATATCACTGCATGGCTTTGATACTTTTCGAGTTTTACATAATCCAATTATTTTATTTTCAGTTGCAACAAACTGTATTTTATTATGATTTTTATATTATTTTTTTTGTCTGTCAGAGGACAGTGCCATTCGGATAGCCGATGGGTTCAGGCTGTAGAGGGAGTTTTAAATATATTCATGGGTTTTCCTGGGACGAAGTGAAACCCACACAGTGAAACAACATCCAGACAGAAACAAACTGGCTGAAGTCCTGCCAGAGTCATGCAGAAAATGCTGCCGCTACAGCAGGGGACAGAAAATGTGTGAGCACTCGTGTGTAAAATAGAAATAGAGTTTCCATGTGTATGCATATACTGCCACATATACTGCATTTAGATCAATCTCAGCATGACATGCTTTGAAATCTATGTGCATTGACATAAAGTCTACATGGACAAGTGGACAGATGGGCAGATAGATAGATAGATAGATAGGTAAAAAATATACTATCTGCCTATCCATTCGTCTATACATCTATCCAATAGATGGATGGATGGATGGATGGATAGATACTCTGTTAGTATTTCATTTATAAACCTTATGACTTTTTAGACAGACAGACAGACAGATGTACATTTGCAAATGCTTCGGATAAAAATGTCTGCCAAATGAATAAAAGCACAGACAGATGGATAGATAGATAGATAGATAGATAGATAGATAGATAGATAGATAGATGGATGGACAGGCAGATCTATCTAGCTATCTGTCTATCCATCTATCTAACTATTCATTGGATGGATGGATGGATGGATAATTGGTACTTTGTTTATAAAAAATTATGAATTTGAATACAATTATGCCTTGACACTTGAAACCAGAGAAATCAGCCTAAAACTAACGGTTATGGAACATTTTCTTGCATACAATATGCATCATGCACTCTATGGGTGTTCAGTCTGAGGCCAGTAATCGACCTCCAGATAAACTCTTAACAACTCTCCTTTCCAGCCGGCAATATATCCTTTCAGACTGACAGACATTTGTACAACCCATCTCTCTTACCACTTTAGCTGCATTCATCAGTCTAGGGTCATCAATGCAGCCCTAAAGCTCAAGGGAATGATAGAGGAGGCCTGCAGAACTGATGGTCTCCTCAGAGGCGTTCTAACCTTAAACATAACCCAGCCATCGCCCATTGGCACCAGGGGAAAAATTTCCTGTCAACCAGGTGAATGACTATTAGTTTAGGAAGACTGCAGGTGTGGGGGGAGGTGGGAAAGAATCTAATGTTCCTCTGAGATGGGCTTTGACTATTTTCCCCTTGCCATATTACAGTTTCCCGCTCTGTTGGTGACTCTTATATTGCCCTTCCGAATGGCAGAGAAGAGAGCATGGAAAATAGAAAGGCTGACTGTTAGATGATCAAAAGCTTGAAGTGGTTGTGAGAAAACAATAAAAATGTTTGCAAGTGAGCAAAGAAGGAAGAAAGGGGAAAAGGAGAGAGTCTCAGCCATAATCAGTGACTAAACAAAGTCAATGAAGCAACTTCAAAGAGTCACATCAATATTGTCAATACATATTCTCTCTCATTTATACCTGGATGTTGTCAAGCCTTGCGGTTTAGGGGTTTTCTATGAATATATTTTCTGTGTCAGACTGAGAGAAGACATAAACGCAACACCTTTAATCTCATGCATTTGCAATTTGATGTATTTTAAAATTTAAAAATATAAGAAAACGTTATATTTTTTAAGACAAAACTTATATAATACAAAAATATTAAGCAGAGCATTTTCAACATTTATATTACACTGAAAAAAAAATGAAATGAATACTTTTTGAGATTCACATTTCATTTAATAGTAAAATACCATCATTATATTAAATTGAATAATCCTTGTATATATTAATTGATTAGGCGTTGTTCAATTATTCAATTAAAAAATATTAAATGTTAGACATTATGCTTTCTTGCCAACAAAAAATTTCATCATTGAACTTATTCAGTGAATATTTTATCTAAAATGAGTGAATATGACATGAAAATATATTGACAAAATTTAAAGGATAACTATGACATAAAAAGGGCAATAGTTCCCAGAGCAATGCTTTACCAGCTGTGCTACATGTTCATGGTAGACAGTTGACTATTTGAAGCGGCATTCGAAAATAAGAAGACAGCTGATGGTTTGAGTGACAGCACTCAGTGCCGCCCCACAAATTTCCTTGCACTTGTCCATCACAAAGAACCCTCTAGCTAGCAGAGCCGTCAGAAATTGTGTCTGTTATTATGAAACTGATGTCAAATTTAGTGTGAATGACTGCAGAAGAAAAAAGAAAGGCATGACAATTTTGTGAATGCATTTGAAATGTTGAAATAACAGTAATACCATCATTTGACTTTATAAGGCTATTTAAAATTGCATTAATCCATGGAAATTGTGCAATTAGCTGGAAATAAAAAATAGAGAAAGGATCCATCTCAACAAAAATATTCATACTACCCCATCTGTCTAGATCCTGTTCCTGGAGAACCATCTCCTTGCAGAATTCAGATCCAACTCTGACCCTGAACTCTCTGTAATTATAAAGTGGTCCTGAAGACCTTGGTTGCATCCAAAAAAGAGTGTGTTCCATATAGTATGAATGTAATCTGGATGTACTAAATGTGTAATGTTGCCCTTATTATGTGGCCTATCAGAGTCAGATCACTGCTTTCACATTCTCATTGGGTAGTAAAGTGTCCATTGCATACACACATCAAAATCTGGCCAGAATAATTGGGTAATTCGGGTACTTTTCACTTAATGTCGTATGAGTAGGGTCTAAACAAGTCTAAAGGCACACCTTAAAAAAGATGTGCTTTTCGCTTCTCCTATAGAGTACAACTGCAGAAACATCAGAACAACAGATTTTGTGTAATAATAAATCATAAAAGTAGTTTATTTTGTTTAAAAATTATATAAATTAATGAGGTGGCAAGCATGCACCAGCATGGGACAAAAGGTATTGATACAGATACAAATACAATACATATTTTTAACAATTTCTAAGTTAATACCAGTTCAAAACAATCACTTTAGCAACATTTTTAGCAAAACTGTTTTCTTTATTTTGATAAAATCATAAAATAATAACGATTTCTGAAATAATTTTTGCTCAATAAGTATATTGTATGTCACGGTCCGATAAACCGGGAGGACTCAAGTGCAAGTAAAGGAATATTTATTATAACAAAAGGAACAACAATCAAAAAAAAAACTCACGAGGGGGAAAACATAACTAAACACTAACCAAACACTCAAGGAAGGTAGACCAACCCGATGAAACCGTAGAAACAAGGACATAGCAAAACTTGGAGAGACAACGACGCGACAGGACAGAAAACACACTGGGATACACATAGGGAACACATGAGGAATAGGGAACACATGAGGAAAGGTAATGTGCAGAGACAGCTGGTATCAATTAAGGGAAATGAGGGAACAAGCTGGGCGGGGTTTACAATCACAAGACACAACAAAAAGGCAGTGTCAGGGCAGTGTCAGAGCTCTGTCTACCAACACACTACAAACCCAAACTGAGGTGACAGAACCCTGACATTGTAATTCAAATTTGTAAATAAAATAAGAAACACACATATATAAAATAAGCATTGAAGGAGCTCACATAATAATTTAATTAGACCTTAATTAGTTGGTTCAGTTGTGTTTGATCAGGGTTAGAGCTGAACTTTGCAGGATTAGATCTCATAGGGCTGGGAACCCCTGGTCTAGATTACTAATACTGACCACATTATTTAAACACAACTAAGGCCTTTGAGTCATTTTAAACGCAGGTTGTCAGTACGAGTAAGTATTACTTCCTAATCGTGCTTTTCACCAGAGCCCTTTCCTACCTCTTTGAAATTAATATTTTATCCATTGCTGAGTGTCACAGAAAATTTGAGGTTACATCCATGCATGCCAAATCCTATCTTCATTTCATTAAGAGGAAAAAGCATTTCCCCAGATTAAGTCATTTCTCAGTCCAATGGGTCAGGAATTTCCATGAAAATGAAGTTTATGATGTGTGTATATACAGTGCATGCCTTAGATGGTAATATAAGTTTCTCGCATATATGATATGATTTGATATAATAAATGTAACCTCTACAAAAGATTTTCTGTAGTGTGCTTGATTTCATCAGAAAATCAACGTGTCATCTGAGTGGTTCGGCATCTGGTGATGTGTCATCTGTCTGATCTACAACAGAGCTGAATTTCAAAAGAATATAAATATACTTGCTTACTCAATTTGACCTCATTTCGCAAGCCAGTACAACAGGATTATATTCCTCTTAAAACAACAACGATACAACATGCAGTGTACCAGTTACTGTTTAAGACCACATAATTTCAAGATTGACTACTTAGAATGAAATCAAATAAGGTAAACATTAATGCTAACAAACGCTGGGGAAATAAAAAGGTGTAGAAACATTTTTATTAAAAAGTCCAAGCAAATTTCACAAAAATAAAGAAATGGCCAGTAATGGCAACGCAAATGCTATTTTTTTTTTAATCGCTAGGTTACCCTAATTCACCACATTCATGACAAATATATGCTCTGGATTTGCACAAGTAAGGTCAACACACAAATGCAATATTGCATTTTTGCCCAAATTGTGGTATTCAAAATTAAATCAAAACCTCAATCTGTGCTCTCCTGCTGCGGTGGCTCAAACCTCAGTAAAGTGAGGGATCTTGGCTCAGATTCTGGCTTGCCTCTCTGTTTCTCTTGAGCTAGATGGAAGAAGCAAACAGTCTCTGTGTTTGTTCATCAATCACAGAGATTTCTCTCTCTCTTTTCTTCGAGCCTCTGCTTTCTCTCCTTCTCATGTTCCCTTCCTGCAGTGTCACGGTCCTACCTGAACTCGTGCTTCCTTTTTTACAGAGTAAATACCACTGACATTTTCCTGGTCACAGGATGGTTACAGATTAGTCTTAGCATTAAATATAAGCAACCATTAAACTATTCACACACACCGAGACCCTTGAGTTTTGAACATGCTCCATGATTGGCATTCAGCATTTCTCCTGGTGGAACAAATCAATCAACCAAGCATAGTTTTTCTTTTTTTGCGGTAAATATATGTATATATGTATATATGTATGTATCTGAGGATTTCATACTTTTTGATACGATAAGACTCCCAAATATGGTGTGTGCAATGAGTGATTCAATTCCTAAAGGCAGTTAAGACCAATTCACTATAAATATTAATTTAACATAACTTTCGTTTTATGAAAGTGTTTAATGTTCACTGTTTCCCCCCAACATCCTCTCCGAACTACAAACTGTGTTACAGAAAACCTCTGCTCTAAGTATTTATACAGAGACACAGACAACCCTTAAAATCACAGGGAACTGTTTGGTTGATGGAAGTCCTTTTATAGAAAAATCAAAGGATGTTGATCCAGGAACACGTCCTACTTTGTTAAATCACATTAAGCAAAATAAATAAGAGTTTTCTGGAGTGCAGAAAAGGAACAGGATTAAAAAGCAGTCAATCAGGCCACATTTGGCAACCCCAAAAGGAAAAAGCGTTTCCCTTGAGCGATCTTCAGACAAATTCAAATGCTATTGCTGAAGTAACAACATTATGATTGATGTGTGTAGCAGTAAGAAACCAACATGTCCACGCCTCGTCAACTCTGACCCACATCTGAGCCGATGCAGATTAACCTTCCGGGACCCAAGAGCAAATACTCACAAGACCCTGACAGAAGAACAAACCAGTATTTATGTATAAAGGAGTCGCTGAATAGATACAAATGGTAAAACCGTATTTGTCAATCATTCAAAGACTCAGATAGCTACGGATTTGCAACAAAATTGCCCATGTTCCCAAAGCCCCCCTTTAAATTACAACGACTGCGAAGGACGTCGTCTCATCACCATACTTTGACTAAACAGCTTACTGTTTGGATTAGGGCTCGGCCCCCCTCCGTTCTGGCACTGCTGCCTCATATAAACCATGAACCCTGGGTAGAGATAAAGCATTGCTCTTCAACTACCAAAATGGAATAAGAAATCATCCTGACAGAGCCAAGCGTCTTGAGGGCCCGGCGAATTGCACGGTGAATGAAGGGAGGCTGAAGGTCACTGTTTTTCAGAGCCTTCCCTGGAAACAAAGAAAGAGTCGGTTTTGATAAGAGCACGGGTTAACGCATTCAGTTTAGTCTGGTATAGGTGAAAGGTTTAAGGTGCGAGCCTGATACACTTTGATGGACAGAAAGAGACAGGCAAGGATGTCAAAGAGGCAGATAGAGATTCGGGATATCATTGAATCTCTTTATCAAAATGTGATTCAGAAACAACATGATTAATCCTGCACAACAAATCTGGTAGACAGCGGTTTGCTCTGAGATGCAGCATGATGACAGGCACCTGAGGACAATTTTTTTCGCGATGCTATCGCATTAATCTCAATGCCGAAGTTTTGTTTGCCATTTATCACTGTATAATGCTGACTCATCGCCCTGTGTCAGACCATTGTCCCTCCAAGGCAGAATATCATATTGTTCTCATATTCTCTTTAGACTAAAGTCACCATGAAATCAAAACTGTTGAAATATTGCAGAATTTATTATTACCGGTAATGATGTATGTGCACATCATACTGTTTTTTAATCCATCTGGCCTTCTACCTAAATAACCTCCCCCTTCCACTTGCAGCGACACATGAGAAGCTCCAATAGCAAACCACAACAATCCCAACCATCCAATCAAATCCCCATGGTCAAAAACAAGCTGCATCCTCCATGTTTTCTTGTGTAAGAAGCCATTTTACTCAGTTATGCTTCACAATGTTGAAGAAAGGACTATCGTAACTTCTGTTTCATGCCGACTTTAACCATCGCAATATGTGACTCGATTATAACATGCACCTATCTTTAAACAATGTGCTTTGAACAGTGGCAGATTACTGCATAGACAGTTTTCTGAGGTGTCTCAGAGCATATAGCACTGCGCACTTATTCAGGCAGTTTCATGACACATGCGGCTGCTCTCCATTCTGCGCACCCATCTCACTGAAAATGAATTGTGTCCTAGTGCATAACTTTCTTCGAGCAGCTCTATGTGCTTTACTTCACTGCCCCTTTCACTTTCCTTGCTATCTGTCTGCATCATAGAAATAGAATAAACACTTTGGTCATACAAAGTCTCTTCACCTGCTAGAAGCCAGCAATCAGAAAGGGATGATAACAGCGCCATCAAATATCCGATGCCATATTGTACACCCACGGACAGCCAGTTGCTATACTACTTAATAAATGCAAACCAAGCTGCCATGAGATGGTACTTTTCTCAATTATCTTTGATTCATATTTCTTAGATGATAATTTATAGCAATACTTTAGTTTTCCCTTTTCTACCTAGCTAGGATATAACAGTAAAACAATAATAACGTTCACTAGTATTATTACTACTAGTGTTGCTAATAATAGTTGTGATAGTAATAACTGTAGCATTATAATAATCCTAATAGGTTACACTTCATTTCTATAGTCCACTTTAGACATTCTACAACATATAAGTAATCTGTATTATTATTAGTATTACTACTATTATGCAACACTTTATTGTGATATTCCACTTTAGACATACATTATACTTATATTAAGTAACTTTGCAGCTTAGAGTATTATTAGACTGTCAGTAAAGTGTTAGGTTAGGGTTAGTGGACAAAGTTGGCATGTAGTTGCAAATTTATTTAAAATTAGTAGAATGTCTTAAGTAGACTGTCAAAATAAAGTCCACAATCAAATTAATAATCAAAAAATCTAAATAATGATAATAATGATAAGGAAGGTATATACATTTTTTATGTTTCTGAAATAAGTATATTATGTTCAACAAGGCTGCTTTTTTATCAAGAATGAAATGGCTGTTTTCTAGTTCAATTTTTTAAACTGTAATTTATTATTTTGAGTCCAGTCTTCAGTGTCACACGACCCTTCAGAAATAATTCAAAATAATTTCTTCTTATTAAAAGTTGTTAAGCTTAACATTGTTTTGGAATTTAGCACAAAGCATTTTTTCAGGATTCTTTGATGAATAGAAAGTTCAAAAGAACAGCATTTATTTGAAACAGAAATATTTCTAACATTTTCAGCATTGTCTTTACTGTCACTTTTCAGCAATTTAAAGCATTCTTGCTGAATAAAAAATATTAATTTCTTTAAAGATACAAACTACCCACCCAAAACTTTTGAAGAGGAGAATGTACATATTTCTAATTTCTGAAAATGCATGCCTAATTGGGGACGATACAGAACAAAAGCATTTGTTTAATCAGCGTAACATTTCAAGTAAAAAGAGAAAAATATCTGCCCCCTCCGAAATACCAAATGCCTCTGTAAGTAATTCATCCTAGCGCTGCCTCTAGAACTAGACAGAAAAATGAAAAGGAGGAGAGGAAAAATGGATGTGGTGAGTTTTTGCAGCCAAACCTGTAAGAAACTTATTTCCTGTGGAGTCTCCCTGCTTGCAGGCGTTGCATACGGACGGCAGTGGGGTTGAACTTGATACTCCGCAGGTGAAGGGAAGGCAATAGTTATTTCCCACCTCATCCATGCTCGCAGATTCCCTCTCCATCAAACCTGACCTACAGGGTGAAGAAAAATACATTACCAACTAGAAATGTAGAAACGCATAAATGAATTCACATACTCATGTGAACCATTCTTCTAAACCCAGGAGATGGATGATGCACTAAAGCTACTGACAGGCTTTGCTAGCGTACAAGCCAGTTAGAAAAACAAAAGCTGCACTTCAGTGACGATGCACACAAAACCATCAAAAGCACTGTTTGGTGAGGCATTAATGTCAGTTAAATCTCAAGTGACTATAAACAGGACAAATACTTAGATTTTACATTACATGCAGCTGACTGTTAGGTCAGAAAAAATAGGAAAAGCATAACTTTTGGCTGCATGACTACAGTTTTCCTGTAGCTAAATCAGTAGAGCATTGGCGTTTACAATGCCACGGTCATGGGTTCGATCCCAGGGAAAGCAAAAATTGATTCAATGTGTTTCTTGAATGAATTGTAAGTCGCTTAGGATAAAATCAAATAAATATAACTACCTAAATACGAGAATATTCGTTTCTGGAAATTGGTATCGACTGAATTCAAGTCAACTTTTGTCAAATTATTTTTGACACCATTGTCAGTTTCATTATTATATACAAACAGCAACAACACAAACAAAACAATTCTGCTGCTGAAATAGCTTTAACAAATAGTAACAGGGTGAAACTGCATAAGAAATTTCATCGTTCCAGAGTAGCAGAAATGTCATCATCCAATATCATTCTGCCAAGAAGTACTTAAAAAAAAAAAAAAAAAAAAAAAAAATGACTTTGCTCATTTTTGCCTGCTGAGAGATAATCAGGAATGCTCAGTAGTCTTTGCATATAGTTACAGCAGTGCCTTTGGGAGCCTTGCAGGAATAACACCACGTATGCGATTGATTTTTCTGAAACAGCTCTATTTATAAAGGCATCCCTGTCTACAGTACGTCACTGCTCTGTGCTCCGTTCGCCAGAACACGGCACACATGGCGTCTGATCTAGCTTATAGTCTAAGCGTACTGGGACCAGGAGGGTTGATCTTTCTCATCCTCAGTTATCCACTGAGATTGTAGCACCCCTACCGAGGTTGGTTAGTTCTTAGCTTACTGTTCTTACAGAGAACATGGTCAAAAATTTATAATATTGTGGCAAGCCTACAAGTTTAAAGCCCACCATGTCCTTCTTTCTTTTTCAGATCACAAAAGGAGATTTTTTTTAAATGTCCCACTTGCGCTCGTCCATGTATTGATAGTGAATAGCAAGCCAGCATCAAGATTTAAAAAACTATCCAAAAGCATCACAGAACGGCCCCATGCAACATGTGTAATGTATTGTATGTGTAAACCCCTCATTTCCACAAGGCTACTCTGCTCTGATTGGTCAGTTGGTCCCATCAGTTGTGATTGGTCTCCCGCTTACAGTTAATGTCAGAAACAAAACACCTATTATCATAAGTCTTTCTAAAGTTCAGTGAATGTACACACTGGTGTCCATTTGACAATATTCATCCAATGATGAAACTTTGGGAGACTTAGTTATTCAACCCGAACCTTCCTCCCAAGGATGAATTGGTCAGTACATTTCTCAGTGATGAACAGCTGAATATATTTTGAGAACATGTAGCTCACCATCAGCATTAACAAGCATATGTCTATCAACGAACCAATGTGTTCATTTCTAATTTACTGCAGTGCACATATGGGAACTGTATCAACTGTATCAATAACAGTGTATACATTAGTCAAGCACTAAAGTTTGTAAAACAAATCTTGCTCAATCCTTTTTCAATACTCAAAGTAGTAAGAATAACAGACAATCTGCATTAATAAACATATGTTTTGGTAATAGAGGGCTCACATGTGCTCAGCAGAAGTAATAATGTGAGTTAGCCGGTTAGTCGAAGACATTCATAATATAATAACACAAAAATAAGTATTTTGAACACCCGGTAGAAAGTATATGCATCAATAGTTTATCATACTCACAGGTTGTGATTTTGAGGAGCAAGCAGATTCAAATAAACTGGGTACAGACTCAATTTTCGAGAACAAGCGTTTTGTGAATCCCGTGTTGAAGGGCAGGTCAAGTTGTTTGGGACGTGAGTTGACAATGTAGAACACGGGCGGACATCATGCAAATGTGCTAGCTACTGACGTGTATCTCTAACTGAATGGGATTCGAATTCCTGATGACTCATTTAGACGGTGTAGACTTGATTTAATTCTTTTGGGGGGCAATAATTTTATGTATTGTGCATTTTCAACTTTTATACATTGCAGACCTTTTACATTCACAGACAGTTATATGATACACTAGATAAAACCCCTGTTAAAGTACCCCATAATAAGGGCACTTTAAAATCTTGACCTTGGCTATTGGTCTTCAGTGCAGAACAACGCGATGTGAGATTCTATTAGTGCCACATTTCACTCTGTCTCACCAAGAAGAAACACACAAGATCTGATAAATTTAAGACTAATGAATATTTGTCCTTCTTGACTTTTGTGCACAACTTTTTCTATTTATATTTTGTACATGTTTGACTGTTGTACAAAATTTAGCAAATCCCATTACGACTCCATTAGACGTTGTGCCATTATGGTTAACCTAATTTAGTAACATGAACGAAAATAGTGGTATTTGGCAGTCAAAAGAACATAACTATTTATTAGAGACTGCATATATGGTGCCTAAAAGTTAAACATCATTAGATTATTTTAGACGTTCAAAGGACATGATGAATCAACCAAAAGCCAGAGCAGAACATGCTACACATTCTTTTAGATAGAAATGAGGCAATATATTCCATCAGCCATCTTCAATGTTGTCTGCTCCAAAAAAAGGTCAATCAAACCATGTCCTACTTTTCCTCCAGTGAAGTGCCTAGAGTCTGCCACAGCACATAATGTATTTGTGTTTTTTTATTTCAATTTTTTGTAGAGCACTACGGGGAGCCATCAAGACCATTCTCAAGAGATAGTTGAGGATTTCCTGTTCTCTACAAAGAGTCAAGGCTTTCACTGAACGTTTTACGCTTGTATTCACTCATTTAAATTACAAGCTCTTGTCGTAAATTTCCTTTAAGTCCAACGGTGCCTGTAATTAAATCTTGCACAAATATGCCCAAGGCTAACCAATTTCAGCTTCACTCCATGGGCCAAATCAAGGATGGAGAGATTTTAAGCAACACGGTTTCCCCCTTTGTCACTGCAGCAATTCTGCATGTCACACTGTGGTGCATATATAAGGAAGAGTGGGCGGCAGTAGGCTAAAGCTTATAGCAAACCTTGCTTGGCTGCATATGAGAAACCAGATTAGCTTTTATATTTACAACCTGTTCGGAGGAAACAAACGGTACAAAAACACACTAGTATATACTAAATGCATGATGAGTCATATTGGGGAGGTAGTAATATATTAAAAGTAAATTACATTGCGCTGCTAGGCCTACCTTGGTTGTGCATCACTACTGGACTAATTTCCCAGGGGAAATCAATAGCCAGTTTTGTGTGTCTGCACGTTTGGGAAAGTCTCATACTTTTCTTCTGTTCCCTTAGCCTCTATTCTCCATCAATACCTGTTTTTAATCTACCTCTCTGCCATTTCTGGCTTTGCACACATGACCATCTACACCTACTGTAACAAAGCAATGGAGCATGTTGACACCCTAAATGAGTTTTACATGATAGATTATAGTTTGTTCACTGGCTGCCCTGAGAGAGCCAAGAAAGGGTATCGATTAGTCTCCATGATAGGTGAGCAAATGGTTTTAAACACAGCCTAGACGTAACATTGAGGGGTTTATGTATACAGACATGCATACATCCACCGAACTTACAAAAAGGGGTTTTCCCTAAGGCTCTACTTTACATTGCCGGTGTATGCAAATATTGAAACCCACTTATCCACCGTCTGCGTGCTATAGTTGTGCGTACACAAGCAGAACTCTCAAAATAATTTTAGCTGGTTACATTTACAACCTTTTCGATGGCTTTAATTATTGACACTTGAGACTGCAAACACCCTCCTGTAGGTTCAGATCCATTTTCACATCTTAGGGTTTTAGAACTTCTCGTACCTGAAATGTAGGATGTTTTAATAGCACTCAAGCTCAGAAATAGAATCACTTGAAGCAGTTTCAAAGCTTTTGTGAATGTTATAATTGAGCTATTCAATATTTCAATAGGATTGCCTGAAGTCAAAAGCACAGGGAAATATTGTTCTCCTCAGTGAATCTGGGAGCAGCTGATCTACTTCCCAAGAAGGTAAAGCTGAGTGAAAAAAAGGGAAAAGGTAGATGATAAAAGGCAGAGGAACGTCTGAAACTATTATTAAATTAAATGTAAACATTAAGTATTTCTCAACTCTGTAAATATTGCTTCAAGGTTTGCACTTAATTACAAGTCAACAGAGTATGTGCACACATATGCATTTCAAAGCAGCTGCATGTCAGTCACAAATTAAGTGGAAAGACTGCTATCATTTACTTTTTTAACTGTACCACCTTTTGGGAACTGAAGTACCAATATTTTTGACATCCCTGAGCAATTATCCTTTTTTCACCATCAAACTGCCTATACTTCAAATGGCAAAGCATGAGACTAATTCAGTGATGGAGGTATTCCACACTTATTTGGGGATTTGCATGCCTCTGTGTGTCTTCACAGCATGATAAGTCTTTGATTAAGTGAGTTGTATCACCTCGTTGCCTGAAATAGCCATGCTTTAATACCTGGCAGTGGGATTACTGTGACATGGCCCGGGGCTAATGTGTCTCTTCCTGCTACTTGATTACTGCATTTAGTGGTCTAATGAGACCAAGCCAGCCTGGTGTCTCAGATTGCATTCATCTGGTTCAACTATTAAATGAAAATACATTTGTGTTTGAGGTGCATAATGAAGAATATTTTCCTTCGGATTCAAGGAGCTTAAGTAGATTCAATATCAAATCATTGAGTAATTAATAGCCTCTGAAAAAAATATTTAGCATTTAAATCAGCACTTGAAGTGGAAATAGTTGCTGATACGTGTTTGCAGGCTAACACTGTTGCTCTAATGTTGACATGAAATCATGTGCACTACCGTGAAAAAAATTGTAATGCAAAATAAAATACAAAACAACAGTACTATTGTGACATAATTGAAATATTTTTGAACTTGAGTAATTTAAAATACCTTTTAAATATTCAAATGTGATGTTATGGCAGAGATGCATTTTCAGCAGTCATTATTCCAGTTCTCAGTGTCAAATTATCCATCAGAAATAATTTATTTGATCATCAGTTATGTTTTAACACTTTGTCACACATAGACATGTAGGTTTGAATTTTGTTTTCCCTAAATATCAACCTTCATTTAAAAACTTGTGTTATTTTTGACTAATGACATTAGTTTGATGATCTGAAAAATTTAAGTGTGACAAACAAACAATAAAATAAGAAATCAGGAAATAAAATCTTTTTCACACCGCTGTAATTAAAATCACACATCAAACATATATTTACGTTTAAATAACATGCATTTGCATATAATATCTGAATATGACATCACATTAAGCTCTGATTCTCCAAACTTTTGTGTAATACACAGCACATGTGAAATAGCTGCGTAAGCCAAACAAAAAGGCATCGCACTTGAGCAGAAACTTTTCCTCAAGAGCGTTTTATTATCTACTCAGCAAATGGCCTGATTGCTGCCACAGCTACTGCCACCAAGAAAAAAAATGGCTTAAAATATCCACGAACAGTGCCTGGGTAAGTGTTGCCAATGATTATTGGTGAAGTCAAAGAGTTGTGTATTCTTTTTTTCGTCAAATTGGCTGCTGAGTACATGTATAGTGACCACAGGTTATTATAAGATGTACTTAAAAGTAAAACAAATGGAAAGACTGCCGCAGGTTGAAGCAACACATATTTACTGAACCTTTATTCAATTTCCAACAGGCACGGAGGGAGTTATATGGAGGCTTAGCGCTCCAAGACAATATTTTAATGGACTGAATGTACCAAGAACTTCATCACCCTATAAAAGCCTAATTCTTCCTGTCACCTTTGCCTGAGATTGTATTCACAAGTGCATGACAGTGCAATGGAAATCTGGCTAGTAAAATTAAGCCTGGGTAGATCAGCTATAAATATTCACAATATGAGAAGCCAGTGCCGCTTAACATCTTTCACCAGATCCAGAGGTCTCAACATGCGTGATATATTGAGCCATGCCAAATGGATAATGCGTTGTAATCAAACTTGATAGACCTATTTACAAAAAAACTGGACAGAAAAGTAAGCTTTTAATGGCCTTGTGCGCATTATTAAATAGAACATCTTTGGTTCGTCCTATATATAGTGCATGATAATTAGATTATGGCTTGGTACCCATGAATTTTAAATTACTGCTATTGTACTGCTGTTCAATTAATAGAAATGAGATAACTGGAAACATTAGCAACACAATAGCTTTTAAAAGAACATGCACCAACACAGACACTGACAAACTGAAAACAACACTGAAACTGGGTTTGCAAAACTGAATTGACCAAAATATTTAGTTTATTTTCTTTTAATCTGATGCCCCGTTTACACCTCGCATTAAGATGTGTTTTGGTTGGATCACATGTGTACAATGCTAAATACAAGTGTAAATGGGATCTGAAACGTTTTGAGCACACTAGTCGAAAACACATTCGACACTACTGCTTTCGTAGTGTAGACTCTCAAACAGCCACTAATGACCGCCTACTGATATAACGGGTAAACATTATGGGTAGCGTACCTGCCAGACTGGATTTAAACTTTAAAGAGATCCAAAATTTGGTTTGAAGATGAAAAAGCTTTCCTGTAGCTCAAACAGTAGCGTGGTGTTTGCAACACCAAGGTCATGGGTTCGTTTCCCAGGAAAAGCAAAAACTGATTAGAATATCAGTGTGTTCCTTGAATGCAATGTAAGTCGCTTTGGATAATAGTGTCTGCCGAATGCATAAATGTACATGTAAAAACATACCTAGAACAATGTTCTCTCAACATTCCTGATTTCCAACACACACTCAGTGTTCGATAGGTCTTGTGGCTATAAGAGCGAAAACCAAAGCTGCTGCTCTCTGTATATTTTTCCGTTGTCTCCATTCGCAAGCTTATTTTCTCCATTTGATCTAAAGTAAAAAAAATTATAAAAAATACGTACAGCATAGATTTGCCTGCCCATGAAAAAAGTGGTCAAACGTGGACAAACAAGATGGATTAAAACACCAGGTGTGAATGGAATGTGCCTTCCTCGTCTACTTGTGATCGGACACATCTTAATACCAGATGTAAACAGTGCCTGTGAGTAGCTTTGCCAATTTTTTTCTGGAACAGGAATAATAATAGTCCTTACTTTACGAAAAATGTAGTTATTTGAGCTCATATTTTCAATCAATCAATCAATCCTCGTTTAGCGTCCGTTCCGGGGTATTACGGTGCTTCTTTGTCGCCAACTTTTGATGCCATAGTAGACGGTCAGTTGCGTCCAATTCGTTAAGATTCAGCGCTTTGAGGTCCTGTTGGATCGTTTGCGCCCAGGTCTTTTTCGGGCAACCTTTTGGACGAGTACCAGGGACTACAAGATCTAAAATAGACAGTATAGCACTGTTTTCACTTATTTTCACGTGGCCAAACAATCGCAGACGATGTCGTCGACATGATTCTTCAATTGCGCATAAGCCAGCTCCACGCAGAATTTCCATCGATTGGATATGATCTTTGATGTTAATGCGTTGCATCCATTGGAGCATTTTCATGTCAGTTCGGTGAAGTTGTTGTTCAAGTTTTTTTGTCATTGGCCATGTTTGAGCTCTGCATTGAGCTCATATTTTCAATAGAGGAAAAACAAGTAAGTTGGGTTTGAAACAATATGAGAGCCATTTTCATTTTTGGGTGAACTATTCCTTTAAGTAGCGCATCTTACTCAACCATTGCATCGGTGATGTTTGAAGTTTCTCAAGCCATCTCAAATCTCCATCTCTCATTGAAAATGAATGTCTTCCAGTCACTTTGTCACAGCAAGTTGCTGCCAGCATGAATGCCCTCTTTAGCGTTTGCTTTAAATGACCTGTGAAGTCACCATAGAGAAATTTCTCATATTTCTTTGATCCATTGAAATCGAGAGTGTGCAACCAATTGGCAATCTTTCATCTCTTGCACTTTCTTACACTTGCACACATTCACCGTGCAACTGCTAATGAGTCTCGATGCGACTAACAGCCCTTAAAGCACCGGAGAAATATTTGCTATTTCAAGTTCGAAATTATAAATGGCATTTAAAAAAGTGAAGAATACTGTGCAAAGGCTGGTGAGGGAAAGTCAAATAGTGAGAGAAGATACAAAGCCAGAAAAAAGAGCTAGAGAATAATCCGTCCTGATGAGCAGCCAGAGGCCTGACAGAGAGAAACAGAGAGACAATGAGAAAGAAATCCAGACCTGCATGTGCAGATCCTGGTGGGAAACAGCTGAATCACCCCAGCACTCAACATCCAGTGAGCTACAAGGTCAGCTGCATCATTTTAGGCTCACTGAGTTGGCAAAATCTACTGTTTAATGCAATCAGAATAGGTGGTGTCTCTCCAGGGTGAACAAGAATTCAAGGGCGGAATTGTGCTGTGGTGTATCCTGTTTCACATGCTGTAGAGGAAGTAGCGTTCTCATTATATCAACAGCATGTGAGAAAGAGAGTGAGGAAGAGTATATTTTGCTACTCTTGCATTCTCTTTCTATTTTTATAATTATTCATCAACAATTTGGCAACAGATGGACAATGTTTCAGGAAATAATAGTTACGTTTGAGACACAGCGTAGCATATAAGGAATTAATTAAAATTGCATCTGTTTGTCAGTGGATGTACATCAGAAATGATGGTGGATGGGGTTGCATTTCATTTTCTGATTTCACTGGTAAATCCCTGCAAAGAATGACATGTCTGAATGTTTCCACTCTTTTTAACCTGTCTCATTAGAAGTAATACTAATATAAACAAAGAATTTTTTGAGTTGGGTTGTATAAAAGTGTACCCATTCAAATCTAACCCTAATCATAAAGTCCATTTCAAATATATATTCTGATTTCATTACCGAATTTATATTGGATTGGAATTGAAGTAGCAAACATAAACTAAGTTCAAGTACAATTACAATGACTTGATTCTTCAAAAAGTGTATTTTTACAACAAAAGCACAAAAACAAGTGTAATGACTTTATACACATATACATTTTGTGTTTTCATACAATCCAAGTCGTACGATGTTATACGATTTAATATGCTCGTACAAATGATTAAACATTTTCATACTGGGTCCCCTGGCAGAATACGAAAATTGAGGAAAATGTTTAAAAACATTTTAAAGCTTTTGTAAGCGTAATAAATACAGTATTTTGTGTTTGCAGTCAATTATTTAATATGTGATATAACGGCCAACATATATATACCACATCTTTTGATTGTTTAATCAAACTTTAAGGGTCGTTAAATGCAAAAATTCCCTCCTAACATAACTTGTAGTCACTACTTTATGTATGTATGTTGAGAACGAAAGAGCACAAAGGATCTTTCAAAAAAAAAAAATATATATATATATATATATATTTTATTTTCGTAACATATACAAGTTTTGAATGGCATAAGGACAAGTAAATGATGACAATTTGTAATTTCTGCAATGCATGTTATACCATTTAATAACTGATAGACAAGCGTTCTCGATAAAAATCCTCAGATAACTTACTGCAGGTGCTGTTTTTAGCACAAGTGAAGAGAGTTCACAGTCACAGATTTTGGTGTTGACAACTGAGAAAAAACAGCAGATTTTTAGGGGTGCTAAAGCAGCTTTTAAATAAGGTCTAGCCTTCTGCTGCATTCTGTCTATCTGTTTAATGCCAGAACGAACCCTGTATGAATGCCAGAAGTGTTTATGAGTGCAACAAAAATATACACAAAGGCACTGATACCGAACAATACACCAACACTCGTACTGCCAAAATACCTGATGCACAGTAGATGAATAATGACTCGTTGCGGGGGAAACACAAAAAAGTAGGTTTCATCAAAATTCCAGGTAAGATATTTCACAAATACAAGATAAGGCAAGTTCAGACTAGATACATACCTTAGACAGGTAGCCATTCATTTCAGTCCTAATTAATTAGTACACATAGTAAGAGGGCAAAGGACCTTCATATGTACTCAAGTAGTGTATTAATTAAAGCAGATAACACACTGCCTAAAGACACTTCATTTGTCTTTGTCACTTAGAATGTTCCTCAGCTCAAGACTTTAAACCAACACAGCATTAAACAATGACCCAGGCCAAGAGTAAATCTTGCAATATCACTTACACTAGCAGCATGCAAATGTAATGAAACTGATGTCCAAAGGGATTGTGTGACATTCTGAGTTGATCTGAACTCACTTTGAATGGAAACAAACAGGATTGAGGATTGCTATTTAAATGCATGTAAAAGGAAGCAGAATTAAAATCAACTGAAATTCATATTACTGTCATTTTTTGAAGAAAAGTTTGTCAAGACAAGGTCTTGTTTGAGAGTTTTCTCTCTTGAAAACCTTTGAAAATTGAAGGTTTATATACTTTCTGCACAGATATATAGATGTTGAGGCTTAAATGTTACTTCTTAAAGCAACAGTAACCGCTGAATTTGCTAGTCACACTGTCATCTTTGTTCTCACCTTGTACTGTACATGTTTTCAGCCTAGAATGACCTCAACCTAAACACCAAGAAAAGCACATCAAAGTGCTTGAGAAAGTCGATATTGGTGTAGAGAGAGGGATAATGTATGGCACCCGCTCTGTACTCCCCTTGCCTGTCATGCAGTGTTGGTGACAAATCGTTGGTGACATATCGCCACGTCCAGGTGGAGAGAGTATCCTTATCATGAGCTGACACTTCTGGCCAGTATGTTTTGTTCATCTGTTCGAGTTCATCCTTGAAGAAAATGATATATTAATGGCACATCTCCCTGGAGGTCGACCCTGCCTCTGGTTCTGTTTCAGAAAAAAAAGAGAGTCCTGCCACATCTTTAGAGTCTGTGCTCGAGTTCATCCTACGCTGAGCACATTACTGTAGAAGCGTTTTGTTTCTCTGGTTTCTCAGAAATATATGCAAGTATGTCCAAATACTTATGCATACACATTTCATTGTGCAAAGCGTATTAAAAGATACATTATTTCCTCCAAGCATTGGCACTTTATTATTTTCCTACAATTGTTTGAGCTCATTATTTTGAGTAAGTAATGCCGTGTCTCTTGGTAATGTATTATACAAAACGTGGACCGCTTTTTTCATAGCTGAGAAATTAAATTCTAGTCTTTTTGAATGTAGTAGTTCATAAGTTTATCGTAGCAGTGTGTGTGGGTTATAAAATTACGAGAATTCATGCATATATTGAGGATATAATCAATATGTAACTGATTTATCATTCCAACTTTCAAGTAATTGTGAATTGCTTTAGGTTATTTGTTCTCTAATAATAAGCACTGACCAACATGAAACCCTCTCTAGAGTGCTAATATATTCAATGAGCTGATTTCTTAAAATCTATAGTTTTCGTCTTTCTGTCTCCAAAGCAGAATATTGTCCATACAATAATATACAGTGGGAATAAGATAGTTAAAATGCTAATATTTCAAAGTTGGATAAAACAAATATTTTGTATGGAGTTAAATGGTCACAAAAATAAAAATTGATAATAGAGATTGATACTTAGGTTAAACTTTAAACTTTAGATTAGGGTCTAATTCTCATTATTAACTATTAACTATGACTTTTTCCTCAAACTCTTAATTATTCTTATTAATAGTTTGTAGTTATGTATATATAGATATAGTTGGCATCCGTCCGTCTTTGAGAGACGATGGTGTTTTTTTTCTTCCTCTTCTTCTATTAGGAGTTGGGAGTGTCTTAAAATCAAAAATTAGATGGCTTGTCCATTAAACTGTTCCCCATTTATTTTTATGAACACAAAAATGTAAATTCCTTGAAATTAGTTAATAAAACAGACATAAGTTGAGAGAATTAATAACAGAAATTGAAAGCAGATTGGTTTGTCTTTTATAGTGATGGTAAAGACAGACAATTATAATGTTACAAAAGTACTTGCATCATCATCCTAATACTTTATATACAATTAATATGTATACAGTTACAAATAAAATATTAGTATTCTGAAGTAATTAAAATATAAATAATTTCAAATATATTTTCATTATTTCATTACACTGACTTTTAAAAGGGTTTTGAACATTCTGACCCCACAGAACATCAGCATTGCATTATTCTTGAGTTTCCTTAGTCTCCTTGTTATCTGTCCCTCAGTAATGTTGAGCCATAATTCATTCGGGGTAAAATGGTAAATCCATTCAGAGCTTTAAATAATTAATCTGATCTTTCTCCGAGTTACAAATCCTTCATTATTTATGCAGAATGCTCATTGGACCATAGCACATTTTCTGAACACTGCAATTACTTGTGGAGTACCTTAACATGTTTACTTTCTATGGATTATAGCCCTACCAGCCCAAAAGCAAGCAATTTCACCCACAACCCTGGATACAAGCTAATATTTTAAAAACGTAACACGTAGCATTCTTGTAAAAACACGATTTTTCATTCTGTCTATGGCACCTGATCGTGTAGCTCCACACATTGTTACGGTACCTCAGTTAGAAACACATTGCAATGCAACTCAATACCCTTTCATTACTTCACGCAAGTTTGCACACCATTAAGTGTAGACTAAAGGAAAACTCCCTTTTGTAAAAAGTGGGGATTGGGGGTGGGGTTGGGAGGGGGGTCTGGAAGAAAGAACACGGAACTGAAAAGGTCAAGAACAACTCAAATTCTTTCACATCACCCATAAAAGAACCAATATCAGAAATTCCCTTTTTCCACAAATCCAGGGGACTGAAAAGCTATTCAAGCTATTGTGTTCATTGCTGCCATTGAAATTGCCTGCCTGGGTCTTGACCTTGGCCTCTGGTTACAACATCACTTGGTTTTCTCGAGAGCCGTACACTTTACAGGTTTTAGCAATAGTAATGTATAGCTGAATGCATTGAACATAACACTGAATTAATTTTAAAAAAGTATCGCTCACAAAACTTTTTCATCAATTGTTTCACGTACATAAAAACGTGTTATGAATGACCTTCTTTTGGAATTCATTATGCATGCTTGAATAATAAGATGTCTGTTAGTTAATGTACATAAGGGCATTTTTCAAACTAGCTCATTTAGTAGAAAAACACAATTATTTAGTATATCCTAAAGGCCTTTTCACACAAAGGACGATAATTATAATGATACAAATTAACTGTATAAAGATACAGTAAATAAAACAAACATTGTAAATATAAAATTATCAGTCCGTACCACAACACAGAGAAACAATATTGTTGGAATTCCATTCAGAAAGTTTTTTTTTGTTTGTTTCAGCTGATGAATGATAAAAGTAAGTGTCCATCCTGCTTTAAAGAGCTTGAGAATTTAAAGCAGCTGATGACAAACCTGGAATGCGAACGCTAAACCTAAAAGTACAATATTGTCCGCTGGTGTGAACGCTAATATAGCAATCGTTAGTTTTCATTCTTGGTGTGAACGGTTGTTAGTCAAGTCAGCTTTATTTATATAACGCTTTATACAATAGAGACTGTTTCAAACAGCTTTGCAGTGATAACTGGAAAATAAACCCCTTTACACAGGGGTTTACCAGTGGCTCCCTAGAGGTTCGCAAGGGAAATGCAGGTTGTTTGTGAGCTTAAGAACTCCAATGATGAATTAAATTAAAATGTAAAATTAAATAAAAATAAAAAAAAGATAAATTAAACATGATCAATATCAAAAAAAAATAATCTTTTAGCAATTTGGAATTAAAATAATGTAGCAATCTGAAATTCATAGTTATTTAAAGGTTATTAGGTAAAAGAAAACGGTAGGGAGTCCTGAAATACATTATGTAGACTTTTACCACAAGACAAACATAAATAAATAAAATGATTAATGTTCAAACATTCCTATATACACCTATAATTAAATTAAATTGGTTCAGACCAGTTTGGTCTGTCTAGGAAAACCCTTTGAATGTTTAATTAGAAGTATTTTTGAACCAGTGTTTTCTTTACTTGCTTTAACTCATCTTTGTGCCATTGTTAAAATTGAAATAGTGAATTTTGGTATTAATATTTAACATTTAAAAACAGTGTTTAACATAAGAGCAGGTTAACATCTCCAGAATGGTTTTATATGAATCCAGCAAATGTTCCTGTCCATAGTCAAACCATCATGCACCATTGAGGAAGCATTTCCCAGACTCCCCAAGTGAAGTCAGCATGTATGTGAGCCTACATCATCTCCTTAGGGCTACACATGCCCCAACAATGAGTACATTATGCAAAGCCGAGTGAACGGCTCATTAAAGAAAGTTCAGCGTTCTACGGGTGTCAGTCATGCTGCAGCTCTGCCTGCAAGCACAACATGCTAATTGGCTTTTCTACACCAACCCATAATAAGAAAGTTGACTATAAATTGGCTGAATCAGATCGGCTATGAATCACTGTTATTGAACATATGACTATTGTAAGCAGCTAAATGCATGCCGGGGTTGACTGAGTTCAGATATGAGCTACTTTATGCTGACTGTGGGAGATTCTGCCTTATGAGCAAAATTTTGTATGACTGTTGCCTACAAAAATAGAAACAACAAGGACTAATCAGGCTACTTTTACACCCTACAAAATGACATAGCAATGAGCAGTGCACTGTAAAAATGCAAGACCACGTGCCGAAGATGGGATGTAACTTCACAATGTCCTGATTCAGAAATTCAAGATTTGATTCAAAAGTGGAGCTGTGCAGACCAACAATGTATGAAATCAGTACTGTGAGAGCGATTCAAAAGCATGCATAGCCACATAAAGTGCTTATGCATAGCACATGTGCAGCTAATCCAGCCTGAAAATTTAGTTTGTTTTTTTGTCATGATTTAAAAGTTTCAAAACTTTGAGACGATTGTTGTCAGATTTGATTGGTTCTTGCATTTAAGAATAGGTTCCGGTTCTCATATCTTCCCAAGCACAATCACCTTTTTGCAATAGCTACATGTGACATTGTAAATGTATTTACACGTGTGTGTGTGTGTGTGTGTGTGTGTGTGAGTGCTCGGATGTGTGTCTGCCAAGGGAATGCTTGACAGCTAGGGCTAAGTGAATGCCATGCCACTCATTCTAACAGCTGGCCAGAGCAAAGATTGATGGCCGGGGCGGCTGGAAGTGGATAAATTGAAGCCTTTTACCTCCACTGGTCTGTATCGTCTTCCACAGGCCCTGATGCAGTAAACCTACCTGGGCTCCGCAAGGTTTTGTTCCCTCTCGACAGCGCGTGAGAGCTGGCCGTCGCCGCAGACAGGAACACAAGCTTGAGGCTTTTCTGTTATTTTTCAGCCTGTCAGGCGACACTGAGCAATGAAGGATGAGAAACACTGTTAATTTAAAGTCTGAATAGTACATCTGGGGACGAACGTGTTTACGGGGCAGCAAGAGGCAGTTCTCCCGGATCAATGTTCTGACACCGCTGTGCCCACCTGAATTGTGTCTTAACAATAGAGCGTCTGCCGTCGAGTCTCCGCATCAATACAAATGTAGTTTCAGCTTGTTAAAGGGTATTAAGAAACACATGAGCACACTCATTCACACACAGTCGACCGAGAAAAAGCGATAGGAAGAGAAAATGTGGGTTTATCATGTCCCAATGGATGATATGATGGATTGGCACTCTTGTCATGAGTGCTTTTGCTCATTTAATACAAATCCCTGCTCTCGAATTGAGATGTTTCGTTGAGGCCCTGGGTGACACGTTAACCCAGTAGACCATCATCACCTTTTATCGAAATCCACCATAAAAATGATGTTCCTATTTAGAGAGGAAAAACACAAAGATTGAGTCTACGGGTTGCATCCAAGCGCTTTGGAGAAGAGAGCCAATCAAAATTTGCATTTAGATTAGAGTTTTAATGGGGAAAATTGAGGCTATGAATCTTGCTGAGGTAAAACAAGGACTAATTTTCTTGTTTGCCAAATAAAAACATACAGCCTCCACAATGAGTGGGAAATATGTACATGACTTGGTTTTATGAGGAGCTGTAATTACCAGATATTCTGGTATTTAACTTACAATGGCTGTGTGGTAAATGTTCACAAACAAGAGAAATAAATTACATTTCATTCAGATAAAGTCAAAAGAAAATTTAAAGAGGAATAGTTCAACCAAAAATTAAACTTTTGAAATATCTGAATCAACCTCACGCCATTCCAAATCATATTTTCCATTGAATACAGAAGCAGCAATTATTATTAATCTTTTTTCACAGCTATTATCCACACAGAATTAAGGTATTATTAATTTCGTAATTTTCTTCCCAGGCAAAACTTACTGCCAAGATATATTTTCACACCTGCTTTTAGATTAAAAAAATAATAATATATATAGATTATATTATGAAAATTATCTCTCTCTTTCTCTCTCTCTCTCCATATATATATATATATAGAGAGAAAGAGAGAGAGAATTTTCATAATATAATCTACATATATATACACACACACATATTTTAGTTATGCCAACATAAATACATAAATACATAGATCAATAAATATTGAATGCAATGTACAATACAAATCAAATGCTTTCGTAATGCAAATGCAAAATTCAAAAAAATATTTTTAAATGTCATCCATTTAAATTAATACAATCTAATCTAACATGTAGCGTCTAATACATTTTTGACAGTCAAGATCCTTATCATTGCATTCAATAGAACTATGTAAATACAGGTTTGAAATGACAATGACATGACAGTTGCTGTACTATTTAACCGTACCTGTTGTTGTTATCTATATGAAGTGTATATGCCCTCCACATATGGAAATAAAACTAGTCCAAAGGCCCTGAATGTAAATCTACACTGGCTATATTAGATCCAGAAGTCAATTAGATAAAGACGACATATTTTAATATTTATATCTGCAGAGCTTTTCTCATTCACTGTCACAAAAGCTCATTTGTTTTCATAGTGCCGAAGCCTCAGCCCGATCCTGACATTCAAATCATTCGAGACCCGAAAGTAACAAAGGTAGTTAATTAAACGGGACGATTTTTAGGACACACAGACACACGATTGAATGATCTTGTAAAATTAAACAATACAGCTAATATGCAAATGCCACACAGAGAAACAATGAGCTTAATTCTCTGGCTTCCTCCATCTGTGACTCAGTCCAATCACTGTTCCCTTATTCGCATAGCCTACTGATAAGCACTACTGAAAATCGCTAGTATTTCTTACAGAGACAGTCTCTCTCATTTTCATCACCAGGCGTGTATGTGGACCTGTTGCTATTCTCCCACCCATAATGGCAATCATCTGACTGTCAGCAGACATCAGTCTCAGTGTAGGGGTGATGAAGACAACCCTCCTCTTCTTCCCCCTGAGCCACTCAGAGAATAAAAGCACAATGCGACACTCCAGCAGGCTCCATTTAAGAGCCACTGCTAACTACTCAATGTGATCCCTTTATTTACTCTCGCACCTCTGAAATACAAATTCAATCGGCTTCTTTATAAGTGCCCCAGAAAAAAAGTGCTTGTTGCTGCCACAGGAGGGAATAGAGATTTGTGCTTTTTTCTTTTCCCCTCATTCTTCATAATCATGCAAATCAGATCAGGGCTGAGTGGATGCTAAAGAGTATCATGGGGTCTTCCCGTGGCCCCTGAGGAAGGGCATCTGGGGCTGTTTTCATAAGCATTTTATTTAGATTGTGACCTTAAGTCATACAATAAACCGGCTAGCATTATTACATCTCTATTTATGCGTTTGCCCCATGCACTTAAATTTAGCATTTCACATCAATAAATATTCACGTTAGAATCTCAAATACCTCCGGTTTATGCTCATGCCCAAAAAAAACGTCATCACTCTGCATAGCTTGGATTTATTAGAATGAGAAGTACCATATTTCCCTGCATATAACCCGCAGACAATCCGCACCATTAAATAGCCCATGGGTTCTGGGGTTTTGTGTAAAAAATTGTTGGCACAACCCGCATACTTATATAACCCGCACCCATAGATTGATGAACTTTTTTGTGTAAGTTCACATTTTGAATTTCGAATGTCAATTATCCTTAACTGTTCAGGCTCGTTACACACTGCTTGTGCACGAAATTCACACAATAAGAAAACAAACACAAGCCAGAACCAAAAAAAAAAGACTTCTTAAGTCCCTCAAGAAGCGTGTTGATCATCAGATGAGATGAGAAGAGCCCGCCCTCATGGCAGCACAGCCAATCACGTCTTCTTGCATGATTGACAGGTCAGACAGCCTATAAGCGCCAGCTGTCAGAGTGACAGTACAAGCGCCAGAGACAACAACCCTCTCAAGAAAGAAAAACAGAAAGAAAACAATGCAACAAAAAAAAAACGTACGTCCTTAGAGTGGTAACAAATATATTGAAATATTATTATGTGTAAAAAAAATGTGATATAGCCCGTAACCTGATATAACCCACACCCCCCTGCAGGGTCTATAAAATCTGGTGTAACCCGCGGGTTATATGCGGGAAAATACGGTAGACTCCGTGAAGGACTCGTGACTGTGGAAATGTTCATTTTAATAATTATTTTATTTTCAAATGTTCATTTTAATGATGTGCCAGCATCTATGAACTGCTGCAAAACACTGTAAAAATAGCACATGTGTGAGTGATAATCGCACTTTGATAACATAGAAAACATGACATGACATAAACTAGTTCAAAACTAAATCATTGCACAAATCAAGACCACGGCAGGAAACCGACCATAGGAATGCATTTCGAGACCACAAAGGACAGCAAACACACTGGGATTATAGGGAACACATGAGGAGAGGTAACGAGCTGAGAGCAGCTGACAACACTCAAGGGAAACGAGGTAACTAGGTGGGCGGAGTTACACAATGACAAGACACAATATAGGGGCAGTGTCAGAGCTCTGTCAACAGACACTTGAAAAGACCAAACTAGAATGACAGAGCCGTGACAGGCATATCATTGTCAAATGCATTTATTCAGATCATGTGAAGTTTATCAGCTAATGCATGTTAAATTGATGGATATTTTATATACAATTCAAAAGCATAAATCTTAAATGTATTGCCTATTTGTTTTATACAAATACAGATGCGTGTTGAAATCAAATTAAATTCCTTCTAACAAACAAATCTTGCCTAAAAAAAAAAGCTCTGAATCCAGTTATTAGTCCTTCTTCTTGTCTTTAAAAATATTTCTTTCAATCACTAGCCAGGATCTGAACATAAAAAAGACTTGCAAAACAAGCATCCATTTACCATGAGACCCATTATCTGTTCAAAGGAAAGTGCATGAGACTTATGCCTAATTGAGATATAATTGGTTGCCACAAATATAACCATTTGAGCATGGTGAACCATTATGGGATGTCTGACTAGGAATGCAAAGTAGTTGTTTCTAAAATCAGAGCAGTTGACAGAAGTCAGACTTCTATATTTTGTAACCCTATAAAGAGGATGTTGTGATTTTTGCTCAAGTGCTGTCACCTTTACTGTAGAATGAGAATAAAGAGTTGAGTCAGATTCGGTGACAGACTCAGTGTGAAGTATTGACAGACACACTAAAGCATAAAAAGGGCCTTGCATAATAATCACAAAACCAAACATTGATTTACCAAAACAAGTGAACTACAACTTCAATCAGGAATATAAATGGCAAAATAAATTAACTACAAATATATTAAGGGACTCATTAAAATGTAACATGTAAAATAAATAAAACACAGTAAAAAGATGCATCAGATGATCAGTAAGAAGACCAGCTTATAACAGACTGCAGGAATCGGTCAAATTCACAAAATTAAGTCTAGCTTTTTCCATCAATTAAAATCAACGTTCTTTCATTTGGCATTTGCTGAAAGGGATTAAAAATATCACTGGCATCGTTTTACAGATAAAATATTTGTAACTGTGGAAGCTGACTCATCTTAGTTACTGCCAAGAGATTATTTGCTGGATGTACTCAGTGAAGAACTCAGAAAGTGAGGTTAATCACTATTTTGACAGATTAACCTGCAGTTGGTGGAATACTTTTGCACAATTATAGGAACCCAGTCATTCGGTAAATGCAACAACAACAACAACCGGAAGACCTCAGTTCGAAGTCTATATGTGCCTGCCAAGGACTCCGATCCAATGGGACCAAATGGAAAGAAAAAAAAAACATTAATTCAGAATGAGAGTTTCCATTAAGTAAAGCGTTGCAAATTAACACAATTATCATTTGCTTGGAAAGTGCTCTTATGGGAGTGCAGGAGTGGAACAGTGCTTTAAAGTCAGACTAATGAAGCTTCTTGTTTATCAGGAATCAAATGTAGCAAGATGGAGTATTAGGCATGCCGATGATTTATTGGCTTGGAAGATTTCATTTCCTTGTCTCTAATAAAAGTTTTTAGCAAGGGACACTTACACAGTAAAAATAAGTACACAGTTGCTTTTACATCCTCCATCACTCACTCAAGTTTTCCCAACACTGGTTCACTCTTCAGCACACACTGGAAGACATTCATTAAACCAAACACGTGGACATAAATTGGCTCCATCTGGAACATTAGATGGAAAATCAAAATGCCCATTTCTTTTTATTGGCCTTGTACAAAAATCTGAGTTTCGGGAAGGTCTTCATTAGGAACTTTTTAGCTAAAACTTTAGTTTTAGATGTTTTTATGGAAAAAATAATGTGTTGTTCCTTTCCAAACCCATACATTTGGAGACTTACTAAAGAATGATGTCAATCAAAACAGCATAAACTGAATGCCGTTAATATTCATTTGTAAACTACAGTGTTCTCTCACTGACACAATGTACTCATGAATAAAGATGATTCTAGAATCTGAGTGCAGATATAGTCATGTCTTATGAATTAATATGACTATCTCAAGCCTTCTCTCAAATTGCCCAGTGAGCAGATGGTGCCGTTATAACCAGCTCATTTAAAAGTTCAGGTGTTACGAAGAATAAAGAAACTGAGAAAAGTTTCATAAATGAGTCAGCTTGTTAGCAGATGCTTTCATACTAAAGAAAGATGGAAGAGTTACTTTCTGATGTATAGTCAGAAAACTATGATCCAAATCCTAGTGAGCTGACTAAATACACAGCAGACATGAGGAATACTCTGTTCAACAATGTTTAGTCCAATTATGCTACCTTCTATTATTCTGTCAATTCTAAGGCAGTGTTGCATGCGTCCTTCACACAGAAGGCAAACCCAGAATGGACTGTGAGCTGATTGTCATTTTGATGTATGTTCGTATGTATGTGTGTATGTGCATTTCTTTTGTTTGTAAGATTAGTCTCTTATGCTCTTCAAGAGTGGTTTATGTGATCACAAACACAGCAAAACAGTTATATTGTTATACTGTTAAATTAATGTTAAATAGCTATTTTCTATTTGAATACATTTTAAAATAGAATGTATTCCTGTTTTGCAAAGCAACAACAACATTCTAATATGTTTTACTGATGTAAAACATCAGTCCAGGTACA
Organism: Rhodeus uyekii; assembly: GCA_037043235.1. Taxonomy (NCBI): domain Eukaryota; kingdom Metazoa; phylum Chordata; class Actinopteri; order Cypriniformes; family Acheilognathidae; genus Rhodeus; species Rhodeus uyekii. The sequence goes on from JAWRVZ010000085.1 coordinate 297,811, forward strand.
GTATAGCAGCTGAAATAGGTCCAGCTCTCTTCCTTTCTATGCTGATGCTCATCTGTAAAGACTAAGAGGTAGCGTTGCTCCAGAAACTGGCTCCGTTGCTCTGCAACGCTTTGTGGATTCAGCTCTTGAACTAATATAAAAGGACTAAAAGCTTATGCGCAGGACAAAAAGAGTTTCAGACCCATAAATGATGTGTCATTGCTGCTAGTGTTGTTGAGGGTGCAGGGTTTTTAGATTGTTCTGTTCGCACTGACAGTGTTTCCATACTGATCTTTCTCTGCGTTTGCCTCATCGTATGTCTTGTTCTGAGATCTCTTTTCTGATTTCCAACCACAGCTTGGACTTTTAAATCAGAATGTCTAACACCAGGGGTTTTGAACTTGACATTTGCTTCATATTTCCTTTCAGAGTGTTTAGAGTCACAAAGCTCCAGACTTGACAACTGCCCTGCTCATTTTCATTTGCTGTGTATTTAAAAAAGGCCGGGTCTCTGCAACTCTAACATGTGACAGCTACGATAAAATATAAAGTCCAGATGCTTGGAGCCATCTCTGTCAAATGATGTTTCTCTCTCCTAAACACAGGGTTTGCATTCGTTTGATGCTTGCATCATAGGGCCTGATTCTTGGCAGCGAGTCCTGGCATGCTCCCATAGGGCTCTGCTGACTCAGTGCCTTCGGTATCTCTGCTGTTCCTAGCCCGCGGCTATCTCTGTCTGTGTGTTCAAACTCGCTGTGTCTTCAGGGGGTAAAGGAGAGTTCATTTCTGTGATGTTATGGCAGCTGTGCTGCTTTCAGCAGGTCAGGCAGAAGTAGATCAAGGAGAGCATAAAAAGATGTGGAACATGCAGACTAAATCATGAGATTCAAATTAGAATGAAAACCATTTAAATAATTCCACTTTTTTAAATCAAAGGAAAAGCTCAGTCAAAAATTAAAATGCTGGAACACAAAATAGGGAGTTTTTAATAATCATTATACAGCATTTCTCAACTTTTGTAAAAATGCAAACTTTTGTGAATTTTTCACAACGTAAACTACAAAAATGCTAATTTGTGAAAATGGTTGTGTTTTGAAATCACTTATACACTCATTCACAATTCTCACTCCACCAATATAGGTCACTTGAGGGAATTTGAACACAGGTGGATGATTTTAGTATAGTTTGTGTTTAATGTTTAAGAGTGCTTTCACACCTGCCTCATTTAGTTTGGTTAAGTTTGTTGTCCCCCTTGATGTAGTTTGTTTGGGCAGGTGTGAATGCAGCAATCGGACCAAAAGTGGACCAAACAAGCAGGCGCTTTCAATTAAACACTAGAGCGGTTCATTTGTTGTGAGAATGTGATCAGACCTTGATCAGACCCAACTGCAAAAAATATCTTTGAACTAAACCAGCTACCATAGTCAGCTGCACTTTTCATTATAAGACGAGGACAAGTGTTTGTTGACAGTTTGCACTTTAGCATGGCAGTTGTGATGAGGCGAGGAGTCTCATAGGGTGCTCTGGCTTGGGCTCGGGGACTAGAGGGAGCTCTTGAGCGGGCTTGAGGATTATAGGGCGCTCTGGCTTTTGCTCGGGGACTAGAAGGTGCTCCGGTGTGTGCCCACTCATGAGCCAGTTTAGGGGCTGCTTGAGGGTTTCTGCTGTTGTATACACAGCCCTCACACAAAACAGCACGGTGGGCTCTCAGTTTGGATGCTCATAAGAGCAGGCTTTAGATTACGGAGCGCAGGAGACGACTGGATCTTAGTGACTGCAGGAGACATACAGGAGACAGACTCCACATACTCTGCGAAATTGCCCTGAGGACTATCCTCGGGTAGGCATACCTTTATCTGCCCACTGAGGATCTGCCGAAAGAATACTTTCAGTAAGTTGTCAGGAAAGGATGTAAGGCATGCCAGATCTAAAAAGTCCTGGGTGTGGTCCTTGAGGCTACAGTCCAGCTGATCCATCTAGAGCAGTTTTACGGCCGCCATTTGTGGTCCTTCCATGCTTTTGTAAAGTACAAAAATAACTTTTTTGACTGTAGGCAGAATTTGAACTAACATTCTTTAAAAAACACTTTAAATAATAATAAATAAAAAAAATGAAACGCTTTAAAAAAACACTTTAGGTGGTACACACTGATGAGACCGGACCGAGACTGATGGAAACACAGGGAAGATATACACTAGAGTTAATGACAAGACTAGCAAGGTGACCAATGACAAGACAGGTGAGTGGAAAAACACTGGGAGAGCACGGGAACAACCAGGAAGCAAACAAAGACACAACAGACATGTAACAGGCTGGCATGCATAATACAGCATTTGTAGTGGTTTTGTAGATCCTTGTGTATAGGGAGCATTCACAATGTTGTTGTCTGTACATGAAAAACGTAAAAAAAAAAAAATCCTATTTTTAGTTAATTGTTTTTGTGTAAAAGTACTATAATTCCTCTAAAAGTAAAAGTACTATTCTTCTAGCTTTGTATGAGGAAAAAATACACAATTTGGAATATATTATGAATACAAACATTTATGCACAATTTGAAGCTGATTTTGTGTTCTTATTCAATGTTGAAAACAATTGTGCTTAATTTTCATTTATTTTTTTCATTTACATGATTCATTTGCATTATTCATTGATAAATAGAAGTACAAGTACAAATCTTTTATAATAGATGTTTTACTGCCATGTTCAATTAATTTACGTACTTGCTGAACAAAAGTATTAATTTTATGCTTTGTTGTTTTTGATAGAAGTTTTGAAGAGTAGAAAAAAGTAATTGTGAGATAAAGGTCTACAGTAAGAAACAATGTGAGAAACTGTTTTTTTTTTGTTTTTTTTATTCCATTTAAAATTTTCCTTTTTTTTTCTCCATTTAAAAAACTGTTGGTTCATTAATCTGTAATCGGCCAGCTATCAGTCGACCTCTACTATAAGGTCACAATTTTCTTCTAATATGTTTTACTGTCTTACATTATGATTTTGCTACATATTCTAATTTTGTAAATTCCAGCATACAAATGTAAAATGACGTGGGAGTGAGTAGTAGATGACTTTCATTTCACATGTTGGTATACTAACACTTTAAAAACGGTTCTTATTATGGTCTATAATTTGTTTGGAGCAAAGAGAAGACGAAATGAATGTGTCGCGACAGCCCTACAGTGGGATGGAGTTCTCAGGACTGTTGGGAGATTTAAGTGACAGACACGATTGGCATTTAATCCAGTATGCCCAAGGTCTCTCTGGGGATTAAGCTCCATCCGTGCGGGTTAGTTTCCCTCCTTCCCCCTGCCTCCCGCCCAGGGCTAGTCTGTGATGGAGGACATGCATGGGATGGGATCTCAGGCCACCAGCACAAAGCTGCAGGCAGTGGTTCCAGATGGCTGACTAGTTAATGGGAAGCTTAGCTTGGCGTTTGAGTCACTCAAATGACCGTTTCTCTGGTGGGTACGTCTTCAGCAAACTTTGGACACTTTGGACGTTTCTTATCCCATAGGTTTTACACAGCAATGTCGTTATACACTAAAACCTACAGAAAATGAATGGTAGGATAAACAATGTGTTTAAACCCTGGCAAACATGCCACTTTGGTTTTAGTTCCAGAGGGCTCTTACTTTAGACAGTCTATCAAAGGTACAGACTGTACTGCTAAACTATTCTTTCTGCTGATAAACATCGGCTCCTCTAGTAGCCAAAAGTGCCATTGATTCTACAGACAATCAGTGCACCTTTTCTAGCTGAATGGAAGTCACAGGAAGTGCTGAACAGAAGAAAGGTCAGTCAATAGAGCAGTATCAGAACTTTCCTTTTAAGGGGCAACTGACTTTCTGAGAATCACTTCACTATATTTCAGCTTCAAAATGAATTGAATCTAAGCTAATTTAACAAAGATACTGATTTAAATAAATTGAATCAGGTATTACAAGGAACCTCAAATATGTTTAAACCTGCTATAAATGCATTTCAAGCTTTTTAAATGGTGTGGTCTTTTTCTACTTGAAGTTTGTTTTTAGAAATATATCAAAGACTTAAAGGCTATATTTATTTAATCTAAAGCAAAGTAAAATGCTAATCTTATAAAATACTATTTCTCTTTAAAATAACTAATTTAAATTTGTAATATTTTCACAAGGGAAAATGTTAGTTCCCTTTGAAGGGAACTTGCGCTGCGTCAAAAGCGCTAGGGAATACCTCCACGAAAGTCTCTTGAAGCACTATATAAACAATCAATTGACCAAGTGTGAGTGACGGTCGCAAGTTGGTGACGTCACGAACCAGGGTGATAAATATGTGCCGGAAACTGGTGACGGCAGCTATGAGTGTCTTCAGCAAGCATTGTGTGAGACTGTGTGTTGTCACGCTGGTTATTTGAGTTTCCTTTGACTGAACTATTCCCTGGATTAGTTTAAAAGAAAAGGTCTCTCCAATTTTAACACAATGGCGAATCAAACATTTGTGCAGTGCGCGTCTCCCTGCCCTCATTACATTTCGGGTGGGGACGCGCACTCAATGTGTGTGATTGTTGGGAGCAGAGCACATGCCCGGTCAGCACTTGAGAGCGCTGTTTTGCTCCCGCCTGGCGGTCTTTGATACCGAGTCCGCCCAGGCTCGCGCTCCCCAGGGATCGGGTCCCGCTGTAGTCGAGGCTCTGCGGCGATCTAGGTCCTGGGGTTCGCAAATGGATCTGACGGCGGGGTGCGAGACGGGCGCTGCCTTACCTCAGCCCTTACCCGGCAGATACAGTGTTTGTTCACGCCTGAGGGCGGTTACTTCTGGACAACGATCTATCTCTGAGGAGTTGAATGTTGTCCGCATTAGATGCTGAGAGTTAAGATGCGCCACTTTTCTCTCCAACATATAGGAGCTAATCGAGGAAGTGACTCGTGCTATCGCCATTTTGAACACTGCCGGCGGGACAAGGAGCGTTCGTCCTAAGAAAAGAAATAAATTAAACGAGTGTGTCCTGCATTTATTTAAAATATAATTTTAATAACATTATACACGTCTTCACTGTCACTTTTGATCAATTCAATGGGAGAAAAAAAATTTATACAAAAAAAGAAAACATTTTTTTGTACTGAGCACCATACTTTTTAACACTCATTTCTGAAACTGTTAGATGAAGAATTACTAAACTCATAAAATAATCATTTTAAAACACCTCAACTCACTATAAGGGCTTTTTTCTGCTTTTTTAGGTGGCATTCTGCCCTAATCCTCAATTGATTTCTGACATTGCAATGTTCTCATCAGCATGCTGCCAAGTTTTATTGTAAACCTGGGAGATTGCAGAGTTAAGAAGTAATTTTATCTTTGGTATTTTCTTATATACCGGTCTTTGTTGCTTTCTGAGAATCGACTGCATAATCATGTAGAGCAGCTTTACAACAATTCCCCTGTGTCAAAATATAACCAGTGAATTGTTTAATCACCCTTTGAGTCAAAGCCTGAGCAAAAACACTGAACCAAATATCCATTCGGAGGCATTGATCACTTCACTTAATACAAAGCTTAATTCTCACACATATCGCTCAAACTGACACCAACACAATGAGAAGAGAGTGAAACAAGGTAAAGGAGTGAGGAATTGAGTAAAAGCAATTGATGACTCAGCATCACAGACCAAATGAAAATTATAAGAAGAGCTTGGCTGTGATTCAGATGCACTCAAGTGTGATAGCCTTTGCCCCTGAGCTTGGCATTGCCACCCACTATGAATTATCAAACCTAAAGTGGCTTTGCACTGGTGTAAAGATCATATGAAATCAAACTGAAGTTCTGTGGCTTTCAGATAATGTCTTTTAGCTTTGAGTTCATCTAGTCATCTAAATTTTAACAGAAGTGTTTTAGCAGATAAACGCATCTCAAATGGTCTCACATTTACATGGAATATATCTTATATATGGAGTTCTGGTGTTTAGAGTCCAGTTTTGCAACCAGGTTTAGTTTTTTAGTGTCCTTTTGTTAAATTTATGAGCCCTTTCTTGATTATTTATTAGCCTGGTTGAGTCTGGAACACACTTTATTAGTTCTTTCCATCTTTGTTTTCGCGCCCTGTCTTTATATAAACACCCCTTTCTCGTTCTCATTTTTCTTCGAGTCTTTGTCCTGTCATTCTCCTCCCTGCAGTCATGGCTTCAAAGCAGTGATAAACAACAACTGTTTTTACAGGGTCTTGCAAAAGGTGGTCAAGGGTACAGTTCATGTGAAAGCAATCCATCCTAACTCACAAAGGTGAACCACTATACTGATGACGTATAATTTGAATCTTTCCTGCTCTTTTATATAATAATATATTTCTCCAAGCTGTTTGCCAACAAATAACTCCATTTGGAGAGCATCTTGCATTCCCCAAATCCAGTGCTATTCTGTATTTTTACCACCTGTTTGCATTGTAAATTGCATATTAGACTGAAATATTCTTGGCAACATTTTTTAAGGCCATTTTATTGACACATTAATCACTGCTGACCCTTTTCTGATGGTGAGTAATATCTTTTCAAGTTTGCATGGTGAATTATGCATGTGTTTCTGTCTTAGTGCTATTTCCCAAAGCAAATCCTACTTGGTAAATGATGGGTTACCTGACTGCACTGGTTTATGGAAGCTCTCTCCATAGAGAGAAGAGAAAGAAGAATATATATATAACGAAGGTATACACCTCAACATATGGACAGTGTTTAATCTCAAGGCCAACTTATCTATCTATCTATCTAACACGCAATTGTGATTCAAGTTCGGAGCAAGCTTCCATATTAATGCCATCCATTTCAGTGTCTAGAAATGTTGAAAACACACTAATTCAAGCGCTCATGCACAATATGATGCAGTTTGAAGCCATAGCCTTGTTTAGTGGTTTGTAGTCCCCTGAGATTTAAAGTATGCTGCCGAACACATAGAGAAACAAGAATTGCCAAGCTATAACTAAAAAATTCCCAAAAGAATCCCAAGGATCCATTTTCGTTAATTAAAACCGCTTTGACTTCTTCTGTGCCTAATAAAATATTACTCACCATACAGTCACCACACACATTTATACACACCTGTGCCATCGACACAATTAAAATAGCACCACCCCACATCTACCGGTGAGTGATAAACAGATTTTAGATTAAGGTCTTCATCCAGATGAGCTCCATATTTCTTCCTCCAGTTTGCCACAGTTGCAGCTGCTTATCAGTTAATCATGTTTACGACAGGCCTGACAACTAATAACTTTCCCTGGGAGTTTCGTCTCCCGCCTCTTAATCGTCGGCGGCAGCTCGGCGAGCCATATGCTCGCTGATTATTGAAGGTGATGAGAATGGGGAACGTCGGGCAACACTCAGGGAATGCTGTCAGGCCCAGGCTCTGTGTTATCGGGGGCCAACATGCAGGTCAGGGCTCCAAACGCAAGGCTTGACACATGCTAATGAAGCGCGTTCTCATCAAGCATGCGGCTCAACACGGCCCGTCTAAAATGACCGGTGGAGCGTTCTGGACTCTCCCGGAACCGTGGGTGCAGTCATATCCCATTATGTCAGTGCAGAATAAGCACTGACCCTCACCGTCACATGGACGACCCACGTCCTGACAGCTTGTCTTGAACGCGAGCACAGGTGGAGGAGGAGAAGAAACCCGGCTGATGAGTTTGGACTTTAAAGCAGCATCTTGCGGGTGTAAGTGAAAAGGGAAATGCTGCATAACCTTGATAAAGTCATCTCTACCGTAGATGGAATTAGTTGAAGACAACGGGTGTCAGCGAGATCAATTCAAAATTGAATTAGGCTGACAATGACTTATAGAATTATGTAACGTGTAATGAATTTAGAATGGACCTTTGAAAGACAGACAGTGACTGCAATCATATAACAGACATTTTCAGAAACAATGGCTTTCATAACATAATAGTTCGACATATCCCGACGCTTAAACTTAAAAGAATAGAAAAATGTCTACATTTAACCGTCCTCTTGTTGTTTCAAACCAAAATGACCTTCATTTTTCAGAGGAACACAAAATAAGAAATTAAACAATTGTAGTGGTCATTATTTTCCATTCAATAACAATAAATTTGCTAAAACTTTCAAGCTTCAAAAGGGTTGCAAAAACATAAACTCTCAGAAAAGTTGTTCATACCTCTACTTCAGGTGATAATGGCTAATACATTTTTAAAATCAAATGTATACACATGCTGTAAAAATACCTGCTGTAAAAATACACTGCTCATAGTACATAAACTACTACATTTGCAAATGTTAACAAATGAGATGTACTGGAAAGTGCTACCAAAATGTCTGATAGTTATAGTTCATTTACTATAGTTTAAATTAGGAGAAAGAATAGGGAAATTACGGGCAAATATTTGTATCTTTGAATAATTAATTATTTAATAGCATTTTCACATGAAGTGTACTAGACTTGCAACTTTAGATTCGATATTTAAATATTGTAAGCTTCGCTTTTGTCTTTCTACAGACCTACAGTTCTGGATTTTAGACTTAATATTTCAGAAATAAATTTAGATAAATATTAAGCGAATCTGAGAATATCTCCAAGGACAAAAAAACTCACAAAGGATCGATATTTTTAGTCCGGAGCACGTCTTCTCAGACTGGCAAATTTAGGCTAGGTAATTTGCCCAGACCCACCAACGCTAATTAAATGCAAATCATCAAATGAACTCCTGCTGATGGGTTGGTTTTCCTTGAACTTTGTTTAATCCAATCCTTTAATTGCTTAACAGGATCAATCATGGAACCTTAATTAGCCTAAATGTCCAGATGTGTTTAAGTCACTCAGGTTATGGAGATTGGAAGAACGTAATGGAGTCTGGCAGTCTGGGGCTGTCTGGGAATTCATCTACTGCAGTCAGTTGTCTTCTTGAAATGCAGCGCGAATGCTTCCCTCTCCCTGCCAGTCCACTTTCTCTCCATGCAGTGAGATCAGTCCGTGAACGAATGCTATTTTGCTCTACTAAAAATTTTTACATTAGAGCCACTGCTTTCAAATGTGGTATGACGCAACTTGCACGAGCCTCCGTTTAAATCAGCCACATTTTGACCGAATGACTGGGCTGGAACTGCAGAAGTGATTCTATAATTGAGTGAAATTCAGAGCAGTCTCCTGCAAAGACTCAAGCTGAAGAGAGATATACGATTCACAGGCGTCGAATGACTGGGATGAGTTTGACTTCAGGTCACCTCAATCTATACTGAAGTGACGGAGGTTTCTAAAGTGTTGACATAAGCCTTCTCAATGCGGTGGAATCAAGGGCGTAGGTTTGCCTTTAACATTGTAGGGACGTTTTAAAATCAATCAAACTATACAGATGCACCACATTTTCGCCTACACAGTGAAATTGCCTGTGACAGTTGATCAGATGCTCTTGTTTTGAAACGTATGAAGAAGCCATAGCCTTGTGGGCAGGGATCCAACATATGATGTAACAACACGTCAGGCATCTGAAAGTGTATACCTCTCTTGTATCATTGTTTACTGTCATCCTCATACTTTCCTATAGCCAAAGCCAAAAGTGTTTGGAAACAATCCCATCTAATGCATGTGTGCATGTGTTTATATGCACATAGAGAATACATATAGAGCAGGGCTTAACATTAACACACGTCAACCCACCATATTTGTGTATTCTAGTCACTTCTACAAGCCACTTTGAATCTATATATAATGTAAACATTTTTCAATTGTAGTCTGTGCAATAATGTCAAAAACACACACGTAATGTCAAGCCCTGATTACAGTTCTACTAAGTGACTAACATGACACAATCACTACTTACAATGAAATGTTATTACATTGAGTAGGTATTGTATAGTCAGCTACAGTCATGTGATCATTATACATATTGATAAGGATTATTCTAATCTCTTATACCCAAATCTTTTAGGGTAAGACTTGTGTTTAAAATACCCCTTGAAATAAGCATTCAGATGTGCAGAGATTATTTCACGTGTTCCTATCAAGATAAGACTCAAATGCACATTCCTCTGTTTGTTTTCCTCATTCACTCACTCCATATAAAATACTAAGCATACAGTGCATAGTATATTAGACAGTAAATATGTAATCTAGCCTGATTTAGCAAGGCACATTTCATTGGAGACAACTCAGATGGAACCTGCATGTTAAGAGCCTGAAGTTACTGCTGAGATTTTATATCCATTGCTTGAATTTATGACTCTGAATCATTTTCACGTTTGCTTCTTGATTAGAACAGGCAGGTTAAATTTCTCCAGCCGTGTCTCGCTCTATATGAACCAGTCTGAAGTGTCTCTTTGATTTTATTTGGCTTTGAAAAAGGCTGTTTCGGCTGAGAGCATCCAGGGATAAGAAGTCAACTGCTTTTCCATCAACACCTCCCCTGCAGGAGTATCAAGTCTGGCAGGCTTTAAGCACTACTCCTTCCTTTGGCCTCCTCCGACCACTCTTGGTGTGCCAGCTCTTCCAGATCTATTGTGTGCTAACTGAGAAAACTGGCAGTCCTGGCTAACGGTTTACACTTGATGCACTTGAATGGTGCCAAACTACCACTGGGTGGTAGCAGGTGGGGTTCAGTGCTGGCAAACTGATAAGCACATTGACCTGGGCAAAAAAGAAAAGACAGCGATCAATCCCGCAGCCAATGAACCACACAGCAGAGGCGAAATGCACTGAGGCATATCAGAGAATTATTGGGTTGGCATCGGGACAAATCAGGTGGTGTGAGAGCTAGCAAAACTGAAAAAGTTCAAAACTATGATCGTACGTGTGAACTGCAGGATCAATGAGGTGTTGAGCATAGGCTCGCAGTGATGTACAGTACCTCTGTTGCAGCATAGCATCGGGAGTACAGGACGGCCGCTGATAAACTGTAAAATGTCTTATATAACTACTGCACCAAATCTAAATGCAGATTTCATGACTTTCATGTCTGGCCATGCATTAGATAAATGCATCCTCCTAGTGCTTCATTTGTGTGAGAGCAACGGTCTCTGTGTCTCTATCAGTTCCTTGACATTACCAAAGATTTAGTCTCAACATGATAATATGAAGTAAATCTCAACAGTTGTGTGGCTATTGCTATATAATAGTATATTTATATATATATATATATATATATATATATATATATATATATATAATTGTTATATAATTCATATACATACATGCATATGGATGTATGCTACTCTTCTGGTCTTTCTAACTCAAGGACATTTTCTTAGTAGTGCTTGAATGTACAATTTGAAGGCTTTCCCTTACACACAACTGCCTCAACTGATTTCAAATATTCCTAAATTGCAAATGGCATCAGTATCTGAAGTTATGACAGTCCCAGTAATTATGGTTACATGCTTTGTCTGTGTTCTTGGATGAACTGTGGTCCATTGCATCACAAATGTGGTTTAATGTCATCCAAATTCATGCTGAAAGGTTTATTTGCTGTTTTGGTTTTTGAACAAGGGGAATATGCTTTGTCCCTTTCTCAGAGAAACTAACTGATTGATTAAATTACCATCTAATCATGATAATTTAGGAACCTGACACATCTTGTTGTACGCCTTCCTAGGCAGAGATGTTCAGACAACCACTAGCTCGTTACAATCCTTGATGGATCCGAGCAATAATTGCAAGCTGCTCCTGGTGACAGCTTCTGTGTAAAATTGCTGTTGACTTTAATGCAATTGCTTTTTGCTAACAAAGTGACAAAGGTTATTTTTAACATGATATGATAATGATTCACTACACTTTCCCATTAAACTGTAGCGACAATGTGTATGCATGTGAAAGTGCTAAATACTCTATATTCAAAGAACAAAGTTGCTTTCATGGTTTACTTGCTTTGTATTATGTTAATTAGTGTTTGAATTGTTAGAGTATGCTATAATTTATAAAGAAATAAAACTCACATTTAAGTTATAATTTAACAAAAATTGATTAATAATAATACTTTCTACCTTAAAATACGATATATTCCTTATAAATATGTATTGGAATGCATTGAATAAAAAAGTGAATGTCTATGGCAATTTAGAGAATTATTGATCTGTAGTACACGATACGAATGTACACAAAAAAAATATTGATGAAAGGATCTAAAGCACAATATCATGCCAAAAAATATTACTCTATTTATATGATTGTATCAGCACAGCACTAATACTATTACTACCAAAACCATTTCCCCCATCTAAACCATATAGAAATAACAAGTGATGGGTCAAAGCTCATACTTCATGAATCAAATAAAACTGTAATGCTATGCTAGTGGAATGTTAAAAAGGATCATGGTATAATCTGGTTATATTTTATTTTATATTTTTATATTCTTTCTGTTTGAATAGATTTTAAAATGTAATTTAGTCCTTTGATGTCCAAGCTGAATTTGCAGCAACCATTGCAGTGTCACATCCATCAGAAGTCATAATAATATGATGATTTGGTGCTAAAGTCTTAGTTACAACTGTATCCAACTTTTACAATAATAATAATAGTAAATGTTTCTTGAGCAGCAAATCAGCATATTAGAATGATTTCTGACGGATCATGTGACACTGAAATCTGGAGGAATGATGCGGAAAATTCAGCTTTGATCACAGGAATACATTTTAAAATATGTTAAAATGGAAAACAATTATTTTAAATTGTAGTAGTTGTAAACTTGGTGAGCAAAAACGCATTGTATTAATATATTTACTTTTAATTATAAATATTGAAATTGTACTCCAAATCCAGCATTCCACTGCAGCTGTAGAGCATTTTAGAGGATGTATTAAGCATTTATGTTCTTTTGCTTTCACTGAACATCCTTTCAGATGCCAAACGGCGGTCAAAACAGGGTCACTGATATCTCTAGAGGACTAGATAAATGTACAAAAGCTACTATAGATGGATAGATAGATGGATGGATGGATGGATGGATGGATAGATGGATTTTTCATGGCTACAAAACTGATTTCTCTTTTTTCAGTTGCAGGTGATGAATTTATTACCTGGGTGACTTGATTCATATCTCCAGCGAGGGGAGAGGTAGAGCACCAGACCCCTGACCTCTCCTCAGTCTCTACTGGATTCACGCTCCAGCTCGTGAGCCACGGAGCCCTGGATCTCTTGTCTCTCACCTTTTTCCTCTGGACCTTGACGTGGGAACAGCACCATAACAGTCCGCCCAATGCTGAGGAGGAACTGCCTGCTGCTGTTCCTGTGCTTCCTCTTTGAGCAGAGCTCCTGCGCTCCCTTCCAAAGCAGGCCGGGGAAAGAGTGGCCCCATAGCCAGACGGGGCCATCGGCAGCAGGAACGAATGGAGGTTCCAGAGGATTCCAGAGGGTCAAGAGGGGCTGGGTGTGGAACCAGTTCTTTGTGCTTGAGGAGTACATGGGCTCGGACCCACAGTACGTTGGAAAGGTATAAAGTGCTTTGATCAAGGATAAGAATGATTGCATTTCAACTGCAACTTAATAACCGTAACAGCTTTCAGATGTCATACTCTGCTGAGCCAAAGCCAGTCCCCTCTGCCATCGTATCTGTGTGCCTATCCTTTAATTTGTTTAATCTAAACCCACAGCTCAGATAAATTTGCCTAAATTAATTAACATATTCTGTCCCATGTTAAAGGAACTAAATTTCTTAATGTTGCTTAAGATAAGCTAATAGCACAGTGTAGACAGGCATCTGCCATAATATTTCCATTACTTTAACGTTTCAGTAGGTACTACCACGATTTGAAAGATAGATTATACAAAAAATACCCAAAAAACAGAATCAACGTATTGGGTCTCATTCACTAACCATGCATAAAAACTTTGTGCATGCAATTTAAATGTTATCCTTGTGGTCTGCAAAAACACTTGAATACTAATGTTAGTGAATGGGAGTGTTTTCTTAGAATCGTAATGCAAATAATTCACACTGTAGTTTCTGTTTTGGTCTGTTAGTCCAAAAAAAAAAGCATATTGTTTCATAAAAAAATAAAAAAATCTTTTGAACATATAGGAAGCAATGAAATCCAGCCAAAAGACAATGCATTTATTGAGACATTGCCATTAATTCCAATAACAATGCAGCTGACAGTTCAAATAATATAATTTTGCTATTTTATTGCATGTACATGAATCTGTCATCAGGTAAAAAATTGTTTTTGGCGGAAGACATGTGCACACTGACAGTGATCTTTAATCACAAGCCATTCATATTCATTGTTGCATTTCTGAGCATGCGGTCATAACACAACAACATGAAGCTGAAATCTAATTTCCATGCAGAAATGTGTCATAGTCTTCCAAAGAACATCGCCTTTAGCAGATCATAACCCGGCCTGGTATTTCCACATGCTTATCAAGTAAAATGAGACATTTCAGTATGAATATAATATCACGTTAGTAAGATTCACCGCTGAGGGGCCTTGCCTCTGTCACTGTCACTGCCTTTTTCCAAATACAGTACATGCAGACATGTGGAGAGGAAGAGACTAAGCAAATCTCCCAGAGTGAAGTTCCTTCTTAGTAGCTTCTTAGGGCTCCATTTTGTGCCAAATTCATCTTAAAACAGATGGCTTCGTCCCCTGCCGAGTGAACATCTCACTTTATTTAACATTTTAAAAGGATTTTCCCTCTAATGAAGTTTGAGCTAGTGCCCTCTGCACTTTACCCAGTTTAATGGAACAAATCACCTGATGAATCCTATATGTCAGTACGAGCAGAAGGAAATAACAGCATTTGCTTAACTGTCAGGTTTCCTAGCACATGAATATCTACACTTTCCGCAATAGCTTTTCCATTATCAGGCAAGAAAATGTGAATTTACCAAGAGAACTAGGAGAAGACAAAAAGCAGACAATGGGATGTTCAAGGCCACAACACATCCGCAAACATGACTTGCAGCAAAGATGAATACTTCACCACCTTTAGCGGTGTCTGCTTTGCATACTCTTCAAAGCAGTTTGCACATTAAGTCTTAATCAGGACAATGATCCAAAATACCAGCAAAATTCTAAATAAATAAATAAACATGGTAACATTATAAAGCGCATTCAATGAGTTCCAAGACCGTAAATGATCATGGCTGGGGTTTAGAGGTAAGAGGAAATGCAAGGAAGCTTTTCTTTTGGTTTGGTTTGTTTTTACCTTGAATCACGGACTGGCTTTTGTCTATTTTGAATTAATAAATGCAAGACTCTTCTAACATTTGTGTACTGCTGTGTGACAGAGAGAGGGCTGCATGCCATGCTGTCAAAGGAATAAACAAAATGAAAAAGGAGCGAGAAGAACAATGCCTGCATCTCTTTAGGCTTCTTAGTCAGGAGCAAATTGCACTTGCGACTTTGCATTGTTCCTTTGCCATTACCTTTAGCTATTGGCATCCAAACTGCTTTTTGTTTGTACATACATTTAGCTCATGATTACATTTATTTCATTTTTTTTTTATTTCAGACAATCCACATCAGAACACCTCAGCAACCGCATAGCAACGAACTACTTTCAAATTAGAACACCTCAGCAACCGCATAGCAACAAACCACTTTCCACAATAAGAAAACCTCAGCAACCGCATAGCAACGAACTACATCCCAATAAGAAAACCTCAAGAATTAAAATAGCAACAAATTATGTTCCAATTAGAACACCTCAGCAACCGCATAGCAACGGACTATGTTCCAATTAGAACACCTCAGCAACCGCATAGTAACGGACTATGTTCCAATTAGAACACCTCAGCAACCGCATAGCAACGAACTATATTACAACAATAGCACTTCAACAACCACATAGAAATGCATTATAAACCACTCCGAAAAGAAAAAATACACAAATAACATTCATGCATAATGATGAAGAGCTCTGCTCCACTCAAATTTCTTTAGAAAAAGTCTATTTTAATTATATCCTTAAATTACATGACGTAGGTTAGTCATGTTAAGCAGTACTTTGAGGTCTGTAACCTTTACAAATCCTATATGCTTAGGTAATTTTTAGGAAGTAATTACTTATTACTTAATTAATGACTTTCAAAAATAAACTCTGGTTAAGAACAGTCAGTTAAACTTATTTTTAGGCGCGGTTTCACAAACAGGGATTCAATTAAGATTAAGTATTAGGACTTCAATTAGAGCATTTTAGAAGTTTTTATTTTTGTATAAATGTGCCTTAGGAATAATGATACAAATTACTGGTGTGCATCTTGCGACAAAACAATGGCATTGCCATATTAAAATATCTCAGTGCTAGTTCCTTTCAGTTAAGATGGCTCAAACATGCATTTTATTCTGGGACTAGACTTAACACTTCTCCGTGAAAACAGGAGATACTGTAGTGTTAATTAACAAGGTTTCTAACAGAATGGAAATAGTTAATGATTGATTGCTAATTAAAACAATATTATCACGTAAATATGTTTTGTTTGAAACATTTAAAACCAAGACTTGCTAGTGGTATTAACAACATAACAAAAACAGCATTTCAAAAAAAGTATTTTAATTATATAAAATTAATCTCTCTTTAAGAACTGTGATTTTAATATGTTTTCGACTATAACGCACACCTTATGACAGGGATACTGAAATGCACTGCATAACAGGAATAACCAACCCTGTTATTATAATGGTAGACATGGAATTTTGGCAGTGGAGACCAAGTAGATATCTTATTTTATGAGATAACATTTTTGCAGGCAAAAAATATTCACTCAAAGCAGAGGAATTGATGGATTGACACATAATATGGAACAGCAGGCAGATGTGTTTTTTTTTTTTTTTTTGGTATGCATTTATGCAAAAGCTGTGAGAACATCACGGCCTCCAGATACAGGAGAAACTCTACAACACATCAGCATTTTATTTTTTATTACGGATGAATAAAACCCTCATTGAGCCTTTGGGAATACCACAACAAAGCCTCAGTTCCTCAATTAAATAATGCACTACTGTCCCCGTTGTTGAGCAATGTCTTTTCGTAGGAAAAAACGGCAATCATTCTGCTCACTGTAAATCAGGTTCTCTTTCTCCTCCTCTCCCTGTCCTGCTATAGTCTTTCAATCACCATTAAACCCTCCTCTCTCTGTCACTTATGACCACCCACAATTCACCTCTTTCTTCAATCATCTGAGCTAATAACGTAATAAAGACTATACATAATCTCAAAGACACAGGTCAGCGGGTTTAAGCAACTTTATGATGTAACATCATTTATGACATCATTAGCCAAAGTGCAATCAGTCAACCTTGGTTTCCAACCTTTTATATCTGAAAGTAGTCATTTTAAAAGGTAAATGAACCAATATACAAAAGTAATTTGATAGGTTGTGCATCTGTGTGTCATTTTATGATGTTTCAAGTCAACATGAAATCAAAATTGACCCCATTTACTTTATTAATGCATGTTCCTGGTTTTATTGGGAATGATTCATTGAGACACATTATTCCAAAGGAATAATAATAGATGTTGTAATGTTGCATCAAAACATAATAACTTGTATTTTTAGTGATCACAAATCCCTCAAACTTTTTAACCCCATCCTTACAACCACTTCCCTTCTGTTCCATTCTGGTACTTAGTATCCAATTTGTTTATTAAAATACACTAATATACATAAGTATGTGTGCTGTATGAGAACGACAATCTAAATTAATCTTAAAATATTCTTGAGTAGACATACCTAGATATCAGGTACAAATGTGGATTTAATTGTACTTTAGTACACATTTAAAAGTAAAGCACCTTTCTTAGCTTTTGAAAATGACAGCTTGTGTGTGTGTGTACAAAATATATATACATACCATACAGTACAATTACTCAGCCTTTCTTTGGAGAATATTCAAATTAAATTGACTTTAACTATCAAACTTTATAAAGTAATCATCCTATACACATGGATTTGCAGGGATTTACATATCCAACAAATAGATGTAGATATTTAAATGCATTTATACAGCCCTGACAATGCGGTTTCATTCAATTACCTCAGTTTGCAAATGCAAAACGGCTGAAAATGGCATTCAGATTGACTATTAAGCACAGAGAGCTTCTCAGAAAGTTAAGCTGGCTCACATTCACCTCATATCTGAGGATTTCAATCCCAGATGAGCACAAACAAATCATCAGGAGACCCAAGCGGATCAAGGGTTTATACTGTGTTTACAAAGACGCAACCGACTGGGCTTTTTCTGTGTGTCCATCCCACGACAAGCTTTGGCGAGAAAGCCTGAGGAAACTGTATGTTAAGGGAACACAGAAAAGGATTTGTGCCCTTAAAAAAAAAAAAAAAAATGATGAAAGATTTATTCCGTTGTCTGGAAATATGTGAGATGGGTATTTACAGACCCAATCCAATAATGGCAGCTGGGAGAGATGCTCCAGATCTTTTGAAACCTTCCCATTCTCACAGTTTTACCTGCACTGACATAATCTTTCATTCATCTTCGGCCTTTCTTAACATTATACATTCAGCGACTGCTATCAAACAACCTTTTCAACAAACCATTTAGCTTTTTCTTTGCGGTCTCTGCCTTACGCTTGTGCTTTTTTTGTAAAGGAACAGTTCAACACCACTTTTTCTTTAGTTGAACATATACATATATATATATATATATATAAAACACACACACACAGTCAGAATAAAAAGAAAAGACAAAAATTGTTGATGGATTTGCAAAAATGCATCTGAACTAACCACAAGACTTCATTGTCTTCTAACAATGTCCTTTGAACCGATTAGACCAAACACAGCATATCAAACATCTCATACCAACTGTCAAGTACTCTGGTTGAGGGTTGATGATATTTGGCTTGTTTTGTAGCCACAGGATCTGGGCAATATGCAAGCATTGAGTCAACCATGAACTCTACTGTTTACCAATGTATTCTAGAGTGAAATATGAGACCGTCTGTCCGACAGCAAAAGCTTGGCCAAAATTGGGTCATGCAACAGGACAATGATGTCAAGCACAAAGGCTAATATTCAACAGAATCTACTGAAAAATAAAAGAATCAAGGCGTTGTAATGGCCCTGTCCAGAACTCACCCTGATTGAAATGAAACCTTCAGAGAGCTGTGCATCAAGAAAAACCTGATAACCTCAATGAACTGAAAGCAATGTTGCAAAGAAGAGCTAAAATTCCCCCAGAATGATGCAAGAGACTGATACAATCACACAGAAAATTATTACTTCACGTTATTGCCTTGCCTTGCCTAAAAAGGGTTCTACAAGTAATTGAATTAAAGGGTATACCTATAGCTTCTCCATTGTTGGCTTTATTTTTGTTAAATAAGCAATGACATGGTGAAATATGTCATGTTGTTGTTCACCTGAGGTTGCATTTACCTAACGTTAAGACTTGCTAACGACCAGATGATTTTGTTTATGCCTTGATACATAAACCCATAAAATTAAAAAAGGTGTTAATTTTATTTTTCATAATCTAGCGCTTTTCCATGCAAAAACAGTTAATAGTGACCACAATTTTAATCACAAGAGAAAACAAACACCTTAAAATCATCATACAAATAGTTAATTCAACTTGTCTGCTATATTGTAAGTATTCTAAATGTACGCAACAGCCTTACATGAATATACTATGTTCAGAAAATATTTTTCTCAGAAAGGTCTCTCATTTGAATGCAATAATACATTTTGTATGAAGACCATCCATTTTACATCTTGTTTAAGTGAGCTCTTTCTGGCAGACAGGCCAACACTTACTCACTTCCACTGTGTTATTGACACCCACGTCCACCTCGTCTCTCAACATCACCTTCTTAGATTAATTCCCAGAAATGACTGCAATCTTATCTGTCGGAGACAATCTATCACAACCTCTCAGATCTTTTCAACATCACTTATAAAGATATGGATCTGTGAATGGGTCAAAAGGGGTTATTTACCAATTTAGTATGCAAATCACACATTGTGCCAATGCACTTTCTCAAAAGACATTTATGGTCTTATTGTGCAAAAAATAATCAGTGTACATTACTCTAAATAAAACTAACTTTTTCAAAATGCAATAATGTTACTTTCCATTTCAATTGACAACATCTCAGCCAGAAATTGCGGTAAGCCTACAATTTCACTTAATGTAATTGTAAGTAACTTAATGCTGGTTAACATTAATGTAATAAACTGAAAAGAAAACAATTGTCATCGGATTGTCTTTTAGAAAAGATCTTTACTCAAAAATGTCACTAAAAAGTATAAAAAAAGCAATGGATTCAACAACTGGAATAGAGCATGATGATCTGGGTGACCTTGACCTTCAGCCTCCATGACACTGTCTAAAACAAAATTGATTGTCTGTACTGTTTTAGACTCAGTCTGGTATGAAACACTATTTTTCGAAATCCAATCAATTCCCACTGGATAAAATCTATTACTGTCCTACTTTTTACCCCTACTGAATATTTAATTTCGCTCAGAAATCCCACATTAGAGGAATAAAAATGGGTTAGTAACATTGTTTCGTGTTGACTTTGAAATTAAAGAATAAGCTTTACGCACATTTTACAATGATATCCAAGATCATCCATCCCTTCAGTTTAAGCTGGTTAAAATAGTTAATAAGTTGAATGGTTAATCCGACCCTTTAAATGTGTATAATGCAGTCCACAAATACACAGTAGCTAGAGCGAGAACATTGAGCTTCATAATGCAATCACAGCCTGCTCTCTCCAGTAATCAGCGTCAAATGACCAGACAGAATCTCTCCAGTGACCTGTACACTAATCAAGGTTACCATGTACATAGACCCAGCAAGACACACTGCAATTATCCATTCACTCTCTTCAGTAAGCATGTCTAAAGCATTAATAGAGGTTTTGAGTGCCACTGCCATGGATCACTTAACTGGGGCTACTTATGCTTAAGCACAGCATGCACTATATGGATGTGTTCCTTATGAAGACTGAAAAAAGTCATCTGTTTTTACTGTAGTCATTAAAATCATTACCATAAGTATAATTAGCCAAATATAGTCATACGTTCTGTCATTATCAGTTCGAATTACACTTACATTTCCCGAAACACTAGCTCCAACAAACAATTGCAATGTGTGCTCAACCTGAGGTTAGAAGCAGAGTTTCTTTCACATGACATGTACACTTAATACTCCCTTAATAAGCAAGCCAACCATCAGTACAACCTATATCTTTTATTTAGAATATACAAATGTCTTTTATGTCTTAGTTTGTCAAGAGAAGTGCCGTTTTTGAAGGGTGCGCAAATGCGTACATGCTCAATACATAAGAACGAACCTGAAAGTAATGATCCAATTTGGAAATTATGCAAAATAAGGCTTAGTCATCAAATGGCGTAAGTTATTTGAAAAAAAATACGACATTAGTTTGATCTCAAACTAGACTTCACCACCTGTTTGACATCATTAACCAACACGGTTAAATGAAAAAATTGCGACAATAAGGTTTCAGGAAATAGTCAATGATGAATCTTTCTATAGTAGTTAAGCAGTGACTTACAGACCCTCTTACTTAAGTAATAATAAAGAAAAATGAAAGAAATGTGATATTTTTAAGTCCTTTTTTCCTTGTATGGTTGAACTTTATCAATTAAGGTCAGCAGACATTGGTTAATAAAGTAAGATTAAATGCATTAAGTGTATTTATATTATTTGACATGTTTAATTATTGCAGTCTTGCTTAGTATTCTGATGTTGCATTTCAGATTGTATACATTTTGTATTCACTGGCAACTGCTTTTTACCCCCAAGAACAAATTAACACAATTGCATGGATTCAGGAGAGATAATTCCAGACTGCTTACTCTGGTACCCAGAATACAACAGCACACTTGATCACTCAAGTAATAATTGACCTTGCTTGGATCAGAAGTGGTTCTTCTACAGCAAATGTTTTCCAAGCCAGATTGAGCCTCTTCTGAATTCCTCATCCAGGGTTGACCTTGCAGGCTGACAGCAACTAGTAGCAGATAATAATGGATTTTGTGCTGGAGAGCTTATCTTAAACTGGCCAATCTTTACCTTTTGTGTGTCTCGACATAGCTTGGTTAAAAGAGAGGTCTGTGTGCATTTAATGAGACTCAAATATGATTGTAAATGTGCATCTGATAAGACTGTTTGCAGCCCCACAGTGTGATGAACACTAAAGCTGTGGAGATAACACTAAACTCTAAACACCCTGTCAGGGAATGCGGCACGGCATATAAACAATGCAAGAACAGTGGATTCCAAGTTATTGATTGCACTGGTTTTATAAAAACAAACATTGAATGACTTTTTAAAATGTAACTTCTCCATGAGCTTTCGAGAAACTTCCACAGCTCAATATTACAACAAGACATGTGTGTATGTATGCATATAGAAAACACTTTCTGGTGAGACTTATGGTTTTCTTGCAGTGGTCAATCCAGTAATATTCTGAATTGGTTGTTCTTCCTTTTGAAGACTTCTATTCATCCATCGATACACTCAGACCTCAGAATATACAAGAGAAAAATAACCTTCAAACTTCAGTGCTAATTGACAAAATTTGTCATCTTATTGTTCCAATTCCAGTTGTACAATTTTATATACACCATGTAATTCAACTGCTGTGAGCAAGACAGTCTTTTCACTTACGTGCTATGAAATCAATTTTATCAATTTTATCAAGTTTAAAGCTTACTTAATTCAAACTTTTGATTACTTTTGAAGAAAGGTTGGATCATCCCCAAATCCAACACCTCAAAAACAATCATGCTGCAGTAATCTCACCCCTCCCAATGCTCGTTTAGCTCACAAAAAACCTGATGCCAAACTAATTCTGCAGATGTGAGGTCATTTATACGAATAACTCTGCCCCGAATTATGCGTGTGAAACGCTAGCAATGCACTAGGCCATTCTGTACTCCACAGATGACGAATGCGCTGGCACAGATAGGTTTAGGAAGAGGGGAATAATGATGTCATTTATCTGCACTGCCAATATAATACACGTATTCTAATCCAACTTTTATAATAATGAGATTTCTGCTTGAATTGCACTGAACACATAGTTCAAAAAACCGCTAATGTTCCTAGCAGTTTCGCTCGCTCCTTGCATTGAGGCCAGATGAATTCAGAGTGAGCCGATATTACTGACTTGAAAGTTGAAATTGCTTTTTAACACTTTTTCTTCAACTTATTCATATAGCTTATTAATATTTTGAACTATGATCCCCATTTCAAGCATAATTCAGCTATAGCTGAGGAAGTAAGACGTGTTCATCTGTCATATATAGAAGCATTAAAGCTTGGCAATCTTGCATCAGTTAATTAATTGAAAGCTGGTATTACTTTTTATACATTGCACATGATTAAAATGCTAAATATCAGTACAACAAGCAGACCAATTTGTTTCACGTTCTTACAAACATCAGTATAAGAATTGTTACTGCTGTTTTAGAAGCTGCACTGAATATTATGCACACTACTATTCAGAAGTTTGAGGTCAGTAAGACTTTTAGTGCATTTAGTCTGCATGAGTTTGATCGGAAAAAAAATATAAATATATAATATATATTTTTTTTTTTACAATGAATATTTTTCTAGTTTAATACATTTTTAAATGTTTTCATAAAATCTGAGTCTTCAAAAAATAATAGGCTTGAACTTTGGCCGTGTTCGAAATTCGAAATTCCCCCCTCTTCCCTCATTCACTATTACATTATTCCTAATATGGTTGACTTCAGGGACAAAATAAAATGAATGAATGAGTCATACACGGAGTGTGCCGGAAGGCCGGCTACTTTTGCACACTATGTGCTCACGGTTTTATAATTTTTTTAACTTAGCAAACTGGCAGCTCTAGCAGTAATGAAAAGATTCATCTTGAACTCTATCAATGAATAAACTGTAGTTTAATAATCAATTAAAAAGGAATTAACATCTGTATTATAGTACGCTGTACCCACGTTGGCGTTTGGAAGATGGATGGATGGTTCAGCTGCGGGCATCATCTTCTGGCGAGAAGCAGAATTTATTCAGTATAGGACTCTCTCGCAGTGCATTGTGGGTATTCTGGAGCTCTTGTGCATGCATATAGGTTGTACACTCATTATCGTGGGGCATTGTGCGAATGAGCGCATAAGTGTATGGTTTCGGACACCACTACAAAATAGAAATAGTGCCGTGTTTATGGGCATAGGGAACGATTTCAGTAACAGCAGATGCATCCGAAATCTCATACCCTCTTGATTAGGTACTTATTTTTATTAAGTAATTTTTGCACGACTAAAAAATTGTTCTATATAGTATGAAAATAATCTGGAAGTACTACATCCGCCATATTGTCATTATCATGTGACCCACCTGAGTCAGTTGCGTCGCTTCACTGCCATTCATAAATTGTCTCCTGTGTCCTCGTGGGATATTAAAGTGTCCACCATACTTCAGAATATCGACAGTAGTCAATCATCTGGGTATTTTTTGCCTTTGCTTTTATGAGTACTCTGAATTCAAACATACTTATTTTGACAAATACTGTTTTACACTTTCTATATAGTAAGGAAATATGTGATTTCAGATGCAGACAGTCTTTCTTCACCTGCGTCTTTATTCACTTCAGAATTTCAGTAGAGCTGAAATGTTTGTTTGAGCTGCGTCCTCTACTGTACGGGAGTAAAGTCGCATTTCCTTCAGCACGAGGCTTATTCATTTCATTACATTTATATCTGCCAAAAATACTTTTATCAAACAATATACAAGCAAACCCAGATGTGAAAATAACATACATTGAATGCATTACTTTCCAAAATATAGTAACTAACACAGTTAGTTACTTTTTTTAAAACAATAATGTAATGCATTAATTTTAAAAGTAATTTTCCCAAAAAAGGTGTTGAATAATACTCTGAAAACAGAATGAAAATGAAAAAGCTACCGTCAGATTTGTCCTTTGAGCCTGATGGGCTTTGATTGTTTGTTTATATGAAGCTTTTCCACTTTTCCTTTGTTCTAGTTGTGTGTTGTTCCAGTTTTGATGTAGGAGTACAATGTTGTATTCTTTAATTGCTTGTGATTAGATCAGCTGTTTATCCACCTGAGACTGTCTCCATCTGTTGACGCTGGTGTGTTTGTTTCATAAAACACACACACACACACACACACACACACACGCAAAAGCATGTCAGTGTTCCAACTCATGACAAAAAAACAAAGCTTACAAAAATGTGCTTACTCTCTGTAACAATCAAACAGCGAACTGCATGACAAGAGTGTGAGACCCTTTTCACAGTTAACAGTGAGTCTGTACCTCAGAGCACCAACACTATACAACAACCACTTCCATTGTCTTATGTGATCAACAGTACACACTTGATGCATGTAAAACACACACACATTTGATTATTCCTAAGCCAATACAATCATCCCCAAAGTGACTGATGATATTTACAATCCCATAATTAAGATTTTGTATAGAATGATATTGAAAGAAATATATTATGCTCACCAAGGCAGCATTACATGATACTATGAAAATAGTTACATTTTTTTTTCTCAGTATTATTACTCATTATGTTCACACAATCCTTAAAAATACCAGTATCATTATTGCATTAGTACAAAATACTAATTAGTATTTTTAGTACAAAAATCGTATTAGTATCCATAAAAATACTAATATACTGTCTAATTTAATGTTCAAGAAAGATTTTATTATTATTTTCTTTATTATCATCATCATCTATGTTGAAAACAATTTTGCTGCTTACTATTTTTGGGGAAACTGTGATACCTTTAAAATGTTAGGGATACGAAGCTAAAATATTTTTATTCAGCAAGGGCACGTTTATGGATGTGAACATTATTTATATATATATATATATATGTCATGTGTATGTCTACTTTTTCACATGTATAAACATACACACACACACACACACACACACACAGTAAATGACTCCAGTGCTGGTTTCCTCAGACTCCTTGCAGTCGTAACACACTGGGGGAATGTATTTATTTAACTGAATTGGCTGAGTGTTTAGGCCTCGGTCTGACTGTATTAGCATGCTGTGAGTGTGCAGGAACTCAAGGGCTTTCTGTATCCCGGTGTGTAAGAAATATCCAGTCATCGAGCTGACACTTCCTTTGCACACCAAACATGCATTTAATTACTGGTCAGACACCTTGTAGTGAACCGTATGATCAGGCACACACTTGAACACAGAAACACACATAATGTGGGGAGCTGAGCTTATCAGCCGCACATATCATTACAGAAAGCACACTAACAGATCAATGAGATATGGTCAGGGCTTTGAGAAGGCTATAAATATCAAGAAAACACAGCTTATCTTTATCCTCTGCAGAATTAATAATTATTAGTTTTGCAACCACTAAAAAGGCTGATAAAAAAAAAGACTGATTCTGATTCTGATCAGTTTTTTTTACTGGCTGATTTTTTGCTTTTATGACGGGCCCTTTTATAATAGACCTTTATTTATTCCTCCAGTATATTAGAACCCTATTGAATCCGCAGGCGGTAGAACAGTCCTCTAATTGTCCCTATTGTGAGAGGAGGCAAGTATCCGACTGTTGCTATCTCAGCACCTGTTAACTATGACAGTAACACATACAATCCAGTGTTTATTTCTGCTCTAGATATTCAAAAAAAAGCATAATTGAGGTCTAAGCTTTTCTGTACAACAGCAGAAATTACTAAGAAAATGTTAAGCAAATATGCAAGTAAAGCCTCTAATTTGCAATAGACATCAAGTCACAAATCACAATAAAATGACTAGATAAAACATTAAAAATAAACCATGATATGTATGCACAATATGCAATTATTATCCTAAGTTATTCTATATATATATATATATATATATATATATATATATATATATATATATACACAGGGAGTGCAGAATTATTAAGTTATATAAGTTGTATTTTTGAGGATTAATTTTATTTTTGAACAACAACCATGTTCTCACTGAACACAAAAAACTTTTTAATATCAAAGCTGAATATTTTTGTATCAATATTTTAAGTAGTTTTTAGTTTTAGCTATTTTAGGGGGATATCTGTGTGTGCAGGTGACTATTACTGTGCATAATTATTAGGCAACTTAACAAAAAAACAAATTTATACCCATTTCAATTATTTATTTTTACCAGTGAAACCAATATAACAGCTCAACATTCACAAATATACATTTCTGACATTCAAAAACCAAACAAAAACAAATCAGTGACCAATATAGCCACCTTTCTTTGCAAGGACACTCAAAAGCCTGCCATCCATGGATTCTGTCAGTGTTTTGATCTGTTCACCATCAACATTGCGTGCAGCAGCAACCACAGCCTCCCAGACACTGTTCAGAGAGGTGTACTGTTTTCCCTCCTTGTAAATCGCACATTTGATGATGGGCCACAGGTTCTCAATGGGGTTCAGATCAGGTGAACAAGGAGGCCATATCATTAGATTTTCTTCTTTTATACCCTTTCTTGCCAGCCACGCTGTGGAGTACTTGGACGCGTGTGATGGAGCATTGTCCTGCATGAAAATCATGTTTTTCTTGAAGGATGCAGACTTCTTCCTGTACCACTGCTTGAAGAAGGTGTCTTCCAGAAACTGGCAGTAGGACTGGGAGTTGAGCTTGACTCCATCCTCAACCCGAAAAGGCCCCACAAGCTCATCTTTGATGATACCAGCCCAAACCAGTACTCCACCTCCACCTTGCTGGCGTCTGAGTCGGACTGGAGCTCTCTGCCCTTTACCAATCCAGCCACGGGCCCATCAAGACTCAGAAAAATCAGTCTTGAGATATTTCTTGGCCCAGCCTTGACGTTTCAGCTTGTGTGTCTTGTTCAGTGGTGGTCGACTTTCTGCCTTTCTTACCTTGGCCATGTCTCTGAGTATTGCACACCTTGTGCTTTTGGGCACTCCAGTGATGTTGCAGCTCTGAAATATGGCCAAACTGGTGGCAAGTGGCATCTTGGCAGCTGCACGCTTGACTTTTCTCAGTTCACGGGCAGTTATTTTGCGCCTTGGTTTTTCCGCACGCTTCTTGCGACCCTGTTGACTATTTTGAATGAAACGCTTGATTGTTCGATGATCACGCTTCAGAAGCTTGGCTATTTTAAGACTGCTGCATCCCTCTGCAATATATCTCACTATTTTTGACTTTTCTGAGCCTGTCAAGTCCTTCTTTTGACCCATTTTGCCAAAGGAAAGGAAGTTGCCTAATAATTATGCACACCTGATATAGGGTGTTGATGTCATTAGACCACACCCCTTCTCATTACAGAGATGCACATCACCTAATATGCTTAATTGGTAGTAGGCTTTCCAGCCTATACAGCTTGGAGTAAGACAACATGCATAACGAGGATGATGTGGTCAAAATACTCATTTGCCTAATAATTCTGCACTCCCTGTATATATATATATATATATATATATATATATACATACATACACACACACACACACACACACATATATATATGTATGTATATGTATATATGTATATATATATATGTGTATATATATATGTATGTATATATATATGTATGTATATATATATATATATATATATATATATACAACTATGTAAACAAAATTCTTAGAAAAAAAAAACTTCACTTCATATTATGAACCTACTTCAATATAAAAATATAAAATCAGTTGAAGTCTATGCAATGTTCTCACTCTAGTGACACAAACGTGTGTGTGTGTGTGTGTGTAAATACACCTCTCTTCAGGTAACAGACATCTTAGTATGCACTGAATCTCTTCTTTCTATTTATTTCTCCCCTGCTGCGTTTTCCGATTTAGCAAGCATTTGCATGTAAATACATATTTCTCACCTTTATCACTTTTTTGGGCTTGTTACTTTAGGCTGAATGACTTCAACTTGTCATGTGTGTGAAAAAATAAGCGTAAGTATTTCTTCCGAGAGTAAACTGAGTGTATAGGAAAGCAAATTAGTTTTTTGAACTTATCACATAAAGAGACAGAGAGATTCTCACTAATTCTGCTTGAATATCCGTGAGTTTTCTTCCAAGACATCTTGAGGAGCCAGTCTCCACTTAAATCCTTTTTGTGTAATTGATTGCTATTGTTATGCTAATTCTATTTTTAATTAGTATCACCTAACCTTCCCACTTCGAGTTACTACTGGAGTGATTGTTGAATTTTAGCTCTTTTGAAAATCTCACTTTTCTTTTACTTCCTCTATTATCTTTCTTTTCATTCATTTTTGAATGTGCAGATATGCGACAATGGAGCGCTCTGATAATTAAGCTCTCTTTCTGATTTACGGTGCGCTCCAGATATTATGCAGATTGGGAAAAACAAAAGCTTTTTAAAGTTTCTATAACTTCGGCGGGGTCTTTGATTGATGTTCTCTCAGATGAGAGACTCACATGTGATTAATGACACTGTTGCGCATTGATATGATATAATTATTGAACAATTCGACTGCTTTGACTGCATTCAAACGCAGTTCACTTTAGATCCGAACAGGGTTGAGCACTGCTCAGAGCTAAACTCAGAATACTTTAATTAAAAATGGAATTTATGAGATGAGGAAATATGAAAACAGAATTAACTTCATATAACGATAGTAAATATAGATATCATGTGTCTAAAATAAATAAATGTGTATAAAATTATTACAAAAAATACAATTGTATTATAAAAAAGTAATTATATACTGCAATTAATATACTGTACATATCCATTCTTATCATTCAAAATTACATTTATATTTAAAATCCTCAAAAATCAAACTCAGTAATTAAAAGGGAGCCCACACAATTCTAATTAAGCCCAAACACTGCGGTCATAATTTTAGATTGAAAGTGAAAAATATTATCATAAAACTATACTTTTCCCTCCATCTTTCAACTTTATAGACACATTTTCCTTCAGGACTGGCACAGCAACCCACAAATTATGAGTATTCTGCTCTAACATAAAGCTTGAGGGGAGGAAATCTGCAAAAAATCAAAAGAGGATTTGAGCAAAGTGAAAAACTGACAGAGAGTCACACAACATACTGTGCAGATAGAATTAGGTCAGGTTCATCAACCTGCAGGCTAACAGAGCAAATCACATCCTCAGAGTAAAAATCAAAGGAAATCTTTTAAACATGCTGAAATGTGAAGTCAGTGACGAAACACTAAAGTTTTAAATTGCATTGTACAATTCCAGTTTATATAGCACACAGCTATAAAGTGTGTGTGTGTATATGTATGTATATATATATATATATATATATATATATATATATATATATATATATGTCACACAGGCTTTTCGTGTATGTCTAATCTGTCTTTCACACTTAATCTTCAATTACAGGTATAATTTTGTTAATTTAGCATGCTTCAGTCAACTTCAGTGCTTCCTTCCATTAACTGAGTAGCATATACTGTCACAACATGTTCTATATTGGAAAAATATACACCAGTAAGCTCATTAAAACACACTATATATTCCAGAGAGCCGTATTATACTGTATATCATATATCTTGTATATCTTTTTTTTACTACTTCTGTCTCCCTTAGTTACACACTGACTTGGATAAAGGGGATAGCGCAGTGAAATACACACTCTCAGGCGACGGGGCTGGAACCATCTTCACCATCGACCAGACCACCGGAGACATACACGCTTTGCGCAGTCTGGATCGGGAAGAGAAGCCTTACTACACGCTACGAGCGCAAGCGGTGGATATTGACACCAACCGTCCACTGGAACCAGAGTCAGAGTTTGTCATCAAGGTGCAGGACATCAACGACAATGAGCCAAAGTTCCTGGAAGGGCCCTACACTGCTAGTGTGCCGGAGATGTCACCTGTGGGTAAGAAGGTTGCTTCTACTGAAGTGAAGTGATGTTGGGTGCTTGGAGACGGAAAAGTGTCATTAAAGTGATAATTCCTCCTTTATTTATGTTTTGGGTTTAAATCACTAATAAATCATGAACAATGAACAATATTTGTAACATTTGCAATGTTAATAATTGTAATATTTACAATATTAATAACAATATTATTCTAGGATTATTATTATTATTTTGGATAGTATTCATTTATAAAGAAATGATTATTAGAAATTCTAAATATTAAACAAATTAATATAATCTATATATATATATATATATATATATAAATAATTTTCACATCCATAAACGTGCCCTTGCTGAATAAATATATATATATATTATATATATATTATATTTCCCCAATTATTATTGGTTCCAAACTATTACAATTTTATCAATAATTAGTTTACATTAATATAGGATAAAAAATGTTAATCATACCGTATATATATATATATATATATATATATCGGGAAATATGCAATCGAATGTTGGAGATTAAAATAAAAAATAATAAGCCCACTAAATACTAATAAAGTATTTTAAACTATGCACTTGTTTGTTCAGACTGAGATCTAGTTTCCTTTCATTTATTTTTGAATTATCCATTTTAGTATGCAAAATGACATTTAAACTCGCATTCAATTATTTTAACATTACATGCACAAAACCAGTACCTGATATTATTATTGTCATTATTTGTTTGTTGTTGATTGGCATATTGAAGCTTATTCTTCAGGACCATGTGAAACGAATGAGTGAGTGAGTGAGTGAGAGAGAGAGAGAGAGAGAGAGAGAGAGAGAGAGAGAGAGAGAGAGATGGTGAATGAATAGGTGGGTGAGGGAGTAGATGAATGAGTTAGTGGGTGGGTGAGAGAAGTCTGAAGGCTACACCGATGATTGCCACAGTGTTACAGCTCGGGATGCCAGAGGCCATATATTATTTCTGTTATGAGTTTGCCAAATATTCATTGGCGTGGCAGAGGGGAGCTAATCCAGACATTACTGTGTGCTGTCAGATAATGAGAAGTGCATGGGCTCCAAATCCCCACCAAACTGGATTACACAGCCCTAGTAGGATTTCTCATCTCACATGGTAGAAACCTTGATTGTATTACTGATTATTTCATCAAGGCATCTGCTCTGGGTGATGATGGCAGCGGGACCTTATTTTGTTGTCTCTGCTTCTCTAAAAAGGCTCGCCTCTAAAGCCGGCCAGAAGTTGTATTGATTTCCACATAGCCTAATCCAATCGCCGTAACTACCGGCAGATCAATGTAGCGCTATCTTCTTGCATTCATAGAACACATTGCAGAGCTTGTTAAAATCATAATAGCCTCCATTATTTGGACAAATATTCTTAATCATGATGTCAAATATGATTGCAGAAGATGCATCAATCCCTGAGGCCTCGCTGGGGAGCCATGTAATATGATGCTACGTTCCCAGCAAACATGAAAGTCGATGAAATGCTGGTTCCTCTGTGTTATATAACGTTTAACAGGATACATCACTGATTTAAAGTCTAAAGAAGAGAAGAAAGCTTGTTTACTAATCAGTTTAGGTGGAAACCTTGCAGACGGGCCCACCGTCGTTGTTTGCACTCAACGCATGCTATTGGGACATTTAATCTCAAAATTATTTGTTATCAGACTTCAACACTATTTCATCACAGAAATTATACAGAGAAGCAAAAATCATTAATGACATTTAGAATGTAATAACGCAGTACATGTCTCTGCATTCATCTATGCTCGGGTATATTATTCATTTACTGAACATCCATTATAACTTCTAGCTTATAAAAAATAAATAAAAAAAAACGTGTGCACAATTAATGTTGATGTATCTATTTTATACTAAATTTATAACTAGTAACACTTTATTCCGATACTAATTTTTGATCACTTTGACTACATGTCAGCTAACAATCATTAGAGTATTAAACTGTCTGATTATTATCTGATAATAATCACTTCATTGTAATCCTCCAACAAACATTTAACTTCTTCTTCTAACCTCAACCAAACAGTCTACTCATACGCTAATGAGAGTTGACAAGCATGTGCAAAGTTACTTATAGTTAGAAGAATGTCTAAGGTGGACTGTCAAAATAGTGTTACCAATTTAGAACTAAAAAACAGACAAAACCGAGCCCGTCAACAGCCAACATGTTCACAGCTATTCTGTCAGAAAAAAAAGCAGATAAATTCAAAATTGCAGTAGCTTTATTAAAGAGAACCTCCATTTAGTTCACTTTAATCTGAATTCCAGACTTATTTTTATAGCACTTTTAATGAATGCTAATTTTGACAAAGTTGCTTTGCGAACAGCGCGGTAAACAGAGGCAGTAATTTTCTGGTACTCAATCATTTGTAGTCATAGTCCCCGAGAGAGATCAGTCTTAAAAACAGGCCTGAATGAAAGCGTTCACGGACTATTTTAGGAAAAACAAGATTTGATGGAACTGTTCATAAATCTGGAAGAGTTGAGAACAATGATATGCAAGTAAACAACATGAGGGTATCTTAAAATATTACACATGTTTTTGTCTTGATACCCTATATTTTTGTATAACTCAAGTATATTTACTGCTGCGTGGTTTTGTTGTGGCATGTAATTAAGTAAGTATATTCATGTGGATCCATGTGGTCGCAAAGAGCAGCTCTGCAAAACACCTATATATTCAGATAAACAAAAGATTTCTTTCATTCTCAGATGAATAAAAGAAAAGATTTGCATGGCAAGAGGTAAAAACCAAGAATAAAAGTCGGACATACAATTTGGTGTCGAGTTTAATAAACTACATGTCCTATCCTGCACCGAAGCCCTTTTCATGTTGCTTTCCCTGAGGATGACAGATCAGGGTAATTCACTTTGAGATTGCCTTTTCCTTGATCTGAATGGCACCAAAATGAAATGAAACCCTCCCCTTCCCAGCTGAATCAAAGCTACTCATGATCTCAGATAGCGAAATGTGAATAGATCGGTTAATAAGTGCAGCATAGTACAACACTGAAGCAATGGGCCTATTTTACAGACGTCTGCGTGACTTCTATAGCATCTGTGCCACCACAAAGGCATAACTGAGTCTGGACGTTGGATGCATTTTGCTCTGACAGAATGTGATTGTCTAATTTGGAGGTCACTTAAAGAAGGGGAACTGTGCAGGATTAGAATACTTTTCACCTCTGTATGCGGAGGGCAGAACAATCTAAAAGCATATCGATATGTACTGAGAGAACAAAAAAAAAAGAAAGAAAAAGAAAAATCAAAAGGTAATTGCATCAGCTGGTTGAAAATGAATTCCATTGGGAAATGGCCTTGATTTAATAACCCCCCCCCCCCCCCCCCCCCCCCCAACACACACTTCTCTCCCCCTTCTCTCCCTCTATATCTCTTTTTCTCTCTTGCAAGTTTATTTTCTCATCTCAGTATCCTTTGATATTTCATTCTACTTCGTGGTTGTGTTTTCATAAAAGATGACACAAAATCACAACTTACCCCATGTATTTATTAAACATCCCTGTACTTTTCTGTAGTGCATGCTCTTCTAAAGATACACGTTATACGCCTCCCCTTGTGTAATATTGCAGATAAAGGAAATGTATAGTTAAAATGATATATAATTTTATATTATATATGCCAACTATACATTTCCTTTATCTGCAATATTATACAAGCAGGGTTTGAACTGTTCCAGAAAACAATTCCCACGGATGAATCATTCCTACAAAATGAATCATTTCTTTAATGTAACAGAGAAACAATCCACGATTGCTGCTATATTGCGAGGTGGTCGGTGTGCAGAATTCTGCTGCCATTTCAGGAAAACACTGTGATTCAGCGGCCCGTGACATCAGCTCATTCTACAGTACAGATGAATTGTCATGTATCGGGCAATTTAAAAGTGCTGTCTTTGTAGTGTAAAAAGTGCTATTTCAGATATATATCAAAATGCAGTGGAAAATAGTACATCTACTTGTTTTTTTGTCAGCCCATCATAACAAACGCATATAATGATGTGCCTATAGGCCCGTTTTTGAGTCACAGATAAACCCTACGTTCAATCCACCAAGGGCCAGTGCATGAGCTATTGCCATTATAACCTTTAACAAAGCACTTATATCACATAAATCTATGCAGTTTAACTCAAACGAATATTCTCTGTCTGTTTGCAGGTACGTACGTGATGAAGGTGACGGCAACAGATGCAGACGACCCAACGTACGGCAACAGTGCGCGGGTGGTGTACAGCATACTCCACGGCCAGCCGTACTTCTCCGTCGACCCCAAAACAGGTTAAGCACTCCTGAATGGTTTATAGTAAACATAAAGAAAAATGTTTGCTACATTAAAAATGAAATGATTGCTATAACAAACAAGTTATTCTGCTTTGTTTGAGTAATAACAACACACTAAGTTCATTAATTTCACAGTTCACAGGTTTCAAAATAATTACATTCATTGACCCTATTAGACAAATAAGCTTGGCGGTTTGATTTGATAATGTGGCCAGCCAAGAAAATGGATTTGTAACTCAAAATGAACTACAATTCATTTTGGATGCCGTAACGGAAACGGACATCCTGTCAGCTAAACAGGGCTGAAAAGATCTATAATTAAATGATCAGGCGCTACTTTTCAGACCTCAATACCCTCCAAGTAGAAAATAAAGTCAGCTTGGTAAAAGCAAATGGATTTTCCTCTTGTTTATTTGGCTGCAAGAACTGTAGCACCATCAAATGATGCAGCGAATAAAACTGCCTTTTATATTCCGCCTGTGTTATGCAATATTCAGGAGCATTTACTGTAATAAATGTGAATCTACAAATGGGCGTCCACTGCATTCACTGGGCTGTAATATCCAATATGTAAAAGCACAAAGCACAAACCCGCAAGGTAAACTTGAGTATATGAGAGCATTTCACACTTGCTTTCGGTGTGTTTACAGCACAGTTGTAAAAGTATGAAGCATAGCAAACAGGAATACATGAATAAAAATATAATATCCTGATATCAGCAAAGCCGTGGGGACTCAAAGGGTGACATTCTGTAGCCAAACAAATCAAATGACTAGTAAGGAAGAAAAATCTGTTTTTGTCCCAATCCATAATAAAAAAAATTGCCAACACAAACCGACAGTAAACAAAAGCCGAGAGATGGCACGGGGGAGGGAGGGCAGGGGGTAAAATACATAACGGAATCAACACTGAGTGCCGTGAGAGAAAACAGACACGGGAAACACACACCTTAAAGGAATAGTTCACTCAAAAATGAAAGTTTGCCACCATTTATTCATCCCCATGTAGTTCCAATCCTGTCATTTTCCAAAAAAAGAAGATTTCAGCCAGTTTCTGCTTCAAAATGCAAGGAAAAATGCATGATGATGCAGTAAATGATGGTGAAATTTATTTTTCAGGTGAATTATTTCAATATTTACTGACAAAAACTTCAAAGAGAGATCTGTCCCTGCGAAATTAGTCCCCAACCCCCCCACCACCCCAAAAAAAAAAAAACCTCTACCAGGTCCAGAGAATCACGTGACATCCCTTTTAAGTTTCACCTGAAACTGGAATTGTATGAACGTTCTTTGCCCTTTATAACTGCTCAACCCCATATCTAATTCATCCTATGAAGCCCTCTCTTGATCTGGGAAAGCTTCTTGTGGCATTGGGAAACGCATTAGTTGTGCTCAATGGAAGAAAAGCGAGGAAAGGTGTTGTTACATTGGCTTTGTCGGCTTGCTAAGACTTTTAAGTATCAGAAGCGTTAGGACTGACCTCAATCTTTTAGCCAGAGAAAAACACTTGAAGGTAAAGGTGTATATCACTGGTTTCAGGAAAGGTTTTAGAATGCAAGGAGAACATTTTTAAGTCACGTGGTACTTAGAAACCATCTATATGCTGGAACTTTAAAGAACCCAGGAGAGCTTTTCCCATTTTAACAGCTGATTGTTGAGGGTGGGTATTATGTAGTATCAAGAATGCTTTCCTTCAAAGAACCACATAGCCATATATTTTTTCCAGCATTCTTTTTTTTACTATGTAGACATACTCTAATTTAGACATACTCTAACACTGAAACTAAACTACACTGCAAAAATGGTCAGAAAAATATCAGCCATTAATAGAGAAAGGAGTATTTTTGGTATCAAATGTTTAGTTATGGCATTAGAGCATTAGCAAAACCTTGACTTATAGTTTGGATTCCATTCCATTGAGTAGCACACCTCGTTGTATGGATTACAACATGTTGTTGCTTTTCACCACTACTAGAAATTACAAAAATGGAGGAAAGATTTGTTAAGCAAGGACATAGTTTTCAGCCAATTTTGAGAACGAGGACTAACTTATAACCCCCAGAAGCTAAGAACCACCCTTAAACAACACAAATGAAATGTAGGTTGGTCATGCTGAGAGGTTAATCGATTTTCAGGCAACCTATAAGTTCAATTTGCTTTGGTTTCATTTTCCACAATGCTACAGACTTCTACCAATTTGCAATATTTGCTGCTCTCAATTTTCATATCTCAATTGTGTCTGTTATTTTAGATTACCATTCACATTCCTTTCTCAGCAGCCCTCATTTTTAGATCTAAACCCTATTCTTCTCCTCACCTTACCCTCTTTTCTGTAATCCGATTCTCTCCACACACTGATACCTGCCTGTATTCGCAGCCTCTTCATTTACTCTATCTGTCAACCTCACGATCCCTTTATCATCCTTTTCTCTGGTCTCTTCTTTCCATTAACACAGTCTTGCTCTCTTTCAATCTGTGTGCAGGAGTGATCAGGACAGCTCTACCCAACATGGACCGGGAGGTAAAGGAGCTGTATCAGGTTCTCATCCAGGCCAAAGACATGGGTGGGCAGTTAGGAGGTCTGGCAGGGACCACCACCATCAACATCACCCTGAGTGACGTCAACGACAACCCACCTAGGTTCTCCAAAAGTAAGAATGTATAATTTGTAAACTACAAACTCATGTAATCTTTTATTTTCAAAATTGTACATTAATGACAAAGCAATCAAAACTATGAAATAACACAAACGAAAATATGGGAGCTATACTGTGATGAAGTACAGTGATGGTTCCCCAACAGACAGAGGTAACCATACAGGTACAGTACAGCATTTTACAGGAAGAAGAATGAATGTTGTTCCACTCAATGCTAATGACTTAATCTCCCAGTTCTTTTGAGTATAATGTGAGACTAAATATCCACTCTAAGGTTCAAAGCTGGACTCTGAACAGGTCAAAACATGACGATGGACTTGATGGACTTATTCTCAAGCCACTTGTTGATTGATTTAGCATTTTAGGCAGGAGCATTGTCTTGTTGAACGATCACATCAGATCATTCTTCTTTAGATCTACATTTACATTTATTTTTATCCAAAGTAACTTAACTTAATGTGCATTGCATTCAAGGTACACATTGCAATTCTAATCCGTTCTTGCTTTCCCTGGGAGTCAAACCCATGATCTTAGCGTTGTAACACGCAATGCTCTACTGATTGAGCTACAGGAAAGAAACTATCTTTTCAATTGTGAAAATAAAATTAGTTTTATAATATTATCCTGTGCCAATACCTTCTCTCTGCACAAAACTTCCCATTTTCTGCAAAAACTTCATTTTGACAACAATGGCTAAAACAGCAATGTTGTACTCCATTTACTTAGTTAGTTTACGTCCTGACCAATAATTTATGGGAAAGAGTAAAGACAATTAAAAGCATAGTGTTTTGCTGTTAAAAAAATAACATGCAAGGCATTTGCTGAAAAGTCAATTATATAATTACCATTCGTCATTATTAATATTTGATTGTTATTTAGATTTTTCCCCAAATGCAATTATAATTGTTTAGTGACTAAAAAATTTAAACAAATAAAAATATGTATTATTACGCCAGCTTAACATCCTGGTAAGCTTTTATAACATATTGAAAAGAGTTCAGAAAAGTATTGCATCAGACCTTTTTAAAATATAATACTTCATTAGGCATAATTTATGTTGTCCACAAAACACAAAGCATTTGAGCATGAACCTTTAAATCATAAGGTTTTGAAGATAATGAGAAACAAATTCTGGCAAGTGTGTCTAAACATTTCACTGGTAATGTAAATTACTTTTAAATACATATAGGAATGCTTACAAACTGAATTCATTCAGAGAGAAAGATTTATAGCAGCATTTCTTGAAAAAATAAACAATTTTGAATCTATAAATCTTGTTTGCATAAACAAGAAAATGCAGCATATTTAACAGGATCCTCAGAGGAGTAGTAGAAAGAGGGGAAAAAACTGTATGCAAATATCATTGGTTCTTTTGTTTATCAAAATACAAGATTTAAAAATACATAAAGTAATGAGATTTTAGAGAAACTAAAGTTTCCTAAATGCAAGCAATCATAAAAAAAAGAGCATGCAGTCTTCATAGCTTCTACTTTGCAGCCTCACATAATTTATATATATATATATATATATATATATATATATATATATATATATAATGTGTATATATGTATATGTATATGTAGAACTTCCTTTATTTATTTCTCCATTGAAAGTATTTAAACAGGTGTGCATGAACAGGCCATTTGCGTTCGGAAATCATGAAATAGAAATCATGTTGAGTTTCAGTGATGAGCACTGCTTTTCTCACTGTGTAAATATTGGTAATACCTAGGGAGAGAAGTAGATTTTCATCTGCATGTCTCAGAGGATGGCACTGTGATGACTGCTGCATTCTGTGCCGTGTCTCTGCCTCTCTCTGCCGTTTGTTTTTTGGTGCATTGCACTAATGCATCTAGTGACTTCTTAATTAGCTGAGGTGTTTTTTTGCAGGCATGGCCACTCAACACATTAGTTTTTACTAATCAGCATGATCCGTTAGTGCTTACCTTGCATGTGGCTTCACTAGCATTGGGGTAGCTAACTAAAAGTATCCGCTCCACTAACTTAACTACAGTTTTAGTAGCGTGACATTAGCTCAGCTGTTATCACAGTTTAGCTTAGCTAAAAACAAGAATTTTTCTAACAAAAGCAATGTAGTGTGAAACCAACACTACTTCCCTCCTTTTTATATCACATTTACAGGCAAGTGCATTGAGGCAGTTATCAAACGCTCTTTCCAGCAATAATATTCTTTCTAGGGTTGCCAGCTTCTGAAATTTGGCATAAGAGGAGAAATCAGAATCAATGCTATTTATTTACTTATTACACACTCCTGGTCTTAAAG
This sequence comes from Rhodeus uyekii, assembly GCA_037043235.1. Lineage (NCBI taxonomy): Eukaryota > Metazoa > Chordata > Actinopteri > Cypriniformes > Acheilognathidae > Rhodeus > Rhodeus uyekii. The sequence continues at coordinate 337,841 of JAWRVZ010000085.1, forward strand.
AGTTTGTCTTCATTTACTCACCCCAGTGCATGTCATTGTTTTTTTTCTGGCTACAGAAGCGGAGGCACAGTGGAACCCACTTATCTCGAGCTCGGTTAACTTGCCAACTCTGTTATGTCAACGTTTTTGAAGTGGAACTGCCAAATTCCTTCATTGTCTTAGCATTTTCTTATTGGTTAGGTTGATTATTTTATGTCACCGAACCCTAATATCTCAAGCAAAAATGAGGGACAAAGTCGGCACTTTACATTGGTTATCTGGATCCACGTGACTAATGATCGTACCGAGTTCACTGTGCATGCGCTGAGTCCGCAATGCACGTGCACCAGTCTGTATAGTCGCTCACTCCAATGACTGTTCACTCACTTTTATGGCACTCGCGGAAGTGGCGCAAAAATCAAGCCTTACAGATGTTATCTTGGAAGAGGAGGTGCAGGAGTTCGCCATCACTGTCCAGGAATTCCCAGATTACAAGCTTTAAAATAAAGTTACCAAATATTACAAAATGGCATGTTGGCATTTCATGTTTGCTAGGGGTATATGACAGGGTTTGGTTAAAATAAATTCTATGTATTAAATATAGATTATTAGAAAATTAGACTTAAGACTTAAATTTAAGATTAAGAAAAATGCGACATGAAACAAAATCTATGTACTTTCTTCTTTGAGATGAATGCATACATTGCGTTCATTAAAAACAAGAATGTTTCGGATTCACATCTGTCATTTTGACTGATAACCAGAGTTCTGGTCTGTAGATATTCAACTCAGTGAAGAAACTACACATTTTTATTTATTGGTATGTTATTCCAAACATGACTAAACTGAATAATTTCCTCAAAACTAGTTTTTAAAGTAGCTTCCCCAACACATGTTTAAAAAAAACCTGATTTTGATTCTACAGGCATCTTCCATCTGCGTGTACCGGAGTCTTCAGCAGTCGGGTCAGCAGTTGGCCGAATTAAAGCTCATGATCTGGATACAGGAAAAAATGCAGAGGTGGAATACAACATCGTCCCTGGAGATGGAGGAGCCATGTTTGACATCACCACCAACGAGCACAATCAAGAGGGAATCATCATGCTCAAAAAGGTACATTTACAGAACAACAAAAGTCTTATTTACAGTACAACCTATTCTTACTAAAAATACATAGGTTAAAGACTCAGCGATTCATTTGTATTATTATATGGAGGCCACATTAAAAATGCTACATTTAGTCATACTCACATAATTTGTCTGAAGAAAACAGGTATAGTCATTTTGCCAAAATTGTGCAAAAAAAAATATATGAACATTTTCTATGGCTCGATATACTTCCATAAAGACACACTGTTGGAACAGAAACACACACACACATGCTTGACTTTTAAATGCAGAAACTTTAATATACATTTAAATGTCCTCCCTCCAGGCCAGAGTCTATGTTGCTATATTCCTGAAATGTTGTTTCATGACTCAACCATACGCTGAAAACGACAGAGCCAATCATTCATACAACCGCAACCGCATTATCAAAACATCACTGTTAAGAGCACTTTGGGGTAATTGTGTCTGACATTAAGGATTCCCCTAAAGGTAAACTAGAACATTCGGTTATGTTGGCGAGTTTGCAAGGTGACTTTCTTTAATTTGAATTGAGTGGAGTACTTAAATTCTGGCAGTGCAACACATATCTCTTTATATTAACTCAATTGCCTAGTAGAATAGTCAATAATAACAGCTTCAGTTTATATGGGTGTATACAATATATATTGTACAGGCATATATGAAACTGGATGAACCTACTATCCAAAAAATTATTCCCAAAAAATTCCACAACATGAACAGAACAACCAGTAAAACAGTACAGAACAGGACACCACCAAGGCTTCGGCAGTCCTAGGGCCCATAGGCGCTCAGTGGCCTTAATCATGAAACTTGTCCTGGCCACCATGGTGGGCTCAGGGGCTGGAGCCGACACTGGAGCGAACTTAGGAGCTGCGGCTGAGTCAGGGGTGGGCTCAGGGGCTGGAGCAGACTTATGTGTTGGGTCAGACTCTGGAGTGAGCTCAGGGGTTGGAGCTGACACTAGAGCAGACTCAGGGGCTGGAGCTGATGAATGTGTGGCCACGACACAGCATCAGCAACATTATTGGGACATGGGAACTTCTCTCACTTGAACAAGGACAGGCACTGGGCTATGCTCTGGGATGAGAGCAGGCTCAGGATTGAACTTGGGGGGCTGGAGCCATCACTGACTCTGGTCAGGAGCTGGCTAATTTTCTTTCTCCTCACTCTGCTAACTGTCTTTCTCCTCACTCTCCACAATGGTAAATGGGGATCTATTGTGGACAAGCACCCACTCCTAGAGGCCTGTCTCCAGGCAGGCGTGTTCTGGTCTCTGCTTTGAGACTTGCTGGGAAAAACTCAAGAGGCTTGTTACATATAATGGACGAAAGGAACCAGATCCTCATATCTCCGTGTGTGGGCCTCGAGGGATGGATCCTTCTGGGAGTGGAGGAGATTTTCACTGAAGCTAGATCCATTGTATTTGGGCTGTTGTTCTGTCACAGGTTGCAGGCAGAGATGAAACTGGAAGTGCAGCAGTCTTTATTGATAACAAATATACAAAAAAAATTCAACAGCTAGTAAAACAACAACAACAACAGACAACTAGACAGGACTAAACACAAGGCGTTAAATAGCAAACTGAGGAACTAATGAGACTAACTAGACAAACCTGAATGGAACAAACACAGCCAGACACCATATAGACAAACAGGCAGGGGATGGAGGAACACAGCAAAACACAAGAACAGACATATAAACCCGATTTAAACATGACAACAGGACAGTGTGCTGGTCTAATATTACTGAAACCACACTGCACGGATCTCTGTAAGTGTTATGTGAGGCTAAGAGGACTAGCTGTGTGCATATGCTTCCCTCTAAATGCACACAGCATGCATGACAAGAACACAGCCAGGGATCAACACATCCTCTCCACAATACATTCTAGATATCATTTATCACATACACGCTGCTTTGGGAGTGACAGCAGGGTTTATGTGCAGAACTGAATCACAGTGGTTGACCGAGTAGGATGTTTTACCTGGTTTTGAAGCTGTGAAAAAAAAAAGAAAAAAAAAACTCAGTCTATATACGTATAGGTATATATAAAATAACTGTTTTCTATTTTAATTTGTTTCAAAATGTAATTCATTACTGCGTTGGCAAAGCTGAATTTTCAGTGGCATTTCTTCAGTGTCACGTGATAATTCAAACATAATGATTATGTGCTCAAGACAGTGGCGTATTTACATGTCCGGCCCCCTCAGATTTTCAATTATTTAAATTGGCGACCATGAAAACGAAAGTGAAAGCACATGTCGCCCGCAACACAAGACCCCCCCCAGTAAACAATCGCGCGCAACACCCCCCCCCCCCCCCCCCCCGTCAACAAGATATTAATATCGATGGTGGACATTTTAGCTTATTTCAGACTCTCTTTGACCTCTCAGTTTTGGTGCAGTATTGCATCAAGGAATCTAATAATTGTATGTACACAATAAAACACCACAGCAATATAAACATTTTCTTTTCTGGAAAACAGAGATGACTAGGTTACCTCCAGGAATAGAGCATTGCACCATTCCAAGAGTACTCATAAAATCTGACATACGCACTCAAGTTGCAAACGCTTCCCTTATTAAATCGTTGAAGCTATAAATGCTTTTGTGGTGATTTAAAATTCTCTTTGTCAACACATCGCATAAAAAATCACATGGGATATGGAGGCCGGGCTAAGAAAGTGTGTCATAAAACAATAGGCAAGCATCAAGTGATGCCATCAAAATATCTGGAACATTAGTGTCAGGTCTATATTGATCATTGGTTTTTGCCCGTAAACATCTGCCGTTTGCACAAAGAAATACATCATAGTCACTGATTCAAAGACATGGAACATTGCACACTTGATGAATGGAGACTGACATAAAATCTGTCATTACATTACAGTAATATGACTTATGTTTATAAAGTACATGTACAATGAGGAAATTGTCAACTGAAATAGCTTATATTATAGCTGTTTTTGAAAGTTGTTTACATTACATTGTGAGTATTATTGTATTGCAAGATTCTTATTCTATGTGCTATGAATAATCTTATATTTCGATTTGCAAGTCACAAAAAATTGCAAAACAAATAGTGTATATAGTATAATTTTAACACTGGATGTTGTTCAGGGAAGGGGGTGGGGACATTTAAACACTTAATAATAAATTAAACACCAACAACATAAAAGTAATGGTGGCAGCCCCTCATGGACGACTGGTGCCCACACATAAACACAAAACATAACTAAAATGTCTAGGCCTATCGTCCTTCTCTGTAATCGCTCCATCTTTTGTGCTTCCGCTCCTCACTGAAATCCGTTCTCATGGCTCTCGTCCCCACCCTGCTCACCACAATAATATGATAAATTAAACACTGTAAATATACTTTGAGAAACACAAATTAAATGGAAAATTACTTTTTGGTCTTGTTTGTGCACTTTCCACATCAAAACATCTGCATCTCAGTTACCATAGAAATATAGATTATTGAGCAGCCGTCTCACCGCACTGAAGGCTAAATCTATAGTATATCAGCATGCATTTTGTTCTTCTCATTTTCTTTTCCAGTGCACAACCTTCCCCCCCACTGAGGCTTAAAGAGATGGCATTATAATTGTGTTCTGTACACTTGTCTGAAAGTCCACTTGCAGGTTTCACTGCTTTGTCTGTGATCTTGGGGGTTCAAGACACAAGTTACAGGTGTGGACAATGCTTGAGAAATTAGTTCAGTTATTTTCTTTCTGTCTTTCAGTCTCTGTGTATCTGTGCAGCTGAGAGGGAGTGAGAGATTTATCGTGGGCACGCATTGTCTTTGTTTACCCCTCAGTTTGACTGTGTGTCGTGCCAACATTGAGACAGAATGATGCATTCCCCTCAATAGGAGGTCCAGGCAGCAATCCTGCCATTGTGGAGATGCTGTCTCTTTCTCCACTGCAACAGAATCGAAGCATGTTCCCTACAAGCAACAGCTTATATGAGGTGAAGAGGTTTCTGTTTTTCCTCCTCTGCTTGTGCCTGAGAAGTGTTTTTGTGCACGTGTGCTGTTTATGCGCTTGATAGCCATGAGGCATGGTGACCCCTCTGTGATTTGGAACAGTGGGCAGAAAAGGATTAAGCATTTAGCGACAATGCGGGGACAAAGTAACATTTCAAACACATACACACACTGGGAACGTTCAGGATGCTATTACACTTACTGTTTTGAAATGAAAGACTAAGCGGACTTTGTACTGTGCACAGTGTACAAATTTATTTTGAAATAACTAAATTTCATCCTACATTTGCAAAAGTGTGCACTAGACTACTTGAGTATGGCACTGTATTTAAATTTGCAACACCAGTTAAGGCAAATATTGCAGCATGCTGCTGATTGAAATGCTTGTTTAATATCATATTGTAATAGGCAGTATGTAGTGGGTTGATAAAATAATTTAATTTAGGCTTGCCACGGCACATGGTACTCCGATTATACAAATGCTAGCAGCGGTATTGGAGTAAAAATTTATATTTGGTAAAAAGGTGAAAATATGGAAGCCCATTTCCACAATTTAAGAAAAATTTGTTTTTGTAAATCCTAATTATAACATTCACAGTCAAAATAATGATATTAAAAGCCAAATCTATTAAATAAGTCATATTTATAACAATAAATATTTACTAATGTCAATGATGATCTTTTATATCATAATGATGTTTTCTTAGAAGGCGTCTAGACATGTTAGAGTGGGAAACAGTATCAATATTATAAGGAAAATTATTGCAAATCACTATTTAGCATCCAATCAGTGCCAGCATAGCCAGCTTGACTTCGGATAACAAGAAAATTATAGTCTAATTACAGATATGATGTGCTATTGTATTTACACTCAAACGTATTTTACTCAGTATTGCACAATATATAAAATTCAGGCTGAATCCGGAATCACATACTAATCTTACCATTTCTTTCTATGGCAGAAATAGTAGTAAGCTTGTATGTGGCAACTACTTCAATTCACATAAAAGTGCTATTTCGCTGTAAGTTGAGGACAATAGAGGGGCTTTGGCTGAATAGTGCTCTACGCCGGTCGACTGAATGAGATGTGTGTGTGTGTGTGTGTCTGTGTGTTGAGAGGATCATCAAGGCTTAAGGATTCTGAGTGATTACCTGCTCTACTGTCAGCTTGAACATGGGCAGCACAGGAGATCATGAAAATGTTTAGACAATCTCTAAAGTAGCGATTAAAGCAAACAATAGGCCCTGCCGATCCCCATTACAATTGTGCGTAACATCCCTATTTACAATTCATCAAATAAACACTCGGCGACACAATGAAGAGCATACACACGCTTATGTGTACACAGACACACACACTGTGAATCACATATTCCCTTATCTTCGGTTCAACTGAAAGGATGCTCTTGTCAGATTAAAATGCTTTGTGAACTGTAGCGTATCTGTGTGTTTGTTAGCGAGTGTGCATGAAATTAGCGTTTTGTGAGAGCGGTAATTGAAATGCTAAATGCAGAGAAGTTACTTTGATGCTATAGACCCCACACATTTTACATTTAAAAAAAGTTGTCCTTATGAAAATCTGCTGTTAAATACATTATATTGTGTTTTAATATTTTTAACTATATTTAATCAGAAAATAATTATGAAGTGTAAGACGTATTTTTATACAAGACAATACTTTTATTCAGAAATGATGCATTCAATTGATCAAAACTGACAGTAAAAACATTAACTATATATAAAGATTTTATATTTAGAAAAAAATACTGAAGGCTTGTGTGAAAATGAAAACTTATGACTAATTTGACTAATTATGCTGAAAATGAATCTTTTACCATCACAGAAAAAAATAATTAAAACATAATACTTGTAAATTTTATTTTTGATCACATAAATGTATCCTTGGTGAGCAAGAGAGTTTTTTCACACAAAAAAAAATCCTACCTTCTCTAACCTTTTAGTATACATAAATAGATAAATACTATATATATATATATATATATATATATATATACACACACACACAAACACAGAAATACATACCCATAATCAAAGATGCAAGTCAGGTACAACCACGTTGGGAGCCTTACATTTCGCACCAGTCAGCATTCTGTGGGATGGTGTGAAGCAACAACAGCCCCGAATTCCCAGTAAGTGGGTCAGCTCGTGATTAGTCATCAAAAACAAATGATGCTCATTTCTCCCATTAGTAAACAAAAGCAATTATTCTTTTAAGTTGTGAGAGAAGTCTGATCCCACAGGATCTCACCATCTCTCACTCCCTCAGAATTGGCAACACAATGCAGAATACAGGCCTCCTAATTATCACATAGTTCGCTTGAACAAAGAAACAATGACAAAATATTGAAGATAATCTAATGCAGAGAGGCTAACAAAACATGACAAGAAAAAGTGTGAGGCAGATGGACACCCATGGCAGAATATCAAAACAACAATTAATGTTGCTCTTCAATTGTCACATGGAAACATCATCTTCTGAAAGTCATGCCCAAGCTCATAGGCCTTGAGTCTAATGACTCATTCCTGCGGTGTCCTACTCTGTCAGAGCTTCTCATCCCCCGTTAAGTATGTCATTAATGTGCTGTTTGATCTATAAATCAGCTGAGATTGTTCAAACTGCCACAGTCACTGGGATTTTAATGACTCACCACTTCGTGATAAAAAAGTAATGGCATATTCACCTGATTTGAGATCATTTGGGAAGGAAGAAAGTCTTCCATGTGAACATCACAATCCAGGTGTATTCCACATGTTCTCCATGTGTTCAACAGGACTGTAGGTTTCTAACAGGAGTAAGCAGTGCCACCTATGGATGACTCCTGATTAATATACTGGTCAAATAAAAAGGGCAGTGTTCAGTATACTACCTTATTTTTTTAAATATTGCAAATATACCATAAATTGGTTAATAATTACTAAATGGTACGTGAAACAATGCATTATGCAGTAATACAGATATCAAACAATAGTTTGCAACATTGCTGTCATTTGTAATGGCAATATGATTGCCAAAGGACCATGAACTTGAGGGTTTTCAAAGCGTGAAATGAACAAATAAAAAATATAAAGATAGAAAGGGAAAGACCAATACAAATAAAGTGTTCTGTAAATGAAAGTGTGTGGTATGAATGGTATATACTGTATATATGTACTACATTTGCCATTGTCATTATTTTGTGACCTACTACCGTAATTTGTGTCACTTTATTGCCACTCACAAATCCTTTCCTGAGGGTTCATGAGATATCAAAGTCCACCGTCCGCACACTTCACGATAGTTTTTGCCTTCTTTTTTATGACTACTCTGAATTTAGACATACTTCTTTTGTCACATACTTTTCTCCCACCATATAGGAGGGAATAATGTGATTTCAAACACAGCCAGAATCTCAAGTCAAGTGCATTGTGGGATATAGTATTGCATGCATATGGAAATTGTATATTGTGCAGAAATAGTATGCTAGTATGTTATTTCAAACAGTCAAGAGGAATAAAATCCTATTTGGAAACAGCTTGCTTACCTTCACGCAAATGTGTGAATGTGAAATATTATGACATGACAGGCAAGTTCAGTGACAAAGATACTTGATAATATCAGATAATACATTTCAAAGACTCCACAGATGCATGTGTGTGTGTGTGTGTGTGTGTGTGTACGTACAAGCAGGAATGTCAGCAGCATGCCATGTGGTAAAGAAACGGGATATAAAAAACTTTAGCTGAGAGCAGCAGTTTGAGGGTGACGAGATGTTAGTGGTGTGTTTGTGTCAGTGCTCTGAACTGAGGTCATTAGAGGGAATATTTTATACAGCCAAATGTCAAGAATCTAGAAACTAAAGGTGTGTTGTGACACTACTTGTGTTCCTGCGGATATGTGCATCAAACCAGGTTTGCAACATACACTTGTTGTGCTCTAGTTTTGTGTGCATGTCTGAGTTTACCCCTTTCGAAAACCCCAAATACCACTTTACTAACGTGAGATGACCCTATGTCAACAAAGACATCAAACATCTCAGTTACAACATGAATTATCAACACAAAAATCTCATTTTATCAGTTGAGGGCTCTGCATGCTTTGCTGGTTTCAAATAGAGGGCTGTATGTGCCTCCAAAACCTGCTGTGGTTGGAATAGTCCTTACCGTCTATTTCCAGCCAGTTCTGTTCAATGCCGAGCAAACACTGCTGCGTTTACCTCCAGTGATCGTTCAGAATCAAAACAATGTCAAGTTTGATGTATTAGCCAATACTCGTGGAACAGTGTTGTGAGATGAGTTTGGTTGTGTTTAGAGATTCTGCTACCGATTTGGTCAAACGCATTATGGCAACATATTGTATTTACGTTAGTATGATAAACAATTATGGTGCGATGTTGGGTCGCTGCTTCATGTCCGATATAAAAGCTGGCTCGGGAAGCAAAACCACTTAAGAACCACTGGGACTCGTGGCTAAACATGTACTCAAAGGCACCATGCTGATTTTCTCCAAATACTTTTATCTTCCGACTTGCAATCTTTGTAATTCCAGCTAAGAGGCTTACAGGCACATTAAGGTTATTTCTTATTTAATGTACAGGTGTTGCATTTGTGGGATACTGTTGATTTCCAAAGACAATAATGTTGATTTGTCCCAGCAATATTCACTTATAATGGAAGCCACAGTTTAAGTGTTGTGTTTATACCTTTAAAATTGTGCCATAATCCTGAAATGCTATAGGCTTTCATTCTGGATGTGTTATTGTAAATATGTATGCAGCGAGTTTGGTTATTAATAGATCAAATAGTTACTGGTTACCAAATTTAAATAGTTAAAAAACTAAAAAAACAACTAGCGCATTGTGTCATATTTTTCTTCACAAAATACTACAGTAAAAGGCTATGGTTAGTGCCAAGATAGTGGACAAGAGTATGTGTGTACATGGGAATTAGGTTGAAAATATCAGAAAATACTCCTGTAATTTTTATCCAAAGTAATTACTATATTTGTCTCTGTTTTCAAATGATTTCCATCTATTTCTTTCAGAAGGATGTTGCCGAACATTTTGTTGCTGCTTGTCAGAGTAATTCAGAATATAAAGCAAATTAAGTCAGCAAAAGATTCACAACAGTATACTTTTAGAACTGCACAATTGCAGTTTTCGGTACCCTCTAAAGTCATTCGGTAGTCGAGTGGACTTTTTTTGGGGAGCTTTGTCTTTGTGTCAATACAAATTAGCCACTGTGCAGTTTCGCTAATAAAATCCAACAAGCTAACTTGCAAGATGATCCTGTAATGCACTCATTAATGCTGATTAAATGATCTCTTATCCACCCAGATCAGCAGGAGACGCAGGCAGGTCCTGTACCTCAGAAAGACATTCTGGTTGTGGCTCGCATTGCCAGTAATTAAGCACATTCTGACAAAATAGAATATATAATTGGGTGCTTTTGTTTCATTAAAGCCTTTTTCTTTCCCAGTGTCCAGGAAGAATCCCGCACGACTGCATTAAGATTTACTGCTGTTGTTCTCTCTAGCGCTGAAAGTGTGTCATTGTTTTTTTATTTAATCATTAGTATGCATAAGGTGCAAATATAAGTAGGTCAGAATTTTAAAATAGAAAGAAGTCTTTCTGTTTTTACTCTATTTTTGATGTATATACTCTTGGTGAGCATAACAAAACCTCTTTCAAAATCAAATACTTCATTAACCCCAAACTTTTGATGGGTAGTTTACATGTACAGTAGTATATGGAAAGTGGTTAATGACAATACTCTTAAAATTACATAATTTCCCAGACAATAATGTAATTGGAACCTATATTTTGTTTGTTGAAGGATATAAATTAAACATTACTCACAAAAAAGGATGCCAGTGTTATGAGTAAGTGTGTCACTCAGGGACTTGGTAAAATTAGTAATATCATCTCATGCCAAAAATATTAATTATTTAAAATGTAATTATAAAGTATTTTCATTTAAATACGATATTGTGATAATATTTTTCCTGCACAGTTGTAATGGCATGTGGCAGGCAGAGCTACAATCAGTCTGTACTGCCACTTATCAATAACAAGAAGTCCATCTACGTTCCATATATCTATACTAATTCCCGTCTTGAAAAGCAGATAGGAAAAGCTATGTTAGTGTAACTGTTCCCAACACAAATAAATGCAGCTCTTAATAAAAACGCATCATCCTGCATCCCTCATCCTAAAGAGAAAAGTGTACAATTGATCCAGTGAGCGTCTGAAGGGATCATGCTGAGGAAAACAGCCTTTTCATGAGACTTTGAGCTATTTCACAGGCCACGGCTAACATGCGCACTGTAACAGCAACAAGAAGAGTACTTTTTCTGGGTGCTTCACATTGTAATCTTATTTAGATGAAGGCAAACTGCATTACACTATAAGAAAAGCTATGAGCGGGTTCTGCATACTAATAGGAGTGTGTATTGATATCGTGCAGAGAAGCCCGGGGGATTAAAGGTCTGACTTTAATAATAGCTATTGATTTCACAAAGATCTTCTTGAGTAAGAATAGAATAATGCAGTATTTGGCTGTGTGGGCAAAATGTCTGCTAGAGCGCCTATTGGTTACCTAGAATAAGCACAGATCCCGAACACTAATGGAAATAAAAACGAACTTTACATCAAAGTGCTCTCACATCTACACTCGGAGTTGCAGCCGAAATTCTCTAGAGGACGGCGACGCTGCGTTCTAAAAGCCCCTTAGTGTTTTAGAAATAATCATGAAGAGAATGCTAATGCCAAACATATTTACATTGCACCGGATGGCTCAGAGCACCTGCACCTACACAATGGATGTTACTTGTTTCAGGATCAGGTGTGCAATTATTCAATTCCCACGACTGGCATTGACGGCTTGGGCTGCGATCATCGGGATTTCTCTGCTGGCACTCACACCAGTGCAAGGAGGGAGCACATTACCATATCAAAGAGTTCAGCGGCATGAAGTGCCGAATTTAAAGTGTCTTTTGTTCTGGTAACGTTCAAGTGTCGTACACGCAGATACGGAAATGAGCATTTCCTTCACGTACACAGATACACGCACTGTCTGAACCACTAACACCTTTCCTGAGGCCTTTGATCTGCGTAGTGTTGATTAACATTCTCCAAAGCTTTAAATCTCTCCGACCAAATATATCTGTTTAAAATGCATAAAGCTGCAAATACAACACACTTAGTTTAGTCTTTTGTGGGAAAATAGTAAACATATCCCCGATTTTTGTCAAGTTTTAAATCTAGTCCCAGACTAAAATGCATGTCTGAGCCATTTTAACTGAAGTAACTTGTACTTACATATCTGAAAATATGGCAGTGCCATTGTTTTTATCTCATGATGCACATTGGTAATGTTACTTCTAAGATGCATCTATGAAAGCTACTTAATTGTCATAACTGAAATAAAGTCTAATCCTGGCTTAATCTAAACCCTGTTTGTGAAGCAAGGCCCAAATCTAGTTTATTAACAAAAAACTAAAAGACAAAAGGCTATCCAGAAGGTAAAAATCATTATTAACAGTGCTTAATTCCATGGTTAAACGAGGAACCAAACAAGGCTCAGGTGAACATAACGAGTAAGAAACCAACTAGCAACAGGAACAAAGGGAATATAAACTGCATCTGCAATTACTGTAATTTCGAAAGTAGGAGCTCTCAGAAAATTCCCAGTTTACAAGTTGTAAAAGGACATTAACTCTTTTTTTTTTCATGTGGGCCTGAACGTACCTTAAACACAGGAAGAAATTAGGGGAACATGGCGAAAAACATAAAGTTGAAAATAGTTTTATGCTTTATAATGTTCAAATTTATACGTGAGGCGAGCAGGACGAGGTTGAGAGCCATGAGAATGGGTAAAATGTGAGGGGCTAGCACTGTTACTTATATTTTGTGTTTGCTCATTTTGATATTAAAGTTGTTGAACTTTCGCTGGTTCCCACTTCCTTCTTCCCTGAAGTTTGACAATTTAATAGACCAGTTAAAAGAATGACTTTCATTACAAACTGCTGTGGGACTAAAAGTCAAATTATAAATCATTTTAATTTGTATTGATAGTGATAGTTTCAAAAAAAGTGCTAAATCATTAAACATCAAATGTCTTCAGTTACTTTTTCTCAGTATCAATGTTTCCTTTTAAAACCCAAGGATTTCTGTGTGTCTTGTGAGTTATTGTCCTCCTGTCGTATCCTGATACTGTGACCTTTAATTGAAGATCGATTTTTTGTAATGACAATACTCACTAGAGGTGACATCAGCCATTAAGTTTAAAACCGAGTAACTCTTTGGTTTATGCTGATAGATAATAGATTTCTGATGTGATTTGTGATGTGCAAGATATGGTTATTTTGTCAAGACCGTCTGATTGCTAAAATCAACTGATGATGCTGAAAATTCATTAATTCACTGCTGGGTATTTCAGTGTTTATAATGAATATTTGACACATTGTTTTTCTGTCTGACACATGGAGTGACGAGCAAGGAAAAACTGAAATGTTCTAAGAAAATTGATTAATTCAAGAGGTTACATCCTGGGACTTAGGTGAATGTCTCTGAACTTTTTCTTGATAAATGTTTTCCATTCATGAGTTTGTTTTATACCAGCATCATGCATAATTAATGAGTGACTATACAAATATAAGTCTACTTTTCATGGTCAAGGTTTTAGTCTTGACAGCACAATATAAAGGACCTTTCAGAGAAAACGATTTTGTAAAGTATAGTCTTTGTTTTTCGTTTCAGTTTCATCAACAACTAGTGACACACTTGAAGAGCCTTTCATTACTTTTGAGTCACTGCCATTACCCTTCCAGCGTCTTTCTCCTCTGTCTCTTCCCTTGTCTCGCGTAAAGTCATTAACTGGGGCCAGCGAGGTGATGTGGCCACTCACACACACTAAAAGGGCAATGATGCTCTTGACATTCTTCTAGGCTAAACCTCCTCACCTCCAATAATCCCGCAGCTTCCTCTGACATTTAATCACCATGCACGTCCTTCCACCATCAATACGGCTGGAGAGACAACGTCTGGTTCACACTTTTCACCTCACCTGTCATGAAATCTCAAATGGGAATATAATGCACATGTTAATAAGTGTGGGTGTTAGCTTGGAAATGTGGATATGGCATAATGGAGTACTTTTTTCTCATTAAGGCCCTGATATACTCATGGCAAAGTTCATGTTCCTTCTTTGCTTAGGAGTAAAATTAAGTTTGGGGTCAAATAAGTTTGAAATATGGGAGTAGTGATATATTCTTAGCGTCACCCACACTGCTGAGAGCGGCGTTTAGATGACTGTATTGTGTGCTGTACACTTTCCTCTCATAAAAAAAAAAAAAAACTTAAATAAAAATAAAAAGTAAATTAAAAAAGTATATGATCACCACAGCAACGAGGCTATATTTGCACGAGCTCTGTCACATTTATTTATAGCACTTTATAAAATATATTGCTTAAAATCAAGTGACTTTATTGTATTAAACATGAAAAACAGTGTCAGTTTCTCGTTTCATCAGAAGTACAACTTCATTTTCTACTATAAAGCAACTCTCTAGCTGTGTTTACGTTTTACCTCACAGACATTTGACCTCACTCTTCCCCATGTGGAAGAAAGCCTGGTTCCTATTCCAAGGTCCCGTGCTGGGAGCTCCTTGTCATTGCCGAAGGCTAACAACAGATGCATCCCTCACGGGCTGGAGAGCAATCAGAGATGTACTCTTAGTACAAGGTCTGTGGAGGGGATAACATCTCTCCTGACACATCAACTCTCTGGAGAATATAGTCATCTTTATTGCTCTGAGGACCTTCCTTCCAGATCTCAGGGGCCACCATGTGCTCATCCAGTCAGACAACACATTGGTGGTTGCCTCCATAAATCATCAAGGGGGTTTGCGCTCACATCCACTTTACAAACTGCTGCACCAAATCCTCCTGTGGTCCCAGGGGAGGCTGCTCTCACTCAGGGTAGCTTACAAACTTGGGGCCCAAAATCAGGGAGCAGACCTCCTGTCAAGGCAGGGGCTGAGGCCAGGTGAATGGAGGCTCCACCCTGAGTTGGTGGAGCACATATGGAATATATTTGGCCAAGCTCAAGTAGATATGCGTCTTGAGAGATGTCTCACTGTCATCTCTGGTTCTTCCTCTCTCATCCAGCTCCTCTAGGACTGGATGCTATTTCTCAGGTATGGCCAAGGCTATGTCTGTATGATGTTCCCTCAATTGCACTGGGAGTTCTGGAGAGAATTTGCATAGACAGGGTCTGTCTCACCTTGATCACCCTGCTGTGGCCGGGCAGACTGTGGTTCTCGGACACAGTATCCCTCCTCTATAGCTATGCCTGGTAGATTACAGGTGAAGAAGCACCTTTTATTCCAGGCAGGGGGTTCAATTCTGCACCCCCACCCAAAACTGTGGTAGCTGTGGGCTTGAACGCTAAGGGTACCAGGTCATAAACTCTGCTCTCTGAGGCCCTGGTGTCCAAGCAAAGAAAGAATAAGTGGATAGTTGTGGCTTTTTCACTTGCTCATGAGTTGGCTGGGCTGCCCACACTCTTGGCAGTATACGCCCACTTTACTAGGAGTATGTCTACATCTCAGGGCCTTATGTCAAGAGTTTCTTTACAAGATGTTTGTGATGTGGACTCCTGGGTCCATTCCTGGGTCCCAGGTGTTGTCTCTTGAGGGCGATTACACCTGACATGCATTTGTAGCCATGACAGCGGTGGCATGTTGCGTTCCCATCATGCTTGACGCGGTGCAAGTTCTCTTGAAAGGGAATATCTTGGTTACATGTGTAACCTTAGTTCCCTGTAGAGGGAATGAGACAATGCATTTCTTCACCATATCTCCTGCTTGCCTGGCAGCAGAGTCTACTTCAGACACTTTAAGTTACCGACTGTTTGGCATGGCATCCCTTTAACTTCCTTGTTCATGTTGTCACCCACCTCTGACGGCCAGGGGTCCACAGAAAAGAGGAAAAGGTGACTAACACATTAGTTTTCCTTCTCATTATTTGTCAATTTAACACACTGTTGGCTCTTGTGCTTAAGATCCAAGGCTGTGTGCAGTTTTTTCCCCTTTCTCCCCTATCTGTAAGTCTCTCAGATATTACATTCATATATACATAAGTCACGTTTGGTGAAGAGCTGAGTGGGATGCTGTTTTGTGACATTATAGCTCTATGCTTGCATTGTTTCTAAGTATTAATTTATACCGAAGCAAAGCTGTTATGTGGCCAAATAGTTTTCAAGTTTAAATGACCTTGAATACTCTGTGGGGGAGTATAAATGAAAATATTGTGATGAAGGAAAAGTATATCATAAAGCAGTGCAGGGCTTTCTCAGGCGATGCGGCTGTGAAGATTCAGCTAAAATTCAATATGAGCATCACTAAAGATCCTTTTGAGGCGACCTAAATGGAAAATAACCACATGAAATGGCAGTCAGAGAGCAATTTATAGCTTTTGTTTCAAATTAGAATTACAAAGGGTGTGTGTTCTGATTGAAATGAGGGACGTGGCATAATGTCGTCCGGATGGAAATACAGTTTTACTAGCGTTATGCATATTAAAGAAGATAGAAGTCCTCCATGTGTCCTTTTTTTTCTGAAAACCAAGCGATTTTGCTTGCAAACTGCCTTTCTGTCATTTTTCCATAGCTTGCGACCTTAATGTCAATGCATCTCTTGGCCTCTAAAGGCCAAACATTGTCATCTCTGTGGGACACAGAAGGCCATAGGCTAGTTTGAATAATGAGATAAATATTTTGTGTATACAATGACTTGGGTCCTAATTACTTGTGGGCACTTGTGAGCCTACTTTCCCTGTTTTTAAGTACTTTAGACTTTAGTAATACCAATGCTTATATTTTTATGTCAACAAGAACATTAGCTAATTAGTGACTGCAGTTTTGGCTGTTCACTTTAACCTAATTGGGATTCTAATTAGCACCATTTGATTTAGTTGATGTGGAAACTTCAGCAAGGGCATCTGACACAGAAAAATCCCAATTGATTTGGAGTTGCCACTTGCCCAAAGTTGATGTGTTTTCCCATCCCTACTTAAAAGCTTTTTGCTTTGGAAGTTTGTGGTGCAAAATACATGTTGCTGCCATAAAGAGTGCATATGCTGTATATTTACGAATCTGCAGGTGCCATTCATTTATAAATATGGTGTTTGTTTTCATCTGAAGATGATACCGCGCTAAATTGCTCATGATGGAAACCATATACAGGTCAGAAATTTGATCTTTGTCTCCTTCGCCCTTTCGCTATCTCCCAGAGAGACAGATTGACAGAGACAGAATTGTACTATAGCATTGTGTGATTTTTCATCTCTACCACAATCACCTACACTAGCACATTTTACGGCTGTCATACTCATGACAGACAATCTTTGATTCAGAAGAACTGAAGTGAGAATTTTAAAGATAGATTTAAGTAGAAAATAGGGCCCTGAATCAGGGGGGAGCAAAATCAGGAGAAAATGCACAAAGGAGCATGAGAGAAACACTTTTGGAGTGTGTGTTGTTTGTTTGACATGCCTGAAAGCAATTGTGACAAACTTCCCCAGACATTGACACACTCGAGATCTGAGGAAGGGCCTGCATTCAATATGATCAAAGTGAGCAATTCTATCAAAAAACAACACTAAATTAGAGAGCGAGAGAGATAAAATGGTAATAAATAAAATAAATCTTATTGTAAAGCCTCAATGAGTTGCAAAATGGAGGAGTTCTATAACACCTATAGAACACTATTCATTAGCTTATTTTAAGGGCCAGTCACACAGCGAAAACGCATGAATCACGCACGAATTACGCACATATTTTCGTTTCTGCACGGAGCATGCATTGCATGCGTAATTCGTTGGTGGAACCAACGTGGACCGTCAGTGATTGTAAGTGGATGTGCGTCGAAGACGGTTTGTGCGTGATTTTGAGTTTTGAATGGTTCAAAATTTTTACGACGCATCACTGTGCATCGGTGTGCGTTATTCATGAGTCGGCGTGCATAGTTTATGCATCGAGTATGCGTGAATTTGCGCGGGACACGCGTCAGCACCGCACACATATCACGTTCATTCCACTGACATCCAATGACAATGTGGATTCTGAAAGTGATTGTACGTGGAACGTTCGCAAACCGTGCGTGTTTGGACGCGCTCCGTCAGTGATTCATGCGTCGAGCGTGCGTCGAATGTTCGTGGAATACTTTGGTCAATTTCTCGACGCACACGCAAGCACAAACCCAATCTGTGCGAGACTTGTCAGTGATTCGTGCGTGACCGCTGTGTGACTGGCCCTTTAGAACCTAATGGCATATGTTACATCTACCAAACATGCATTAAACTGATAAAAGATTACAGCTAAGATGTTCATAATGTTACTAAAAAAAACTTGGATGGATGGATGGATGGATGTATGTTAATACGCACATTACCTGAAGAAATCTGATGCATTCAGCTTTTAACTTTTTTTCTGTTTTTCTTTCCTCAGCCACTGGACTATGAGACCAAAAAGGCGTACACATTTAAAGTGGAGGCCTCAAATGCACACCTGGATCCACGCTTCCACAGTTTTGGCCCATTTAAAGACACCGCAACAGTAAAGATTAACGTTCTGGATGTGGATGAGCCTCCCGTCTTCAGCAAACCCTCCTACACAATGGATGTTTACGAGGACACGCCACAAGGCACCATTATAGGAGCTGTGACTGCACAGGATCTCGACGCAGGAAACAGTCCAGTCAGGTATGCAAACTCAGCACATACAAAAGGATAAGACTCGGGGACTGGTAACCGGAAGGTTGTTAGTTCAGTCCTTGCCGTCACCATTGCGTCTTTGAACATCACTTAAAGGGTTGTTTATTTAAAGACATGTTGTTCCAGACTTATTTTCTCCATGGAACACTATATATAGAAAAAAACTATTTATCATTATTCATTTATCTTCATTTAATCAAATCGCACAGTTTGTATCACTCCGTTTTCAGCATTTTAGCTCAATAACTCAACAATTCTGCAAAAATGAGTGGGCCAAAATTCCTCCACAGCGCTGTAAAAAACTCATTGTAAATGAACACAAAATGCTTGATTGCAGTTGTTGCTTCTAAGGGTGACCAAACCAGTTACTAGGTTTAGGGGGTAATTACTTTTTCACACAGGGCCATGTAGCTTTGGATTTTGTTTCCCCGCAATAATAACAGCCTTCATTTAAAAACTGCATTGTGTGATTACTTGTCTTATCTTTGACTAATGTTTAAATTTGCTTGATGATCTGAAACATTTAAGTGGGACAAACATGAAAAAAAAAAAAATTCAAAAAGGGGGCAAACACTTTTCACACCACTCTGTGTGTATATATATATATATATATATATATATATATATATATATATATACACACATAAACATACACACACGCATCAAAACACGAACATCCTGTGAGATTTACCTTGTTTTATGATCCATTATATTTTAGAGTTGCACTTCTTGAGATTGCTTTTTAAAGTTTTACAAGAAGCCAAACAATTGATGCACCGTTGCGTGGTCCCAACACTATCTAACACATGAGTTAGTTTGTTTCTCTATGAATATTTCATTCAATGAAACAAAGCAAAATGGACAAAGAAAGGATTTGTATTTGTGAAAGGCCTTTGCTTTACTTTTGTTTTTGCCTTTATTGGTTAATTATTTAAACATATTGTAACATCGCTCAATGGGGATGTGCACTTTCTCATCAGAAAACCATAATCCCCATTGAGCTTCTGTGCGCAAAGAACAAAGCTTTTAAAATACTTTTCTACTTGGCGCGTATCCACTGCGCACGGCCCGCCGAGTGAATGTGGGAAACAAAATAGCTAAAGTGCTTTTGAGTATCGAAAGTTTCTACTTCTTCCCCCAAAGCTTTTTAAGTTTATTTTGCAAGCTACAGAGGTCAAGAAAAGAGCTGCAGAAAAATATATACTTAAAAAAGATTTAAATTGATCAGAATCTGTATTGTTCATGTGAGCTTCAGTTCACAAAATTAAACATTTCTTGAGGTAAACCATCCCAAAAAAAAAAAAAAGGTTACTGGCCTAAAATGAGTGAACTATAGGAATATCACATTTATCACAATACAGTAATCCTTCGCCAATTCGCGGTTCAAGTTTTGCGGCCTCAGTGCATCTCAGATTTTTCAAAAAAAATGTATAAAAAAATTAAAATAAAAAAAACCCCACCAAATCGGCAGCCATATTACGGAAAGCAGTGTTGCTTCATCGTGATGCGAGAGAAACTCTCTCAGAGACTTTGTACACACCCACGGACACTCATACAAGAGTCATGATTGGTTCGAGCCAATCGTGAGAGCACGAGTGGATGTATCCCGTGAGTTGATTGGCTGATCCTGCTTTGCGGATTTTCACCTATCGCGGGGGGTTCCGGTCCACATTAACCTCAAATTAACCGATAAACGAGGGATCACTGTAGCACATTCCACTGTTCTCTTTAACTATTCTTTTGGTATTTCTCCCTGTCATCTTGCTATCCACCAGGTTTTTTGTTTGTTTGAATAAAATGTTTATCTTCATAATGTTTTATCATTCTTTTTGTTCATTATAATATCCCTTAGCACTTGTAAATTCATCACATTATGGAAGTGAAATTAGTTTTGAACAGCCTTTCATGTTGATTTTAGATCAATTTTTCCTCAGATGTTTCTGTATTTATGAATGTTTGTTTTTTAACATACTCATATTTCCTCTGGGATATTTATCTCATTACACATTTGGATCCCAGACCCAGCAAAGCTGCAATTTCAGCTCAATCGACCCACAGCTCTTGCTTTCTTTTTACAAATACTTATGAACATTTCAGCTATGAGTCAACGAGAATATATTAAACCTATCCTGACTGAATGACCCCGGTTCCTTTTCAATTCGCTAATTGAACAGCTAATTGAATAATTGTGCTTATTAATAAGAGGTAACATTCGGGAGATAGACATTTGTTTAGCTGACTCTCACATCCTGCTACAGGAATAGAACAGAGTTATGTTAGTTGTTAAAATAGGACAAATTTGATGTTCTGCTTCATCTCTCTGTACAGCCAAGGGTCTGTCGAGCCGGTCTCTAACTACTTTCTACAATGAATAATTTGTTCATCAGTCTGTTTGTTTTGTAATCTCGTAGTCTTGTAAAGATTAATGAAGCAGCATATTGAAATTCTGTTTGAAGATTCTTTTTTTTTTATGGCACCAACATTTGCCATTTAAA
The DNA here is from genome assembly GCA_037043235.1 of Rhodeus uyekii. NCBI lineage: Eukaryota > Metazoa > Chordata > Actinopteri > Cypriniformes > Acheilognathidae > Rhodeus > Rhodeus uyekii. The sequence goes on from JAWRVZ010000085.1 coordinate 359,202, forward strand.
AAATGCAATCAAAAAAGGCTTTGCTTAGATACATTAGGTTAATGATCAGTTAATCTGAAATGAACCAAAACTCATGAAGCTCACAAGAAAAAAAGGTACACAAAATTGAACTCATAATGGCCTCATAGTACATTAAATAGAACATAAGATTATGATTTTTGTTTTAAATATTAAAAAAACGTTGTATGCACTGATAATCATAATCTTAATCTTGTTTGATCTTCATATCAAATATTGGCAGTTTACCAATACCAGGATGTATCAGTCTTTCTTATCTTTCACACATGATGCCAGATGACTCTCTGAAGCCCTGTTGACACCTGGTTTTAAGATGCATTCTGGTTGATTGGATCACAAGTTTCCTTACAGATTTAAACAGGCTCTAAAACGTTTTTGAGTTTGTCCGCATTTAACCAGGTTTCTTTCGTAGTGTAAACACTCATGTGGTTGAATGTGCCTGCTCTCTGCCTACTGACTTAAAGTGTAAACATTATGGGAAGTGCACAGATGGGCTTTAAACTTTGATGGATGGAGACCCAAGTTTGGCTTGAAGACAAAAAAAAACGTACCAAGCTCAATGTTTTCTCTCTCCATTCCTGATTTCTAACACACACTTGCAGCGTTTGGCTGGTCTCACAGCTGCCAGAGCAGAAATGAAAGCTGATTCTGTGTGTTTTTCCATCATCTCCGTTTTTACATGTAAATGAGACTAGCTTATTTTGTCCATTCAATTGAAAGATCTCAAACGAACTATACATTTGCCCGCCCATAGACCCTTCCCTTGAACAAATCAGGACAGAAGTGGTTGAAAATGGACTAAAGACCAGTTGTAAATGGGTATACGCCTGCCGTGTTATCCGATCGACCAAAATGCATCTTAATACCTGGTGTGAATGGGGCCTGAGGGTTTTGCGTAATCTTTCCTTTTCACAAACAATTCTTGTTTTGAGATGTGCTATATTAACAAATTCCGGATGAGTCATTTATATGCATTAGATTCCCACAGCTACAGTCTCTGTATGGTATGTATGATGATTATTATGGAGAATCAGGCCTCCTAACTGTTGTGAATCACAACATCAAAGGCTTTTGTTGAGAATCCAATGCAAATGCACAAAATCCTCAGATGTGTTTTTTTGTTGACCACCTTTTGAGTCAATTTAACAAGGCAGCTGAAATGAGGAAAATATAAACACCGTAGCATCCCACCTCACCCAGCTCTTCCACTTCATTTCCCTTTGCTCAATTCTAGGTCATGCCACAAATAAATAAATTAGCAGTGTTGAAAATATCAGTCTGCATTAATGCATCCAGGAGTAAGGCACAGGTTTGGAAAAGTGTTTGTGAGAGAATAAGTCCAAAACGTCAAGCAGAATGTGTAGAAGGTCAGTAAAAACGGAACTTTCTCATATTTATGTATACTGTAAAATACCCCCTGAGAATGGTTACGGGTCTGTTAACAAGATCGCTAGGCCATCGCAGCTGTTCAAAACTGGACCCACACATAGCAGTTTGCTAGAGCGCACAGTATTTTCATGCCAGCTTGCCGCATGACTAAATCAAACATAATGAGAGCTGTGCAAAACTGCGAGGGTGAAAAAAGGAGGACAAAAATGGTAATGTATACTCTTGAAAAGTGGCGCCAATTCACCGAAAGCCAAGGTATGGCGAACTCTGATGATGTCAAACAATCGTAGTCCCTTGCCATAACTTAGTGATGAATCACATGTAGCTTTGATCATAGACTATCAAATTGCACAGTTATAGACCATTGTTTTAAGTATTCTGAACTTTTTTTTCCTTCACTTAAAACTCAAAAGTCTGAATATTATCCTACTTAAATTGTAATTTTATTGTGAGGACCAAAACAACTTCTATGGTCATCCTTCAAAAATTGTCCTAATTGTCCATTTTTGTAGTAAAGTGTGAAGTATATATTTGTAAGAAAGGTTACAAAGTCCCATGAACAACAAAAATTGTTTCTTCGAATTGCGAATGAAATTACACAGACAGGCAGTGAGTAAAAAGTGCTTCAGCTGTCAGTCAGTTCAGTTCGAAAACTTCCATTTTAATTAATTAGTTCAGAATTTAGAGTCTTTTATTTACATCATATGCGCTTTCTTATAATGAGAGGATTTGTGCATAGTAAAGATGAAAATGCCCCTCACACGTTCTTTGTTCTTCAGGTATTCCATTGACTGGAAGAGTGACCTGGACAGCTTCTTCGACATTGATCCTGTTAGAGGAACCATCTCCACCAATGAGCTTCTGGACAGGGAGAGTATAGCGCAGCACAACATTTCAGTTGTGGCCACTAAAGTTAGTAAGTATGGCTGTGAACTTCAGAAGTGATTCATAAAAGTCCAATTGTCTTAAATGCATGGATTTTTTCCATCTGATTTACGGTGACCCATCACAGAGCAGTCGGCACCGAATTCCATTAAGTCTGCTTTTTACGAGCATTCATAAAATATGACGACTCTCCTGGAATATTTATCATTAGTACATTCTTTCTTTTCTCCTTGAGCTCCTGAAGTGATGTATTCCTATGTTCTGAAACTACTGGTGAATTAATTGTTCCTTGCCATGTGGTCATTTATTGAAGACTCTATCTTGCATTATGTTTTCATGAACAACAATGATAAAACACTAAAGTTTTAAAGTTTCAAAAAGGCACAAAAATCACTTTCCTTGACCTTTGCCTTGACTGTTCCAAGCTGGTGGAATACCATGCCTAACTCAACTCAAGTCTTAAGAAAGATGCATCTTTTTCGTCAACACTTGACAGATTTATACTGACACTTACTATTCTGTATATCTATTCTAAATCAACAACCTTTCCATGTGTACTGTACAAGACTAACCGGGACTAGTCACAGCACTTGCATATTGTAACCCTATTGCTGGATTGATTGCTTTTATTGCTCTCCTCATTTATAAGTCACTTTGGATAAAAGCATCTGCTAAACGACTAAATGTAAAGTCAATTTCAAACCAAAATTGCCGGTATATATTTTCATTTAACTGGTCATACTGTGCACATTTCATTGGTGAACCAATCTGTAGTTTTTTAAATGTTTTTTAAGTATTTTATGCTCACCAAGGGTTTATTTATTTGATCAAAAATACAGTAAAAACTGCAATAGTGTGAAATATTTTTTTTTAAATCCACTTTTCTATTTTGATTCTATTTTAAAATCTTTTGTTTTTTCTTTCTGTGGTGCAAAGTTCAATTTTAAACACTTACTCCAGTCTTCAGTGTCAAATCATTCTAATATGCTGATTTGCTGCTCAAGAAACATTTATTATTATTAGTAGTAGTGTTGAAAGTCCTGCTGAAACCATATTTTTTTTCTGGAAACAGTGATACTTTTTTTTTGTTTTTTTTTAATAAGAGCATTCATTTGAAATATTTTATAAATAATAAATAAAAATTATTTGCTGACACTTTTTTTCAATTTAGTCATCCCTTGCTGAATATATCTTTTTATTAACCCCAAATGTTTACAGTAGTTTTTTTTTGTTTTTTTTTTAATAACAACATTCTTCACCCCTTTCCTTTTTGGATGACATCACATATTCCTTTTACATAGCACTTTATTTTACAGTCCTGTGCCGGTTGCCCCAGCTGTGCGCAAGGTCAAATTTAGCCTAGTTTTGAAGTAAACGGGCGTTAAGTTACAACTTATGCACTACTAAATATGTTTGCGTTGTGCCATTAAACTAAGTTGAAACGTAACTCCACACATAAACAAAATATTTAAGGAAGTATCCGATCAGGAATAATGGTTTGAATAAAACAGCAGACTGCATCAATAAGCTCTTATTTTACCCAAAAGACTTCGAACCTTTAGACAGGATAATGCTGACATTTACACTCGCTTAAATTTTAAGAGAAGAGAACGTTATGTGAATAAACATACTTTGATAGCTGCTCTTCAGCACGATCACGTCCTACCGAGCGGCTCTGTGTACATACTAGTCAGGTCACTTGAGTGCCATTGTCTAGCTTAAGAAATTTCAGTCTTGTATATATCAGCTCCCCAACTAAGCACATATTTATCATAGTAATTGCAATAACTTGGTACTAACCCTGGACCTATCCATAAACCTAATCTTACTTACCTTATATTACTTGGGTAACTACACTGTAAGTACCGTAAAAAATAAAGTGTAACCCCTTTTACAGTGTCAGCCCTCCAGCCACCTCGGTTTTGCTGTATAACACACACTTTTCATAAGACGTTACGTTTCAGTCTACAATTTTTATCCTTCTGGTTAGTATGCTATTCATTTGGGAAGGCCATCAGATTATAGAAGTAAAAGGGATTGCAATCTACGTCGCATTGACTATTTTAGGAAGCCATTTGAAAGACGATCATGCACCAACGTCAAACTTGTCACTCGCTGTAATTGTGTTTTTGTCGGAAAAGATCTGTGGATTGAATCACCATGTAAATAAGCAAATCCATCGTCATCAAGTCGTCAAATCCACTGAGAAGTCACCAAAGCCATTATCTTAGAGGCGATGTGGTGCTCAATCAAAATTACAAACGCGGAGACTCGCATTCATTAAGACGGAATGGGTATGAGAGGTCATTAAAAGTTGAGCCTTTATCGCCATGGTAACGGTTATTACTCACTGGCTCTCAAGGTTGCGCTGGTGATATGCTAATTGTGATTTTTAAAGCTAATTTGGGAGAGACTTCACACAAGTCAGAGCTGTTACATTTCACTCCTCTACTGCTGTGGGAATTGTCCACCCTGTGTTAGAAGCTCCATTTTTATTCAAATTGTATTCACTATCAGTGTCTTTTAGACATTTTTACATTCTGTACCATCGGCCCTGATGGGATTGTTCTGCTTCAGAGAAATTACAGAGCACATAGTCTTTCATTCATAACTTATGATTTTCTGAACATTAAAGACTTTTTAAGTAGCATTTATACTATATTTGCATTGTTGCTAAAAAAGAAATGTTTTTTTTTTATATATAAAACATTTAGTTTCTAACACTTGGGTGGACAATTCCCACAGCAGTAGAGGAGTGAAATGTAACAGCTTACATTGTGTGTGTGTGTGTGTGTGTGTGTGTGTATGTGTATGTGTATGTGTAAGTGTATGTGTGTGTGTATATATATATATATATATATATATATATATATATATATATATATATATATTCCCCAACACTATACATGCGCACATACACACAGTGTTGGGGAATAACTAGTTACATGTAAAGGGCGTCACATAATTTAATTACAATATAATTGTAACTAATTTGTAAAGCATCTGCAGGTATGTAACTTATACTCCCCTAGCCAACTTTAGCTCCTGGCTGAGAATTTAGGCAGGCAGATTCTGAGTCTGTGATAATCATTTTATAAAATCCTCATATCCTAAATCGCTGAACACATCAGCCACACTTTTGGCAGAATTCTAATGTCCTTACATTATTTAGCCTGAAGGTGGCGCTCTAATGATAATTGACAGACTATTACACACAACAATCGGATAGAATGCCATCTTAAAATGGCCTTAATGTAGTATTTATTATCTCCAAATGTTGTTTTAGAATATTGCAAGATGTGCAGGAAATCCAGTGAGGAGAACAAAGTCATGTCTATTCTCAGACAAACAGAAGAGAACTAATGCATATAAAGGCTATTCACATGAGCACATTTAAGCTTAAGGGTTTATACTTTAATTTATTTGATACGCTACTTTGCATGGGAAGAACAGACACAACTAGTTATTGACTTGATGCAGACACATAACTGAAGCGGACTAATAGCCTCTTGTTCTGGAGCGAGAAATCTGGCCCAATGGTTTTCTATGCTTGGATGAATATTTTTGGATCTGGCCCATCTGCCCGTACAGACAAATTGAGTGTCTTTTGTAAAATCGGTGTTTAGACTAAATGATTTTCTACTGAATATGGATTTATGATTGAATAAAATGTGCTGCAGTTTTGTGGTGACTGTGCTTTAAAGTGTAATTATTATAATCGTAATTCAAGTGATGAAGAAAGTCTGACAGTAATCGTTGTTGAGTACTACTGTAAGGTTAACCCTGCCTGGTTTTAAATGTTTGAACATTATTAACATTGAGAAAATGAATCACAAAGTAATCAAATGTAATGTTAAATTACAAAAAAATATTGAAATAGTTAAATTAGTTATTCCATTTTAAATAGAGTAACTTGCCATCTGTAAACTATTAAATTTCAAAAGCAACCTTCCCAACACTGCAGCACACACAGACACACACACACACACACACACACACACACACACACACACACACACACACACACACACACACACACATATATATATATATATATATATATATATATATGTATGTGTGTATGCTGCAGTGTTATATATATAACACTGCATATATCTATAACACTATATATATATATATATATATATATATATATATATATATATATATATATTTAACCATCCACATCCACGTATTTAACCATCCACTTTTGAGTAAACGCTCATCAGCATTTATACCAGCTTGTGATGTGCAATACCCTTACTAGCATTATACACAGTCTTGTAAAACATGCTTGACGGCTTTAATATCGCTCAGAACCACTGATTACAAGGTGCGGAGAACACCTGTTTAACACCATCACAAGCTAGTCTAGCATATATATATCTCGCAGATTATTGTTTTTTCTCCCTCTCTCTTGAGCTTTTTAGGAGAGTTAATGTCACACCAGGTGGAATTCCAGATGTTCTGGAGTCTCAGAATCATATTGTACTAAATATGAAAATGCTGAGGGAAGCACAAGTCAGCACACGGTTTCCAAACACGCCACGCTGGTTGCACAAGATGAAAACCTCTGCTGTAGTTTCCATTAGAACACACGGATACCCTTGATTTACATAAACCCTTCTGTGAATAGTCAGCTAGCTGAAGAAAAAAAGACTTTTTTTACAGTTTGAAGAAATATATTTTACAAAATACGTTTCATCAGATAGAATTTGGCTATTTGCTTTTTTTTATCATTACCAGTTGAAAACAGGGCAACAGTCAAAAGTTAATGAAAGGAAAGTGAAATCCTTATATATAAGCTGATGCACACAAATTGTCAAATTATTTTGATGTAAATTAGAGGCACCTTTTAAATAGCTTGTGATCAGAGTATTTTCATTTTCTTGAAGCCAGGCAGACAATAACCATTGATGCATTTCACTGTCCCACAGCAGACACAACAAAAGCATCACAAAGACTCTCACAAGAGCACAATTACTGTTATTATGTCAAAAGTCTGATGTTCAGCGAAATGGCGATTTCTCTTTAATACAACAGCGCCACCTAGTGGTAAAATTACTGCTTTAAGATGAAGCCATAGTTAACTAGAACTAGTTTTGTGTTGTAATAAAAAAAAATGTATATGTGTATAATATTAGTATTATGCAACAGTTTATAGTAGCTATCATTATTAACATCTATACCATCATTAATGTATATTGTTTTACATATGTTCATATTAACCACCTTATGCATTACTTAATCCTCAGATATAAATATAATTATTTGTATTTATTTTCTAACTATTCTGTAAAACAGGTTGCATCACCTTCGGGTCTGGGTTTTTGTTTATGCTTTATTAAATATAGAGCTGTTTTTTTTTTTTTTCTCTCAAGATGCCTAAAACATGAGCATAAGCAATGAGCATCACACGAATTTCAAACTAAATTATATTAATCAGACTTAAAATAATGAGTTAAATCTTGTATAACAGAAAAAAAAGCTTGCCATATTTTGCATGAGTTAACATATGTTGTCGTAATTTATTAATCATTAGAATTCAAAATAGAATTTAGTTGTACATTTTTCAGAGGAATTTCCCAATATTTATTGGCCGGTCATATGCATTTTTGGGTCAAAGTTCATCACCACCATCATAAGTAGTTTGGGTAACACACTGAATTGTTAAATTATCCTAAAGATATGTGAATGTGCATGGATTATATAAAGCTGTTAAGCTTTAAATAATGACAAATTGGAATTTCTAAAATGTATAAGCAGAAAATAATAATGTGCTGGCATATACGAACATTAAATAGGCTGAATGGGTTAAACGTTTGCATTTAATATTTAGTTAGCAAAATTTATTTTTTTTAAATTACATCGCTTTCAAAACTCAAAAACAAAAACAGCACAAAAGTAATTGTGTCAGGACTTTTGGGACAGAAGCACATGACCTGGAAAATTAGCATGTGTCAGATCTCAGATAAGCAACAGTAGCAACAGTAATTTTTATTTTTTTTTATTTCATATTTTTACTGGACATCAGACGCCCTGGATCCCCTGAAGCTGAAGTAACAGCTGCATGAAAACACACACACACACACACACACGCTCTATTTCTCTCCAGGAAGATTGCTCATCTTCATCAAGGTCGCCCACAGGTCTTGGCTTTATACGGGACCCCTGGGAGGGATGAGTTCAGATCCCTCATTCTAAGCCTTCTCACCTTCTCCTCAGACATGCTGAGCCCATCTCACAGATCTGATCTATAAAAGTTTATTCCGCACTGATGTTCACCTCCACACTGCACGCTCAAGCAGAATTCAAACAATATCAGCAAGACGTGTTAGACAAATCAACAGCTGTGCCAGAGAGGACACCGATGACCTTCTGTGTCAGGAAATTTGTGGAAAGTAACATCTTCTGTGTTATTTTCTTAACCATGCTATTCAATTAGAAAATTATGAAAGCCTTGTTTTTCTTGTAGTTTGATGAATAGAATAGAACAAAAAAATATATAGTCAGCTTATGAATAACAATTAAAGCCCTTTTTTTATGTTTTAATCATGGTAAAACCACATGGTGGCAGTATAGTGGCATGGTTTAGATTTGAACATAACATTCAAATCATTAGTAAAGCATGCAACTTTTTTTCTGACTGTAAATCATATTTTCAGACCTGTATTGTCATATTTTAGTTCCTCAATATAAAGTAGAAAAAAAGAATATAAAAATCGTACACAAATATTTTTTCATCATTCAAAACTTTTTTTAATAAAATAAATCTATAATAAACTTTGTGGATATTGTGATGTTTATTTTGGGTGTCTCTGAAATCATAAGGGAACAAACAAGTTCCCATAACTGAAGAACAACTCTAAGCTTGTGCATTGTAATGCATGTCATCAGTAAAGTCATAATACCCTATGTGTGTGTCGTTTGTGTAGATAACCCCGTGCTGACCAGCAGAGTGGCCGTCACAGTTCACGTGCTGGACATTAATGAGTTTCCACCAGAGCTGGCCATGCCTTACGAGACCTTCGTGTGTGAGAGCGCCAAAGTCGGGCAGGTGAGTGCATATAAATGGTTGTGTGTGCATGCGTGTATGTTTGCATGTCGAAAACCAATCCTGGTCTAATGAGCCATTTAAGATGATGTATGACAGACTCCAGACTCTGACACTCTCATTAAATCCAGAAAGTGCAGTATAATTCCTGTTCTAGCCAGGTAGAGTGTGTGTGTGTGTGTGTGCGTTTGTCCTGGTATTCCCTACGTCATGTTCCCAAAAGCATAGTAACACCAGTACATTTTAACCTTATGGGGACATTTTTTTGTCCCCCTGAGGAAAACAGCTTATAAATCATACTGAATGAAGTGTTTTGAAAATCTAAAATAAAGTTTTGCATGACGGGTAGGTTTAGGAGTATAGTTAGTGCAGGGGAATATAATATACAGTTTTTACGATATAAACATCATTGTCTCTTGGAAATAGACATACAAAGTCCCCGTAAAACATGATAACCAGTATGTGTGTCTTTCGAAGCTACGAGTAATTTTATACAATGTATTGTATTTTATTTTCACATTCCTGTCTCCCATGTTGCCAAGATGGATAAAAAGAAAAAAGAAGAAAAAAACAATATGTTCCATTAAAAATCCTCTTTTTCTTAGTTTGAATAAGTATGACGCTTCTGGGCAGAACAGTGTGGTTTGATTGATACATTGGACAGGAAGAGCCTGGTGGGTAAGTGATGCATTAGTGCTGTGCTAATCGTCCTACCCAGCATGCACCTGTGGCGCCTGTGACAGTCCTACAACAGGTGATGCCAGCGGGAGGGTGGGCGGCACGGATGTCTGTTAGCCACAGAAGATGAGTCTGCTTGCGATGTTCGTGCACAGTGTATCATGATCACTGAATGTGGAAGCAGACTAATTGGTTTTAGATGTACAATCGGGAAGAAAACCACAGGAGCAGTTGTTTAAACATTATTATTAAGCACATGTTTCCTGCTGATGAGACTAATTGATTCATATGCATAAATCATTGAGTGGCTTATATATGTATATACATATAGCCATTAATTAAGACCAAACAGACTCTGACAAATGAGTGTTCTACTTGTACATAGTTTCAGATGATGTTTATTTATTACCATAGTTTATCCATAAAACTTAAGATACTATATAATAAATGTTAATAATGCATATTTAATATTGTATATTTTTGTATATGAGTTGACAGAGTTTATTTGTCTGTATTTGTTTATCTAATTTATTTGTCACTAATTACCTCAATTTAATAAACATCAATACTCACCATATACTATTTAACATTTGGCAGACACTTTTATCCAAAGCAACTTACACTGCGTTCAAGATACACATTAACATTCTAATCAGTTCATGCTTTACCTGGGAATCAAACCCATGATCTTGGTGTTGCAAGCACCGTGCTCTATTGTTTGAATTTATTGTTTGTGCTCTTTTTTTCTCACTGTGATGTATATCTGAATGAAACAGCTTATTGAATGAAAAGAATGAAAGGCATCAATCTCATTTGAATGTCAATCTCATCTCAACCAGTAGAGCATTAGTGTTTACAACGCCAGGGTCATGGGTTCGATCCCAGGGAAAGCAAGAACTGATTCAATGTGCATCTTGAATGCAATGTCAGTCGCATTGGATAAAAGCGTCTGCCGAATGCATAAATGTAAATGTAAATTAATAACAGGTTATTATTTTGATTAAAAGGAAATTATTTTGATCAAAGATAATGAGGGCACATGAATATGAGTATTTAATAAATACAATAATAGTCCATTTTTATTTTATGAGGAGTTTAAACAAGAGATGAACCATTAAAAGATAAGTCATGTAATGAGTAATTTAGGTTTTACATTTTTTGGGTCAAAATTCTGGGTGTCCAGTAGTGATACAATGTTCAATCTGAGACCGGTTGTGTTAAACCCTGATCAATAATCTTTCAATTAATTGTGTGTCACCTAGGTCATTCAGGTCATCAGTGCAAGTGACCAGGATCTTCCTCAAGCCGGACAACAATTTTCCTTCAGATCCCCTCAAGAGGGAGTGAAGAACAAAAACTTCACCATCAGAGACTTTGGGAGTGAGTCTGTCTATTCTTTGCTTTTCAACCTTATTTGTGTATATTATACACAATAGTGGATGTCATGTTTCAAACTAGATTTCTTTGATTTTTCTAAGCTTTCTAAGCTCTGAGTTTTTCTTGTTGTTGTTTTCAAACCATGTCTGAGCATGGCACAGTAAAAGATATGTTGATGATTCTTACGGATGAAGTTGCCTAAACAGCCAGGCAGGCCTAATCTATAAACTTTATCACACACATACTTGAATTCTGGTGTTTTCTGGCAAATGTCAATTGAACTACACAGTGCTGAGCTGTGAGAACAGGTCCCACTAGAGGACGTCAGGCCCTCATGCAACCCTCATGAAGTCTGTTTCTGACAGCTTGGTCAGAAACATGCACAACAATGTGTTGCAGGAAGCCATTTTGTAGGGCTGTGGCAGAGCTCCCCCTGCTCCTCTTCACACAAAGGAGCAGATACAAGTCCTAAGAACTAGGTTATTGTCCTATTACTTCACTGTCCAGATCTCCTAGTATAATGGCCTGTCTCCTGGTATCTCGTCCATGAGTAGGACTGGGTTGCAGGAACTGCCTCATGCTACAGACAGTGACATGGACCCTAACAAAAAAGACAAATTAGTCAGGGAGAATAATGAGAGTCTGTTTGTAAATGGCCAGCCCATGTAAAATCATTCCCTTTTGGGTGGTTGTCTCGCTATTTCCTCTCCAGTGGACCTATTTTCACTTTCATATGCACCAAAACGGGTGATGTTGAAATGACTGAACTAGAACAAAACCTTTTATACACACATACATTTCTTTTTTTCATGTAGACACATATTCATTTCAGTTTTTTTCTATAACCTAGAAATTGCTCCGTGCATGTAATGCTTAGATTATAATTTTTTGAATTCAAGGACAGTCCTGATTGTGTATTTTGTGTAATTGTTTGTTATGAGCAGCTTTCACAGTGCATATACGTTCACTGTTTTTGAACTTGTGGCATGGCTGTCCTCACTTCAGGCATGAATGCACACTGCACACTTAAGATATGATTTATTGGGACAAGGTGACAGTTTTTGCTGAGGGCATTTCAGAAAAAAAGAGATGAAAAGGGGCTACCTGTAACATGTAAGATTTTCTCGAAAATTCCGACCTGTCAAGAAAATGTGGTCAGCACAAACTCACAGTGACAGGGTCAGACGGGCTAATCAGAGTTCACAACCAGCAACTTGCTCTTGCCATGATGCTGACACAGTCTTTTGACAAAATGTCATTTCCACCAACATTAACACACCAACTACATTGCACTAATTTTATACAATACAAACAGCTACATTGTTTATTTCCTTTTAACCTTTATGGCTGAAGCCTGTGGAGTCGCTACAAGGAAAAAGCACATGCGAAAAACACAATTCTGATTAGTTTTGTGACATTTTTAGAGACATATGTTCAAAACAGCATGCAGCAAAATAGTTCTGCCTTGAGTGTGTGTGTGTGTATTTGTTCAGACTGTTCATGTCAAAAAAAAAAAAAAAAACACTGATTAATCAAGTCCCAACATATTTATAGTGACTTTTTTTTCTAATAGACTTTGATGTGTCTAGTTAGTTAAAAATGTTCCATTCAAGTTTAATGATGTCAATGATAGATGCCCACTGTAGTTGTAAAAAGATGTATGTAATGTAAAAAAATGTAATGTTCGGTACTGAGAGATGGAGTAGCCTACATGAAGTTATAAATCTCAGTTGACCAGCAATGTTACATTAGGTCATCAGAAGGTAGATTGAGAAAGAACTTCTCTACCTCCTGAAATCATTTCAGATGAATGTTCAGGCTCAGACAGTCTCACCGCAGATAAAAAGCATATTTTTTAGATGCCTGAGGGGGATTCGGCACTCAGCTGTAGTGTGTCTACAGCTACAACTACACCGCATAGTACACTAAACACTGAAAGTAGGTTTCACCATGGCAAATGATGCAAGGACGCTCCTTATGATGCACAAAATCATCTGTATGAAGGATAGTTACGGTAAATCAATATTAATCTTTTATAAGGATACAAGCATACTTCCTGCGAAGCTCTAGGGCTGTTAACAAAGTCACCAAAACAATCGATACCTGTGTGCTAGCTCATAAGCAAATTCAATTTGTGATTTTCTGTGTTTTGGGGTAATTATTAAGCTTAATAAAAAGGAAAATGTGTAGGTAAAGATTTTTGCTGTCCTTGTCGCTTCCCGAGTCTAATAAAAATAATATAAATAAAATATATACAATTTAATATCATATTAAAACAAGTTGATTACTGTAATACAGAATAAGTATATCTGAAATAATTGTATATATTAAATATATCTATTTTCAAATAAAATAATGTTTAAAAAAAAATGATTACTGTTCCTTGGCAAAAAATGTTTTGGTCAGAAAATTCCTAAAATACCTGCTTTTTTCTTCTTTTTTTTTTTCTTTCTTTTCTCAGATAACACTGCCGGAGTTGTGGCCCTGCGAGGTGGTTTTAAACGGCGCTCTCAGGAGATCTACCGCCTTCCGGTGGTGATTGAGGACGGTGGCCTCCAGACTTTGAGCAGTACCGGCACTCTCACCATCCGTGTGTGTGGCTGTGACACCGATGGATCTTTATTAACATGCAGCGCCGAAGCCCTTTTCCTCCCTGTGGGCCTCAGTACCGGAGCCCTGATCGCTATTCTGGTGTGCATCGTCATACTGCTGGGTAAGCAAACATCCATCCATCAGAGCGTCTGACAGAGAGAGAGCTGCCTGTCCAGACTCCATATACCGGATGTAATCCCAACTCAATATGAAGTGACAACGCACACTGCAAAGCAAAAGCTGAAAAGATACCTAAAGTGATTGTGATAGTGTCCATCATAGCCCAAGGACTTCTGTGTCACGATATTTCCCCAAAAAAAACACATTAGCTGTTTTTAGAACGGAGCACTAGCTTACATATTACAAACACTGTATATACTGTATACAGCCAACTAATAATAAAATAATAGAATAGAATTTATTGTCCTATAACGGGAAATTTGTTTCCACAAACTGTCGTACAGTACACACTACTGGCAAAAAACATATATACACAAAAAGCAAAACATATACACACAGAAAAAGTGTGAAAAACAATACTATACATTCACTTACAACACATTTAATATGGCAAATTGCTCTCTCATGACTCTATTATGTTTGCTACGACCTTGGCATTCAGTTAACATTTAGCAATTTGAATCCAATTTGATGCAAAGTATACTTGATTCTGTGAACAAAAAATATTGAGTCTCTTTCAGTATTAGTCACCTTAGAAATAAAAGGTCATTTTGGCAGATGCATTACTCTAAGTCATCTGGGTATTCTATGCATAAAGAAAATATGGATACTGTGCACAGTATACATAATACTCTATTAAGTAATGCAGTATTCCAAATATCACCATTATATTTTCAATATGTGATGCGAGTGGTTCTTATCTTTAACTTAGGTATGACGCACATTCACAATTGATTTTATTTCCATAATATGACATATCTCAAAGCACAAGCATTTAATAAAGAAACATTCTGATTGGATCATGAAAAGTGCAAGATTGGGGCAGTTGGTTTGAGAAATTGTGTTACATTAATCGAAAAGGAAAATGATTACGATACAAAGGTCAAAGTTACTTCTTTGAAATGATTTTAATGAATCATGCACACTATGTCTAATATTGTGTCTAATATTTCGGCTGGCTTTAAGCTCTTCTTGGACTGCATGGACTCCCTTCTCTTTTGTTTTAGATGGAAGATGCATTGGCCGCTCTGAAACTCTCTAGGGGAAGTTTAATTAAAACACACTTGTTAATTAAGTGCCTGTATATTGGCCATTCTAGACAGGTGAGGAGGAGGATAGTTTGATAAAGCGAATAAGCATGGGTATAAATGAGTCTTGACTTCGCCCATCAACGTCACAGTGAAAGCCCTAAATCTCTGAGTGTCATTAACATCAGATCGCATGCAGGCTAAATTACTCTCCATGTTAACTTAACCCCTGAGGTCTAGATGGGGAAATCTCAGGAGTTATAAACCCAGTTAATTTGCATACGGGATGTGCGGGGTGTTGGGGTGGAGGGGTGAGGAATGAAGTGGAGACTTTTATGGCCTCGTTTCCATGGTAATTTGTGTGGGCTGGCTGGTCATTAAGTAAGAGCGTGCTCAACAAAATGAGGTTAGCACTCGACTGTCCTCGAATGAACCTCAGACACAGATCTCAGTATGCGGCACACTGTAGCTTTCAATCGCAAATGATGTGTATGTCCACCCGACTGACACTTAAGCCTATACTTCATGAAAATTACATCACAGAGACTGTCCGTGAGCTGGACCGGAACGTGGACAGTCTGCATGATATCATTTTTTGTCATCAGCACAGGCTGCAAGGTCAGAGAAGGCTGCTTTGACAGGATTGGACTGCTAGATGAGTTGTGCTATATTCTGATAGACAGGTTCTTATTATCAATGTTGAAAATAGTTGTGCTGCTTTAAATTTGTGGATTGTTTTATTACTTTTTTTCACAGTTATTTGATTAATAGAAACTCCAAAAAGAGCAGTATTTATTTGGAAAAATAAAATAAAAATAAAAATGTACGGTTATTTGATAACAAATAACTACAGTTAAGTAGATAGTTCAAAAAAGCAGAATTTGTTTGAAAAACATCTGTTTTTATCATATATATATATTTTTTCAGAGTTGTTTGATGAGTAGAAAGTTCAAAAGAGCAGAATTTATTTGAAGAAAAAAAAGTATTTTTTTTTTTTTGCACGGTTATTTGATAAGTATAAAGTCCAAAAGGGCAGAATTTATTATGTTTTTTCACAGTTGTTTCATGAGTAGAAAGTTCAAAATAACAGAATTTATTTTGAATACAAATTTGTTTTTGTTATAAAAAAAAAAATCACAATTATTTGTTGAACAAAGTTCAAAAGAGCAGAATTTATTTGAAATACAAATATATTTTTGTGACATTATTTCATGATTAATTGATGGATAGAAAGTTCCAAAGAGAGGAATTTACTTGAAATAGAAATATGTTTAACCGTCTTTACTGTAACAATTGATCAGTTAAATGTATACTTGCTGAAAAGAAGGGTCAATTTATTAAAAAAATCGTACTAATATCTTAACTAAAATTAAATTTTAACTTTAACGAAATCGTTTCGTCAACGAATTAGCGAAAGCTGAATGTAACATTGTTGTAACAATGTAAATAGCCAAACATGCACCTGTCTGTGTAACATTTCATTTAAGCCATGAAACAAACGTCACTCTGTAAAATAAGCATAAGCTATGCAAAAAGCATTCTGAATGTCCCCAGCATATTTTATAATGGGTATAATTGTATACCCCTCACGCATGTTACCTCGTCCGTCAAAAGCTATTCAAACTGACAGTATAACACTCATGGGCATCAATAACTTCACTGAATACTTACTGGCAAAAAATAAAAAAAATAAAAATTACCTTAAGTGCCATCGGTTTTCAAATCCACATCATTTGAATATCAATAGCAGTATAGAATAAAAAAGGTCCAGCGAGTAAACGGACTTCCTGGAAAACTCACACTGTTTGATTCGTTTAGATGTCACTATTTTAGTATTCATGATGTTTTCTCCACTGTCTCCATCAAATTTCAACTCATTTCCTTTGTTTGTATCCCTCAGCATTACACCTTCAAAAGACAGTAGGCTGCCTTCTTTCTTCTTCAAAGTAGAGCAAATTAAGTTAAATCACAAAAGAGGGTCAGACTGAGAGCTCAAATACAATTTAGGCCTTCCTGCATTAGCCATTATGGGTGAAAGAAAACTGGAATGCATTGTATTAACAGGAGACATTTAAGAAGAAAATGATTTACCTTTTGCAGTTCATTTTGACATCGGCCATATTAAAGTCAACATGAAATAAAACTATTCTCAAAGCACATCCTGTTGGTTGTGTTGTGCATGATTCATCCGCACACGCTTTTCCAAAGAAAGAAAAGAAAAAGGTTGTTTTTGTAATAATTTGCTCCACCTCAAAAATGTCTTTATTTTTTGGTTAGCTCACACAGAGGGACATCACAAATCCCTCTCTAAAGGAAGAGTAAACCCAAAAATGGAACTACTGTCATAATTAACTTGAAGAATGTTGGAATCCATATAGTTTCGGTTCCCACTAATTCTCATACAATTCTCATTAATGGAAGCTGAATCATTTTGTGACCAACATTTTTCAAAATATGTTTGTATGTTTTGGCAGCTTCTATTTGCACTGGATTCAATATAGTATATTTTCATTTAGCACAAATAGAATATGAAAAAATAGCAGTATTTTCTTTGAAATAAGTGTAAATAGTAGTTAGATGCTATTTATACGTATAAATACAGTAATCCCTTGCCACTTTGCGGTTCAAGTTTTGTGGCCTCAGTGCATAGCGGATTTTTCAAAAATATTTATCGAAAAAATATGTAAAATACCGCCATATCGGCAGCGTTTCCCAGCAGTTTCCCAGGATGCCAGACAAAGAGAGAAACTCTCTCAGAAGCTTTGTACACACCCATGGGCACTCAGACAAGACACGTGATTGGTTCCCGGTGCGAGATCGACCAATGAGAGCACGAGTGGATGTATCCCGTGAGCTGATTGGCTGATTCTTTCAGAGTTTTTCACCTATCGAGGGGGTTCCGGTCCACATTAACCGTGATAAACGAGGGATTACTTTAGTGGTAGATGCTATATGAAGCAACAGTGTATTTAATTAAATATTGTATTTATTAAAATTTCACCTACACCTAGTCACCTACAACTAACCTTGACTGATAAACACTTTCTTAGTAAACACACGTTAGAAACTATTTCCATTTTTTTTCTGACTTTTTTTCCTTTATTGAAAGCAACTGCCTTTCTGACCATAAAAGTGAGCAGAGCAAGTTCAGTAATAGGCAGAATTCAAACTTGGGTTGATTTGCGTCAAAAATTTGCGGCCCCATCAGTGGGCGGAGTTAGTTTAAATAGCCTCTGCCAATTAGACGAGCTACTTTGCACTTAGTGTAAATAGACACTCAAAAATAAATAAATGCATACAGGTTAAGATCTACATGAGGTAGGTTGAGTACATGATTACAGTATTTTCATTTTTGTTTCGACTATCCTTTTATTTATTCCCACTAGACACACAACTTCCAGTTGTAGAATAACCTTCGATCCTAAAACACTATTTTCAGTCTATTTCACTAAGCCGATCTTCACACCACTGAGAAAAACAGTCAATCCATCTTTTACCATTACGTGACAGCTTGTGTTTAAGAGACTGCTGCATCGCTCTAAAGACTGACCTGTCTCACAGATACCGCCAAGCACCTCTCAGCATCGCTGCATCCATGCTAAAGGTGCCAGCCAGGATCACAGACAGCACAGAAAGAGAACACATTGTCGTGCTGGAGATAAGCCATTATCGGTGCTTCATTTGTCAGACTGACCCATTTCCCACTCCATGGATGCGGTCATGGAAGACCGAGCAAGAGATCAGCGTACCGAGGACGAGGGCTTATCAATCCCCTTATCAATCTCTAACCTATACCCTGCTTATGCCAGTCAAATCACAAACATGGACTCGTACAATAGGCTACAATGTTTGAATGTGGAAAGCCACAGTGCATATATCTGTCACTTGGGGGCGCTGCAATCTTACAGACACTGAAGCAGACTGTTGGACCATCTATAAACAACCTTGTTATTTGTTTTAGAGCATTTCCCTCTAATTTAATGAACATACTAATAAACATCATACAGGTGTGAACCTGTGTACTTAAAAACCTCCCGAACCGATGGCAAACCCTCCACATCTGCGAGACACAACGTGTGTTAATCATGGCTTTCTTCCAAGTCCCAGTGAGTTACTGAAATCTATCTGTCTGTCCATCTATCTATGGTTGAGGATCCTCTGTGGCCAGCCAATATAAAATGAACGGTAAAGCAAGAGGAGAGGGTTCTGAAATAGTCACACATGATGAGGGAGAGAGATGGAGGGTACACATTACTGCTGCAGCTTTCATTCCATCTCTAAATGATGACTGCAGTCAGGAGCTGTTTGCCAATCATGGAAAACTCTGACAAATGAGGGGGTTGTCGTCTTCATTGAAAGAGGAAGAGTGTTTCCACTGGCCTCTGCTGTCTTTCTGCCTGCCTCTCTCCCTGATTGTACAGACAGCATAACGAGGACAATTTGAGTCACCCATAGAAAAACGAAGAAGAGAAATCACAACACTCAATACAGTGACTATAGCAACAGAAGACCCGCCTTCTAATTATCACAAGCTAATTCTTCTGTCACATGCATTTTGACTTGACCAGCCTGGGGAACAATGCATGAGCTAAATAACGAAATTTATGATAGTATTGTTTTAAAATAGAATTTCCTGTTTCCAGTCACATTTACCACGTGATTGGAAATTGTACACAATACATGTGCAATAAATTATTTTATATTAAAATCAGCACATAATTTGCTCCTCTCATATACTCACTGGCCAATTTATTAGGTACATCTGCTCATCTCCTCATTAATGCAAATATCTAATCGCTCAACATGGCCGCATCTTCGCATGTAGATGTGGGATGCTTCCGAAATAGCATACTCTTGAGTAGTTACCTACTTTGAATAAGTAATTGCCTCGTGATTGCTAAAAACGTATGTTCTACACAGTATGTGTGTAGAATGATGGGGCATATCATTATCATGTGACCCTCCTGCGTCAGTTGCATCGCTTCACTCCTCTCTCCCATGGCCTCATGGGATAGTAAAGTGGCCATCGTATGCACACTTGAGAATCCTGCTGGAAGTAGTGGGTCATCTAGTAAAGTTGTGCCTCTCCTTTTATCATGAGTATTGTGAATTGGGCATGCTACGTTTGTCACTACTAAATAGTAGGAATGCAAGCAATTTCAGATGCAGCCATGGTTGGTTTTAAAAATGGGGATACATTTTCATTTCTGTTCTTCTGTTTTTACTCTTTCCTGCAGTGATCGTAGTACTCTATGTGGGGGTTCGGCGGCAAAAGAAGAAAGAGACTCTCATGACGTCCAAAGAGGACATCCGTGACAATGTCATCCATTACGATGATGAAGGAGGAGGCGAGGAGGACACACACGCCTTTGACATGGGCACCCTCCGCAACCCCAAAGTCATCAAGGAAAACCTGTTTCGTCGAGACGTGAAGCCAGAACTGGGTTTGTGTCCACGGCGGCCAATAGCTTCACAGAACAGCGCTGACATCAGCAACTTCATTAGTCAGAGGCTGCAAGAGCACGACGGTGACACTTCCGCCCCGCCATACGACTCGTTGGCTACATACGCCTACGAGGGCGAGGGTTCGGTGGCAGAGAGTTTAAGCTCTATAGAATCTGTAAAGGGTGAAATGGAGGAGGACTACGATTACCTCAACGAGTGGGGGCCTCGCTTCAAAACCCTCGCAGGGATATTCGGAGAGCGATCAGAGAGCCAATCAGACGTAACATCCAGCACTACCACTGAAAACAAACACTGATGTTTTGTTTTGTTTTTTTGTTTAATTTTCTTTGCTTTGAAACAAAAGTAGATATGTGTTGGACTTTGACATTTCTGTTACAAGATTATTATATTATTTTGTAGTGGTTCTTTTTAAACTTTTTAGTTTGCCTTGATTTCATACTCGAAACAAGAGAGGATGAAGGAAGCCAGAATAAAAAGCAGCCTTTGGATTATCTGTAAATGAATGTTGGAGGTTTTGGGTCATATTTATCCAGCTTTGCTTTTCACATAAAAAAAGGAAAAAAGAAATACATATAAGATGCAAAATTTTTCTGACATCCTTAAAAAGTGCCTCAATGGAGTTGGTTTGTTATTCTTCTTTTTATGGTTTAGCTTTGTTTTGTCACCCTTCTTAAGGATGAATGGCGTCCCTAACCGAAGCTGACCGTGACCTGGATACCAAGCTTCGGCGGAGGGAGTTTTGAGGAAGAAATGTCTAAACGGGCCTCGTTTGGCCAAATATGTTTTTTGAATGTTATTTATGATTCTATTTATTTATTTGTGAGGCTTTTGAGACGGGTTGTAATGTTTTGTTATGTATTTATCTATTTATCATGATTTCAAATGGAATATGAATTTCTTATTTTTTAAAGACACAAGGATTTTCATAATTTTTTGCTCCTCACGAGGACGTGGACGTTGTAGTCCCAAGAGGAACTTGTATAGACTTGTACTTGTTGTAAAAAAAAAACAAAAAAAAATCTTTAGGGCTAAACATGAGCTATTACAGTTGAGTCCTGTAATAAACACAGTTTTCTTAAATAAACACCACTTGGAGAAAAAAAACTAAATATTATTTTACTGCTTTTGGATTTGAGATCCAAAAGACAACAATATCTGTTCCTGATGTCTGAATTTTTATATATGAAATAATAGAAACTAGAGGTCTGATTGTGCTTGAGACATGTTGATATAATAGTCTGATCAGAGTGAGACTTCGCAAAATGTGAGGGGTTATCAAATATACTCTTTGATCTTATCATGGCGTCTCTTGAATAGAAAGGAGATTTCTTGAAATCACACACTGGCGATCAATGAAAGAAGACATAATACAAGGCACACACAACTACACGTATCACCATTAGTAAATAGGTCTCTGCAATACAACCATAATGAGTCCATAGATGATGCAAGATGATGCATTAGAGATGCTTTAACCAATAAAGAAGCAATAAATCAATACACAAACAATTGTCTTTCACAGAAATAGTAGAAAAAGAAAATACAAGAGTTATATTTTCCAAACAATCTACAACTACTAGAGTTAAAAAGAAATGTAAAGGTGAATACCATAGTGAACAGATCTTTGTTTATTCATCCACTGGGTCATTCATTTATTTGGTAGAACTAATTAAAACGTGCTCATAATGTTCCGTTCTATATCTAATATTCATGGGACATGAACTCAGACTACTGTGAAACCCGCTGAGTCCAAATCAAACATCATAATGCATAGATGTCGATAGAGAACCTCTGTACCTGTTGCATTTGCATTGCTTTGTCTCAGGGCATGATCTAGGGCACTCTATGAATATGCAAATAGGCCCGCCGTTACTAATTTGCTTAATGACTCTCTCCATGGGAAAGTCGGACAGTGATAAAATCTGCTGATCTTTACAGTGAGCTCTGGAGCTCATTAAACAGCAGGAAGCTGGAAACATTTAGGATGTTGAGGACAGAAATGGTACAGTAAGCTTGTGCACAGGAAAAGACAGCATTTTTCTAATTTAAGTTAGGCCAACATTTAATCATTTAACAGACACCTTTATCCAGAATGATTTATAAATGAGGAAAAGCATCAGGAATGCATGTATTATACAGGAGCGCATAAGCATGAAGTCACATCAAATGAAACAATTGAGCTTTAGAGGTAAAAGGGTGAATATTTGATAACTACAGTGCTTGTTTCTTAAAAAATATAATACTAATACTAATATTATTTTTACATGTTATATTAGTCATGTAAAAAAGAAAGTAAACCTGCTTGAATTATATGATTTTACGTATCAACACATAATGCAAAATCATCACCGTTACACCGTTTATGTAAAAAAACGATGTAACAAAAATCAAGATGAAATGGAGAAGCCATTGGTGACACCCTTACTACATCCATAGGGTAAACTGCAGTAAGGGGCTGCCAATCAAACGCCTTTGATTAAATGATCATCACCAAGCGTGATCAACTCTATAAAAGCAGAAGTTTTGACAGTTTTCTGTTCTTGAACATTCAAGTGTCTGTTAACAATGTCAAGAAGGAAAGACATCGTCAATGATCTTAGAGAAGCAATTGTTGCTGTCCATCAATCTGGGAAGGGATACAAGGCCATTTTCAAACATGTCCATCATTCTGCAGTGAGGAAGATTATTCGCAAGTGGAAAAAATTCAAGACAGTTGCTGATCTTCCCAGGAGTGGACATTCCAGCAAATTCACCCCAAGGTCAGACTTTGTAATGCTTAGATAAACTGCAAAAAACCCAAGAGCTAAATCTCAGAAACTCAGATAGCGTGTTAAATGTTAAAGTTCATGACAGTACAATTACAAAAAGACTGAACGAGAATGGCTTGTTTGAAAGCGTTGCCAGGTGAAAGTCTCTTCTTTCTAAAAGGAATATGGCGGCACAGCTTAGATTTGAACAAACCACAATACTTCTTGAACAAAGTCCTTTGCACAGATGAGAATATAATTGACAGTGCCACAATTGGCAAATACCAAACATGGCATATAAGCAGAAAAAAATCTCATACCAACTGTCAAGAACGCTGGTGGAGGGGTGATGATTTGGGCTTGTTCTGCAGCCGCAGGTCCAGGAGATCTGTGCAGGCATTGAGTCAACCATGAACTCCACTGTACACCAACATATTTCAGCGTCAAACATTAGGCCATCTGTACAACAGCAAAAGCTTGGCCAAAATTGGGTCATGTAACAGGATAATGATCCCAAGCATGGCAGGATATCTATAATAGAATGGCTGAGGAAAAAAACAAGAAAAACAACACAACAAGTATTCGCACTGGCTCAGTCCAGACCTCAACCCGATTGAAATGCTGTGGCAGGAACTTCAGAGAGCTGTGCATGAGGAACTACCCGAAAACCTCAATGAACTGAAGTAACGTTGTAAAGAAAGAGCAGGCTAAAATTCCTCTAGAACAATGCGAGTCATATAGTAAATTATGACATCAAGTTTTGCTACTAAAGGTGGTTTGTTTGTTACACATGGCTTCTTCATTTTGTCTTTTTTTGCCAAGTAAATAATGAAACAATGTAATATGTCACGCGTTGTTGTTCATCAGCAGTTACATTGACACACATACACATACTATATATATTATGAGCCACTGATGAACCAAAACCTTATGACGAGTAACAAGTGAAGAGAAAACCATTGTTCATCTCCTAACAAGGGCAAATATTATGGTCTGGGTAAATAAGCAAAAAAAAAAAAAAATTCAGTTCTCAGTTCAGAAATGGAGAAGAATAAAAATCAACTTTGACAAGGG
The DNA here is from genome assembly GCA_037043235.1 of Rhodeus uyekii. Classification (NCBI taxonomy): domain Eukaryota; kingdom Metazoa; phylum Chordata; class Actinopteri; order Cypriniformes; family Acheilognathidae; genus Rhodeus; species Rhodeus uyekii. Next base: position 383,690 of record JAWRVZ010000085.1, read on the forward strand.
TCAAATTGTTATGGCAAAGCAACTGGGTTAGAGTATCGCTCCCGGTCAGCTGAATTAACCAACAGTGGTCTGAGGAGGGACAAACCACAAACTGACGACAGGGTGTTGGGCACCCAAGGCTTATTGAGCCACGACAAAAAAAAAAAAAGGTTATTCTGTCTGGGTCAAGGTCACAGAAGGTCCACTGTGGTCAGACAAACTTTTAATGATGGTCATGGGAGGAATGTGTCACAACACATAGTTCATCACACCGGACTGGACCTTGGTGCAGAGGAAAAAGGTTCTGTGCATTGCGGCAGGATGCATTATTCTGCTGAAAGAGGCCACTTCCACAAGAGAACACAGTTGCATTGAAGCGGTGTACCTAGTCTGCAGCAATGATTATGAAGTTTGCAAATGTCAAAATGATGTACACATGAATGGCTGGACACAGGGTTCCCAGAGCATCACACAGGTGCATCCTGATGCCATCACTTTCCAGAGGAAACGATGCTCATGTACACAGCAGTCCATGTGATGTGATGGGAAAACATGATTCATCAGACCAGGTACACCCCTTCAATGCAATGGTTTTGTCTGGTGGAAGTGGCCTCTTTCAGCAAGATAATGCATCCTGCCACAGTGCACACAGTGTTTAGAAGTGGTATAAAGAGTTCAAGGTGTTGCCCTGGCCTCCAAATTCCCCAGATCTCACTCCAACTGAGAATTTGTGGGATGTGCAGAAGCAACAAGTTGGTTGCGGCTCCATCTTGCAGCCTAAAAGTTTTTAAGAATCTGCTGCTAACGTAATTAAATATTGATAAAAAAAGATTACCATCAATAAAAGACAGTATGCTGTACACAATATAATAATGTTGCACTGCAAGAATTTTAATGATCCTAAATAAAAATAAAAATAAATCTTGATTTTGGAATTTGACATGTTTTGATGTGAGAAAATGTGAAACTGTACAACTATTATGAAGGTTTAGCAATCAATATGAGTAATTGTAACTAATAATAAGTAAAATTCATTAACCATATGCAAATATCAGCAGATATGTATGTGCATGTGTCTGTATTGCAGGCCTCCAATGTACTATTCATTAGAATCATATATTACAGAATAAACACAATATTTAAGTCCTTGTGCATCTGGGCTTTACCGGGGACAGATGGTTATATAGTGTGTGGATGTGTGTTCATGAGTGTTAAGGCAAATTTGAATTTCATCCCATCTGAGGTAAATTACACTCAAATCTCCTGTCCTTGTGATGTTTAAGTCACGCTCTGAAAACACTTAATCATGTTATCAAATCAGTCACTCGCTCTCTCCTTTTACTTTTCCTTGTTCTTCATGCTTCATATCCAAATTACTTTGAACGAGCTTTAAGTCACTAGCCACAATCTACAAATATTGGAGCTTTTAAATTGCATTTGTAAGGACAAACTGGTCTTGGGTATAACTTTGATATGACCCAACAATGATAAAATGATCCTTAGATCAAGTATATAACATTGTAAAATAGTAAAAAAAAAAAAAAAAAAAAAAAAAAAAAATAATTTTGGCTGAAATTAAGAATTGGACAAAAATGAAACTAACAAACATAGCTGGTAAGTTTGATAAAAACATTTTTTTATGAGTGCAGATACAATATGCCTACATTAATCTTTTTGAGAGTCATTCCCATTTGTCTTCTTCTCAGCATGCATCGTGATATGAAAACTTAATGATTGTTTTGTTTCCTTGTTAGAGAATTTATTGTTGATTCTGTCACATGTAGTAACTTTTCTTGTGATGCTATAATGAGTTTGTTTGTTCTTCTTAAAAGGCTCTTGTTGCACTTAGCAGTGCATGAAATGTACATTTATTAAACAAAATATTAGATGAAACACTTTAAAAATGATTTAAAACACTTCACACGGAACTCATAACTTAATTGCAATAATGGCAAATTGTATTTATTATTTATTTATAATAGTACATTAATTAAAAAAAATGCATTGCATTATTATTATTATCAATATAGTGAAATACATTAAAGATAACTATTAATATAAATAATTATATATCATCTTTTTTGCTGCAATCAAGTTCCAAAAAAAAAAAAAAAAAAATTATTAACAAAAATTAAATAAGGGTCATAGCTAGGGTATCTAGGGCCCCGGGGCAGATTGCTGGATCCCTCCTGAAATGCCTATTGTGAAATAATTCTGAAATATACCTTTACTATGATATAGATTTTGGTCATGCATCCCATCCTACCTCTATCAACTCTACTCAATACTTCATATACACCATCATATATCAGCAGGTTTCATAATGCGTGGCTGCGACAGAAGCAGGTCAATGACTAAACATACATTTTTATCTTGGGATGTCAGGTAACACATCTATTACCATTAATATACGTGGCAGAGAGTGTTACCCTGCAGAAAAGGTCACAACCTTGTCACTTCTCTGCGTGATAACATGCTTCTTGCTCAGGGAACACAGCAGCCCTGTGACCAGTCAAGGAAAATATATTGGCTTTATTACAGGATCACACATATTTGCAGAATAGACAATGATCTGAGCATCTGTCTAAAGGATTTTATTCACTACTCTCATATTGCCCTTTTTATACTATAAATTCAATAGCTGTCAGTTACACTTCCAGCCTGCAAATGTCCCTCTGACATTGTGTAGAATGAATGAATGAATGAATGAATGAATGAATGAATGAATGAATGAATGAATGATCATCAGTGACAAGGGAAATGACTCACTATTTAGAGTCGTTTTTTAAATGACTTTTTAAGTAACCGGTGTCATTTATATTAAATCCTTTCACTGGTGAAGAGAATTACCATAAACAGGCCTGAAAAACACTTTTTTCTTAGAATATTTCATTAATTCAAAAATCTGCATTCTCATGAACACGTGACCGGGAACTCCCGAGTTGTAATAAGTAGAACACATAACTAGTTCATTCTACTCATTTCTTTACTTGTTGTCGTTTGATATTTGTTTTTGTTCTTTTGGAAAGCGCCTTGTGCACCTTTTGGCTGTTGCAAGGCGCTATATAAATACATTTGATTGATTGATTGATTGATTGAGTTATGCAAGTAGTCCATTCATAAAGCTCAAGCTAGCTCCTTCACTGAATCGTTTAGAATTGGTTTCTCTCATTCAGCAATATGTAAAGTGTTTAAGGACATATAACAAAAATGGGGCTGTATAAAGTGTTTGTTTTTTTCTTGTAGACACAGTGAATTCTGAGAAACGTGGTTATAACATCAGCAGTGATCAGCAATTTAGACTAAACATGTCTTCCGAAATATTGTTTGTATAATGATAAGCCTTGTATTGAGGTACTATCTTATTTATTTAGTCTGTTTGTTCTTGGCTACATTATGTTGACTGTTTTATGTGTGTATAGATTGATATAGATTGATGCAGACACTCTGCTCTCCATTGTGATTGCATTTAGTTAAGGGTAAAATGTGTAGTTTTACAAGTAAAAGAAAACAGTCGTGGGTTGATTAAACTTAAATTGATTGCAGAAACATAACTTTATAAATTAATAAATATAATTGACCCAAGTATAACCACTGCAAGGATACTCTTTGAAATCCCACTTTTAGTAAATATATAAATAAATACAATGCGATTCAATAATACTGAAAGGGGGAAAAGCCAGTAGTTGAAAGCGAAAGGTAACAAATGGAATCTGCGTATTTCTTTTTTTCAAGGAGAGGCTTTGCAGTCCAAAGTGCAGTATGAATGAACGGTTCACCGTTGATCGTTCTGCACTCAGGACTTCAGAGTACACATGACACGTTTAGGAAAGGAGGTGCGTTTTCTTTCAGTTTCTTTATTATTAGGAAAACATTAGCATTCCCGTTATAAATGCCATGCTTCTCAGGTGGTTTCAGTAGAGCAGCGCATCAATTTTAAAACAGAATGCCGTAGGAGTTTTCATGCGAGATGGGTTTCTTGGATAGTTGAAGAGGGCAAGTTAAAAATTAGACCAAGAACACAGAAAGAGAATTGTTGAATTATGGGCTTTTATCATTCCTGGGCTTTTTGCCATTTTATTGACAGTGAGAGTCTTAGAGGTCACAGGAGATTTTAATGCAATGAGAGCTATTTCACACTTTTAAAACATCTACTGTAATAAAATGAAGCGCTTTCATGTTAGTGACACCGATTTAGCATTGAGAAACAAAATACTGTAAGAGTCTGTAAGTCTTTCAAACCATGCGCTGTTCTTATAGTCTGTCGCTTTGTATACTGTAAGCTGGTTGAACGATTTATTTGTTTTAAACAGACTGTGTGATATATTCAGGCTTTAAATTTTTAGCCAACCTGTCACAATGTTAAGTATTTGCAACAAGGCTGTTAGTATGGGGAAGTTAAAAGCTACATAAGGCTGCGTCAACTTTAATCCAGATCCGTTAGAAAACTGCAGAAAAAATCCACACTAGTGTTTTCAAGTGTTTTCCAAAAGTTTCTCGTTGGAAAGCAGTCACCTTACTGCACATGCATGAACCCTCAAAAAAGATCACTGCGGTCAGACGATACAGATGGAACAAGACATAATGAAAAACTAAAACGCAGCTGCTCTCATGTTGTCCCGCAGGACAGCAAATGCAACTAAAATGTTCTGTTCTATCATTGCAGAACTGTGATTTTAAGAATGTCTGAAAGTGAATAGCACATAACCATCACAAAACCGATATAAACATGAATATCTATGTACAATATATGTCAAATGACTATATTTTCAGAGACCTTTGTTATTCATTAAAACATAACGTATTCCTGTGGTCAAGGCCTTAGACCTGACTGCAAACAAGTTCTGTTTCAAAGAGGGCATTTACATGAAAGTTTGAAGTATAAATACTGAAAAAGTCATTAACATTATTAAAGTTAATATCATAACATTGTTATTCAGGCAGAACAATGAAGCACAAGCACAGCGTGTAGTGGAGAGGAAAGGAGAAGCTCAGCATGTGTCAGAAAGACATGTAACAGACTTGTACACGGCACTTAATGTAGCAGGTGATTTTAGGTATGATCTCATCCTTTCCTTGGATCATAATTGTGTTCCTGCTGTTTCTAGACTTTGAGCAGACAGAACAGAGAGTGCTTAGATCACTTTCTCTCTGAAGACACCGGTACGAGCCAAGCTAAAACATGGTAGCACAGGAGGAGACCTTTTGATTATTTTGAAAGCTTGACACATTGCCGAAACTATTCAACGTCAATTAACTAATTTACAGTCAGCTAACACCTGGGGTTTGGAATAATGACGTCTGTCCAAAAAAAAGGAGAAAATGTTTTGCAATAAATTGTTCACATTAAATTTGACAATTGATAGCACATCTTTGACTTCGGATGTCATGAGCAAATGCAACTGATATCAAAATACAGTGGTACCTCGAGATACGAAATTAATCCGTTCCGAGGCGGCCTTCGTATAATGAGTTTTTCGTATCTTGGAACACATTTTGCATGTAAAATGGCTAATCCGTTCCAAGCCCTCCAAAAACACCCCATTGAATTTCATAATAAAGCTAAATTGACCTATAAACAATGAAATAACGTAAAATGTCGAAGCTTACCTTTCGAGTGATCTCCGAAAGTGGCGGCAGAGGAGGAGGAGGACAAATGGCAGATAACGTACGTACGTACACTTAACTTTACGAAAACACATAAAAAATGTAAAGTTTGGGGTGCGGAGTGGCTGAGCTAAAGCACGCCAGCACGTACGTATAGAAGATGCATGATGGGAGGGATGCTGTCCAATTAGAGAGAAGGATCTCATGGCTTGGCTAGCATCAGGAACCAATGGGAGAGCAGGAGGATGGTGGCGAGTCTACTATAACTAAGATGGCGGCGTGCGGCGCGAGTTTCAAAATTGTTATGGGGCGAATCTCGGACTTTCAGAAACCTTTCGTATCTTGAAAACTTTTCGTATGTAGAGCAGTAAAAATTGCTTTCGTAACTTGGATTTTTCGTAAGTTGAGCCTTTCGTATCTTGAGGTACTACTGTAGTGTACATTTTTGTTTAAACTTTTGTCTTTTTTATATTTTTTTGTGTATTAACAGCCAACATTTTTCTAAACTTCAGCAAAAGTTCCAGGGGTTTTCACTCTTTGGATGTGAAATTAAAGCAATGGACATTTAATTTGCATTATTGTACATTTTCACTTTTGCAGCCATGATGTCACGGTCTTGTCATGATCCTCCTGTTTGTCCCTCATGTGTTGCCGTAGCTGTCTTATTAGTTTGTGATTACCCATTTAGTTCGCCACCTGTTTGTAATCTCTTCATGTATTTAATCCTCCTGTTCCATCATGTCTTTGTCAGTTTTTGAAAGTTATTGGTTTGCAAGAGTTAGAGTGAGATAGTGTGAAAGAGTGTGATCGCAAATATTCAGTTTTATTTCTCTTTTTACGATACAAATCATTTCAAATGAGTTTTACAGATAATACAATGGTGCCTCACACATTTCCAATGAGCAAGCCAAAGGCGACTATAGTCTGTATCATTGTGTGTGAAAATAACACTAATTATAAACATCTGTGATAAATGATTCATGATCTGGGTGGAATCCAGGTCCAGTAATTGGTGACCTGTGCTCTAGTGTAGTCGCCTTTAGTCTTCCCGACACTTCCACCTGTAATTACCTCACTAATGACTGTAAAACTAAAACAATGATCTGTATGAACACTGGTAATCAGGTCTATTGTCCAGGGTTGCAATAGTTCAGTGTCACTGTTTCTGCCAAATAGTCGTGTCATGTGAATCCATCGCTAATTATGAACCTCTAGACGGTGAGAAGATTTACAGGTCAGGTCTGTATCAGCTCCACACAAACATTCCCGCGCGTCCTAACACGATCAGTCCTTCACTCTTTTGAACGCACTGGCTGTCAGCTGATGAAGCTCTTGCAGTATATTGAAAAGGATGATTGTCTGACACTTTGATGATAGTAATTATCTTCTCAGCACTGGCTGTAACATTTTCAAAACGATCAACGGCTGGTTGGACGAGCTGTTTCTGTGTGAAGTGCTGCAGCTAATTTGGTAGCCACGGAAAAACACACACACACACTTTCTCTGAATATGAGTGAACACTGTAGATAAATAAACCTATGGACTATCTGCTCTACAGCTGGTGGTGTGTTTTAAAAATGTTCAGGATCGTTTCATCCCTGAGGTGAGCAAACCAGAACACAGAAAGCAGTGAATAAATTGACCTCTTATCAAACAAATTTTACAAATCTGTGAATATTTTCTAAATACTCCCTCTAAGCAATTCGTCCTCTTTGCTGCTGAGCTCTACTGGTGTTTCCCCTGTACAGACAGAGAACAATTCATGCTCAAGAAGTTTTAGAAATTTTTTGAGATCCCAAAATTAGGTTGAGGGTCAAATGGCTGGAAAGAGCAACACATACATATATATATATAATAATATTATATATATATATATATATATATATATATATATACACGTTAAATACAGTTCATATTGTAATTTATATATATATATATATATATATATATATATATATATATATATATATTGTAATTTTTATATATATACATATATATATATATATGTATATATATATACACTCTAAAAACAAATGGTGCTATATAGCACTAAAAGTGGTTCTTTGGCTCGTAATCATAAGGGAACCATTTTTAATGCTATATAGCACCAAATGGTTTAATAAATTTGTTTGTCATTAAACAAATTTAAAATAGAGGCTATAATATCTTTGTTTTTCTACATTAATTTATAACAATATGAAAATATATTAAAAACCTTAACGTTAGGTGTGATAATAATAATGGTAAAATACTAATATATATACTTGTAAGTATTATTTATAATATATAATAATATTTATAATATATACATTTTTACATATTTATATTTATATATATTATTTTTCTCACTTTTTGTACAGGAAAATATAGTGAAACAGTCTTGAATACAGTGAACTATCTCTAACATGTCTTGATTATTTGACAATTTTCACAATGAAGAAGATATGAGCTTTTCTTTTTGAAACTGTGACATTTTTTAGTACTTCCTGGTTTAAATTGGATTTTGGATCCAGTATTTTCTGTATCTCCCACCTCTGTGCCCGGCGGTTAAAGTAGTGACTGCTCAGGTGGCTGAACGGTCCGCCCAATTGATTTGGATTTTGCTCAGCAAGAACACAAATTAGAGGGAAAATTGCCAAGCATTCCATCGTAGTTTGGTTACCATTACTGGTCAATGGAAGGCGCTGTAGGGTTTCATAATTTTTCAGGTCTTCAGGCCAATTCTTTATTTCTTTTTTTTTTTTTTATTCCTTGGGTTGGGTGACCCAACACTAGGTAACCTCTATTTGATTTCTGTGGCTGTTCCCATGGCAATAGGTCGTTTGTGGTTTAAAGGCTTGACTGAGTGAAATAGTGGGGATTGTGCAACAGCAAGTTTACAGTTTATGTCAAGTTTAAGCGTACAGCCAGCGTTAGGTGCTTCCACATCAGTTTAATTCACAGATGCTCTCCCTCTGATTTTAGGGATAACTTATGTGTAGGGTTAGTTTGGGATTTTTGGAATATCATTCGAGGATTAACAAAATATATTGACTCAGGAACATGTTGCACTTTTGCAAAATCACGGTGACAAGACACCTGTTTACCTCCATGTTCTTGTGCAGAATTATGCAACCATTGGGAAATGTTTAATTTTCATAAATGGATCTTTGTGGAAGTATATAGTTCAACTTTTAGAAATCATATTATACAGGAAGGACTCTTTGTGTGTGGTACAGGTAAACCCTACTTTATGATGAAAAATTTTTCCCACAAAGATAAAAATATCCCAAATCCTTTTCCGTGTGGGGAAATTATTTTGGTCCCCATGAAAAAAAAAGCCTTATAAATCAAACTAAAATCAGTGAATGGTGTTCTTTGATTTTTTTTTTTAGTGGACAGAATATACATTTTTTACAGTATAAAAATAATTTTTTCTATGGAAATTCCCCATAAAAACACTGTGTGTGTGTGTGTGTGTGTGTGTGTGTGTGTGTGTGTGTGTGTGTGTGTGTGTGTGTGTGCAGGTGTTTTCCGGGAGTGCAGCTAGCTGTCTAAACCATTTAGACAGCTGATAATTCCAACAGATTAGATCCCTGAAGCAGTTATTATAAACCTCTTTTTATCCCTCGACATGCCACCATTACTTTTCTCTGTTGTAATAATAATAATAATAATAATCAGTTACATTTATATAGCGCTTTTTACCAAGCTCAAAGCGCTTGGGAGGGGGGGGGGGGGGAATCTCCTCAACCGCCGGTGTGCAGCATCCACCTGGATGACGCGACAGCAACCTGTGCCAGAACGCTCACCACACACCAGCTAAGGAGAGGAGACAGAGCAATGAAGCCAATTAATGTAGGGGGGTGATTAGGGGGCCGTGATGGACCAAGGCCAACGGGCAGATTTGGCCAGGGATGCCGGGGTTACACCCCTACTCTTGCGAAGGACATCCTTGGGATTTTTAATGACCACAGAGAGTCAGGACCTCGGTTTAACGTCTCATCCGAAGGACGGTGCTTGTTGCAGTACAGTGTCCCCGTCACTATACTGGGGCGTTAGGACCCACACAGACCGCAGGGTGAGCACCCCCTGCTGGCCTCCTAACACCACTTCCAGCAGCAACCTAGTCATTCCCAGGAGGTCTCCCATCCAGGTACTGACTAGGCTCAACCCTGCTTAGCTTCAGTGGGCAACCAGTCTTAGAGTACAGGGTGATATGGCTGCTGGTATAAATATAAATATATAAATATGGCTAATAATCTGCCATCTAGCAGAGAAATGACTAGGATGTGTTGATCTCCGTAGCAACCACTTGGGACTTCATTTCCAGGCACAACGTCCTTTGAACAGTATAGTCTTTATGTGACTAAACTAGTGATTGAATGGCAAAGACTATTTTTGAGCAGGTATTAATGTTGAAGGTATGCATTTTTCATCTTTGGAATTCTGTTTGCATGGCGTACAAATAAGTCAACGTGATTTGACATGTTTTTGAGGGACAAGTTTAAGCTGACAGCCAGGGTTAGGTGCTACTGTGTTATGCATTCATAATTTCCCTCTGATTTTAGGGATAATTTATGGGTAGGGTTGGATTTAGAGACATGGTTAGGATAACACTTTCAGGCCGAACTGTTCCAGGATTGTCTTCAACAAAGTGACCATAGAAATAACACACTTCACCTTTAAAAAAAGAGTTTTTTTTTATAGATGTTACCTGCAAACATTAATAAATCATACATGAAATGTTAGTAGCCATATTGATTTTGAGTTGAATGCTGATCCTAGTCTATCATTTCACCTTCATAATATCAATAAAGTGTAAATTGTTCTTCCTTAAAATGGCATTTGAGAAATCCCACTGAATAGTTTGTAATATAGTTTGTTATTGTAAATCAATAGCAGGAGAGTAATGTTTGATTGATACAGTCAGGAAGGTTGCTGTATTGTCAGAACCTTAGATGAGAAAACCACCAAAAAATAATAGTAATAATTCAGGAACAACATTTGACTTTCCACAAACCTACCCAGCAATCTGTACTCTAAAAAGCATTGTCTTAATGAAGGCGACTTGACTATGAAATATTTAAGAACATTTTAAATGTCTTTAATGTCACTTTTTATCAATATAAAAGTGCATTACCTAAAATAAATGTAATAATGGTGTTAAGTATATTTAATAATAGATAATGATTCTGCGTTCATGGTTGCATGTTAGGTTTTAGATTTAAGACATTCACAATACATGCATGTGTTATTATATACCCAAACATATGAACATTTTTGCTCTTTTACACATTAACACTAATGAGAAAATATGTCATGTATAAACTCAGACGTATATGTCCAGGAAACCAGGTAAAACTCAAAACAAGAGTTTATTAACTGTTTCGGTAGGAACACAATCGTAAAACAGCAAATTACTCTGGAGATCATAGATGAGAAAAGACGATATTGTTAATCTTGAGTCTTTTGCTTACAGGTCCTGGAGAACACACACACACACACACACAGAAACAGACTGGATAACAAATTGACTTGGAAGCAGTAACAGGATTAGCGCTTTAGGTAATCAGGTAAGTGGTCTGTAACATCTGATGAGGCCAGACAGTGACAGAGTGCGCGTCCTCCGTTTATAGTGCCGCTGATGAGGTCTCACGCATGTTAGGTCTGTGCGATGGACAGTGTCAGGAAGCATGATGGGAAACGTAGTCCATATTCTGGTGAGTGTGATGGTTGTGAAGTCTCAGTACTAGTCAAAATCTCACTTTATCAGGGTTACAAGCTCCAATTTCTCAGTAATCCGTTACAAAAATGGGAATTGCATTCAGTTGCTGAGATTTACAGTATAACATTTTCATTTATGCATTTGGAGATGTGATATGACAGAGCACCTCAAAACTGCTGGTGAAGTTTGATACTACTACTAGTAGTAATTTATTCAGCAGTTACCTTTTCCTTTCTTTACCCTCGTAAGAATAAGTAAAATAGCAAGAAAAGGTTTTTTTTTTGTTGTTGTTGATTCATTTGGATAATTTTGCTTAAGCTGTTTAATGTGAAAAACATTAATTCTAACCAGAGTTTCCATTCATACAAAACTAGTTTGGCATAACTTGTTTAAAGGTCATCCTCATTAACTCACTGCCATTCAACATGGAGCTAAAACATAGTGAGTTTCTTGATGCCATTAAAAGTAAGATTAAAACTAGAAGTAGTGTTATATTACAGCATGATATTTTTAAACGTGTTATGCCATAAATAATGGATGGAGAATGACACATTTTCAACATTCTTGACAAGTATTCTTCACGTTAAACACTTGTTAATGTCATGTAGTTAAAAATAAGACTACTAAAAGTACACTTATGCCTGAAATAAGAACAAACAGAATTGTTTGATGCATAATCTAGATTATTGTTTCAGAGGGACCTTTTCTGAAGTGTTCCAGTAGCTCTTCTAATTTCAAAAACGACTTTTGCAATTTAAAACTACTTTTTCACTGTACTTTACAGCTGAGATCGCTGAGGTAATAATCCAGGATGTTCTTTTGAAATGCTATTTCTTTTATGTGACATTTGGAAAGAAGTCATCTTTTAATAGTGAATATGTTTGTTCGGATGGTTCATGCAAATTAACTCGGTGGAAAGTGACTTCCCATATCTGTTCAGATATACCTGTGTTGGATTTTGTTATTCAGTGAAATAGTTCAATGCTGTTGTTTGTCCCTATTCAGCACAATTCTTAAAATTATGGCAGATGATATTTGCACTATGTACTCAAACTCAAAATCTGCTTAGTTGGGTTAAAAGCTAAATCCACTATCCAAAACCTCTGCTAATGATATCGGACATGTTTCTATTTTAATTTCCTTTGGTTAGTCTAAATTGCCTTTGCCAACAAGACGGGTATTTGCACTTAGTGACCCTGTCTTGTTGTAAATGTTCCTCACTTTCTGCTTTAAAAAATTCTTGGTGTATTTTGCTATGCTGAATGCATCATAAAGAACACAAAGAAACCTTCCCACCTTGCGTTTTGTCCCTGGTGTGTTCAGGTGACTCCAAAATCACAGACGCCAGCGTAGCAATTTTACTCTAGTTGTGTTTCTTGCATTCAGTGAAGACGGTGGAGAGGTCAAAGATGTTTTTATTATATCTGCAGCAGTAAACAAGAGCACAGTAAATTGTTTTTGTGGAATACACGTCTCTCCTCTTCAGAACAGACAAAGCTGGTTTAAGCAAAACAAGTCTTAGTAAAAAAAAAAATTGCATCAAATTTTATGACATCTCAGCCTTATGTTACACTTAAACAATCTTTATCTCATGAAATGAATTGGTGAAACAGTCCACACTTATAGAAAAGTCCTTACCAACACTTGCATTAGAAGAAAGAGAGAAAGCACACTCGACCCCATCAACGGAAATGCACTTCTAAAAATGGTGCTGTCAGCAGGCATCATGTGCGTCACTAATATGTTCCCCAAGTAGAACAATATTCTGCATTCCCACTAGAATCAATCATGTATATTTGTGATAACTCAGAACACAAAATAAAGTTAAGTTTTGATGAAGTTCACTAACAATAGTAGTTACCCAATATTAGTCCTCAAACACTCGCTTTGGGCACTCTTCCATCTTCCTGCTCCTTGTTCCTCTTTCCGGTGACCTTACCTTCAGATTCTTCCCGCGGACCACACCAACAGATAAAGGGACCAATGCAAGTAAATCTATCGATCTTTAGATACCTTTTAAGATGATGTGCCTTTAATTACGGTAAAGCAATTCAATTTCATGCTGACTCTAAAAAAAGTTAATCGTCTGTAAGTTGCCATTCTGTTAGTCCCGCTCTCTCTTTATCTTCATGTGTATGTATTCTGTGTTTAAATTTAGCTATTTGTATTAGTATTGTTGTGTATGAAAATCAATGTTTCTCACGCTTGATTGTCTCTGTAATGCTCATGAATAAGTCACCTTAACATTCAATTTTTTTGCTACATGGTTTGATACGTCTTTGTGACCATAAAAACAATCTTTCTAATATTTCAATAAAGATCATATGGCCTCATTTGGTGCACCAACCGACCTGTATCTTTGAATTTAATTCTAAAACTAAGACAAATTCTACAAGTGGAATCAAGCAATACATTCATAATTTATTATACGGTAATCTGTTATAGTTAATTATAAATAAATTTCCCTTTATGGTTGATTTATCTGTGTTTTTGATTACTGTATACTGATATTGGGATTAAATGTGCACATAAATCCTGCCCCATTTGAATTGGGCCTGAACTGATTGAGATAGAAATAATTTAGAGGAGGCATTTTCAAGGAGAAGCCTCTAGAAATCTTTACATTTCAGGAGCAAAATAACCAAAAAAAAAAGACTCAGTTTGAACACACAGTTTATGGTAATGCATGCTCTTCACTGTTGGCTGATTTAGTAAGAAAGTGTCTTCGAAGAACAGATGGGAAGTAACATTAAAAGTGTCTTCAACAGTGTTTTTGATATGAGGAGCCAGATTCCTTAAAATTCCTAGTCACAGGATTCCCATTGTCTCCATTCCATCTTTCTGTCTCCATTACTTTGACATTTTGTTGACCTTTCGGTGTCTTTGCTTTCTTGCAGATGTGTTTTGCATTATTATTAAAATCTAATTTTGCTATTTTTGTCCACTTCTCTGTTTTTTTTTCCTTCTCAGATCCTTTTGTCATATCATGCCCTGTCTGTTTGTTTTCCCTCACCAAGGATTATCTTATTGAGTTCCCAGAATGCCATGGGAGGTTGAAAGCTGTGGGTGGGATAAGACATTTAGTGGTTGGCTTCCTGTTGTTAGCCCTCTAGTGTATGCTGCTCCCTCTTTGTGGTCTGCATCTTGCTCTGACCTTTGGCACTGAAAGGGAAATAGGAACTCTGGAGTGCAGATGCCAGGGAGTCTTTAATAGTCCTCCGCCACTACAGAAAGTCAATTATGTCTTTTGTCCTAAGCATAGCAGGACAGAGGTGAATGTGCATGCAAAAACAAGATGTTCATTTTAAGGTCCACTTTAAGTTTTATTTTTAACTGTAGAGTGGATGCGAATGCTAACCCCCTGATAATTTATGTAGGCAACCACCTGTCTGACTGGACAAACACATGGTGATTTCCGAGGTCTGGGAGGAAGGCCCTGTGGGCAGCCGTTATCTCCAGTCAATTGAAGTTCCATCCACAAGCAAATATGCTTGATCATCTGTTTACAACTAATATGTATGTTGATGTTTATATGTGAATAAAAACCTAAGGGTAATTCAATCTTTCTGCTTATGTAGAAACCATGGAAACAACAATGACACTTTAAAATATTATGTTTTATTCGACCGATGAGAAACTGTTTGGATACCTTCATTGATAGAATATGTAATCATTGTTATGCAGCTCAACACTGTTAGTCTTATTGTTTGACTCTCTTGGTTTCTTGATTTACTGCAAGTAACATGCTTGTCACACACCTTAGAGACAACTCTATTTTGGCAAGTGGCTAATGTAGCATAATCAGAAAAAAAAAACAGTAAAACACAATTTTCTCCTCATACATATATTTTGAAATGAACTGCATGCCATTTAACGAAATTCATCCAGCTTTTATTAATATGGTATTCTAATACTGATCTAGCTTACTGCAGTGTACAGCAAGTGTTTCCAGCTACACAGTGAATACAATGTTATGACAACTTTCAACACTCTCAAATGTATTATTAATATGAAGGTTGTCACAGTCCTGTTCAGTCTCCACCCTCTTCCTCTTTCCTTCTATGTTCTTCCCCAATGTAATTTCCTTCACCTGTCGCGTCAATTGCTTATCTCTTTAGGCTTGTCACCTGTGTCCCATTATTCATTGTGTATTTAAACCTTCATGTTTTCCTCTGTTCGTTATCACTAATATTTTGACGTGTGTTGCTGGTTGTGTACCATTGAACGTTATAGCTCCCGTTTGACTTGCTTTCTGTTTTGCACAAGTGTTCTTTTGTTTTCTATTTAAAGTATGTTTGCGTGATTTAATAAAGTGAAGGCGCAGGTATTCCTGTTCTCCTCGTCTCCTTCATCCTCTCGCACCACACGCCTGACAATGGTTTTTACCGAGTAGAACAGCTCTGCATTACCTCACAATTTTAGTTAGTCAAATAAAGTGAACTTATTAGCAAATATTCAGCATTCACAACTATTTAATCAGAATTAAATTAAATACTTTTGAAATAAAAAACTTAACTGTTCGGTTCCAATTCAGTAAAAATGAGAATTATTCACTGCCCTCGTTCCGTTCCCTCGGCACCACCTTGCTTCATACCACAGTAATGTTAACAAAACTTTAATACATTTGCTCATTCATAAACATGAGACCTGTCATATTGCATTTAATTCGACTGTAGATGAGAAGACGATAACTCCCGTAATTCCATGTTCATTCACAGCATCGTCAAGCCACTCCTTTGTTATTGTTTTGAATAAGCGACAAAACCTACATACTGTGCCTTTAAGTTTTTAAAGCATTTATTATTGATAATTATAATTTATTTTAAATGTATTTTAATAAAGAAAATAGTTTCTCATTTTAATTTCTTAAGATACATGTAGTTTTCCCCCTAAATCCTCTATCACTCCTTTTGGCCCCATTAAAAACCCTTTGCACAAAAAACATTGATTTTACTTGTTTTATGCACTAATACTAATGCATAATGTTGCCATTTATTCATTTATTTGTTTGTGATTGGTTATGTGATATGTTAAGCAGCTAATCTTACTTTTTCCCTTATTTTTTTCTTCTCAGTCTTGTAGATATGTCTGCCCAATATTCATTTTGACAGTGCCAAGACTGTGCGTGCATGAGCTGGTATTAAGATGCAGTGCTCGCGTTGAAGAAAACAGTTTGATTCTATAGAAAGTGGCAGGATTTATTTGTGGTGATGACAGCATGACATTGCAGACAGGGGCATGTTAAAATGTCATCCATTGAGTCACAGCTTGTGGAGCTGAAGGGAAAATGAGAGTGAAACTCAAAGAGTGCAACACTTTTCAGTTTTACTACAGGAATCTGTCCAACCCTGCTGCAGTCCAGTTAATCAGGCTAGTGCGCTGTTCCCATCGTCACTGGTGTGAGTATGTTCCTTTCCCACACCAAAGCATCGTTTCTTTATCTTCTGCTGCCTTAACGCTTTTACTTTGCTTGATACTGATCTGATCGCATGTGCTTTGATCACGGCATGGGCTTTCAGACTGCAGGCATGGGCCAGAGCTCTCTGAGAGGTAATCCGAAGTGCTCTGCTGTCAAACACGTTGCTAACTCATGCAAGGAAGCCTCTTCTAGAGGAGTTCATTCTGCCAATGCTTTCAAATTGTCTTAAGGGTCTTGTGGCACTTTTTTATCTGAACTTCAATAACGGTTCAGCTCCTCTTGGTGTATCTATGCAAAACAGGCTTGGCCGTGTTGTTTCCCTTTAACTAAGCCAATATCTCATGAATGATTCATTCCCTCTAAATATGTGTTGGAAAAAAAAGTATATTAAAGGACTTTTGCTTTACAAAGGCATCTTTTGCAAACCTAAGAATAGCTGGCCTATAGAGGTCTTCACTGGCAAAACAAGGGCTCAATAATTGGCTAGTTAATATGACCACCTCCTGGTAGAAGTTTGCTGTATCTGAAAGCTTAGGCAGCATTCTTGTTGCCTTGCTACCTTATCGGGCAGTATTTGCACAAATAATTACCCTACTAAACTGATTTTGAACTGATTTCTGAGGCATCGTTTATTGATATAAAGCAAAATGTAATTACCACAATGAAAATCTCTCGCCACAGATTAAAACAAACACTAATATACAAACTGACTAGCAACTGCAACTCTCAGATGGCATCTTTATTTTTTAGCTAAACTGTCACGGAATGGAATGGACAGTATTGTGAGATATCCGAGGCAGCGAAAGATGGATCTATGGTCCCTTCAAAAACCGATCAGATTAAGACATCTCAGGAGACAGGAGGTGAAGAAAACTATTGGATATGGATGTGCCTTGAATGCATCCTCCGAAGGCAGTATTTCTAAGCTTTGGTACTATCTGTGTTTTTTTTTGTGGTGTCATCTGCGATCTTTATGTGATCTCTCTGTTTGTGCATTATTATCATTGAATCATTCACTCAGTCATTTGTGACCAACACAATTATCATTTATAAAGATTCATGCATGTTCAGTTTTCATTTTTACATTTACATTTATGCATTTGGCAGATGCTTTCATCCAAAGTGACTTACGTTGCATTAAGGAACACATTGAATCAGTTCTTGCTTTCCCTGGGATCAAACCCATGAAAAGATTAGTTTAAAATCACAGAGTCCCACACAAACTAAACACCATTTGGTGATATTATCCCTAACTTAACTACAATCCAATGAAAAAGCTTTTTTACCAGGCTGAGGGGAGCTGACTGTTTCTAGGAAGATTTCCTTGACCTTCATGTATTTGATTTTGTTCTTGTTCCTAATTTGCCACAAGGTAGAAGGAAATTAAGGATTAGTACCAGCGCAGATCACCCAAACGTGAGGCTGACTGTATTGTCAGTCGGCTCGCGTTTCTGGTATTCGTGTTGGAATGAATAGATGATTATGAATGAAGTGCTGAAAGCAACAGAGGAGAAACAGAAGGGAAAAAAGGTGACTCCAGAGACTGAGGCTGGACAGAGCAGATATGAAGATCATGCAGCTGAGCCGTGACCAAAACCCAAATACACGTGCGCACACACACACACACACACACACACACACGCATACTCCCTGCTGCTCTCAGTGCTCTGCCTCCTCCCCTTACTCTATACTTTTTATGGCTCTGCACCTGTAACCCAAATTCGTACCCCTCAGTTTCTGAAGGTTAAAGGGTAGTAGGTGCAAACATGTTTTCTTGATAAAAACAAAAATCGTACAATTCTTTACTGTGTGATGGTTAAAGGGATATAATATAAGGATAAGTAAACGATGACATAATCTAACAGGTGCAAGAATGATCTGGCATGTCTTGATGATCTATATATACATTTTCAGAACTTCAATGATATTTGAAAGTGTATAAATGCATTCCTGTACCTTTTCATTGATATTTTGACTTGATTTTAATATTTTGTTTATGTGCATACACAAGTAACATATTCAACAGTTTGTGGCCAATGAGAGTTTTTAAAGTTTTTGTTCAGGATACTTATAGTATCCTTATACTTATAGTAGAGGAATATATAGTTCAAAAGGACAATTTATTTGAAATGGATATATTTTTTAAACATGTAAGAGTCTTTACTATCACTTTTTATTAATTTAATGCATCCTTGCTGAATAAAAGTTTTCATTTCTTATAAAAAAAGAAAAATTAAATACCTCAAACTTTTGAATGGCATTGGGCTCAAATATCAGATTAGAGAGTAGGAACATGTTGCGAGAGAGTCTGAAGTACCGAGGTAAAAAGATATGAATCAGATGCAAGGATGAGGGAGAGAAGATGAAAGGGACAGTTGGAACTCACCTAAAAAATGAGCTGGGACTTCACTGATGTTGTATTTGCATTCATATCATCTCGGTCAGTTAGATGGGATTTTACTATGATCTTAGGTTCTCTGGCTCAGTATGCAGGTGATATTCTATGTGATCTGATCATTTTAGGTTCAGAAATGATTCCCAGATCCACGGTCCTACTTTATAATACTCCTTAAAAAAAAAATCAGCACATACCCATCTCAATCTGATGTAAGTTTGTTATTTATTCTCAAATAACAAAACGTGGTTTATTTGACTGTAAAATTTTGTATTTAGGAGGCCAAATGCCTGCAGGGCAATATAATCCTGCTAATGAGTGTGTTTTCCAGGTTAAATAAAGATGTGATGGAAAATAGGCATTGGACTGTAAAATGAAGTCTTTTGGGGCATAAAACAAAATCATTACAAGGGCTAGGTTGGATAAAACCATTTCAATGTTAAAAAATAACTAAATAAAACATTTTAAATAACCCATAATTGGTGAATATATTGATCTCAGGTTAGAATAAAGTTTTCAGGTATCACGTCTGTTCATTGACCATAAAAACATTTTACCAAAGGTTGAGGAACATTTTTAAAATAATTTATTCTGTAATTATTTTATACTACACTGAATATTTTAATATGCAATAAAAAGCACGCTTTTCCTTTCTTTTTTGTTTTAAATCAACACCTGTTACTCTAAATGATTTGTAGATATGTGGTGTTCTGTCTACATTACAAATCTTGGTAAAAAATAAATTAATTGTGTGTGTGTGTGTGTGTGTGTGTGTGTGTGTGTGTGTGTGTGTGTGTGTGTGTGTGTGTGTGTGTGTGTGTGTGTGTGTGTGTGTGTGTGTGTGTGTGTGTGTGTGTGTGTGTGTGTCAGTCAATGTATGAGGAGAAAAAAATCTTTGACTTTCAATGGGGTGTATTTCTCAATCATTCCATCTTTTACGCACACTATAGACAATTCAATTGATTAAGAGGAGAGAAAATCAAGCCTAACAATTCTTCACCACTATTGACCAGTTCGTCCTATATTTTTCAACCCTTCATTTCCCTTTTGTAAACGCATAAGAAACATGGTGACATACATAATTAATATCAAAGTGTTTTGTCATGCATTCATATATACATACACTAGAAGTATCTAGGAACTCTAGGGAAAATAAGGGAAAATTAATAAATATGTCACTCACCAGTGTCTGTCCATCTACCTTGATGTGTGTATGGTGTGTGATTGGCATGGGTTAGTTGTAACAACGAGCGAGAAAGGTTGACATGGTGCAGAGGGATCTCCACCCTCAGTGGACTCATCAAAACAGAGCTCGTAATAAAACAAGAATCAACATATATCCAATTTTCAAGAATGATGTAAAAAAAAAAAAATTGTAAAGCTGCATGGAGATGGTGTTTTTATTACTCAACAGATTAGTAAGGTATTTTACTTGAACAGATAAATTGCCATACGTAGTTCTATAACAGAGTTCATTGTAAAGCATTACCTATTCTGAATGATCAATCACAAAATCAGTCACGCAGAACTGAAGCAACAAAACAATTTTTCTGTATTTATTTTGTAAGTATTTATTTTGTAAATTTTTCTGTATTTAATGTTTATTTTAGAATACTCTCAGGTTAATTTATACACTTTTGTGTAATTTGCCTTTGCAGATAGCACCAATAAGAATCAAGATTGCGATGTTGAGACATGAGGAACAAAGTATTTAAATAAAGCAACAGTAAAAGTACATGCACTTCCACTGAAAGGTTAGTCAGTGGATAATTTTAGTAAGTAATTTGTGATAAAATATTACCCATTTTCCATAGAACAGTAATGAATGGTAACTGGCATTGAATTTGTATTTGTCATTTTCTGTGCTTGACCCCTGCTGCCATTACATTTAATGAACGCGAAAGAGCCTAGAATTTCCTTTTGTGCTCCACAGAATAAAGAAAATCATATGGGCTTCAACGCTCTGAAAATTAGAATAATTAGTGTCTTAGTATCCGTGAAAACATATATTATCTGTCACAAGAAACATGCACCTTTAAATCGCTAATTACATGTTATTACATCACTGCTTTTGTGGCTGAGTTTGTGATCTCTCTCTAACGAGAACAAAATGGCTCAGATTGGCACTCGTGAGTGTGGTCTAACTCTAACAAGCTTGTTAGATGTGTAATTACAAGATGTGTTCGACGTTCCAGTCACACATTATCATGTGTACAAACAGAGGCGGGACGGTTTCTGTGGAATCGTCTAAAGTGGGTATTTAGAAAGGTGACACATTGCTCATTAAAAAAACGGTGGCCTGGATTGATTTTGAAGAACCTTGCTACATTTCAGTCTGTTTAGCCACAAGTTTCCACAAATATAGCTTTATCATATCACATTATATAAAGGGCTTGAAATGAACACCCGCCAAATGCAGTTGGATTTCATCAGATGCTTCTACTAGCCAATATGGCAAGTTGAATTTTATATACATTTTTCAATTTTAACTATTTTAACTCTCAAAACAGTAATCAAAATGTGTGTATTATTTCAGAATACATTTCGATGCTAAAATATCTGAGACACTTCCAATACTCAATTTAATCAGAATAGCTATGCGGTAGCATTAGATATATTTAAACCTATCTATATGGCACTTTTTCTCCATGGTATCAATGTCAAATTTGTGGCAAGTGAAAAAGCTATGTGGCTAACTTTAGAAAACCACTAAACAACTAGTTAATGCCTGTCTATGTATAATATTTATTTTCACTTTTATTATAATAGGTCCACGAGCCAGTACTCGAACGTCTATCCATGTGGCTATCTGCTCAGACTATATTATTATATTTTTTTATTATGTATTACTGTAGCTCAAATGCTCATGGGTTTGATTCTCATGTTTGTGAAATGAATGCAATGTAGGTCACTTTAGATCTTAGACTTTAGAAGTGTCTACCAACCGCTTGAATGTAAATGTAAATGTTATATTTAGGTAACATTCGATTATAAGTATATATTTAGGATTTTTATAAATTCTAATTACATCTACACATATTTTCACTCTCTTTTTCCATTATTTATGCCAAAAGTCTGGCTATGCGACTCAAAATATTAACTAGCATTGAATGTGATTATTCCCAGCACATTTAACATTAAACACATTCATTTGACACCCTCTTCACACAGACCTGCCCACAAAATTATCCCTCCTGAGCATGGAAGCCTAAGGATGCTGTCAGCTCCACAACACATGCTGCAACCACAAGTCATCATTTCAACAGTCCCACGAGTCAGTGAGAAACAGCACTTGTGTATGTTAGCATTTAGAACACCCTTGGATAAAGAGCTAAAAAGCCTCGCTGATCTATTTTTTTTTTTTTTTTTTTTATGGAGTCTGTTACATCGCTTCCAAGCTTGTTGAGGCTCAGGCAGGGCATGACTACATAATGGTTATGTCATTATGCAGTCATGGCCATATGACATTTAAAGTGTCTCTGCCTGTCAGCCAGTCCCATAGTGTCTGCCAAGAAAACAAGGCGGTAATGTGTATTTATAGAGCTGCGGCCACGCGGAACGCACAGGGCAGAAAAGAGGCATGTGGCCAATGTGATTGTTTGACCCACGGTTGAAGGGAAGAGTTGACTGACATCTTGAGGCATTGTATTCAGAGTCCGGAACAGCTCTGTAAAGGGATAGAAGACATAAGTGTGTTCTCTTTCTCGAGTCGCCAAGACAGTATCAGGTTTAAGGGGACCTCCCGTGACTATTCTGTCCAGTCTGTTCTACAACTACAGAATGCAATTTTTGCATCTTCCGTTTACATGTTGCTGTGTCTATCTCTCTCTTGAAAGCTCACTCAGACTTCGAGAGACTAATCTTTTAAAATCCCCCCAAAAAAGAACAAAAAAAGGTTAATGTGACAGTTGGATAACTGCACTAGAAATCTTGTTTCAGTTGGTGGCTTTTGTTTATTTTAGGGTTGTGCATCTCTCTGGTATTTCTCTTTCAATATTTTATTCATACTTACACAGACCATAACCCTGAGAAAACCTGATGCCATAGACAATGGCAACATACAAGAAAAAAGGAATGACAAGGGAGCATTTTGAAATAGGATGACACGGTAGATAACGGATGAGAGAGTTGAGGTAAAGTGCACAGCATTCTATACACAGCACTTAAAAGTACTCAAAAACTTGTTTCATGACTGTTCAGTCAATAAAATCTTACAAACATAAAAAAAACGATTAACTTAAAGTTGACTGAAATCCATATTTTGGATTCTACAAAGCTTTTTTAATGTCATTAATTTTCCTGTTAAATTTTCCTCATGTTTTTTTTCAATAACTTATTTATGTTTGATGCTCTGAAGCTTGGAGGAGAAAATTATTGGGATTTAAGTGGAATAAATTATTAAAGTCACTGCAAGACACTGTTCTTTAAACTCTTTTCCCACCATCAGTGTCATTTTCTGTCATTTTTAAACAAATACTCCCCCGACAATAACTGAAATGTCCAGCAACACATTTTTTCACTGTTATGCGATACTGAATCTCCAGTTCAAAACACAAACAAAGAAGAAGCAGAAACAAGCAATAATTGCCACACTTTACCTGATGAAATGTAAACTCAGGAAGAGGTACAGGACTATGAAAGATTTTATAAAAAATTAAAAATAAAACACTGGAGGAGAAAGAGTTAAAACAATACGTTTAATTGCATGCATTTAAAAAATAGATACATTTTAATTTCAATGACATGTCATTGTTGTCTCTCTGATTATTTAAGAAAAATAAGTCTTCCATACATCACTAGTTATGTTTTTATTTATTTTTACTTATTTTTTGGTATATCAGAACAGAGATTTCTATAGTGGACTGTCCTTGTATGGAGAATCAAGATGAAAAAGTAGTAGTCCTTGTAGTAGTGTTTTTGGTGGTAGTCCTTTATTGTTGCTATCTTCATCAGCTTTGTGTAATCTTTGTATTGTATAGTTATTTTTATTTCTGCATTTGTTGGCAGAGAATCCAATTTGTTTTATGTTCTGTGAGTTTCTGTCTGAACTTATATCAAAGGCATGCAATGCTGTTGCAGTATTGTTCATTTTGTCCTGGACTTGTGCTTGTGAGTGAATTGTTTATCGCTCTGGGTCACAGCTTTCCCTACTGGGTCTTGACACCTCAAGTAATTCAGACACACTTTTAGGCTTCTTGCCATGCCCAATGGGGTTTATTCTATTGTTTTGTTTCAAGGGAAATCGCGTTGCATCATTTGGTATGGGAACGCTTCTGTCGCCGTCACCAATGTTGTTGAAAGGCAATAGGAGTCCTCCAAACAAGTGGTGGTATTCTGAAAACTTCTCGCCTGTCACTCCCAGGTCTCATGGGATGCTGAGTGGGAGCAGTCCCACAAGCCCTGCTCCTCATACCATGCCGCACAAAAACAGAGCGTCACCACCCAAACTCCTCCCCAAGATTTGTCAGATGGATCTGAGGACAGTCGTCATTGCTTCATTTCCACCTCATCTGTTTGAGGGTGCAGCAGTCCAAGGAGGGCTCAAGAGCTTTCAGTTTGGCCGTTCACTGCCATTCACGCTTGAACTGAGCTGATTTCTTGAGTAACACAAGAGGCCAGTCTCAAGAGACCAGTTCCCTTAATGAAATTTCTGGAAGCTTCTATCGAATGTTTCTCAATGCGTTGAAAAGGGTTATACTATCCAGTTCAGGGCTCACCCGCCCCAGGTTTTACCCACTATGGTAAGCTCCGAGAAGGCTCTGGTTTTTTGACGATAAATCAAGAACGCATACTTCAATGTCTCCATTATTCCACAACACAGGAAGTTCCTGAGGTTCGCCTTTGGGGACAATGCATACCAATATTGGGTATTTCCATTTGGCTCAGCTCTTTCACCCCAAACCTTCAAAAAGGGGCATAGATGCAGCTTTGACACCTCTGCACCTTCAAGGCATTCACAAATTATCCTTGGTCCAAAGGGAAACTGCTCCCAGCTTACATCTCTAGGGTACTAAATCAGGGAGCATACATCCTATCAAGACAGGGGCTGAGGCCTGGGGAATGGCGGTTCCACCTCAAGGTGGTGGAGCAAATATGGGAGATATTTGGCAAAGCCCAAGTTGATCAGTTTGCATCCCGAGAGACATCTCAGTACCTTTTGTCCAAGACAGGGGGATTGAAGACTAAATTTTATTACTTAGTATTGTTTTTCTTTATTAGTATTAATAATCAGTTTATTAAGTATCTGTATTGTTTTTTATTCATAATTAGTTGTATTATGTTTCTAGTGTATAAGCTAGATTGTAGTTTGTATGAACAAAGTGTGAATGTGCACAAGCATAGGAATGTGTAGTTGAGGTTTTCACTGGACAAAGAAGCTTGCATGCATGTTTATGTTGGGGGCCCATAGGATCATATATACATTTCACATTTAACAGGAAACACATGTTCCTTTAGTAATGCATAAAACCAACCTCTGGTTCAGAGGAGAGCCAGAGGAGGAACCTGGATTGAAGACCAACGCTCCAGTAAACTGTCTTCCTCTCCTATGTCTTAACATATATATATATATATATATATATATATATATATATATATATATATATATATATATATATATATATATATAAATAAGAGATCTCTTGGCAAAATTACTGGTGTCCGGTCCTGTGATTTAAACAATAACGGGGACAAAAGCTTGTTTTTCAAGTCTACAGGGATCAATTTAAAATAGTGGAAAGACCTGCGTGTCTTCACCATATCTCCTTCAGACACTTTAAGCTGTTGACCGTTTGGCGTTTTATAGTTTCTTGGTTCATGATGTCACCCACCTCTGAAGTCCCTTCACTCGATTGTTTGATTACAAAGTGCTTCATGTTACATATGTAATCAAGACGTTTTTTTTTCCTTCCCATCTCACTGGTTATGAAACAGCTTAGGCTCAAAGATACATAGGAAGGACTGCTGTAATCACTGATACTTTGTTTTACCTCACAGTCCTTAACAGAATTTCATTTAACATTTCCCCTCTCAGGAGTGCCGAATCTGAATCAGAACACAAGCATGGATTCATTGATTGGTTGACTGATTGACTGTTTATTCAGGTCACATAATACCATTAATACCAGCTTTCATGCTCAAAACTATAATGCTAAGAATAAAAAAAAATGTATTTAATTACTCTCCCTCATGTCGTTCCACACCTGTAAGTCTTCCGTTCATCTTTGGAATAAAAATGAAGACCTTTTTAATTAAATCTTTTTAATGAGAGATTTATGTCTCTCCTTTGACAGCTACACAACTGGCACCTGACACTGCATAAAGTTCATAAAGACACTGTAAAACTAATCCATTTAATTTACCGGTTCAGTCCAAATTTTCAGAAGAGACACAATCGCTTTATATGATAAATAGTTTTTCGCTTGGCTCTTGTTTAGCACAACACTTTTGAGTTTCAGCAAGAACAAATGAGGTTCATTCTTACGTTACGCATCACGTTTGAGCTTCCACAAAAAACAATAAGGTTTGTTCTCCTGTGTCAAGGAGATGTTTGAGATTGTGTTTATGTTTACTAATCAATGTTAACATGTGAACAAAAGCCTTACTTCAATCTGTTCATCATAGTAAGTAAACAAGACTATTAAAAAAAAATGAACTCGATTTCTATGGATAAGTTTTACAGTCTCTTAATAAACCTTTTGAAACGTCACAGTGGTAGTTATATATCTGTCAATGCAGGGGCAAAAAAGTGTCTCTTCATTTTATTAAAAAGATCTTATTTTTTTCCCCGAAGGTTTACACATTTGGAAATACACAAGGTTGAGTACATGATGAGAGAATTTTCTTTTTTGGGTTAATTATCTCTTTAATCCTCAAGTTATTGTGTGGCTTCATAAGAATTGGAATATATTTCATTATGGACTACTTTTCACCCTATGTTTGTTGTTTTTGTAGCTTGATATTGAAAAAGAGATGATATTGATATTGACGTAGAGATGGATTGAATAGCTTTGATGGTTTGGACTTTGGGATGAAGTTAAAGCAGGGTATCAATAAGCAATCAATTGTTACTTTAATTTCTAGTTGACAGTAAATGATGAAATATGACTGGTTCTCATTTCATACATTTCAAGAATGACACTCTGCTGCAGTTAAATTGCACATTACAACTGTTGCAGACAATTACAACTGTTGCAGAAAAGGATGTTTATGTTTTCCTCATGACTAATCATAAGCAGAGTTATGAAACTAATAATAGTGTGCCTACAGCCCTTCAATTTAGAAAAGACCCTAATTTTCCTTTCCAAATTAAGCGGTTTATTGCCATTTAACTTGAAAACTGTATTCTGCAGTGCTGTTTTTGATGGTGATGATGATAATGAAGAGGCACATTTGGCTCAGTTGTCGATTCCCTGCAAGCATATTATTTGCAGGGTGTTATTGTTGCCAAGAGTAAAGCTTTAGTGAGGCCAAGCTCGCAAATTACATTTTATCATATGATTTTTTTGCAATACTGAACCCCGTGGACAAACACAGAAACTTTTCCGTCTCACTTAAGAGATTGACGAATTGAATTCATATTCCTTCTGAATCATAAAAAGGGAATAGAAAGGCTTTAATTTCCAGTGGAACCAAAGACTGACAAACTTTCATTTTTTCAGATACATGATGCATTAGACACATCTGATGTCACACTCCAGACCACTGGGTTCAGTACAGTACGTACCAGTCTGTCTGTTGTTCTTTTTTTATCTATCTATCTATCTATCTATCTATCTATCTATCTATCTATCTATCTATCTATCTATCTATCTATCTATCTATCTATCTATCTATCTATCTATCTATCTATCTATCTATCTATCTATCTATCTATCTATCTATCTATCTATCTATCTATCTATCTGTCTGTCTGTCTGTCTGTCTGTCTGTCTGTCTGTCTGTCTGTCTGTCTATTTGTCTGTCTGTCATCTATTGCATAATTCTCAAAAAAATACTCTAGCAACAACCTAGGACACCCTAGTAACCACCCCGAAATGCCCTAGAACAGTGGTTCTCAAGCTTTTAGAGTCGCATATTTCGTTGCAAAAGAGAGCAAACACAAAATAAAACAGTAAAAAAAAATGTACATCACTAAAGGTTACCCTTTTGTTTGTTGAACTGTTGTATAAAATCTATGTCATGTTTGTAATCGTGTGGATGTTTGGGAAAAATTGCACTCTTGCTCCTGTAATATTGCTATTATCATCAAAACTAGAACTCATCCAGGGTATGCTTTTGTGATGAAGATAAATCTCTATGCACAGTCTGTGTCTATAGGCTATTCGATCTTCATGCTAGAAAGTGCTAATTCCCCACTATTACAAAGGAGGCCTACTTAATTGATAACGGCAGGGTAATACTTAACAATAACAGTTCATGAGCAATCATATATACTAATAACTGAATTAATACTAACTAAATCAATCTGGCTCAGTAAGAAATAAAAAGAAAGACTCTGACTGAGTCTCTGAGCATTCACTTTGAATTAAACTTGTGATTTAAAACTGTCTTAATTTTAACCGTAATTTCACAATCTGCCATACGAAGCTTAATTGCGACAAATAATAAGAATGGCACATGATTATTTAGCCCTTATAACACATGATAATTAAAGACATGCTTATATATGTGTTGTATTGGGATTTTCCAGGATGTTATGTACAGTAATTAACTGTATTTTTGTCCTTCAAAGGTATATGCTTCACTTAGCATTAGTTTATGGAGAAGCTCTATTTTACATATAAATATGTGCTTTAAGTTTGTCTTTACTTGTATGACTGGGCTTTGTTTTGAGGCCATGTAGGTTTAATTAAAAATTAAATGTGGTTTGTGTAAGGATGGCACACTTAGGGGTATGTGCCATGTTAAGGGTATGTTTATTCATATTTTAGTTAATGGTTTGTAAGTGCACCATTGTGTTATACTTTACCTGAGGGTGCTCATTATACATAACTCATTATTACCTAACCATACACTAACATTAGCTCATGCTCTGTTAATGAATTATAATGCATTAATATTTATTAAGGGGATGCACAATAATTAATTTACTGTTAACTGCTTACTAAATTCAGCTCATCATTTATCATAAACTTACTCTGAAATACACATGAACTAGGTCAACTAGTATTCAGGCCAGTAATGTTGTGTGGATGTACAGTATGATCATGGAGAGTGAACTTTACTGATCTTGTTGTTTCATGTTTGGTTATTTTTGGGGAACAATTCCTCAGGAACTATTAAACAAATGTTCTTTGTAGGTTTTGCATTGTTACTTTTTATTTAGCTATGTATACGTCACAGTAGGTTGAGTTTGATGGGAACATAGAATAACATAAAACCGATTTAGACCTTTTAAGATAAATTATTAGTGGATTTAACATTTGCAACATTTGATACGTTTGAACTAATCATGTGACATTCAGTAATGGTTATGACAAAGCTTCAAATGTCAATAGTTTAAATTATGACATTAATAACTTGTTTACATTTATTTTAAAGTAAAATTATTTATTCCTTCTTACAAAGCCTGATTGAACCCTAAATGTTAATAAACGCATGAACTATCAAACAATTACTTACATGTAGTTAAGGCTACTTTTCTTCATGCATGAATCCATTTGATTCCTGTCGTAGTTAAGCATAGCTCTTCATTGGTTCATGATCAGTTCATATCTCTTTAATAATCATACACCATTATTGTAAATTATAATCAATGGCAGTAATGCAGCACAGTTTTCAAACAGACGGCAGCATCTGCATGCGCTCATGTGTGGATTCAGTCAGTTTTGACCGCAAAAGATAAGGGTCAGATGTCATGTATTTTTGGCATTTTGGCTGTTAGAAATACATGCTCGGTTTTAATGTTATTTAACAGTGGGGTTTAATTCAATGAATGGCAAATCTCAGCATTGTGTCTGCGCACCCCCTCTGTCACCTCACATACCCAAGTTTGGATACCACTCACCTAGAACACCATAACAATCACTTAGCAACCAGGCAGAGCATGTGAGCAACCACCAATCATTCAACCATAACACCCAAGCAAAAAGACAAATCTCCTTAAAAACTTGAGCTGGTCTCACGACTTAGTCGTTCTAAGTGCTATGTGGTTGCTATACAGACATAAATATATATTTATTAAGCTGTCAATCCATGAGGAACTTTGAGAGTGGCCGCTTTAGAGGTTTCCCTCGTCTAGCTTCTCCTGTACTGATTGATTTGCATGGCAAACAGTTGGGTCATGCTCTGTTATTCTCAGCTGTTAGATGGTGGAAACACAACATTTCTCAGAGGTCACAAAGGAAACTTCTCAATATTTAGAGTATACAGAGATGAAAATGGGAAACACGTTGGCACTAACCCATGGACTGTACCGAGCCGAGTAGAATAACAATCACTGTATGAGCTGAATGAAGAAAAGGTTTGTTTCTCCTACAAGTCACTGCTGTGCTAAAATATTGGAATCTTAATCTCTACGCTTTGCCCTTGGAAACACTTTGTTTTTGAGATGAAACTCAGAGTGTTGTTTGCCAAAGTTCTTTAGCGACTCAGCCAGTAGAAGAAAAGTGCATACAGTCATTGCATCTTAAAGCATCCTTTCAGCTGGAAATCCTACTGAAATGGAGATGCATTTTTTAGAGATCATAATGATCCTAAAATCGATAGTTCTAACTTTAAAGGATCTGAGCGGTTTGATATTGATGTAAAAGGCTGATAAACACACCTGCGTTTTATGCTAATATTGTGATTCGTTTAAACAGCCTATATAATTAGCTTAATGAACTCCAGAATAGTACTTGGGGAAAGCATAGTGTCATGTGGTGGCACATGATGATGAAGATAATCACAATAGTCCTTTAATACAATAATAAAGAAAACAAATAGGAGAATAATGACGAGAAAAAATCATATTACAAATTGACGGTAAAGCAAGACAATGGACTGAAACAGTGAGCTCAAATAGACCAGACAGAGGAAGACACTAGCTAATAATTAACACAACACACCTGGACTGGGGAAATTAGTAACCTAGAGAAAAACAGGTAGGGAACGGAATATGAACTTAACAAATAATCAGGCAAAAATGAATAACAATGGAACTCAGACTAGAACAGAAAAAAGCTTTCCTGTAGCTTGCAACGCCAAGGTCATGGGTTTGATTCCCATGGAAAACATGAACCGATTAGAATGTTAATGTGATCCTCTAATGCAATGTAAGTTGCTTTGGCTAAAAGCGTCTGCCAAATGCATACATGTAATGTAAAATGTAAAAAAAAAACAAAAAACAGGACAATACAGTATATTTTAGCAAAATGTCACACTTTTAAGTCTAGATATACAGTAAAAGACACATTCCGGGCTTTGCAGAGATACCAAATGTTTGAAGGTGTAACTATGACAATAGTGACTGAATGATCAAATTCACACATGATGAGGACTACAGGACTAACATCATACCATCACACATTTTGGAGACACAAGTGAATAGAAAAAAAAAATGATATATCAATATTCTTATAAAATATAATACATTAATATGAAAACGTTCTCAATTATTATTCGTATTACATATTTTTCTAAGAACACATTAACATGCAAATTAGAAACAATTTTAGATGCATTGCATAGAACAGTAATGCGTTTGTCCAAGTTTGCACGCATTTTGCATAAAGTGAAATGGTACATCAAATCATTCTGTAATGTATTTCATAACAGTTGAGCATCATCTTTATACAAGTCTTTAAACTTAAAAAGGAAATTCTTCTTAAGAAATGTGGCCTGGTGTCCATTAAATTGCATTGGAATCATTTTTATTTATTTATTTTTAAATATCTTCACATTCAATTAGTTACTTATGCACACAACAATCAAATGAGAATCACAAATAAACCTGTTTTTCATGAGGATATGATGGAACTGTTTTTTTTAGTTTTTTGTGCTTCTTCACATTGTCTAATGTGGTCAATTCACTTTAACTCACAAACTCAGCAGAATATTGCTTTATTAAATAACATAGTTTCCCCAGCTATAATGAATTGTATCTCCACTTTTCTTTTCTCCTTCTTTGAATGGTTTTAATTAAAATAGAGCTTAATATGAAGTATTTAACCAATCTTTTTTTTTTTGTAAGTATGCCCCTATGAATACTATTTTTTTATGTAAGGATTTAACAAGCATACCTGATGTTTAGAAAGTCAAGAAGCTCATTAGTAAAGTTCATACCAGCCTCTGGCTATTTTATTTAAATTATCTTAATAATTTAATGATATTTTTCATAGCTCACAATGTTTACTCAAGTAGACCAATCACTGGTACCAAATGGAGGGAGGAGATCAACCTGTCTCAACCCGTATTGGGATATTGCCTTTGGTCATAGGTTAGAAACATGGAGAACATCCATTAAAGGTCAGCAAACAGATGGCAGTGATGTTTGAAAGCTGAAACAGAAGGTCGCTTTGCAGTTCAAACTCTGTGTCACCCTTCCTATCTGCTTTCCAGAGAATGCATGGAGATTATTCATAACACGAAGGGAGGTAATCGCTCGGCGGTGTGGGGTCTGGATGCAGGGACATGACAGAGAGCTTGGGATGAGACAGACTTGAACCCAGGAGGTCGATTGTAGTTGGTAAATGTATGTGTATTGGTTTTAAAAGAGAGCTTTTAAAATGTTTTATCATTAGGTTAGCTGTCTTGAAGAAACTAAAAGGACTTTCATTTTCTTTGTGCAACAGCTATACCTAGGATTGTCGAATGGTGTAACGGCATGAAAAAAAAAGAAATTAAAGTTTCTGCAGTACGAGCACCAGATATGTTCGCTACCCGCCGATAGATGCTGCTTTCAAATGCTGTTGTTTGTGTTTGTTCAGGCGTTCTCTGAGCATCAGAGGTTTCTCTTTACAGTGTTTTTACAAGCATTGATCATTGTAACCAATCACAATCATATCTTTTGAGCATGTGAATGCACTGGCCTATCAGAGGTGCTGCTTTGTAAGTTAGTGAGAATTTGATGAACATCACTGAAAATGCACAAGGTTTTGTTTTGGAATCATTTCTTTATAACCACAATATAAACAATAGATTAATTGTACGATTAAGACAGCTTTTTTGCGGGAATGGAGAATGCAGTGAGCTTGTGCTTTGGAGATTGACAGCCTACGGTAATAAAGGGATGCTCTTTACTTGCTTTATGATTGACAGAATATCGGCATGGGATTGCATGTATTGCGCATACATTGTATTTACTCTCTACCACAGATTTTGAGCCCTAACCCAAAGTGTGCATACATTAAACATTTCTCAGCAATAAATGTAATTCTTTTTCACTGCTCATTGCACTTAAATAATCAAATATACAAAAAATAACGTTATAACACTTGTTCCTGTCAGTCGGGTCTTCTTTGTCACTTCCTGTTAGTGAGGTCTTGGGAACACTTCCTGTCAGTCATGTCATCTGCACACTTCCTGTCTGTAAGGTCAATGTTTCACTCCCTGCACCTGCCGTGTGATCACTTAATCGTTAGTCTACCCAGGTGTTTGTCATTCCCTCTGTATAAAACCCTCTTGCATTTCACAGTGGTTGAAGTTAGTGATGTATGTTGTTAGTCGTGTGTGGATGTCCTGTCTGCTTGTCTCTCGAGTTTCATTTGAGTTTTGTCCTTTTCAATTCTAAGCACATGAGTGCTTATTTGAGTTTATATTTAAAGTCTTTTGTTTTCATTTATTATTATTAAAGTGAGTTTGAGTTTTGAGATCCTGACTTGCCTGCCTCCTGCTTCTGCATCGCACACGTCTGTCTCCTCGCATCGTATCAAATGTCTATATTACAGTTTTGGTGAGTATTGACTTTTTTCACATATTCACAGTTAAGTTTTAAGTGAATGTATACAGATGAGAAAGAAAATGAGAAACAAAATTCTACTTATATTGGTGACTGACAACTGACATTTTGGTACAGTGACAACCTTGACTAACACCTGAACAATGGTAAACACCTCAGGATGTTCTTTCAGGGCCGTAGATCAATTTTTTTTTTTTTTTTTTTTTTCCCCTCTCTCAATGGAATTATATGATAATTTAGTTAAGCTAATCAAAAAATCTATATTTGCTGAGGTAAGCCTCCAAATGAAGACAGACAATACATTATTTTAAGTAAAATTTTGAATTAGACAGTACATATGAAATATTCATGTGTTATCAATATATGAATTACTTTTACAATGGGTTTTAATTTAATCATACCAAAATACCTCATTAAATTGACAGCTTTATCTATTTATTTATTAGGATATTCTTCAAAAAATCAACATTTTTGTATAGGGAATATTTATTCACTATTAACTATCACTTTGGCCTCAATAAACTTCTAATTTATTGCTTATTAATATTTAGTAAAGTAGCTGTTGTTTAGGATGTTTAGGTATGGGTAGGATTAGGGGATGAAGAATTTGGTCATGCAGAACAAGGCATTAATATGTGCTTTATAAGTTCTGATAAACAGCCAATAACCTAGTAATACACATGCTAATAAGCAGCTAGTTTATAGTCAGAATTGGACCCTAAAATAAAGTGTTACTAGAAATTCATATGGGTTTGGAAAGACATGAACAGAATTTTTATTCTTGGTTGAGCTATATGCACTATATTCTGAAAATTATGTAAAGTATTAATGTGTCTCCAGCATGAAATGGTAAAGAAAGACACAAGGCTAACTGACATTGCATCATTGTACATTTAGTCAAAACACCAATATCCTCTGCTGAGCGCAGTCTCTTTTCCGCAGCTTCAGTACTGTTTCAAGTTTAATCGTTTGTCTTCATTTGTGGCAGTGACATCGCTACAAAAGATGATTAAGTTGTCCTTTTGAATGAGGATACTGAAGAGACTAGTGCACAGAGTAATTACATTGTGCCTTCTCTTTATAGCAGGACAGATTTGATGTATCACACTGTAAAAAATGAGAACGGGAATCTGGGTTTCTGTCACCCCTCATTGGCTGACGGTCTATTTCACACTGAATAGTTCTTACTCAATATACAAACACAGGTGCATACGGTCAGTTTCCGCTTATTAAGACCAGACCTGAATTACTTTAGACGTGTGGAAAGTCGTCAGGCATGTGTAAGGAAATATTAAACCAAATGCCGTTCGCAAACAAATTCATTGCAAGGTTTATTCAGGACTAACTTTACTTTTCTGAGACATTTGTACGGTGAGATTTTACTTGTCCTGATTGTATAATTGACATGGTATATCACATTTATTATGGACAATTTTTTTAATGTATTATTAAATTATTTCTTAATTTATGTAACTAACGAGTCTTTTTTTTCTTTTTTTGATATTTGAGGTCATTATTATATTTATTTTACAATTTAAAATTTATTTTTATTAATTATTTTGGAATTACTTTTAACTGATTAGTTGTTTGTAATGTATGTACGAAGCCACTGTATTACAATTTAAATATTCTAATTATTTTAAATATTTAAATTTAACTAACTAGTTATTATTCTTTTTGACACAGACTTACTGCACTGTGGGTTGCTAACTTGGACTGTCAATGAGCACACAGGGCATTTAGACACTAAGTTGTCCTACGGGTCTCATTATCTGTGGCTAGCTATAGTTATTGGTTCACATTTTTCACAACACACACACAAACAGACACTGGTGTGTCAACTAGACACAAATGTATTCTAAGCAGAGGAGAGGACTGACGTTTGCAGTGGTAAACTCCTCTGGGAGCTGAAGTCAGTACTCGACTGCCTTAGGCCCTCATTGTTGTATTCTTGTATTCCCAACTTGCATGAAAAAAATAAAATAAATAAATAATAGTCAGCAAAATAAAAGAGTAATTTTCTCTCATCATCCGCACCATTACCGGTCCATTCTGTGATGGAGGAAGGGTGTTACCAGTAGGGGTGTGTGCATGTTGTGTATGTTTATGGAAATAGCTTAAGGTTCTACTCAGCCATGCATTATCAGGCTCATTTAGAAAATGACAGACTTTCAATTTACCAAGCAGACCTAATAACAGGCCTTAGTGCATTACCATGACAACATATCCGGAATCAATGAGCCCAGCCTTATTGGATGGAAGTGGGTTGGAGGAATACGTTGTGCTTGTGAAATAACGATAAGGTACGATACGTTATGTCGCACAAACTCTTAATGTTCTGCATCTAGCTGATTAGGTCAATCTAATCAGTCTGTCAGCATCTGTATGTTCAGAAAGCTAAATTCTCTCCTAAAAACTTTGACTCCAAATATGAAAATTCTGTCATTCTGACATGCTTCAAAATATCTTTTTGTGTTCTGCAGAAGAAAGAAATGGATTCGGGTTTGGAATAACATGAGGATGAGCAAATTATAACAGAATTTTCTTCTTTTTCTCACCCTTTAACTGTCTTTTTTAGATGGACAATGCTGGTCTGTTACTTGCACAACCTGGTTAAAATCCATATTAAATAAAACTGGTAAATGAAAGCTTCTAGAGGTACCTAGCAAGTTATAGCTGGTCATTCTGATGAGTCACTAGCTTGGCTTGTTTTAGTCTCTCTCTTAGCAGGCTTAACTACATTTTGTCTGGAGTCACCTTTGTAAAGGTCATGAATGTTCCTCTTCTACCAAACTTTGAGAGCATGAACATTATCAGTTGATAACTCCTTTCTGCGCTTATGTATTAGGAGTTGGACGGTTCCAAATGTCTTTCTCTAACCTTGAATTATTTTCAATCGTTGCACAAAAAAAAAAAAGTACACTCTAGTTGAAAAGCTTGGGATTAGTATTTGTTGTGTTTGGCCACGTCCACACGATGCCGGCGCGTTCCCTATCCGATTTATTTTATTTTTTTTCCTCGTTCAAAAAAAAAAAATGATGCATGGAATGCCAATCCGATGAGAAATGTATGCGGATGCAGTGATTCGCGTCTCCATGTGGACGGGGCCTTAGTCTAGGACGGACAAAAAGGTAAATAGCAATCTGGCAACACTAAACAGCAACAACAATGTGCATGCTCAAAGTCTTCTTCTCTGTGTATATCTGTGGCAGAATTACAGCGCCCCATACTGGTCTGGCATATAAACTACACCGGATTCAGTCGGTTTCAGTGGTATCGTGTGGAGGCTGATTTTTATTTTTATTTTTTGAACGAGGAAAAAAAAGATTGGATAGGGAACGCGCCGGCATCGTGTGGACGTGGCCTTAGCTCAATATTTTGTCTGGCTAAAGTGAGGATTTTTGATTAATGGGAAGGTCAAAAGAAGAGTATTTATTTTAAATAGAAAGCTCTTGTAGTGTATTTACCATCACTTTTGATGAATGGTAATGTACACCAGTATAGTGGCCAAGAGTGTTAGCTTGTTCAGCTAAACACCATCTTGGTCAGGCTGGAAGAAAAGCTTGACCAACTTAATCCTGCTAAAACCTGCAAACCACCTTAGTCCTGGCAGCTCCAGTGGTTCAACTGAGGATTCCCATGGCCCAGATTCAACACACCAAACAACAGATGCTGTTTTGCATCCATTTGCTGAAACTAAACACATTTTTAAATAAATGGCCTGATTTAGCACTCAATCAACTTATGACAGTCATTAAAAGAAAGGACTTTCTGATTAATGAACACAATGTAGGCTGTACTAACGAGACTATAGTGTATGCTAATGGCACTTGGTGTATGCTAATGATTTTTACTAACCATAACCATAAAAAGATAAATTATTGATGTAGTATCATAAAATGAGTACAGGATAACTTAAACAACACAAGAAGCTATTGTAGAAACAATCAATCAAATATAAGCCGCGGTTTAGTTAACATACATAGGTTGATGGGAAGGCTGGGATATGAATATGAGAATGCATAGGCAGACAGACCTCTAAAGTAAACTGAGTGCAGAGTTTGGATTGATGTAAGCAATGTCTTGTAAAAGCTCATTACAGTTTCTGCCTCGAGTGTTTCAGCATGTTGTGGGTGGAACACTAGTGGAATGAATGGAGGTTAGGTATCGCCTGCCCTGTCAAACGTCACCAGCTTCTCCCAACATGCATCATTGTGCTTGATATTAAGCTTGGGAATCGATGGAAATGTGTCAAATGCTGACACCCACAGTATCCCTCGAATCAACGGCCTGTGTGCCAAACAGAATCATTCAACAGCAGATATTAAAATATAATCATGTCATTTGTTTGGCTTTTGAGGCAGAGCACTGGTGCATAACAAATAACGAGAGAAGCAGTGTCTGCTCATGAGACCCAGGTGTTTTATTAATTGTTCATTTTTTTATGCATCCATCCATCCAAAAACAAAGCTTTGCATACGTTTTTAAGTTCTGGTTAAATATGGTCAAGCCCTTTTTGATGTAGTGCTTTTCTGAAATGTTTCAAAGCGGCATTATAAAAGTTTAATCAGTCACATTTAGCAGATTAGATCTGGATGATCATATTACGATAATATAAACCATCATTGCCACATTGTATGTATGTGTGTATATATAGGGTAGAGTAGAATGTGCTATTCAACTACATGTTGTCTTGAAATTTTAATTGAACTCAGCTTTTCAATGAATGAGTATGTATGTATGTATTTTTTTTTTTCTGGCTTTTATTGCACATAAAAGATTTATTTTCCTCACCCGTTGATCACACAGATTAAAAAGGTCATCCTTTTTGTCTTTTGCAGCAACAATAGTCATATTATTCATTGGTTTGTATGAGACAGATAAACCGTTATTTGTGAATCGATGCCCTTATATCAGCACAATATATCAGATTTAGCCATTCTCAAGGGTGTAGTCAGAATCGTCTAACCCATCTCCCTCTCAGCACACAAGTAAACATTATTATAGGCATGACCTCATGACACCAATCTCCCTGGCACACATACTGTTTAAAGAGGTGTGTATGGGATTTCTGGCTGGTACAATTGTAAATACTGCATGAATGCAACAGAACAGAAAAGGCTATTCTCTTGTGGCTCCCACAGCAACTGCTGCCTAGGGAAACCATAGTCCATCTAAAATAATGCCATCGTGAGGCCTCTGCCAATGCAAATTCAGTTTCTCCATGAATCTAACTGAATTTATTCTGTCTGAGTATAATTGAAAATAGACAAATGATTTCTGCATTTAACACATGCAGTCTGACAGATTTGCTTTGCGTGAGCCAGCTGCTGCTGCTGCTGCTGATGATGATATTGTTCATGGAAATGCACAATCAATGAGAAATATGCACACTGTTACTTTCCAACACACACTGATGTCTAGTTATTCATCATATCTCATTTATTTTCTTGGCAGATACTTTGAGGGACAAGCTGCTTAAACGTGCACACATCTTATGGCTTTCCGTTTGTATTTATGTTACAGGAAGTGCACATATAATATGTGGAGAGTCTTAGTCGACCAAAATGTTATTTGTCGGTTAGTTGCGGCAAAAAAAAATAAGAATTCACAGGAAGTGGCAAAGTCACGTGTCCATGAGGGAAATCAAATACCTATTCATCAACTTCAAATATGGCATATTATCATTTGAAACATGTAAGTAGTAGCAGCTATATATAACTCTAACAATAAACAAGATAAATGTGAGCGTGTATGTGCTTGTGCGGAGTGTGCTAAAGGTTAGCGCACTTACACAAACAATTTAAAATGCTCTATTGTTTTTGTTCGTTAAGACCTTGATGTACTCCAAGTGAAATTGAAGAACAAATCTCCTGCATGAATGTCAGCGACTACTTTAGCCACTTGTTAGGCATGCCTCTTATCGTTTCCTGGTTCATGATGTCACTTTCATACCATTGGTTCAATTTCACATGTGAATTTTTTTATTTTTTTATTTATTTTGGCTCAATCACGCTGAGCGTTCCAAGGGCGTCAATCGACACAGCATCTCGTTCCCTTTTTAAGGAGCCAAAGGTATATGTAACAAAGACACTTAATTTTCTAGTTGATTGGAAGTACATTTAAGCCATTGGTCTACTAATCACATTTATATTAACTGAATTACTTAAATATGTATCGGGTGATGAAATGCTGAAATGTTTTTTTGGGTACCAGAATGTTTAAACTTTAAATATATTTTAATTAAAATTATTTAATTATAAAACCTTAATATTATACATTTACTCTCTTTCATATGATCCGTATTATGGTGCTCTACACTCATCAATGACAGCAGTATCTTGAGACTCCAGTAATGACGACGATGACAGACATGTGCTGTTCCATAAATGTGATGATGGTGTAACTGCACTGATGTCGTGCTGAGAACCAATCACGTGCCTTGTCTGAGTGCCCGTGGGTGTGTACAAAGCCTCCTGAGAAAGTTTCACGATGATTACTGTATAACCTATTCAAGCGCGTTCGTAAAGTTTGCCGGATAAAGTTCATAAAGATGTGCCGTGGTAGTAGAAGTGTTTCAGAGACTGCCCCTGCAGATCAAATTGTTGTGACAGTAGGTGATGACAACTAACTTTATAAGTGACTTTATATTTAAAAACACTGATTTTTAGATGTGAAACAACACGTTTCTCAAACTCGTATTATTGACACGGTGTGTGTTGGCACACGCACTTAAAAATGACACACTCCACCTTTAAATGATTAATGTGTGAGTTAAAACTGAGAGAAAAAAGCCTGAAATATACTGCACAGTATCAGCAATGCAGCCATATGACAATCATATATCCATTACAGCCCCATCAAGAGTGACTGATGTATTATCTCTCAGATTAGCCTGCAACCTTCAGTCCATGCTATTTCCGCTAGATTAGTTTGCTGTCCTCAAGCACTCAATCGCCATGGGAACTGCATATCGGGTCACCCATAGTGAACTGACCCAATGTGATAAAGACATGAGCTTTGTATACACTGAGATTTACTATTGTATACTATGCAATGTATACTACTCTTTCCCTGCCAGCATTTTCTTTTAAAAGTTGCAAGCGCCAGCATCTGTTTTATTATTTTCACAAAGTGTTCATGGCACCCGGAATATTTTGTTGTACGAATATCCAAACAGACAGAACAGAGCCTCTGATTTTAAACAAACAGAAAAAAACATGTTTCATGCTAGCTTAATGCTAATGCATTCTTTCTTTTTTTTATCAACACTCAAATGTGGGTCAATTTAATAAAATAAAATAAAAAGCAGAGAGAACTTAAAAACCCTTGTTGTAAACCTTTATATTATTATGTCCAGAGATACAAATAGTGTCCAACACTGGAGAAATATGCTTTTTGTTGCCATAATGATCCATAGTATACACCATCTAGGGCCAACTGGATTTGGCTGACCATTCAGACCTTGAACTCTTGGATTGTAGCATAACAAACGTTTATGAAATTAGCACCAAATATATCAGTTTTCAACAGTTGCTACATACATTATAAATGATTAATTATAAATGTTTGCCACTCTACAAGGCAGATGGTCTTTTCTTTGATTGGATGATTTTAATGAACTTCATTAGGCCCTGCAAAGGTTTGTTATGGGTTTCCCAAACAGCAGTTCATGTGTACAGTGTTTGTCGTGACTTAGATTATGGAGTGTGTTGGCAGCGATGAAGGAAGATGGTCAGTTTAATCACACCTGTTCTCTTTTCAGCATTGTTTTTTTTGTGTGTTAGATTGCTGACGTACATAACAGAAAGGCATACTATGCAGTTTTAAAACATCATATGCACATTCCTTGAGCTTTATTAGTATAGTGTTTTGTCACTGTGTTCAAGTGTTTGTGTACACACCTGGGAATCTGAAACTCATGGTTACAATAAGGGGCTTTGCATTGGAGGCACACTGGTCACTGTCGACGGGAGGGTATCATAGAAACAAGGACTAAACGGGGGTGCTTTTCCAAAGCAAATATGGTTGCAAGTTAAACAGAACGCACAAGCATAGTTGGCTAACAATGCTTTTGGAAAATGCACCTCAAATCGTTACTGACAGACTGGGAAGAGGGGTGCTGCAACAATATTAATATGTAAAAACAAAAAAAGTACGAAAACCTATTCTAGTAAACCCTGAAAACTAAATCAAGATTTTATAACATATAGCCTCTTTAACGTCTTCTGAAGACAAGCAATAGTTAAAAAGTTTTTTTTTTTTTTTAAAGCTTTACTTGCACAGATGTGGTCACAAAAATGAATAATGTTTTGATTTAAACCAGATTCACACGTCCTTTCATTTATTAATTCATTCATTTTACATGCATGCATTTGGCAGACGTTTTTGTCCGAAGTAACTTGTACTGCATTCAAGAAACACAATGACATTCTAATCATTTCTTGCTTCCCCTGGGAATTGAACCCATGACCTTGATGTTGCAAGCGCCACGCTCTACTGTTTGAGCAACAGGAAAGCAACCAATTCACTCCATTCATTCACATTTTATAAGATATACGATTACTAAAATAACAGCCTAAATTGTAATGTCTCACACTTGTGAGGTATATTGGCACACGAGTTGAACTACTTTTATGACACTTCTGTGGTATTTTTATGGCATTTTGGAGCTTAGCAGCATAAATCACCACCTACTTTCATTGCATTTTGACTTGGACTTTAGGCCAGACATCTCATATATTCCAAGGAAGGGAAAAGCCATATGGGAGTTGAAATGACTTGAAGGTGAGCGAATAATGACAAAATGTTCACATCTGGGTCAGCTATTCCTTTAAGACAGCTGTGTGAAACTTTTCAAAGTTTTTGCCATATTGATATGAACAGTATAGCAATATATGCAGGCCTCTAATCTTCTGACAAACAGTAAAACAATATTAGGATTGCTCATGAGATTGAAACGGCACCACAGCAGACCTCGTAAAAGCATAGATTTGTTCCAATCCAGGGGGCAAGACTGAAGCAAACAAAATGATTATGTTCTGATGGGTGTCTTAAAAGGCCACCGCCGAGGAGATAAAAATTACGTGATTATACAAGTATTTTATACACAGAATGTTATTATTATAAGGGTTTTTTGTTTGTTTGTTTGTTTGTTTTACTTCTCATCAGTGGTTTTATAAGAAGTCATTACTTCCGTGATTAGATGAAGCGATTACTGTACTCAGGTTCCTCTGCTTTTTTTAGCAGGGTGTTTGCTGTTAAGTTCTGCCCATGTGTTTTATTCGTTTTCTTTTTGCTAATGGCTCATAGTTGTAATCTAAAAAGCACCTTTTTAGGAGCTTGTATTCCCTACATAAGCACCACTGCAGTGCAAGCAAAGCTGTCTTAAAAGGTACATCTTTAAAAGGACAAAGCATGACAGCATATTAGTTACAAGATCCTGGAATTTCTCTA
The DNA here is from genome assembly GCA_037043235.1 of Rhodeus uyekii. Classification (NCBI taxonomy): domain Eukaryota; kingdom Metazoa; phylum Chordata; class Actinopteri; order Cypriniformes; family Acheilognathidae; genus Rhodeus; species Rhodeus uyekii. The sequence goes on from JAWRVZ010000085.1 coordinate 427,134, forward strand.
CACGTGCCGGCTCGTGTGTTGTTCATTACACGCCCCTCTAACCAGAAGGCAAGACATGTTCAGCCAATCAGCCATGGGCAAGCCCAAGGACATTTTCATTTTGCTTTCTATGAAGTGGAAATGCCACTGCATAGAATATACCAAACAAACCTTCCACTTAGGTTGAAATGGAATTAACACCGGGATGCTTATTATAATTGCAGTGCTAGAAGCAAAATGATCTTATTTGTATTCACAGTTTTGTGTATTTGCATATCTGTGAACATCCCCCTTCACAAATTAGGATGTCTTTGCATCTGGTGTGATATTTGGTCTAAAAGGTGTCATTTCTTTGTGCAAAACTGATGTAATCCAAAAAAAAAAATCCAGTAAAAATTGGGGACACATTTTTAGTATGAAACAGTTTGACTTACTTAATGGAAAGTTCAATATGTCAATGAGTTGTAAATGAGATTTTAGAAGCTTCTCCTCACTGTACCACATACCACAAATAACTGTGGATTTTTGAACACTGCGCACCAGCTCATTTTAGCTTAAATCATGCATGCAATGAATCCAAGGCAAAGTGTGAAAATTGTCAAGATGAATTCCCACTATAAGAACTATAAGTTTTAAAGGTTTTTTGCTCTTTGTGCAAAGAGCAGTTATGGGAAGTTATTGTGTGCATGAATTAAAGTCAACATGAGTCGTGACATTTTTGTTATGGCTTCATCACATCAGTTTATGATTTTAGTGTTGTGATTGACAGAGCTCTGACATTGCCTCCTTTGTCGTGTCGTGTCTTGTCATTGTGTAACCCCGCCCACCTTGTTACCTTGTTTCCCTTGGTGTTTGTTGTCCGGTGTCGCGTCGTTGTCATTTCATGTCTGTAACTGTGTTGGCTGTTCCCTGTTCCAGATATCCCTGTTCCAAATGGTTTGTTTAATGTTCTGTTTCTTAGTTTAGTAATTTGTTATTTGTTATAATAAATCCTAACTTTCCCCCTGCACTTGAGCCCTCCATTACTTATTAATGCTTAACAATGCTCTTATCACTATTTTTTTTTTTTAAACAAATAATTAAAAAAAGAGAACAATATTTACCGTGGAACTAGATTTATTTTTATCAATACTTGGTGAAATGTGGAAAATAAGAGTGTGAATAAATATCATGAAAATAAATGTATTTGGAATAACGTACTTCAATGAATAGTTCTAAGAATGCGTATAATAAATAATGTCTACTAATATTTGGCTTTGTGGAACAGAAGCCTGCTATTCCTGTGTGGTTGCCAGAGAGGAAAATGGGTTCATTGGAGATTTAAATCATCTTATTTAATTTCATTAAGCATATGTTTAATATCTGTAGGCTTGACATATATAAAACATACTTATTTTATTATTACTATCATCATAATTATCTTAGCATTATTTAAATAAATACAAATATATATATTGAAAATGTAGACAAAAAATGTGGCCTAGATGCAAAATTGAATTCCTGTGAAATGTTCCTGACATTTTGACAAGCTACATTGCAACACAAGTCAGTGTGAGTGCCTAATGAAATGATGTAATTCTGGTCAATACAAACAGAATTGTTAAATGATAAACTATGAAATCTACTTTTCTTAAGAGTTGTCTAATCACGCATAGGAATGAGTCCAGCTTAATTCTGTTAAGTGGCAGTGTGTGGATTGGGTTGTATCTAAAATGAAATTAGTATTAATATTAATATTTTTAAGTGTATTTAGAATCAAATTGCTCAAATCTTGATGAAAATTAAGACTGTTGAATGGAAACATATTATGTATAGTTGTGTTCCTTCGGGAACAAAACTCATGATCCTGGAATTGCTACCAACGTATTTAATCAGTTGAGTGACTCCATTACAAGATCTTTCCTTGTGAACTCGCTCTCTCTACAGTCGGCCATTTTTCCTTTCTTTTCCTCCTCCAACCTTTGAGTCCTTCACGCTGACCTTGCCTCACCATCCCGATTTCCCATCACTCTATGGGCCAGATGCAGCCTGCTTTTCCATCCTCCCTGGAGAGGCAGCGTGACTCCTTTACTTCCATTTTTGTCTGCACTCAAGGGCAGGAAACATACACACTTTGAAGAATCTGCCATGTCATTCCATCTCAGAGTCTGTCCCAGAGCTCGCCATGATCTCATTGGGCGCCTCGAGCGAAAGTACGGTCTCTTTAAAGACCTCATGCAGTGCCGTCACGGGCAGTTTTCTTTCCTGTACTGACATATTTCCCATATTTCAATTCTGATGTGTGAGGTTTTAAGAACAGTAAACTTTAAGCTCTCATGATTAAGCTTTCAAAATTGAGAAGTTTTCACTTTTCCAACCAGATTAGTATTTCCAACTTTAGCATTTTTTCTGCATTTGCATTGCAGCTACACATAGAGGATTTGTTTAGGGACGAGTTATGTGAAATGCTAATGATTGTTTTCAGGTGTGCTGAAAGGTGGCCTGTAAGGACAAGAGCTGTGGAGGTCAGAACGGACAGGAAGCGGCTGTTTGTTTGTCTGGACACTTGTTTGTGAGTCTGGCCATTATGCTCCTCATTAATTCTGATGGTAAATAGCCTGGCTCAAGATTGGGAAGGTTATACCGACCTCACACTTCGCCATAACTCTACGTTTGAATTATTTTAGCCCTCACAGTGGCTGGTTTTGTCCCTTTGTAATGGCAGCTATTGTGTTTATGGCCGACACTATTAGAAAATAAAGGTTCTTTATTGTCATTGATGGTTCCATGAAGAACCTTTAACATCCTCAGAAAGTTTTCATTCGACTAAAGCTTCCTTAAAGTTGAAAAAGTTTCTTTATATTGTTTCAAATATTCTTCACACTAAGAATAGATTATTCTTTTAAGTCCTGTTCACTGAAAGCTTCTCCAGAGAAAAATTGTACCCATCAAAATGTGACTGCGGTGCGATTCTACCTGATTTTGAATTGATTATTTTACATGAGCCTGCACTTTTTGGGTTAAATATTCATCTGTCGCGATTTACTCAAAATCATGCAGCGTTCAAACAACATGAAGGTATGTCGTTAGTTGAACATAATGCTTTTTTAACAGTTCTGGAGATGCAGTGTGGCTGTGTGGGATGTGTTCCATCTCTGAACTGTTAAATAATGAAAGCTAAAGTCATTTCATTATTTGTTGTGTCCCCCAGGTGAACCTTCTCTACACATTTCCTCAAGTCATTACATTTACCTCATATTACCACCGTTTGAGCTAGTCTTTTAAAAATGCTTTTTTCTTTTTTTCCAGATAATTGCATGCCTTCATATTTTTATCTCAAAAATCATGCATTTTCTCTAAAATTACTTCAAATTTTTGTAATCAGAGAAACCAGACATCCATTATAAACAAAGAAATGTATATCTTTATTTGGGAAGGGAGCACTGAATTGATCAAAGGGAACAAGTAAAGAGGTTAAAAATGTTATTAGAGGATTCAATTTTAAATAAATGCTGTTCATACAACAATTTTAACCCTGATGAAAGGTTTCACAGTTTCCACAAAAATAAACTGTGCAGTGCAACTGTTTTCAACGATAAAAATGGGAAATGTTTCTTCATCATCTAATCATCAGATTCAAATGATTTCTGGAGGATCATATGACACAGAAGATGGAGTAATGACTCTGAAAATTCAGTTGTCACAATAGGTGTAAATTGCATTTTTAAATGTTAAAATGGAAACAAATAATTTAATTTTCTAAGAATGTAATAACTGTATTTTTGATCAAATAAATGCAGCCTTGGTGAGCAAAAGTTATTACTTCTAAGTAAAAATCTTACAGACTCCAAACATTTGAACAGTAGTCTGTATATTCCATTGCACATGTTTAATGTTTAAAGTTTAAGTCATGTTTAAGTGGATAAAAGCTTCTGCTAAACGAATCAATAGAAATGTACACAGAGTCTTGTATGAAGATGTTTCACACATTTGAACATTTATTTATTTGTCTTTAAAGTGATACAATTCTTCATTATTCTCAGTCTGCAACAATTTAACAACTGTATACACAATAAATTTGATTTATGAAAATTACATTAATTCTTTGAGCTGCAGGTTTGCAATTGTGGTGTTCCTCAATTTAGATGCAATGAAATATACTATAATGTCTGATTAGTGGGGAGATAATTACCCGTGACAACAGCTTCACAAAGATAATTTCTCTAATGCACATTGACTCCTGATAATGAAACATGGCCAAATTATGTTTTTTTTCTTTTACTCTGAGGCCTTTTCTCTTTAGAGAGACAGAAGACTTCTGATGTAACTGGGAGGGTCTGTGAACCAAAGATCTATTCAAATCTCTTCGTCCTCAGCTCAATTCCAGGAACTTGGTGAACTTGTTAAGAGAGACAGATGGGCTTTGTTTGGGCTGTTGATGTGTGTCTGTGATACTCCAGTCTTTTAGTGCTGGAATTGTTTCATGATTGAGCATGTAGAGGTTGTATGCAGTTTCTTTACTTGTGTATATTCTCTGTCTATATATAATCAACATATACAGTAGGCCCCAATGTTTATTTATTTTTATTTTCCACAGAGGGTTGAAAATGCTTTTTATAACTACAAACATTATTTTTATGGATGTCCCTCTAACAAGCCTTAGCGGTGACCTAGTTTTTTTTTTTTTCTCCTCATTGTATTTTCCTATGAAAATACATTCCTATGTATGTCCAGGAATCTCACTTTGAGTAACATGTTTGAGGTGCTCAAAACACATCCAAAAAATTAAATTCTAATTTCTTATCTTTGGCTCAGCAAATTAGTTCACTCTGTTACTGTAATTGGGGCAGAATTTCTCATCATCTTCACAATTGGAGTGCCTGTGTAAATCAAAAAACCTTTAAGGGGAAGCCCTGGTGTGAGAACATTTTTCAAAAGAACTTCATTCCCTATTGGCAAAAATAATCACAGTGGCAACAAATTCAAATCTGATTCTTTCTGCATTCCTTTTTGAATGTGTGTTTGCACTCAGGTTAAATCCATCTGAGTTATTTGATGAAACGACTTACTGGAACAATGTTGGGTGGAATTGGTATTACAGACGTGACACAAGCCAGTGCTGGCATGGAGGTCTGACTCAACTGAGAATATGCAGTCGACGACGACAATTCAAATAAATTACATTTATTTCTCATTTGGCTTCCAAATGTTTCATTAACTAAATTCATGGTGGTTTATGTACATTTGAATCTGCTCCAAAATTTGTAATGGATTCATAGAGGAAAGCTTTAGTCTAAATTGAATTCTAAAGTGCTGGAATATTTTTTTGCAGTAACATTTGCATATTTAAAGGAATAGGTCAGCACAAAAAATAAAGAAAATAAAATAAAAAAATAAAGAAAAGGTTTTATCAGCATTTACTCACCCTTAGACCATTCCAACCCTGTGTTATTTTTCTTCTTGCTGCACAAATCGAGCTGTTAGGGAGAGCTGTTCTTCCACACAATGAAAATGGATGGAATGTGGCTCAATGAAGAACAAAGAACTAAAGCACACAATTTTATATATATATATAGAGAGAGAGAGTTCAGAAGGGCAGGATTTATTTGAAATAGAAACATTTTCTAGCATTATAAATGTTTTTAATGTCACGTTTGACCAATTTGGTTCATCTTTGCTGAAAAGTGTGTGTGTGTGTATATATATATATGTGTGTGTATATATATATATATGTGTGTATATATATATATATATGTGTGTATATATATATATATATATATATATATATATATATATGTATGTATGTGTATATATATATATATATATATATATATGTATGTATGTGTATATATATATATATACATATATATACTTTTATTCAGCAAAGATGCACTAAATTGATCAAAAGTGACAGCAAAAACATTCTGAAACTTGCTGTTTTAATGGCACTAAGACCTCTAATATGTACTAAAATTGAGGCAAATTTGATTTCTTATGTCATGACCCCTTTAAAACTATTACTGATCCCATATTTTAGCTTTCATCAATAAAAAAGGAGACACGAAAACATCATCCTATAGTACATGTTTTGTAAGAATGACTATTTTGGTGGTCCATTCAAATCAGGAGAAACAACATGAAAGTCTGCCTGCATGAATAAATGCTCAGTTAGTTCACAGGTAAAATGTCAGGTTGTCGGGGGGCTTGTGAAGTTATGCTTTTAGTTAGAACCCCCATGATGTGTACATGTGAGTGGGTGTATTTAACTAGGATGTATTAAATAGGCTTACATGCACACTCAAATGACTGTTTGATATTACTGAATCTAAAGGTGTCAGAAGGACTTTTGCGTCAGTGAACTGCTGCAGACTCATTAGCGCTCTGCAAACTGCCCTTTTCGTCATTCGGTGGGTTGAACCTGAAATATCCAAACCAACATTGTTCACTTTTCAAATGGCAAGCTACATGGTATATGCAAATATCTGCACTTTCTTTTCCACAGTGGACTTCTTTCCTCCTCACTTTATTCAGGGGTGTCATCCTGATGAGCAAAATTTGCATTTGACTCTAAGAACTACATACAGTAAACATTGTCAGAACGTGTGATGTTTCAAAATCAGACTGCTTGAATTCTACAGGCTTTCCCAGAGATGGTCGTGTCATGTTATTTAATGGGTTAAAGTTTAAATGCATAAATGTATTGACGGATATTCAGAATCAGCTGTGTATTTTGACAAAATAATTGCATAGCTGGGTGAGGTTTAGCCTACCAGGCCTGATTGGCTGATGTCACCCGTGGTGCTTGCAACGTCAAGGTCATGGGTTTTATTCCCTGGGAAAGCAAGAACTGATTAAAATGTCAATGTGTTTCTTGAATGCAATGCAAGTCTGCCAAATGTAGATATAAACATCATCCTTGTCATTGCCCCTTTGTTGACATGTGGCATTATGAACAAGGGATAGCGTCTTTTTTGTGCTTCCTTCTGTTCGTTGTGCACTGGTTGTTAGCCTGTTTTCAGTTTACTCCCTGTACCAAAAAGGGGTTTTGTTTATCTAATAAAGAGGCTTCTTACCTTGTTTTCCTTTAGTCATGGTCATGCAGTAGTGTCCTGAGTGTGAGCCAGCTGCGAGGGTAGTTTAAGCAATCTGGCCATTGTTGGCCATTTTGTTTTCTCTCCCAGTGTCTGTGGCTGTTTTGTTTTATTTCTTTTTTGTAATGCCTGTTTAAATTTGTCATTGACATGATCTTTGGTTTGTATGTGTTCCTTTTTTAAATGATTATTTACTTCATATCTTTTTGAAAATTGTGAAAGTGTAATTGCTTTTTTTTTCTAATTCCTAAAGTGTAACTGTGATTTTGCCGGCAGCAATGTCACCCTGCAGCCTAAGACTTGTTGCTCACGGAAGCTAAGCAGGGCTGTGCGTGGTTTTGATAAAGCACTATATAAATGTAATGAAATATTATTATTACCTTTCTTTGAGGGTATTTAAGTTGACTAAATAAACAGTAAAACACAAATTTAACCCTTACAAACTATAGAGTTAAATAACTAAATTGGCAGGGTTTGGCCATGGTAATTATTCTGCTGTGTCCTACCGATTTTCTTTGCTTTCACGTTTGCGCGTGTGTGTGTGGTAGATATCCAAAGTTCTCTGGTGGGTCTTCTTTTTGTATTGTACTTATTGGTTTGCATGTGCTTTGTGATTTGACCTTGTGAAGTTGTTGTTTTTAATTGGATGTTTTTATTCATGTTTCTTTTTTTCCTTTGTATTTCCAAATAAAATTATTTGCCTATATGCGTCGTCCACATCTCCATGCTCACCCTACCTTTGGCATGACCGAAATATATCCATCGCGGGTCTCGACGGGGCTTCAAGTACGATGACTCAAAGGCTATAAGATCACTCTGGACTTCGACTACCCGAACAACAAGGAAAATGCAGCGGTCTGTGGATCAGAGCGCGCTAATTGACGTGGCCAAGTCCGCTGGCTATTTGCCAGGTGGAAATGAGCTCAAAATTGGACTTCTCAACGTTCGTTCACTTTCCAACAAGGGTCTCCTCATCAGCGACATCATCAGTGATAGTGAGTTTGACTTCTTCTGCTTAGTTGAGACATGGCAACAAGAAAATGACTTTTTTGAATTAAATCACGCATGTCCTCCCGGGTTTGTTTATACTTCACAACCTCGTATCTCGAGCCGCGGGGGAGGCATCGCGATACTTCACAACTCGATCTATAAAGCATCTCCTCTGACTCTACAAACCTTTGCCTCATTTGAATCGTCTGCGTTACTGATCAGCGGTCCAACACCTACAGTGTTGGCTGTTATTTATCGGCCACTGAAATACAGTAATACCTTTTGATGAATTTTCTGCATTTTTAACCTCCCTTAGTACCCTATCACCTAATATTATTTTACTGGGTGATTTTAACATTCATGTGGACAATGTCAGTAATCCATTCACAAAAGATTTCATTTCTTGCCTGGACATTTTTGGCCTCCAGCAATATGTGGACTTTCCAACTCACTCTAAAGGCCACACTCTGGACCTCGTCTGTTGTTCAGGTGTTACTCCCATGAACTGTACTGCAGCTGCCATACCCATATCTGACCATAAATTGCTTTCTTTTAATGCTAATGTTACACTCTCTAAATCCAAACAACAGCGCCTGATGAGATTTCGGAATATAAAAAAGATCAACCCTTCAGTCTTTACTGCTGCAATTACTGATCTTCCTCGTAGTGATCATCTCACTTCTCCTGAGGATCTGGTCTCCTTTTATAACTCTGAATTACGGCAGCTCCTTGACACTTTCGCACCTTCTAAAGTTCGGACTGTATCATTTACTCACTCTGCTCCATGGTTTACTCCTGAACTTCGCCAGCTCAACTAGAGGCCGGCGCTTAGAACGTCTTTATAAGCGTACTGGACTTACGGTGCATAAAGAGTTGCATAGTGACCATGTACATCTTTATAAGGATGCTCTTTCTGCTGCAAAAAATGATTTTTATTCACATTTAATTGAGTCTGGAGAGGGTAATACTAAGGCCTTATTTTCCACTGTAAATAGCATTCTGAAACCCCCTGACATACTCCCTGCCCACCTGTACTGTACTGCTCAATGCAATACATTCATGTCTTTTTTCAATGGAAAAATAACCACCATTCACCAACAGTTGGCCTCTTTGGCTACCGCTAACTGTAGTTCACCAAACAGTGATTCAACTGATTTACCACATACTTTTCTCTCTTCTTTTGACATGCCATCTGACCAAGAAATTTCTCATCTCATTCTCAAATCTAATTCTTCCACATGTTTACTTGATCCTATACCTACTCACTTGGTAAAGACCTGTTTTCCTTCTCTTTCTTCTCTTATAACTCGTATTATTCACACTTCACTTAGCTCCGGTATTGTTCCTTCATCCTTGAAAATAGCTGCTATTACCCCAACTCTTAAGAAACCTGGCACAGACCCCAACAATTTAAAATTTCCGTCCCATCTCAAATCTTCCTTTTATTTCTAAAGTTCTTGAAAAAGTAGTGGCAGCACAGGTCCATGCTCACCTCAGTAATAATAAGTTATTTGAGTGTTTTCAGTCAGGGTTTCGTCCCAAGCATAGTACAGAAACTGCCTTACTGAGAGTGACTAATGATCTGCTAATGGCTGCTGATGGCGGATCCTTATCCATTCTTGTTTTGCTTGATTTGAGTGCGGCTTTTGACACCATCTCACACAATATTCTGTTGAACCGTCTGTCTGCTACTGGTATTACTGGTATTCCTCACACCTGGTTCACTTCATACCTTTCAAACCGTACACAGTTTGTCCAACTAAAAAATGTTCAATCCCTACCTTCTTCTGTTAGCTGTGGTGTCCCCCAAGGTTCTGTCCTTGGTCCCTTATTGTTCCTAATCTACCTTCTCCCACTTGGTAAAATTCTCCAAATTTGGTATAAACTTCCACTGTTACGCTGATGATACGCAGATTTACGTTTCCACAAAGCCGGAGTCCACTTTCCCACCTGCCTGTCTTACCAACTGCCTTCACGAATTAAAAGTCTGGTTTTCTAAAAATGTTCTCAAACTTAATGGCAGTAAGACTGAAGTACTCCTTATTGGCACAAATTCAGTTCTCTCAAGGTCTTGCAGTTTTTCCTTACCCATTGATGGTTCCTCCGTCTTCCCTTCCCGCCAGGTCAGGAACTTGGGTGTCATCTTTGACAGCACCCTTTCTTTCAAAGCTCACATTAATAATATAACCAAGTCTTGCTATTTTCATCTCCGCAATATTGCTCGTCTACGTCCATTTCTCACTCCACGCAGTTCTGCTATTCTCGTTCACTCGCTTGTCACCTCTTGCATTGATTACTGTAACTCTCTCTTAATTGGCTTATCACACAAATCTCTTCATAAACTCCAACTGATTCAGAATTCTGCTGCTCGTATCATAACCCGGACTCCATCTATACAACATATTACCCCATCGCTTCAACAGCTACATTGGCTTCCTATCAAATTTCGGATTGATTTCAAAATTCTTCTCCTCACTTACAAATCTCTTCATAACCTCTCTCCACCTTACCTTTCTGATCTCTTACAGCCCTATATTCCTTCTCGCACCCTCCGCTCTTCTTCCTTGGGTCTCCTCCACACACCCTCTGCTTGTCTAACCACCATGGGCCATAGGGCCTTTAGCCGTGCTTCTCCACGCCTCTGGAATTCTCTCCCATTTAACATCCGTGATTCAGACTCACTATCACAATTTAAAGTCAAACTTAAGACGCATTTATTTAGAATAGCTTATCTGTCATGATTACTGTTTTTCCTCAAGTCTAGCACTTTGTTTTTTTTGTTATTCTTACAGTGGTCATGTTTGTGTTTGCTTTTCTTTCTACTTATTAATTGGTTTACTGTCGTTGTTGTTTACTGTTATTCTTTAATATTGTTGTTGTTTCTTGTTAATGTATGGTGACCTTGGGTGTTATGAAAGGCGCCTAAAATAAAATGGATTATTATTTATTATTATGAACCTGTGTGGCCTTCCACTATTTGTTATTTGCCGGTGTGTTCTGGATGGTGTAGACTATCACCACCCAGAAAAATTTAATTCTCAGTTCTCTTTGTAACCTTGCAATCCCTTTTTGTACCCGTCCACTCACCACAGGTGTATTTATTGTTGTTGATATTATTAATTTTATAATTTAAAATTTCTCATTTTTTTTCACCATTTCTTTTTTGGCGGGCACTTAAAAAAAGTCAAGTCATCTTTTTATGTGGTACTCTATAATTTGGTATCTTGTTGAGCAGCTTTCATTGAGATAAATGGTAATTTCTCAAGGTATTATAGAACACCTTGGTCAACATAAAAGCCTGTGTTTGCTGTAGGCTATTTAATGTATTAAACTAGCAGATCCTTTCTATGGTGATGTGAAATGGTGACCCTGTTCACATCATTGCTTGACATCAGCAGGGTTTCTTCATTGATCAGAGTGAACAAACAGGGGATAGAGGTTCAGCTTGATCTCATTCTGGACAATTAATCCCAACACTTTAGTTGCCATTAGAAGGTCATTTCCTTTGATGGACTGTCTTTGTATGCAATGTCTTGTTTCTCCTTCTCTGGTTGAACGACTGTGCACCTGATCTGACCTTTCTTAGTTCAACAATGTTTTAAGATTGTGTAAATTGTGCTTATTTTTTTTCTTTTGCTTCAGATGGTGTGGTTTGGAACACTATTTTCTATTTGCTCAGTTCAAATTTGAGTGCGCTAAAGCCACCAAAATAGACATCATATGCTTTTAAGAAATGCTAGTGGGTGATTGACAGGAATAACGTATTGCAAATGTGCCAATCGGCTAAAACAAGTCTCACCATATTGTAATTTTTACTAACACGTGTGAAAACTATTGCATGTAAACCCATGGTTGAAATGCTTCTGGAGAAGTTGGTAAAAATGCACCATAATTTGAAAAATTAGCCTAATTCACTTATAATTATCTGCTTGCCTCCCCGCTGCGCTATATTCTCACAAATGTGCTACCTTCTGAGGGAAATGAATGATTAATGTTTCATTTATTTTATTCATTTACATGCAATGGTTCACATACCAGATTGATTAAAAAGCCACGTTGTTTGGACAGTGCATTTCAATTCTATATATTAATTATTAAAATGATTAACACCGTATGCATTTAGTAAATACATAATGCATTCATCATGAGACTCTATCCATCTATCTAATCTGTCCATCTATCCATCTGCTTGTGTGTTCCGGGTTGCCACTGTATCTTAGTGTGGTAGTTAACGCAATGCTATATGGTTGCTACTAGGTGTTCACAGTGATTAAACAGACTAGCTCTCTGATCCCTGCAGGGACAACTAGAATCACATAGGAGTCACATGACCTTCGCTCCGGGACACCGGTCTGAAACCTCTCTGAATAGTCCATTATTGATGGTCGTATTATCATCTGCACATATTATATGTACTGACTGCACAGGAAGATTAAAAGGTTTTTGCGAGTGCATGAGCATGAATTAGATATCATTTGTCTCATTAGGTCTCTTGCATCTCCACGCTTGCATGTATTTGGGGACAACAGTACCATGAACACTTAACATAAGGAACTCATGCATCTTGAGAGCGACCATTTTTGCTTTTAAACTTATTCATCTGAAATTGCAGGCAGGCAGTAGTTTTTTTTATTTATTTATTTTTTTTTTTTATTGATTACTTCTACAATGATGACCCAACTCCCTCACCCCCTCCACCCCACATTCCTTCTCTGTGCCTCTCTATTCGGGTGGCATTGCGGAGGTTGTACTAGGTCTAATTCATGCTCTTTACGTATCAGGAAAGCTCACATTTGGCACAAACCCCTGGAGGAATAATTACAGACCAGAGCGTGAGGGCGTTTTAATTTTGCCTCTCTGAGTCGAGCAGCATGGGGGAGATTTCCTCAATCAGTTTGAGTTTTTACTGTGAGTACAACATTTAGAAATTCCTGCAGGAAAATAAATCAGTGCATGCAGAATAATAGTGTTCTAAGTTTAAGATAAGTTTGTTTCAGGATTTCATTCTGAGCTCAGAATCACTACAGCATTGCCTTTGCAACTCTAGGTGATCAAATACACTATCTGTAAAAAGCCTGATTTGATTTAAAAATACAGTAATAATATAATAGTGTACAAGTACACTGTCATGTAATGTTTCAGGTAGATATGCAAGAATGAATTTTATCATTTATAAGTAATAGAAGTGAAAACGCCTTATATTGAGTTTTCTTTTACAGGTGAAATGGGTCAAAACCTTAAATAAAAACTGAAAGGGAAAAAAAAAACTTAATAATACAAAAAATTGATAAAAAAAATACTCAAATTAATAAATGCTCATTAGAATGAGAGTGAAATCAAGACTCAAGCAATAAATGGCAAACATCTAATTGGTTTAGCAGGGTCATAAAGTAACAGATCAAAATGATAAGACATGTTAACTGCAAACATCTATAATTAAATGAATAATGTGAAGAATTAGGTGTGAAACCATCATAAACCCTTTAGTCTCCAGTGCCTCCATTTTCCAGATCGGCAACCTTAGCTGTCAGGTCCTCAAAGACCCACGCAGAAGAAACGGCTTTCTTTTTCATATGAAATGCTTCTGCACAATTAGATCCAAAAAAAGCTACTATGAACGTAGATAAGTTCAGTATTAATTTCAGGTTAACTTTAGCGGTAAATCACAACTTTGCAAATTGACAAGAGCAATATGTTCATTTTCCCACCATCAAACTACCAATGTCATTCTCTTAAAGATTTCTGTGAGTGAAACCAATTCAAGATGCATTACATTGTACTGAACTGCCTATCTTTGCAATGCAACATTAACTTGAGATACATTACAGTTAAGTCAAGCACATCAGTTTTACTTAACAGCATCTTCTGTGTAAGAGAAAATAGCTCATTTCCAATTCATGATTTGGAGAGAATCATAATTCATCTCTTCTTTTTCATTACACTATATAAAAAAAAGCAATTTAACTGTCAGCTGAAAATGAATGCATAATCAACACTGCAGTAAACCTGAAAACAAAAATGAATTAAGGCTTGAAAAATAAACAGCTAAAGTAAAAATATTGTGTTTTAAAAAATTACAAATGTAACGCATGGTGAATAGTGGTAGATAAATTAAAAGACGAGAATATTCTTCACCATCAGACGTGTACTTCAAAACATTAAGTGTACAGGAATCCATCTTATACAAGTACTTGAACATATTTTATTTGCTTTTATTGTGCTTGTGCTACACATTACATGCCAGATCAGTCAAACAATAATTATTGAATCAGTAGCTAGTGTTGTTGTTCTTGAGAACGGTCTTAGTCATGAGAAAATCTCAAATGTACATGTAGATATAATTGTACTGATCCAGATGCAACCTCTGCAGTTCAAAGATGAAGTTTGTTGTCAGTGATTTTATTTGCTTGGTAACAGATCTATGTTGTGTCTTATTATTCCAGCTGTATTTATTGATTAACATAAGACTCAAACAGATTAATTTGAGGTATGCTGGTCTGGACTTGGTCTCAGAGTTGTCTTTGTCTCATCTTCGTCTCAAGGCCTCAAAGCCTTGGCTTTGTCTTGGTATAACACTCTGATCTTGGTCTCGACTTGATTTTGGTTTAGGTGGCTTGACTACAACACAATCGGTGGCAATATTTGTAGTTAATCAATAAAAATAGATTTGTAAATTTTCTGATGAACAGGCGAGTGGTGTGCGTCCATGCAAATATGATGGTTGTCAGGGTGTTTATGTAGTTGAAATGTTGTTTTGTGTGGTTGTGTAATCTAGATATGACTTGGATCCATACTTGAATTACTTTTTTTTTTCTTTGCAGTAATCTATGGCAATCACTGATGCTTGATGGGAAGATATGGCTTTTGACATTCCTGTTTTCTACATGAGGAGGCCTGCATTAATCATTACTACTGATTTTAGCCAGATTGATTGGGGCAGGATTGTGCACAGATGAGTGTTTTGCATTAACAGACCTCCACTCTTCAACACAAAGCCCAGCCTGAGCCATCAGCACTCAGCTGTCATAATTAACTGGACTGATTGTGAAGATCCAAGGCTCATGAAGGCTAGCCTGCAAAATCCATCATATGTGAAAGACCGGGGTCAACAGAGCATAATATTAGGGTTCCCGAAGGGAAAAAAAATCCCATTCTTTTTCTACATGGAGAATATGACTTTTAATTATAAGTCTTCAAGACAGATCTAGCATGAACCCTGAGGTTTGAGATTTTCTGTGATTTCAACTTCTATATACAGTAACACCTTACTGCATAATCCGTTCCAGGATCTCAAATCATTTCATTTTTTTTCCCATAAGAAATAACAGAAATACAATTAATCTGTTCCATCCCTCTAAAAAAACTCCTTTATTAGCACTTGTAGCAATGGGAAAAAAATGTTTTTAATTGCTATAGAGACACACACACAAAATAAAGTAAAATAAAAGTAAAAAAAAAGATTCCTGTGATATAAAATAAGATGTGGTTTTAATTATGAGTTCTTATCTTCAAGACAGACGATACAATAGCAGTAAGTGCAGAAGAGGAGGAGGAGGAAGGAGGGATTATGTAGATAATGCAAACACAATACGGAAGTGTAGTGTTTCTTCCTGTGTAGTGTATTGGATCGACTACATGCACAATAATGTATGCCTCAGAACCTTTTATTATTGAACGTATAACTCGTGCTGCTCCGAGCATAATACTTGTGAATCACTCGTTGCCCCCGGTAACCCCTGCTGTAAAACCAAGCGGGCCCTCTAGTGGAGATCATATGCAAATGCACGCGCATGACATTGACGTTTTCACAAATTAGCGTTTTTGTAGTTTACACAGAAGTGATTATGGTAAACGGCACCTAAAAGTCTATGAGAAAAGAACATAATTTTGACATCACTGTTGCTCTCTGTTGTAAAAAACAGAGGCCATATGTACTTATAGGGAAAATGTATGTGAAATTGCAGCTCCAAAAAAAGAGCAGGTGGGAGTGAAAAGTTCTGCACGTGATCTAGTGACAGCACACATATTAAAAATCACAAACGCAAACAGATAATTTCCATAATGACCAATCTATCAAGAGTCTGGCAAAGTAGTGTCTGTATTAAGAAATACTATTTTTAAATAATGTATATAATAATTTAAAACTGTAAATAATGGCACAATTACCAGTTAATTGACTAGAGCAGACCTTAGTAAACCACCTTGCATGATTCATTTAAATACTCTCCTCCCATAAATGTTGCATCTTAAAGGGAAACTCCTATAAAAGCATATGCAATAAGTTCAGCTGCAAAAATAACTGTACACGCATTTTCAGTGCTAATTTTTCAACGGGTGTCTTTTGAAACATCCTTACAATTTCCCATTCACTATCGCAAGTTGTGATGCACTTAAATCAATAGCACAGAGAAAATAAATAGAAATAGGTTTATAACAGATGGCAACACTGCAAGCTGCCATAATCATGGCCATGGTTTCAATTAAGCTGACTGAAATTGTATAATATTAAAATTTCAGTCAGCTAAACTGACTGATTTACTTAAATCGTTAAATAAAATGCTTTCTAAGATTAATTCAAAGGCATAAATCTTTAAAATATGTCATGGACATGATCTCATTAAAGTATCTACCGTGTTTGAAGGCTGTTCTTTACTTCTCAGGAGTTCAAAGGGAATCAATTTATTTCAAATTATTATAACTGCTTGAAACGCATATATTTCCTGACAAGACTTTAAGAAGTAATATCATATTAAACGTGAAAACTATTCAGTATTACTCATACGTATTACGGAAAATGTAATTTATGCTTAAACAGGAGCTTTTTTGGTTTATTTTGGTGATTATGCATTTATAACTTTTATTGGAAAGCAGGTTTTACACAAAAGGAATGACAAAATAGTTTTTGTAATGAAAACACTGAAGACCTCGTCTCTAGATCCACAGGAAATTGAGTTTTTACCTGAGAAACAACGTATTTCAGAATAACAGCATGCAGCGATTTGGCTTTTCAAAGTGAATCTGCCCCTATGGACCCTTTGTTTCCTCCTCTAACAACTATTGCACGCTGATAAATACAGTGGATGTGCTCGGAAAGGAGGTGGATTTTAGAACACAACAAATTGTAGACTGTTGTTTGTGATAATGTCACTTTGTCTTCTGAAATAATAATGCTGCAAATTCATGTTTCACTATTGTGATTTATTGGATAGTCTTGTACAGGTATGCTGGGCGAATTGTTCTCCCTGATAGCCTACGCTTTGTTTTCGATTTCAATCCAACGTTTATGATGCTTAAGAAAATACATGAGGCATTTTGTAAATAAGCAGTGGATTTCATCATGCACCATTCAACCTTTTCTGAAGAGTAATACAGTTCAAGAATGAAAAATGAATACCGATGTGTATATGGGCTCTTACTCCGCACCCATCTTTGACTGAAAAGTGCACTGGCATGTTTATGACGCAATCAAACGGACTGAATTATCCAACTGAAACCCATGACAGCGTGTTCAGTATCTCTTGTTGATAATAGCTTCTGGGATCTCCAACTTATGAATACCACGAGTATTTAAATACGCCCATGGGCTTCAGCCGTAACGCTCGTGTATCATTAGTTGAGAGTATGTGAATATCCAGGAACAGACGCGGAGAAGATCTGAGTTAACCCTTGTTTAAATCCCGAAGGGGCGGCGGGAGCCTTGTCATTAATTTACCTGCTCTTGACGGAAACTTATAACGTGCCACTGTTTTCTTTACTTGCTCACAAGAAAGGCAGCCGCTTGCTTCACTGAGCCATTTCTCTCTGGGAAATAAGGCTTATTATTGTAAACAGTGAATAATTAAAATCATATTCCAGGAGCCAAAATCTTTTTATTGTGTTGCTAACATGCCTCAGTGTAGCTAATGAGATTTTGGTAATGGGCCGTGCTGTCCCACAGGTATTGTAATGGATGCTCGTATGGACACACTGAGCGCGGGCTGGAAATTGCCTATCCTTGGGCCTCTCACCCTTAATGAGCTTTGATTTCTTCAAAGAAAAGCCTATACAAAGACTTTTTGAACCTTGCTTTTTTTGTGCTCGTTTTTCTTCGTAAGACAGTAAGCGGCATGAGTCCACGCACTCGCCATTAGCTGTTGGAAAGATGAACTGTGAAACTGTTAAGATGTAGACGCTACTGTAAAATGATAATGATGAGGATGATAAATATTAATTATTGTGCTGAAATGAGTTTGCAGTAATGCTATCATTATGCTATTTACATTTCTGTAGTAACTTAATACTAACTTTTATAGATCCTTGTATATACCTTTATCCTTGTGGGGACATTTTTTGCGTCCCAATGACAATTAGAATATAAAATAAAATAAAAATATACTAAGTGATGTTTTTTGAGCTTGCACAAATGCAGAAAGGTTTCTTTGATGTAAACGTTTTTGGGTAGGCGATATAATAAACAGTTTTGCACAGAATAAAAATCATTGTCTATGGAAAGTCCTCATAAAACATGAAAACACGATGCGTGTGTGTCCTTTTCTAGGAAGTGTCTTCCTATAATCTCTGAGTCTCAGACATAGTCAAAAATTCACCTGAGTTGCCTTGAACATTTTGACTGTTGTATGAAGGTTCTAGTGGGATCACAAATGAAACATCTAAAATCTCAAAGGATCAGAACATAGCTTTTGTTTAAAGAACATTCTTATTGTTCTTAACTGCAGGAAGCTATTTTCAGCACAGCAGTGGTGGAGCGGCAGTGTTTTCAAGCATTGATATCCCCAATAACAGGGTGTTATTCATTCTAAAAGGTAGCCATCTGCAGCATAGGTGACATATTTGAACAAGAAGTCTAAGTGAAGCACAATGTGCTGTCATTCGGTCATTAACGAGAAATATTCCCTTAGAGAGTTATTTTAATAATGTGATGAGAATGTTTGACTGCAGAATCGGCACTAATTTAACCAGTGTAATATCATTTGCTGTAAACTTTAAGTATTGCAGGCAACAAAAAAAAAATGGCAATTGGTCATTTGGAAAGAATGAAATGCTAAAAAAGCCACCCACATTTCTATTCTTAATATCCACCTATGTGCGAGCTTAGCTTTGTCTCTGGATTATGTCAAGGTTTCCAGTGTCATCCACTGCCAGTTATTTTAGCTGTCTGTTATGCTGATTAATATTGCAAACTGGCACTTACTCTGTCCCATTTGCTTTGCTCCTTCACTGAGTGAGCTGCATACACTCCATCATGTTTAAGGTACACCCGACATGACCGCATTGTTGTGGCGGCACTGCCGGCATTTGGCATGCTTTTACAGTTTCCTGGTTCATGACATAACCCACATCATTGGTTCAATGTTCAGTGTTCCCAAAGCGTCTTCGAAGTAGTGTCTCGTTTCCACTTCAGGGAACCAAGGTTACAGTATTAACCGACTTTTTTTTCTGCTATTGAAAAACTGTTGCCTTAATTACTTTGAAAATCATTAAGAAGACCTTTTGTCTAAATATATATTCAATAATTTATATCCATTCTCATTTGCTTAAGTCGACAACATTTTTTAAAACATCAAATATTAGATCAAATTAGCACAGAATCAGCGTTGCGCTGCTGCCCGCCATCATGTCAAGGATCAGCTTTACTATAGCTCAAGCAGTAGAGCATTGGTGTTAACAATGCTAAGGTCATGGGTTTGATCCCAGGGAAAGTAAGAACCAATTCCAATGTCAATGTGTTTCTTGAATGCAATGTAAGTTGCTTTGGATAAAAGCATCTGCCAAATGCATAAATGTAAATATAAAGATATTTTGTGTGGATAAATGTTGATATTTTGGAAAGTGCTATGTGGATTAGAGGAAAATCCACATAGCACTAAATAAAATGCGCCTTTTACCCCAGTGCACCTTTAGCTCTTTTGCACCCTACCTCCTAAATAGATAGCTAGTGGAAAGACAAGAATGTTTGTCACGTCGTTGAGACGATCTAAATGTTCTGTTTTCCATTCAACAGCCCTACTTTCCCATTGTTTTTCTAAAGAAAAAAGTTAGACAGCCCAAAGTGTTTGACTTCTAAAAATGAACACTCAAGTTAAAAGAAGTTTATCTTTCCACCTTGTATTTTCAAATGCCCACGTCGGGCATTTTTTGATTTTGAGCTGAAACTTCATAAACACATTCTGGATATACCTACGCATTATATTTAATGTGAGATTGAATGTGCGTATGTATATTGCATACATAATAGGTCCCCTTTAATCTCAATTAATTATTTTAATTAAAGTAAATCACTCAATCTGCCCCTGGGTTCAACCATTACCATCACCAAAAAAAAAAAAGAAAAAAAAAAAGATCATAGATGTCTCCTTTTAAATGGTAAGCTTGTTCATTTTGTTAACCTAATTGTGAACAATTATATGGTTAGTTGCATTTATTATTTGTGTTTAGCATTGATTTTAGTTCCAGGTTATTTCACTAGCATTGAATGTGGGAGCCTCTATATTTCCATTAGAGAAATAACAAAAAAATTAGAGAAATAAGAACAAAAAAAACCAAGAAGAGAAAAAAAAAAAAAAAAGAAAATCTGAAGGCTATTCAAAGCATCACAACCAGACAAGCGTGAAGTCCCAGCGTCAGACAGCAGAGCACAAAGCAGGTAAAGAGGTGGGATGTCTTTCAGCACCTACTCAATGAGGAACAGATGCTGACCTTTATCCAAGAGTCACTGTGGGGAACAGATGTGAAAAAAAGAAAACATAAATGGCCCACCGTCATTTTGCTAACGAGACTTGCCAACACTCAGCACAGTCAGGGCGATTCATTAAGCAGAGCCTCTTTACAGAGCAGTACAGGAGACAAGCCAGTCATCTCAACAAGTGCACTGATGAGAATAAATACCAGCTTGCTAGTAATTGTAAAGATCCATTAGACTTTAAAAGGCATTCCTCATGTTTCATCATAGATCTTTCTACTTTTTCTACTTATGTTGACAATATTTATGGCAATGCAGTTCTCAGAACAGTGCAGCTTTTTAAGTAAAACATAGGAATATTTGTTTTAATAATCAGGCTAATGTGACAAATTTGCTTCAGTGTGTTTTTACAGTCACATTTGTTGAGCATACATACTCTCTTCTCCCTAATGTCATTTCCTCGCAGCATTCTGACAAGATTCATTTTAGTGAATTGATTTGCTTAGTGCATTTCAATGAACCAATTACAATATATATGTATAGTTTCTCTGATGAATTTGAGACTTTACTGTTCTCTTCTTCATTTTGCATATATCAGGATAATATCAGGATGTTGTAGGTCAGTCAGAAATTCCATGATTTTCAGGCAAAAAGTGAACAGGACAGAGCTTATGAAAAAACTAGAATCAACATTGGCTTGTCTTTTCTTTTTCTCAAAGCACAACCAAAACAATGCTAGAGGGCAAAAAGTTACAGTGTACCTTTAATAGAGGATTATTAATTATGACTGGTAATGTAAGGTATTTGTTTTCAGGATTCTTGAGATGGATAGAATATATTTGAAATTGAAACTTGCATATATTATATATGCCTTCAACCTCACAATATAATTAATCATTGCTTAATCAAATAATCAAATATTTTTTTTACAGTATATCAGAATATGAGACACAGTTTTTGATTTGTGATTTAAGAACTGCTGTGGTGTGATGGATAGAGAACATGCGCAGTCCCTTTCTGCAACTCCTAACAGAGACAAAAAGCAGTCAGCATTAAAAATAACAAATTCCAGCACCACATCGCCACTCATTAAAAGATACGCTAACGAATGCCGAATAATTAGAGGTGTTTCTTGTGTAGACACAGCCCTCCTGCATTTTTTTTCAAAATAAAATAGTAGGTACAAAATCAGCCACAGCAAAACAAAAAAAGAAAGAAAAAACTTGAAAGGGGATGAAAGAGTTTTGACATTACGAGTGCAATTTTAACAGTAGGTTTCTGTTGCACCACTGCATGTACATAAAATGTCAGCTGCCTTTTATTAAATGAAAGGGGACCTATCATGGGAAAACAGGATTTTCTGTTCTCGTTTGAAATGAAAGATTTTGATCTACTATGCAGGCATGCGCTAATACAACACAAAGCTCCCTCCCAAGTTCACCTTTTTGCCAGACTTGATCTAAAGGGTGTGAACAGCTCAATTATTGAAGGTTTTTATAAGGAAACCTCTGGGATTTATCACAATTTGCACCTGTAGTTTTTTTTGAAAGTATGTTTGTGGGGTTGTGCATTGACTGCTTGTGCTTGGTGGTATATAATCAAAACCCACGGCCTGTAATCTCAGAGAACAGACAGTCTTTTTGATTTTGATGGGTTCACAGAATCATTCTCTATAAAAAAAAGAGGCTTTTGATGGTGGTCTGGTCTCATCATATGAGACTTGATGATAAGCCATACTTAATGGCTACTGAGTTCCTCTTCATGTAATGACATCATTTTGTCACAGAAATGAGTCCATTGCCAATATGTTTAGTCCTTGGGTAGCAGTCGATCAGAACAAAGCGATTCCCAATCAAGTGACAGTTCCAACACTGCAGTGCCAACACTATTTATCACATTTGTCCTCAAATAGTTCTTGATGATACTTTACAACTTAACAGGGTTCAACAGTGATCTCGTACTATTTTTGTGGGGAAACAGAAAAGAAAAAGTTCATATTTTGTTTCCAAGCCAACCTGTATTCAATGTTGTCTGTGCCATATTTTCTTTCCCTTTCTTTTGTTCATTACTTTTTAATCGAAGACAACAGCGTCATGCAACATGCCCTCAATAGTCGTATGCATTTGACATCAACAACAAAGTAATGTTGAAATTTCTTAAATAAATTGGTTACAATTCTATTTTGCTACAAAATATATATGTGCATATATTACACACACACACACACACACACATATATATATATATATATATACACTGCAGGTTATAAATTCTGAACAAAGCCTTGGTACAATTAGTGGACTGAAGTATGAATGTTGAGTAGATTTGAGGTATTAGGTCAGTAGAATCAATTGTACCACGGTATAAAAAGATCAAAACATATATAGATTCTAAGGCAGACAAAGAGAGAGAAAAAAATGATAAGGATTTAAATAAATGTCTATTGTTTTGATTTGGAGACTGCTTATTTTAATCTGTGAGAGAAAACTGATCAGAATGTTTTGTTCTTTGACATACTTGCACAAAAAAGTGAGAGGAGAGAGGGAGACGGATTAAACTAGGCAGAACCGAAACCGAGGTAGAGAGCTTAATCAGTAGCCCTTGAGCTCAAAGGAAGGAACACAAACATTTCCCCCACCAACACACCTGCCAGTTTGACGACAGCAGGCTATTTGAGTGTGCAGCTCTGTACTCTTATGTGTTCAGGTACATATGCTGTATGGTTACAGAGTAGTGTGCAAATAGCATGCACATTTTTTAATTTTTCCATTTGCCCGTGTAGGAAATAAGTTACATGAGCTGATAAAGATCTACCTTGCAATTCAATGCAATGCATCCATCTATCTATATATCCATCCATCCAATCAAAAACAATAAATTGAGTGCATAAATCATGCATTGTCAATACAAGACCAAAACTGTATGCACCTCTTGATGGATATACCATTTATTTGAATCAAGAGTTAGATTAATTGTTTAATAATATGAGTCCATCACCCTGTACATTCTCTTCCAGCACATCCCAAACACTTTTAATGGATTTAAGGTCTGCACTCAGAGATGCTGATTCATGAGTGAAAATGATTCTGCATGCTCTCTCCAAACCTGGAGTATGGCCATGATGTTTCTTCCTACATGGTTGTTTAAGAAATGAAAAGCTAGACACTCCAGCAGGATTTAATCAATTAGGATTAAAATAGCTGCTGCCAAACATATAATATGCTAGAAACGTAGTAACACAATGATCCATCATTGACACATTTTCCTATTTAAATCCAAACGCTGACTTGCTGGCCAGTGTATATGCCATACCGATGCCATCCCTCTCTGCTGGTAATCCAATGTAGTGTGCGGTTTGTATCAATTTTTTTGAGAGATGCACTTACTGGTTTGCAAATCTCAAGAAATTTACCTGAGAGAACAACAACTTTTGAGAAAATTGTTGTGAAAATAGTGTCTGCATGGAAGAATCCTTCTGACAAGAGGAGAGTCATCTGTGGTCATCTAAAAGAACAGCAGACTTTGTCTTTCAAAGCTTTCTGACCTTTCGACCAGGTGCTAATACAGTTTCTCTCCCTGTCTCGCTCTCTAACACTCATTCCACTCCAGTGTTTGAAGTGGATGGTCTGAATCTCTGGATTCTCTCAGATCCTCCAGCAGAGCCAGCACACCCTGCAAGAAGAAAACGGGGAGAATCCGTTAGAAGAAGAGTTGGAATATTAGTCTGGACACAATTGTTTTATCTAATTAATTCATAACAATGCACCACAAAGTCTGTTCATATTTGGTCCTGAGCATTTCATGTTTCTCAGAATCAAGACCTGACTGTATTCTAAAATCCATGTTTCTTCCATATTTCAATTCATACCATGCTTATAAATAAGGTTTTTACATCACATCCCCTGTTCATCTTTACAGAGTGCATTGAATTAATTATTGATAAATATTATTTGATGTAGATGCATCCTAAGTCTAGGATATAGTACAGCTTTTTACTTCAAAATAAATAATTTTGATCAAAGCTAGTCTATCAAATACTTTCAAACTACCATGACTTGAGGGTACCATGTGTTGGCACTGGATGCTGGTCGGTGGACAGCTTGACACTAGCCCACCTTCCCAGCGGCCGGTGACGATGACTCCTCCCCGAGGGCAGCCGGCAGTGAGTCCCACGTTCCCTGTTCCTCCTCGATCACGGTAGACGGCAGCAAGGCTCCAGAACCCTGGCAACCGAAGCGACTCTGCTTCCTCATGAACCGCAGCCTCACACCTTGTCCCAGGAATGCGGCCTCAAGCTCTGCGTCCCACCTTGCTCCAACACAACCACCTCGGGCAGCCGCTAACGATCCTCTGCTCTCCCGTGGTGCCCGACCTCCTCAGCACCGCAATCCCTCCCAGCAGTGAGGGCTCTCCGACAGTGTGTCCCTCCTTCCTCACAGGTTTCGGCACCAATGTAACACAGTTCTTAGTTCGGGGAGGAAGGAGCCGGGAACCTGCGAACATTTAAAAAACTTTTAATATGAAATAAACCAAATACATAATGACAGTACTGGCAGCAGCCCCTCACGGACAACTGCTGCCCACACGAACGCAAAACGTAACATAAATCCCAGGACTGGTCCTCTCTCGTCCTTCACTGTCATTGCTCCTCCTTTTATGTGTCTGCTACTCCTTGAGATCCGAGCCCAGTTGGTGGCATATAATCAAAACCCACGGCCTGTGTCTTTTTGATTTTGATGGGTTCACAGAATCATTCTCTGTAAAAAAAGAGGCTTTTGATGGTGGTCTGGACACTCTTGATGGTTATACCACTGGACACTCATTCTCAATTACGCCACCGGCTCTCGTGACGTTCTCACGTTCCTCAGACCCACCCTCACATTACAACTGTTGTGATCATTGTACATCATTTTACCCCGGACCATTTTAAAAATGAGAATCAGTTCAAAGCTGGATTAGCACGAAAGTTGTTTCTTAAAGATTTTGTGTGTGATGGTATTCAGTTGCATTCTAAAAGTTGTACCTTCTTCCTGAGCCTCTTTATCAGTGTCTGGCTCCTTTTCAAGAAACGTAAGGCTCAACACCGCTAGTGGTCATTTTTCTCATTTTGTTGTTGCCAGAGCATCCAAAGCACAAGTTGTGAATGTTCTGCCCTCCTCTGGAAAGCAGTTCATTAGCAGCTTATTTGCATTTAAATGGACACTTACAAAAACGCTGTGATTTTGATCACACCCAAATTGTGCCAAATTTGACAAGCTATAATAAATGATATGTGGGGTATATTGAGCTGAAACTTCAGACACATTCTCAAACATACATTGCTCAGTTTCACCCACAGGATTGTTGAGGTCTCCTCCTCAAATAAAACTAAGATGTAGGAAGTTTTAGGAATATAGCAGCTATGGCAGGTTGAGTCATATAGACTGTTTTTATGGTGTTTTAATGCTGCATTTGGTACTTTAATTCAATGGAAAAGACCAGAATCATTCTGAGTATTCAATCACAAATAGAAAGTCATATGTACATTATGGTGAGTAAATCCAGGCGAAATTTTCATTTCCTGACAAACTGTTCCTTTAAGAGTGTTGATTTCATTTCAGAGTATAGAAACAATAATACAAATGTGACTGTTTTCTTTTTAGACTAAATAAAAAAAAGCCTTGCTTTACAAAAGTCTTGAATATACAGAAACCACAAATTCCATCAAATGTTTAAATATGGATCCTTACCTAAATACTCTGCCCTAAATGATACTCTCATTGTTGACTAAAAGTTGTGGTGTTGCTAGCTTAAGGCTAAAGTGTTATTTATTAGTGCCACCTATTGTCGCCAACGATGCATACAACGATTAGGACTGTTTCCATGCATGTATCCAATGAAAAAGACAGTCCCATCTCAAAGTTGTCTGTTGTGTGGTTTTGCTTTGACGGTGCATTTGCGAGTACTTACTGTCTCTCTCCAAAAGAAGAAAGCATCTGAAATATTTTTTTTATTGACTCACCATTTCAATACACAACTATTACCCTCTGTCAAGCTGATTAAACAACTGAAGAGTGAAGACGTCTGTAGAGAGAGAGAGAGAGAGAGAGAGAGAGAGAGAGAGAGAGACTATGCAACCTCAAATAACTCTCTCGTCTGCCCTCTCACCACCATTCCTTTGCTTTTCAGTCATCTATTCATCTGTTTCTCTCCCTATACCTCTCGTTCTTTCCTGGACTATGTTTGATTCATGGCAGAGATGATTCGCACTCCACCATATCCGGCATGAGGGAACCCTCACTCTCCATCCATAATTCAGATCCCTCTCTCTCTTTCTCCCTCTCCCTCCCTCTCTCTCCCTCTCTCTGTATGTGTGTGCATCTCCATCTTCTCACACACTGCCTCTGTCTTGTGCAGCTGTCGATGTATCGGGTAAAAGATTGTGCCGTCTTGGAGAGGGGATCTATGAAACCACACAGGTAAGAGAAAAATCCCTTGCTTTCTCTGCAAAGTTCTCCATTTCAGAAGAGATATTAATATTGATGGATTGGGATGTGGATTATGGATGTCTGAAGTTAGTGGAAAATACAGATAGAAAGGCATGAGAGGCAATGAGATTCGGAATGGTGGAGTGATTGAAAGTGAAAAAGAGATTGTGTGGGTAATTTGATGGTAAGGGATGGGTGGCGCTCGATTTTGTCTCACATGTGATGCATCGTGCAATTAGAGCCGCTCTCAGAGAAAGTTATATCGCTTCTCTGTAGTTTATGTGTGTGTGTGTGTGTGTGTGTGGCTGCTTGTTGCCACATGACTGTTTATTCATCCTCAAATGCAAGTGAAGGAACTCATGCTATATTCATGGGCTGTTGCTCCTTGTTGAGCTAAAGTGTGTGTGTTGATGGGAACAGCTCAATAATGCAGTTACATGTAGATGTAACACATTTGCTGATGTCCCTTTTTTTTGAGACCAACACAAACAGCATCAAATAGTATGGCAAATGGGTGTTGCTATCATGTGTTGAGTTTGTGATGCATACATATATATATATATATATATCCTTCTGTCTGTGTGTGTGTGCGGACACTCAGGTGAAGCCTAAGTTTAGACAAAATGTCCCCACAAAGACGGCAATATTCAAAATCTTTGACCTTGTGCGGATATATTTTGGTTCCCATGGGAAATTAACTTAGAAATCATACTAAGTATTCTTATTTATTTTTTTATGTAAAAATGGAAAGAGTTTTCTGTGATGAGTAGGTTTAGGACTTGGTGTAGGTAGGGTAATGTAGTGCAACGTGTGTGTGTGTGTGTGTGTGTGTGTGTGCGTGTATGTGTGTATAAAAAAAACAAAACAATATAGCTGCCTTTAGAAAAGAAAAAATCCCAAATGAGGTCTCTTTGATATCTCAGATGTTCTTCTAGACAGCTACAGTATGAGATCAAGTAGAAACCCGTCTGAATCCTCTGCATTTTTGCTGAGAAAAAGACCCTAGGTATCTTACATTTCTAACTTGTTTTTTTTTTCTCTTTGGAATGATATTCAGCAATTGTTACATATATATAGATACAGACACACACAGTGAACACAATTAAGTCAATTGTAATTCTCCCACCATATTTCAGATGTTTAGTGCAATGCAGATTAATGCTCTAATTACAGCTTTTTCTTCAAAGATCACGTAAATGTCTGCAGTGTAGCTAACTACTTTGTCAAAAGAGAAACTTGACTGTAGTTGACTTTAAATCGCAAGTAGCTTTTCTTGGCAAGCTACAATTTCAAAGTATTGCTTCCCCAACACCGGGAACAACACATGAGTCAGATGCTGGGTAACATGCTGGATTCATTCCTCACTTTTCTGCTCTAATATTGAAGTCATCTGCTGCACTTTGGGAGCCGAAAAGCCTTCAAAAGGACAAAAAAAGGCTGTGGTATTGTCTGAGAGAAAAACAGAGACAGAAGCATCTGTCAAGAATGTGAGTTGTCTCTTGGAAAAGAGAAAAGGGAAGAAAAGATTGCTTTTCTGTCTGACTATATCTTGAGTGCTTTCATGGGGACGATACTGGCTTTTAAAATGCCTTAAGTTAAGAGTAGACATACACGATGCTAATGGTTTGGCCTGTAATGTCGTGTGTTTGTGTGTGTGTGTGTGTGAGAGAGAGACATGTTGACCCACACTATTGTATTTGTCAGTTATAGTCTCATGAATCACTCTTGTTGATTAAAATGCCTCTAGCACACAGGCTGTGATTATACACCTGCTACAATTGCTACCCATGAAAAAAAAAAGAGAAAACTATTCTAACTAAAGGGATTTCCTCAGATCAACACCACTGTCAACCCATTTCACTCTTATAATCTGGTGCATTTCCGGGTGAAACTGGACAAGCATGTAGTTTGAGACTTAATTATTTTGCTTGAAAAAAAAAATAGGTGTTTGTGACATCAGAGGAGGAAAAAAAAAACTTCAGAGACATGATATTACAGAGTATGATATTACTTGATACAAAAATGTAAATAGCATACACAAATGAATTCATTAATCTGTTTGTGAATGATCAGTGCACGTCTGATTACCCATGTCTTGCCATTCTGCCCATGGCAGTGTTGAAATCTCATACCATTACACAATCGCTTCATTTATTGAAGGCTTACTGAATGTGTATGAGAACTGACCCGAAACCATACCACATAACCAAATTACTAGTGCATAATGAATTTTATTGCAGGGGTAGATAATGAGAGGGAAACCTTGTTTAGTTATGAAATTGGCAACTTGGCTTTTATGCTCACAATTGGCTTTCATAAGTTGTTCTATGAACATACAAACTGTATTACTATTGAAGTTACAGCAGTTCTGTATCTGTTGCATCATTACATTTGAATGTATTTAAAGCTGAAATTGTATACAATACTGTACATACAGCGTGTTTGGATTACACTGTGCTTGAAATCTGGAATTTATGTTTCATATTTTCATGGGACGCTTGAGAACTCCAAGGCCAAAGTTATGAGCTGCTGTCTGTTCCAATTAAACGGCTTCTTGATCGTTGCAGCGAGTTATCATAGAATCATTTTGTACAATTGAGCATTCATTAGGAATAATGAGTGATGCTCTCTGTGATTCTGATACTTCGTTCTGTTATCGGAGTTGTGATGCCTCGCAGCAGAAGGATGTGTGTAGAATGTTTGACATACACACACCCACTCATGGCTGGGCGAGATGCTAAATATTTGCCATTATTTTTTTGTCAGAATTGATTGATATTTTAGGGGATCTCTCATTTTCTCATAAGAGTTGAGGCTTGTGACCATGAGAGTTTTAAGACACATAGTTTATAGATGTTGCAGAAGGAATTGGGAAAAGAATGACTCCTAATTGTTGTGATTGTCGCTAGTTGCTCCGATACTTCATTAATGATGCAGTGCTTTATTTGAGTTTTGATCTACTGCTGGTTGTGGGTAACAATAAAAAAAAATAAAAATAAACTTCCCAAGGTAGTTAAGCACCAACACAATTCTGTGCAACAAGTCTGAAGAGTACGGTAGACTATGCGTTTGTTTCAATGTTGACTGTTAAGAATGTCCGTCTCTTCATTACTGTCTGTGACAACAGAAACAGATGGGAATTGTTTCTGCAGGTCTGTCAGTGGCTGTAAACACAAATAGCACTGAAGATCGCACTGCAGTTTTTCCTATAACTAGAACATTGATGGAAAGAACACTGTCTGTTTCAGGCTGTGTTCAAACAGTGACAGAACACATACCTCTCAGATGGTTATTTTAAGAGTCTTTACGCCGTTCATCATGGAGAAAGAAAGTGAGTTAACAGATGTTTCTCAATGCAAGTGTGCAGCAAAGCTACAGGCTGTGACTCATCATTGTCAGGCCAGTTGATAAAAGTGTTATGCATATGTATTCATATGTATGCAAATACTCTGTCTCTTTGTCTTCCTGAGTGGTTTTATTTACAAGCTTTGAAGTTATAGTCACAGTGTTGATTTGTTTTTTTTGTTTTTTTTTTAAACCAAACTGATTTTGGTAAAAAAAAGAGAAAGAATTAATGAGGACACAATGGTCCACTGAACTTGATACTGCTATTAGTAGTAATATTGCTTATCTATATATTTTATCATCTTCGTATTGCCACAGAGAATGATGGGAAATGTAGTTTTGGTATAAATAAATACATAGTTAAGGCAAGATTTATTATTTTTCATGAACAGTACCGTAAAATGTATGTGAAATAATTAGGAAACATACCAATGATTCTTTGATTGACATGTTACAACTTGCCAAGAACTATAGCCACTTTATGTGCAATATTTCAAATGTGATCTATCATAAGATTGTGTAGGTAGCAAAATGTTAACCTTATCATTAACTTTACATGTGTTTGACTGTCACTGGAAGACTTCCAGCAAATACATTGTGCAGGATAAATAATACTGTGCAACATTAGCATTTGTTACGCAGATGGATTATGAAAAACAGAAATAACCATGTATCGTGTTTTGTTTATGTTGTTCGGGAACTTTAACTGATTGATTTAACTCAAGGCGTAATAAAAATATTAGTATATATGTGTAACACTTTTTTCTGTCTGTCTGGGTCTTCTTTGTCACTTCCTGTTGGTGAGGTCTTGGGAACACTTCCTCAGTCGTGTCATCTGTGCAATTCCTGTTTGTAAGGTCATTGTTTCACTCCCTGCACCTGTCGTGTCATCACTCAATCGTTAGTCTCCCAGGTGTTTGTCATTTCCCTTATGTATAAATCACTCTTGCTCCTTGTGTGTGTCAGTTGTTAATGAAGTATGTCGTTGGCCTACATGGCTCATGAGGTTCCAGTATTTTGGTTAAGATCAGTTTTGCACAAGTGTGCTGTTTTTGTTATTTAAAGTCTTTTGTTTCGTTTACAATTTTAAAAGATTATCAACCTGTTTTCCTTGTCACGCACGATCCTGTCTATGAATCATTACAATATGAATATATATGCACAAGTTGCAAATAACAATGCATATGTATTTTAGTTATATACACTGATATTGGTTGATGTTGCAGTGAATAGTGTCATTTAACTAAAGCAATTTCTGATGAGAGAGCGCTATAAAACCATGTTACACCTTATGCTACCTTGCAGAGCAGCATTCACATTAACCTGTGTGCCTATACAGCAAGCTGCAGACATTGGCCGTGACCTATGTGCCTGTGGCCTATGGGAAAGAGAGAACCAGGCAGAGTGATTAATGGTCATGATTAGCAGGTGAAGGAATGTGCTCTTATGGCCTAGAGCATCTTACTGCATTTATCTCCTCAACTAGCGTATCCTTTATGGAGGACAGCTTCCTCAAAGACTCAAAGTGACCTAGCCATGGGGAGCTGAGGAAATGTGGGCGGGATTTTTGCAATGGTAATGCAACATGGAAGCAACACAACGCTGGGAAACATAGCTAGCCATTTGGAATGAGTCAAGTCCCATGGGTGCTTCATTGTTTGCATAGATATTTGCCCCATAAATGGTTTTTGCATGACACATATTCAGTGAGAAGTAATGTGGGCCATCGTTTAGATTCACAGAAACTCATTAACATGCAAAACTGGAGGCAAGATTTCACACTGATGCTTTTTGAGTCAAATAAACCCGTTTAGCTTGAGCGAATGCAGATACGTGACCTGACCCAATCACTGCAATTGACACCAGCAGTTCTCACAAATTTCTGAACATACATTAGCATACAGCATTAAACGGCAGGCGTTTAAATAGGAAAAAAGGGTCAATTTCTAGTCCATGTTGAATTTTTTTCAGCATATTTTCCTGCTACATGGTTCTATGCTGTTCAGGAAAATCTGTTTGCCAAGAAGAAACTACTTTCTTTTTGTAGTATTGTTTTTGAGCCTGAAAAAAACATCATTTAGCTTCCAGGAGGAACCTCTAGTGATTTGACACTTCATAGAGTGCAAAGTGACAGACAACAGGAACATGTTTTAAGTGGCATGTCATAAATTTGAATTGTCACACTTTATTTGCTGCGTTTTATCCAAATAAAAGAAGTGCACTGAATGTATAAACTCTCAACCTGTTGCAAAGAATACTTGAACAATAAAGGAATAGTTCATCATTTATTCAGCCTCACATCCTTCCAAACGCATATGCCGCAAAATAATCTATTTTGAAAATCAGTAGGGTGTGTTTCACAGTCAAAACCAAAATGTCTTGAGGGTGAGTTCATTTTAATTTTGGGCTGAACTATCCCTTTAAGTGAGCTGTATATTCATGTATAAAAATGTATGTGTGCAGACAGTAAACTGCAGGTGTGAGTATGTTTTTATGTGTTTGTCACTCTCCTTTAGTCTTTCATTATGCAATTCGGTTTCTTGAAAAGGTCACAGCACTTGTGGTTGAATTTGCCCCGTTTCTTCATCACACCCTTCTCGCACGTTATAGCTGTCTACTGAAGCTAGTGGAGAAGAGCAGCTTCTTTCCACAGGCAGACACCAATCCTGAAGTGTCTCATAACAAGTTATTCTGTCAAACTCAACGGGTGGCTCCTGCTCGTGCTTTGCATGCAACTGAATCGATTAGGAAGAAGAAGAATTAGTTTGCCTTTAGCAATAAATAAGAGACGGTTTGTTTGACAAGCCTTGTTTATTCTTTGTGCTCAGGAGAGAATGGTAAGCCTGCAGCTGTCAAACTGCGCTCTTGTGTACCTACGTGAATATAATGCAACGGTGTATGTTTTTATATCACCTTTGTGGATGTACAAAATAGTTTCCTCAACATGTTGTGATTAACCTACAAAAAAGAAAGCTATATTTCCAGCATTATCAAAGAGCAAGCACTGACCATGGTGGAGTAACGCTCCTTTATAAAAGTTTTTCTTTTATATGACTTTAGTGCTCTGGAAATGTTGCAGGTACGACTTCTGCTGGTTGGGGAATTTATGATCATGATATTGCTGAATCATTTGTTCATTTTTGGGCCATTGGTCTTGCTGATATTTGCTGACTTGTAGTAATCTGTCTGTGTTAAGAACTGAATATGGTGCTCGGATGATCCCAGAGAGGGGGAGCAACAGCCCCGAGACCATAAAAACAGGATAAGGTTGTTCTTGGTCTGGAGAGCTTGAGCTTGAGCTTGAGTTGATTTGGGTGGGCAGTTTATTGATTTATTTTTTATTTTTTAAATGTCTTTCTTCACACGAGCTGGATCAGGGAAGACCTGCTCTGCCAGTTCTTCTCTTTGGTGGTGCTTTACCATCAAACCAGTCAAAGACGGTCAAATTGATTTCAGCTCTTGTGCTAACTATCGCCATTTTGTTTGCTTCAATGTCCCTCGCTCAGAAGTGTGTAGTATGTGGGGTAAGTGAAACAGATTATATTTTTTCCCTCTTTAAATGGGTTCTGTAAACGTTATTTAAATTATCTTCATAATGTTTTTTTTAGCACAAAATGTGCAAAATTTATCCATGCATTTTCATGCATTTTCATTTCCATGCAAAACATCAATGATTTTTTAAAAATCATTGATATTTTATAGTTCTGTTACCAACGATTATTTTGGTAATCAAGTAATCAGTCAATTTATTTTCACGATTAATCGAATAATCAGATTAATTTTGGGGGGGGATGGTATTAGAAATAGCAAAGATCTAAGCCTTTAATATGCTTTACAGCATCTTTCAGTCTTCATGCTGTTGCCAAGTAATAATAAAAAAGAAAACTATTTTTTTATTTATGACCACTGCACAAGCAGTGCTTGTAGAATTTGTGTGTCATACTTTAAAACCACCACACAATAAGCGGCATGAACTTTGGCTATTACCGGGCAATCCCTCTGGGGCAACATGGGGTTAAGTGTCTTACTCAAGGTCACAGCGATGATGGCCTAATAGTTCACTGCAGGGATCAAGCCAGCCCTGGCCAATCGCATGACCTCCTAAAGGTCCTGTCACATGGGTTGCGTCAAGGCTTCACATGCTTTGACCTCCAAAAAAAAAAAAAATGTTTCTGACAGTGTCTTGTAAGGGTTATTTTATTTCTAGGCAGCAAGAAAGCAGTGAATGTACCAAACACAGTGAAAAATAAATATGAGCTTAGAATATGCTCCAGGCAATGAGTTTGATACATCACAGGAATGTGGGTTAATGAAATTGTACTGTCTCGTGAAGTTCTTTATGCATTTTAATTCGGTTTAAGAAGTGAGGCAGATTGACTTAAAAAATAAAAAGAAATTATGAGTCTTTAAATATCTCTTTAAAGAAAACATTATACTTACTAGAAGAGGGGATTTAAATCTATGATGCCATGGACCTCAAATATGATGATTCCTCCTAAAATATAAACACTCTTAAATATTTAAATACATTTTAATTAAATGTATTTATTTACAAGTTTCTGTATCCTAATACAGTGTATTTAAATGCAATGTATGATCATGAAGAGAGTTATTATAAAGACAACATACTGAGTCCAAAACAAATCTTAAAATATTATCATATTAAATTAGCAATCTTACTGTAAGATATAAAAAAAACAATGGAAACCAAAATCATCAACTGGACTCAAAAAAAACACTGTGTAAAACACCAAAGTTACAGACTGATCCAACGTGTATGAAGTGCATCATGGCAATTCATAATGTAAGTGAGAAAACCAATGGCTTGCACATGGAGGTCTGTGTGACCCTCCGAAGACATTCCTCCCCAGACCTGAAATGCTGGATGATGTTGCATGCAGTATAACATTCCCAATGGCATCTACAGACTCTTTCACATCTGTCACATGTGCTTGATGTGTACGTTCTCTTACCTGTCAAGAGAATGGGGTGTTCTGGCGTTCTCTGGAAAATGCCAGTTGAGCTGCATGGTGCTGAGCTCTAGCGTCTTAAACGTGGAACTAGAAGGGCCCTCATGCCACCCTCATGAAATTTGTTTCTGACAGTTTGGTCAGAAACATGCCTACCGGTTTCTGCTGAATGTCATTTTGTAGGGCTCTGGCAGAGTTCCTCCTGTTTCTCCTCACATAATTATATATAGCATATCATCACATGAGTTTGTCACGTAATTTCAAGAAAAAAAAATGATTTTTTAATTTTTCATTTAGTGGTGGAAACAGGCTTCCATTGACAACGATCCAAAAGGTGCACAACCCATTTCAATATGTTCACCTAGGTACATTTGTATTATTAGATATTCAAGTAGACTTAAGTTGAGACTCAATAGACTCAACAGTAACATAACTGGGACTCAGCTATCATTGTGTTCAAAAATATGATTGATAATAACTTCTTGTTTATTGAACTGATGTATCAAAGCAATGTCTCACAATTGTGCCATTTTAATTCAGTACTTCATTTAGAAGCCTACTTGAAGGAGTAAAAGCAACCAGAGCAATTTCCTGTACTTCTATTCATTTGAAAACATTCTCTAGATAAATGTGTATACCTGCACACCAAGACACATAAGAGGACCGCAGAATACGGCTGCTTGAGTGTTGCCAGATGACTCTTAGCTGAATGATTGTACGATCCTCACCTGACTGCATCTGATTGTGAATATTCCACGCATAGCTCCTGAGAAATGGCAATATGGGTTTGACTGCAACCTCGAGGCCAGGAAAACGAAGTTCTTAATTACTACATGCACACATAAAGTGGGGAAAGCGTAGTGTGCTGTTGAGTTATAGGAGTTCAAAATGTAGCCTATCAAATTCAGATGGATTTCTTGGACTGCCTGTTGCCAAGACAAGAGGAGAAGTGCAGATGAGCCACATTTCAAATACCATTAAAGCTGTATTAACTCTCCTCATCGACTTCTGCAAAAACACATTAAGCATGCTAATCTGGAGAGGGAATTAAGAGAATATTGTGGGCACTTAATTGCCTGGTACTCTGGGATGCACTGGAGACAGTTTGAACACACTTCAAGATAGAATAAAGAAAAGACGGGAATATTACAGTAACAATCAGGCACCCAAGTGCTTGTTAGTGAGAGTCATGATCAATCAATAAAACACAATTTTTATAACAGACTTTTTTTTAGTTTTTGTAACCAATACTTTTTTTGTTTTACAAAAAGAAAAAAAAACAGAAAAGAGACATTCAGTACTTCACAAAAAGATCCATTTACTTTCAAAAAAACTTCATAGTAAGACTTGTTTTCAGGTTGTTTATCTTAAATTTGTAATTCGAATAATGAACAGTCACCATTATTAATAGTAATTATTTTTCTTACTCTATTGGCAAATTTTTCTAGTATTAAGTTTCATCCTCAAAAACGTTGTTAGATTTATGGCCAAAATGAGGAAAAAATGTGTAAGGTTTGTTTTCTTGCACTTTTCTCTCTAAATAATAAATACAATTTAGTATTTATCAAAGCTGATTTTTATAAATATTACTTTTACCCGAAAACAAAAGAAAAATGTTTACATAATTTCAATGAAATATTCATCAATGTAGACCCATATTTAATAAATGATATATGAACCTCCATGCATTTGAAGTTTTCAGTTTCTTTCTTTCTACCATAACCGTGCATATAAATCAGTCCCTCTAAGGGTTATGATCTAATCGTGTCTGTCTCTGTTTTCGTCTTGCCCTCTGCAACCCAAGTGCTGAAACTTTTTCCTTTAGCAACTAAATACGATTTCCTGCCTGCCAACCCTTCTCTAATTTAATAGAGTAATATTGCATTGATGTGAACCTCATCTTACCACTCCCTCCCAGTAAAGGTGTGTATAACAAGCATCAGAGCCCCTTACGAGGGTATTGATTTTGTGATGAGTCGTCTGACTGCCGGGCTGCGAGTGGTGCATAACGTTAGATTGTCTCTCTAGCGGGATGTTGCGGGGTTTGAGTGGATAAAATATGACGAGGGAGACGGCTCTCCTTTGTGTAGAAGGGGTGCGGTTAATTCAATTGACTGTGTGCCAGTGTGCACCATCTGGGCTGGACACTGACATAACCAATTGACTGGTGTCAAAGCCACTCTCGGCTACTTCCTTATCATCGATTGGCCCTTTGTTGAGCCTGAATTAAGCTGTGTCCATGTAATTAGATTATGCCAGCCTCCCCTCCCCTTCCCCCGGTGAGAAATACTGGTCAGTTTTGCTGCCAAGTCATTTGCGGCCATGAGGCTTTAATTTGGCCCTTCAGCCAACAGCAGGAACATAAAGAACATTGCAATGAACATGTGCAAACTAATCAAGATAAAATTAATAGTAGCTTGATTAATACGCAATAATTAACTCAAATTGAGATGCTGACTAGATTCATACCCCAACTATACAAAGTGCTGGCCATTAAACCAGGCTTTTCTATTCCAACAGAACATTTGAAGGCAAGGTAAAACCACATGCATAACAACCTGTACACTTGAAAAAACAACATTACCAGAAGAACATATAGTTTCTGTTAAAAGTCTCCCGGCTGAAGAGTCGTGTTTTCTGTGGCTGGTCTGACCTTATGGAACAGCCTTCCCAACAACATAAGAGCAGCTTCTACTCTCTCCACATTCAAATCCAGCCTCAAAACTCATCTCTTTTCATTGGCTTTTAATATTTTATAATGTCTTGTTTTGTTTTCTTGTCTGTTTTCTTTTAACTATTTTAGCTACTTAAATGTAAAGCACTTTGGTCCGCCTTGTGGCTGTTTTTAAATGTGCTATACAAATAAACTTGAACTTGAACTTAAAAGTGGAATTACATATTCTGTGGACACACATCCAAAGGATACATATATCTGCACATATGTCTTCACAACCATTATACAACATGTTTGCCAGTTTATTTATTTTATTTTTTATTTTTTAACTTCAGTGGTTCATTCTGCTGTTCCTTATTTCAATTCCATAATTTCCAATCAATAGATACATTTTCTGGTAATAATGTGTCTGCTGTAGCAGTATATAAATTGTAATTTTTCCTGCAGCTCAATCAGTAGAGCATTGGTGTTTACAACACCAAGGTCATGGGTTCGATCCCAGGGAAAGCAAGAACTGATTCAATGTGTTCCTTGAATGCAATGTAAGTCACTTTGGTTAAAACCGTCTGCCAAATGCATAACTGTAAATGTCTGTATGTAAGTACTAAATACTTGTTTATATATATATATATATATTTCCAAAAAATGTAGTTGGGGCAATTGCAATAAACATAGCCACTATATTAAGAACCATTAAAATATACCAATCTTTAAAAATAATTAAATACTGTAAAATTAATTAATGACTAACTCAGACCAGTCTACACAGTTTATCCAACCAGCCTCCGAACTAGTTAATAGTTCTACGAGTTGCTAGTAAATGGTCATCCATCAATGCCAGACATTCAGCAAAATTTATTAAAAATGTAATTTCGATCATCATAACTCTCTGTTTAATATGGTAATGGATATAAAAATGTTGTATTTGCTCTTGGTGGAATAGAGCAACTACAGAAATTGCTTCTGCCAATTCATACAGTATTGAGACAGTATTGTGAACATGCATTACCTGTAGTAGATCTATAAAGGTGGAGCTGGGGAAGGTGGAGGGTTTCTGAGAGCATGGTGTAAATTGTTAAAGCAACACTGACCAAGTATTTGAATGTTGAGCAGCAAGCACATTGGGTGCTGATGCCAAGTAGAAAACGATGTGATTGCCAGCAGATTGATTTCAGAATCTTGTATTTAGATTCATGACAAAAGCCACGCCTGGCACAATTAATGCAATGAGTTGCCAACAGAATGTGAATTACCTAAGAAGTTGTCTCTGACAGAAAAAAAAAGCATGTTTATCTTCATAGCTGATGCATCAAAGTTCCTAATTATAAAAGTTTTATGACACATTTTGGAGTGATTGACATTTCTGGAGAGTTTAGATCTTAAGCTTTTAAATGGCTTCTCCAGAGTGTATCCATGGCAACAAGACATTTAAAACATGTATTTATTATGTATATTAAGTACTTTTCAGGTACTTTATACACCTGGGATATCAAAACACCAACACTTTCATGACAAAATACGATCAGGATGAGGAGACAATGTTATCCGGTATGCATGTCAAACAGGATATTGACATGTTCCGTATACAGTATTGTATACTGCATATCCAGACCAGAGGTGTTGCCTATAATTAACCTGTTCTGTTAGTCTGCTACATTAACAGTGAAAACATATTTCCTCTGAGCACGTCGGCCAAATCCATAATGCATACATTCCTTGTAGGAGAGAGAGCAAACCCACATTAATAATTTACCAGTGTCAGAAATTATTTATTCAGCATTTTAGGGGTTGGATTTTGAGAGTCAGAAGACACATTTTCACACATTCGACTGACTGATGTCAGAACGTGTGACTGATTATGTAACTCCCATGATGTATTGGCTGCTTTGTATTCTGAACACACCATTTAATAAAGCAGCGTCATTGAATGTTGAGTTTGTTTGAAGAGATCAGTAGGTTTTTTTGGGTTGAAGGATCTTCATTATTTATGAAGTTGTCTTTGGAATGCTTTGGGATTCTTTCTTCTGTCATTAATGTTAAAAGAATTGGTTCATTACATCAAAGTTGCAAAATGTTTTGTTACATCAAACACTGTAGAATTGCTGAGGACAGTGCCAGATTTCTGGGAGCCTGAGCAAAGTTTTGTAAGGAGCTCCTTGTCAATGCATTCATAACTCCAAAATGACCCCTAAATCCTTAATCTGTTCTTTCCTAGCAGTTTCACTGTCAAAAAAACAACAGTGAGTACTTGAAACTGACACTCATACTATAAAACAAAACAATAGGACAAAGACAATAGAAAATATACAAATGGAATAAATAATTTAGCCTACTACTAATAGTAGCATATCCAATTCAGTCAGGGATTCGGGAAGGATGCGAGGACCCAATCGCAAGGGGGAAGATAATTTATTGAAAAAAGAAAAACAAGATCAAAAATACAAACAAAACCACCCAAAAGGGGAAAACTGGCTTGGCTTAGCTTGACTAGGCTTAACTAGGCTTAACTTGATGACAGGACACTCGGACGAAATACAACGAAGCAGCACAGGACAGCAAAAACGGAGGGATGAAGCACACACAGGAGGAAGGGTATTTGACTGTGGAACAGCTAGGAAAAGTGAATCTAATGATAAGGAAACAAGGAGGGAGGAGAACACAAAGACTAGACACGCAGCCAATGCGGAGTTGGTGACCACCAAACTGCGCGTGCAAAACACCAAAACGCAACATGAAAGCAAGCGGCCAAAGTAAACACAAACCACGTGCTTACAACACTGCAGAAGGACACGAGAGCATTAGATACAAGCAAACCTGAAACCCCGCCCACTCACATAACGTAGAGCGCACGAGAACGAGCAACCACTCGTCTCGCATGCTCAGGACAAAGAAGAACACACGGATCATGAATGTCCGAATCCCAGCACAAACCGAAACTAAACAAGACCAACCTCGGGATCAGACATCATAACCCGCACATGAGACGTTACACAGACAATTCTTGAATCCGCGCCCGCACACACCGAACACGAGAGATTATGGTAGTGCCAGAGCTCTGCCACAAAACCAAGAAATGACTAGACCGAATGTGGCAGAACCCTGACACAATTCAATTAACTGTAAAAAAAAAGGAAAAGTTCTATTGTATAGTGTTCTCCGTACATTGATTTTTATTAAAGTTGCTAAAGCCATTCAGTGAAGAAAAGTTCATGATTATCTTTTTTCTTGTGTATATATATTAATTAACATTAAGTGGCAGAGAGCAGTATGTTCATTAGGTTGCTGTCACTTTAAGAGCAAATACTGACAAGCATTCGATTCATTTTTGACTGTACATTATAACAGTCATGTTAAATGATTTGACAAAGTTGGATGTCATGTAGGAAGGGCGACCGGAAGTGCAAAGGTGATTATCTTTTATTATTATTGTTTGTTGGAAGTCAAAATAAATCTTCTCTGAGAGCAAAGGGGCCCCGTGGTGGTTTAGGGGCCCTACCCAAATTTCATGTTTTGCGTATATGGAGGACCGGCACTGGAGTGGACAGGTTACCCAAGATGCATTGTGAATGCTGCCAAACTGGCTTAACATTAAGAATAAAACTCTACCAAATAGACAAATTTAGGTAATTACCTGTTAGAGTTTTGTATAATAATGTGCACTGTATTTTAAATCACACAAGGACAAACTGTCTGCTCTAAGCTTGACGATGTTTTGTTTTCAAATTGAGTAGATACTTGCTCAGAGCTTCTGCATTCTGATTAATGTTTCCTACACAAAACTCTTCTTCACTGAAAACCGAAAGTAAGCAAAAACTTCAGCATTCAGCTACAATAATTCACAAAATGAATCAATGATATGACATTTGCAGAAAGCACAGACAAACTTGGGGGTCGATATGTTGCTATCTATGTCGTTTTTATTTGTATGGTGTTGTAGATGGAGTGAACACAGTAAGTATTTATTAGTTTTCCAAAGGTTTGGCTTAGTGTTTTTAATCATTAAAACCGTTTGGACTAAAGTGTGAGAAAAGCCCCAGGATGTGTGCAGCTTCAGCTTTGTCTTTTTTTTCCCAAGCTTAAATCAATTGGATTGGATTTATACAGAGTGATGCAAACCTAATAAATTATTCAACAAAATATTGGTAGATGTCATTAAACTAGAACAACACATACATCGAGTAATTGTCTGATGAATAAATAATAGCATTTTTTTACATTTTCCTTGTCAGTTTTTGTTATTTTGTAATTATCAGTTTTTATTTTTGTATTTATTATTTGTTTTATGATGAAGTCATTATGTTATCAAAGCTTTGTTTTGTTTTATGGTGATTGCATCAATATTTTGCTCCTCACTAATAGTCTGTGTCACGAAAGATGATGAAGACTATGATTAAGAGTTCAATATGTACTTTAATGAAAAAAAGAAAAAAAAAAACGAAAGTAATCCAGAAAGATACAAAGTAGACACAAACATCAACCGACAGCACAAGTGTGACAGAACTAAATACACATGGTGAAGAACAGAAATGATGAACAGCAGTAGTGACAAAAAAGGAACACATGACAGAATAAAAGCAAGTCCCTGTGAAGTGAGGCTGTGGCAGTCTGTATGTTTTTCATTTTTATGTAGTTTTTATTTGGTTGAAAACAGACCTCCATGTTATGTTTCCCAATGTTAGCCTACTAGTATTTTTACCTCTTTTCAACTGTTTTTAAGACAAAAATCCCTTCTTCGCGTGGCTTCACAGCAGGCTTGGGTGGTTGTTGGAAGTTGTACATTTTTTCATGCTCTGAACAGCGAGAGAGTGAGAGTCAGATACCACTGCCTGCTGTGTCATTGATCACCTTTAAGCTCGATTAGAGTGAAAAAAGGAGGGTGACAGATTTTGTTTTCCACCTCAGTGGTTTTTGAACCTTGAAATGGAGAATGCTGCATTGTACAGTTCACCTAATGGTGCTATCACCTGCCTCTTCAAGTAAAAGTAATCTGCTATCAATTTAACTCTCGTTCCTACTGTCTGCTGCTTCTTTCACCAGCACTCATTTTTCATTGTATATTAGAGCATTTGGGAAATCTCTGACTTAAAGAAGTGCAAGCAAAGTAATAATAAAGTAGCAATCCTGCCCGTATCGAAGAGTAGAGCGTGGCACTTGCAACGCCAATGTCATGGGTTCGATTCCCAGGGAACGCAAGAACTGATTAGAATGCCAGTGTGTATCTTGAATGTGGTGTCAGTCGCTCTGGATAAACGCGTCTGCCAAATGCATAAAAATGGAATGAAATAAAATATGAAAAATGAAATAGTGATGCTTGCAATAGCAAGTACCTCTTATTATTGTAATGCAAGTTCCTTTGTATGAAAAGTGACTGAAAAATTGCAATCAAATAAAAGCCTTTAAACATAATAAAGAAAAATATGGCAAAATGTCTTAATCAACCTTGGGCAAATACTTAGGTCATTCAAATATGCACACAATTAATAATCCATTTCAGGAAAAAAAAATTGAAAAGTGAGGTAATTAGCATTGAGTCTGCAATGGAATAAAACAAAGTCAGTGGCTTTATGAGTGGAATACTGATAAAAAGTCACAAATAAAAAATGTTCACTGTAGAGGTTCTAAAGAGATATTTCCTCGCCCTGAACCAATTCCCCTCATAAACGTGGAGCCTGGAGGCAAATTAAATTGACGATGCATAGTTTAACTGTTAAAATGTTAAAACTGACTTTCCAAATGGGCTGCATATAAAGGGATAAGACATATGGGAAGGTCAGAGACGGAAGAAGAGAACTGAAGGTCATCAACATTTTCTTTATGATCAGTCATTGGAAGTCTATAAAACACATGTACATTAAGCACATAGATTGTTTTCTCATTTTATTTATTTCAATGAGTCGCTTGTTTGTTACATTACATAATGCACCATACGTGGAGTAAGTGTGTCTTTGTGTGGAGTAAGTGTTTTGTTTTTTATAGTATCACATATGGGCCAAAGCAATCAAAATACTAGTAATCGTCCAACCTTTCCCTGTTTCAGTCAAACATCTATCTCTCCCCTCAATTTTGCATTTAACTCCTGCATGAAAGTGCACTAAAATTGAAATCACTC
Source organism: Rhodeus uyekii (assembly GCA_037043235.1). Classification (NCBI taxonomy): domain Eukaryota; kingdom Metazoa; phylum Chordata; class Actinopteri; order Cypriniformes; family Acheilognathidae; genus Rhodeus; species Rhodeus uyekii. Next base: position 471,417 of record JAWRVZ010000085.1, read on the forward strand.
TATTTGACCTCGAAAGAAAAAATACTTGAGTCATTACATTATGCATTTTTAGGGCATGTGCAGTTATTACTAACAAAATAATAAAAAATAAAACACTGTTGTTTATTATCCTTTCAGTACTGTGTATCTTGCAGCGTCTTTCTCTTCATCTTTTAATTATTGTCATGTTGTCATCCTTTGTCCTTTGTCAATGAATAATTTTGACAAGGTTGTTACAGTAATACCTTGGTTTACAAGTGACTTAGCATATGAGCCAATCGTTGTACGAGCATTGTATCAGAGAGGGAAACATTTTCCCTCGCCCACGCATATTTTCGTGTGGAAAAGTCCTAACGCTCAGCATCTTCGCGTGCATTTTTACTGGACATATCCGAACGACAGCCTCTCATAAAGCCCATCACCCCTTCACTCGTTCATTCTCTCAGCGTCGCTCGGTTTGGTTGCATCATTCACCACAGTGATACTTTTATAAGTGATTTACAGCGGTTTTACCTCCTGTTGTTAACATTAATTGTGATATCTATTGTTCGCGTAGTGAAATATATACGTACAGTACATCATATAGACAATGACCTCAAGATGAGTAAGAAGGTACAAAATTCTCTTTCTAAACAGTAACTCCCTCCTCTCGTCTCCTTCACACCAGCAGTGATGCTACTCAAAACCAAAGTTACTGTAATTAATAGGTTAAAATCAAATAAATATTTAAAATGGGCATTTATGGTCATGTGGAACGAATCGAGTGATTTTTATTGCATCCTTATGGGGAAAATTATTTTTGTGTACGAGAATTTTGAGTTACGAGCTCTTGGAACGAATTAATCTCGTAAATGGAGGTATTACTGTACTTTCATAAAAATGGATATCATGAAGTTTATTTGTAATCACACACACGCGTTAGGTTTCTATATATTTCTGAGGACTTTCCACATTCATAATGATTTTTATGCTATAGAAACTGTATAGACCTATTTGCCCCATTACATATACAATTCTGCATTCGGCAGACACTTTTATCCAAAACAACTTGCATTGCATTCAAGGAACACATTGAATCAGATCTTGCTTTCCCTGGGATCCAACCCATGACCTTGGCATTGTAAACACCAATGCTCTACTGGTTTAGCTACAGGAAAGCTACAGGAAACCATTAGCCCTAAACTTACCGCAAATCACAACCCTCACAAAAATCTGTAAATGTTGGGCAAGGTCAAAGAATTCTGGTATTTTTATTGTATAGACATTTTGTTCCCACACTATAATACCTGAACCACACACACACAAAGAGAAAGAGAAGGGGGTGGGGGGTATTAAATATTTCCTTTTTTTAATCTATACTTTTATTCAAAGTTTACTTTTCCAAGTTTTTAAGTTCTGTCACATTTTAAAAATGCATTCGTGAAGTCTAAGTTACAGCCATCAATAGCACATATATGCATACCTAAGGGGAGGCAATGTTCAGTGGATACACAGCACTCCATATTGCTCAGTTTGAGATGCATTTCCATCCTCACCCAGTGCTGAAACAGCTTCCTCTTTACTTCACACTGAGTAGCTTTAAGCAACATGTGGAGAAGGTAATGCAGCAGAGTGTGCAGTTTCATGGCTTATTAAAGACGCCTGCACCAAATGAGATGAAAAAGCATTTTTCTCTGAGAAATAGTGTAAGGAGCTGTTATTGCATGGTAGGAGAGAACATTGTAGGTAAGGATCGGCTGCTTAAAAAACCTACACAGCACGATAGACAGTATAGAGATGCAAAGCTGTCCTTTTCTGGTTATTATTTACTTTTCAAATCAATTTTCTCCGAAGTACAGTGCCACAAACCAAATATGCATGAAATAGGCTTCTAATCTGATAATGGATGTTTCAGATAATGAGTGTGGAAGAGATACCACAACCTATCGGAAGATAGAGCCGGTCAATAGAGAAATTTATCTCCCATTAAGTATCTGCCCTTTGAGTTTCACTTACGCCCACAACAAACACACAACTCATACCGCGAAATGCAATTGCCAGGAAACAAACCTATGTGATGGATCTGTCAATTTGCATTAATTTCTTCCTGACCAGCAGAAGCTCTCTGTGAGTCAGCTAAATATTTCTTTTCTTTATTGCTCATAATGTCGTGGTGCTGGGATTACTCATCACCGACAAGATGGCATTAGGCTGGAGTTCCGTGGACCTCACCTCTGTTGATTTCCCCTGAGGCCGCGCTTGAACTTAAAATGACTGAATGGGAAAGAGCTCAAGGGGATTTCAAACCTGACCCATTCGGGAGGCTTTTAACGCGGCAGAGAGACAAACCGTCAAACTTGTGAGAATGCTTTTGACTGGGCCAAGTAATTCTTAATGTACTCTTTTGCCTGACGACTCCTTAAAAACGAAAGGAAAACTTAAAGCGATTGCAAAAAAGGTTAATATGTCAAGAAATTATGACTTCTTTCCCAGGTGAGCGCACCGGGCTTCGAGCTTAAGCGGTTTGATATCTAAAGGAAACATTAGCCATCACGTATTATGTCGGTAGTTGAGTTCTCTCGTGTCAAAGTGTTAAATCAAAAAGAAATGAGTAATTCACATGGACGAGACAAGGGACTCGGATATCAAAGATCCGTCTAATTAAATAACTCAAGAAATTATCACTTCCATCATTATGTCACTGTTTTGTCTTGCGATGATGTACCCTTCAACCGGAATAAACTCAAGGTGAAATATTCACCATAATTTGATTAGTCTCCTTCTTCTGTTATCTCTGCTGTCAATTCAATTCCACTTTGCTCAGCTGTTCCCCGGATTGCCCGATGCTGATGAGACCTGAATCTCAGTTTTGTTTCTAGCTATTCTAAAGGCTTTGCTATTAAATGCATGTTTTCACACTAAATCAATCTTTTTCAGCTGCCCTGGAGACTGAAGGCCAAGTGGAATACCGCAGTGCCATCCAGATGAAATTAAGACAACACAGTTTTACTTTAATGAGGCTTTTCTTGTAGTCAACTTTGGGCAAGAATCGCTTAGTGCTGGCACGAAGCAGCACCGTGGTTGCAATGCATAATATATAATGTAGTGATCTTTGGTAATGTTAGCATTAACTTTATTGGTTGCAGTTTTGGCCACTTGAAAGTGTATGTGAAAAAAAGGTTGGAAAAAAGCCATATTGCATTGGCCTACACTTAACACACACTAAGTCCACACTATAGCTGTCAATTAAACTATCTACCATTATTATTTGAGGGTAAACGCATCCTACCATTCATCTGTCACATCACACAGCCATTTAATTTGTTTTCATGCAGTCACGTGTCTTAGTTTCCCACCAAACACCAGTTGCCATGAACACTCACTTTCATCAGTTGTTTGTCGTTATGTTCTTGTAGCCCGTGTGGGAATGTATTAAGGGTTTTCAGATTTATATAAAGTGTATAAAGTTGTTCAAATATACTGTGGTAAAGTGATAACAAACTGTTTGGTCTGGTATTTAATTTTTTATTCTCTTTATAATGTGATTGGGTACTCAGTATCAGGTATCAGGTACCAGGTACCCAGGTATCAGTATTGTATTTGAGGGGCGGGACAAGTGTGGAAGGAACAGAGAAGAAAGCACGGTGAGGGAGGTTGACGAGACAACCCTCCGAAAAGTATGGATTTGTATGCGAATGATGCATTTTAGTCCAGCTCAAGTATATTAGAGTGGACTTTGAACTAAGTTACTGCTGTTTTCGAAGGCGCACGAAAGCAGGCATTTCTTTTTTGTGTGTTGTGGTTTGGAGACTTTAGAATCAGAATCAGAAAGAGCTTTATTGCCAAGTGAGTGCAATTGGCAATTGCAGTGGTTCCAGTTGTTTTAACTTCGATTGAATACCACCGAACTACCGACTGAAGTGTACCCACTGGCACGTGTGTGCGTGTTCACGTGCGTCTCGCGACGGAGACGTACTCATTTTGTTCATTTTTATATGTTGCTCATCTGAGTGAAGCGGCATTTTGTGGCCTCAACGAACCCGAGCCAGGCAACAGGCCTGCAACAGTGACTAAGGGGGTTTAGTTTATTATTTGCCGGCTTAGAACATTGTTCATTTGGTTTTTGGTTTCGACTTTATTCTTTATTTTTATTCCATTGGACTTTCATAGGAGGATTTAATTTAAATTCATACAATTTAAGTTGTAGTTAATTTGGTATCTTGTGGTTATTTTGCATTTGATTTTCTATTGATATTCAGAGGATTTGGGGTCAAACAGATGGTCACAAATTGAAACAATCCCATTATATATAGAATCTGGGCGTCACCCAATACAATTCCCAGTGACAGGAAGGGGGCGTTACATTCTCATCACCATGTGTTTAACAATTCCTCACCTTCACTCAGCATTTGTCAGGTCAACGTTTTCTGTTAGCACTTACTGGTATTGTCTGTTGTTTTGTGTTTAAACTCTGCGTTTGACCATGAATTGGTTGCGTTTAAATATTACCGGTTAACAGACGACTAGATCTCAATGGTTCACTCTGCAAAATTTGTCACGCCATCACCTCCCCCTATGATGATGCAACCCTCAAATTCTTGTAGCAGACCTCCCAGACACTTCTGGACTAGTCTGGAGGAGAGCCATCCTCAGGTATCTGGAGAGCGTCTATCTCCGATCCAGGATGAGACGCAGTCCACCACCATCCTTGACTGTGGAGATTTTCAGATAGTCATAAAACAAAATTTTCTAGGAGCCAGAAACTTTTCTGAAAATGATCAAAAAGTGAGTGCACTTGACTGAGGTCATTTTTTTGCCTCTGTTCGCAGCAACTACTGGCTGCTGATTATATTACTAAACATGCAAATCTATTGTTGAAAACATCACCGACACAGAGCAAAGTGCACCTGTTTGTATTCATCACAGGGAATTTTGACTTTCACACCTGTAAACCGATTCGTTGTGCTGTGTTACTGTTCCTTGGAAATGTTATTGGCAGGATGTTATACGAGCAGCTATCCACACCTTCAGCACAGTGCTTAATACCACCTTTAAATCACATAATCCACACCATGCATTACAAAACACATCTGTCTTTTCTTTATCCTTGTTCTTTTTCATTGCGGCCTTTCCCTAATGCCTCTATCCGGTGCGACGGACAGTCCGTGTCTCAACCGCTTTATGCTTCCTCTGCTTGCCTTGGGGAGAGTCAGCAGAGGGGGCGATCTTAACCACACCAGATGCTCAGCTGCCGGTTTGGGTGCGATCCATCTGTCCAAGAGCCCAGGCTTGTCTGATAATATTAATGCAGGTATTTCCGAAGGCCCATTGCGCTTTTTTCTTACATCCAAAAGGGGAGTAAGGGAAAGATAAAGCAAGGAGTCTGCGATGTGTTCGTCGCACATAATTATTGTGGATGGTTGCAGATGCTCCTGCTCTGTAAACATAAATGTACATTGGCCAACACCAGATTGTTTGCTTCCAGTTAGGACAACAGTGTTGACAGATATTAGCGTCTGGAGAGCGCTGTGCTTTGATTCTCAATGGGTTTGCCAGAAGATAGTTTGCTTCATGGATGAGTGAGCAAGATTTCCAACAAAGTCAGTTCTTTGAGGGATGTAAGGATGTCTGTTTCACACAAGATGCAACAAACCGTTCTGAAGCCATTTAGTCTCATAGCACAGGTACTTCAGACTAGATAAAATAACTTTAGTTTCTCTTGGCCAAGTACAACAGACTAGCATGACAGAGTTGAATTAGTGACGCAGAAACTTAAACATTTCTTGTTCATTTTGTGTGTAAGCCTTTTTGAGTAGACATTTTCTTTATTTCCAGGTTTAAATTAGAATTTGAATCCCAGAAAAAGACTAAAAAGTCAGCTGGATAACAGTGTATACTTTTTTTTTAAAGTTATAATTTAAGAGGTCGAGAGAGAGAAATAGCCCCACAGGGATAAAATATCATTCTCCAAGATCCTGATTTCTGATGCAACAGCCGAGCAATACAGAAGCTTTAATGTGAGAAAGGAACGGTGAGTCAAGCATATGTTTTGGTAGAATTATATGGAGGATCCAAATGTGTTTGCTTTGTCATTTCAATGATCTTTTAGGGATGACCAAAACTGACTTACACTGAACAACCAAGGGTTGCAGGGTAAACATACGCACAGAAAGTACAGCAGAGGCAAAAATGTAAAACAGTATGATACTAACATTATTCAGTTTTTCATTAATATTTAGGTAATACATTTGAAAATGCAGTTGGAGTCACACACACACACACACACACACACACACACACACACACACACACACACACACATCGAAAACATTCTGTTTTTAAGCTTAGATCACTTATTTTTCAGTTAATAACATCAGTCTTTACAATCTGAAAATAAGAGAAAAATGTGTTTAATATATCAACGTAGCCATGGTATTTCACTGCTTTAAAATTGCCAAATGTTTGAACCTTGAGTGTTTACTTTGACAAAGATATGCATTCACATTTGAAATTCAGAGAGGACAGCATGCAGGCAAATGTCAGGGGTTTTAGATTATATTGTACTTATGTAATGCATAGCGGTTTTGATTCAGAAATTCTGGACTGAATCTAAAAAATGCTTTACCAATGGAATTTTCCCATAATTAGGTGCTTGATTTACCTTGAATTTGTGATGGTTAAAGGTTTAACTGGGAAAAAAAGATGGCAGCTGTCCATATCCTTCCAAGCATTCAGATACACTTGTGAGAGAGAGAGAGAGAGAGAGAGAGAGAGAAATGACTTGGGAGGTACAGTGATGGAGTAGTGTCTCACTGACACACATACACACAGCTCGCTTTTTTCTGCTGGAATGCCTGCAAATCTGTTTATTTCTGCCACTCGGGTTTATTTCAGTCTTGTCCCCCTTGCCATTTTTGAAATACCACCAGCCAAATATATAACCTTTTTTACTATCTCACCACAGCAATCAATCTTTTTGACACTATAGACAAGTTTAAGAAAGATACCGCCCCATGATTGACAGTAAGATATGCAGTTCCATACTATACCGTTTGTATGAAATCTGCAAAAATTATTGAGGCGATATTTAAAAAAAAACAGACACGTGCAATGAAACCGAAACTGTGATTTATGGATGTGACTCAGACCTGGAGTATTTCTGTTTCAAGGAGAACAATATGTTGACTTGACCTTTACCTCTCACTAATAGTTCTTCCAGTGCGCTGTGAAGTTGTGGGTTTTTCAATCTTTTTCTTCAGTGACAGACAAGGACATAGCTTGCTAGAGAGATTTTTAAATCACTCAAGAGTTTTCAATGGGTGTTTTTTTTATCAAGTATCTATCTATCTATCTATCTATCTATCTATCTATCTATCTATCTATCTATCCATGTAAACTATCATCTGTAAACTGTTTTCAAAAGAACTGGATAATTAAGAGGAACCTAATGTTTTTTTATGATTGCTATATTAAATGTAAAACGTATATGCTGCAGAGCACAATGATATCATAAAAATCACTGATCCATATTTGCAGAAGTGAGAGACCAAGTTTTGAATGTTTATGCATTCTAAATTGTGTCATTGTTTTATAACACAACACGTTTTATTAGCTTATTGATAACAGTAAGCCTATTCATACTAAAAACCTAAATGCTTCAGCTTTAATTTCAAGACTTGTTGGTGTGGCATAAAACCAACCAATTTAGAGTTTACTTGCATAGTAAACGTAAAGTTTCTTTCTAGGTGAGCAGATATTTTATCAGCACTGCTGTCTCTCATGTCTCACGGGAGTGAGGAATAGAACATGTGCATCAGCACCTAGTAGCAGTTCAGAGCAGAATGAACGTATCAAGCTTTAAACAAGGATTAATATGCATAGTCACAAAGACAGTCTTGCTGGTAACTGTTAATTGTATTAATAAAGATAAATGAAACAATGTTACTGTAGTAAAGAAAACAGACACATGCTTCACTTAGGTGTCAGTCCATACCAAAATCTACACAAGCTTAAATTAAAGAAACATATAAAATCTTAAGTTGATCCAGCTGTGCAATTTTTATTTTATTTTTATTTTTTTGTGCAGAATGACTTAAGTCCATTTATTAAAATCCTTCCCTGAAGCTTTTTCGGGGTTGTAGCTTTGCCAAGAAGGAAAACAAAAAACAAATGGATTTCTTTTTCACACCAACTCAAGATTGTTTATCGGAGGAGTGAAGGACACTCATGAAGACAGCATGTCAATTTTCAGATCAATTGTTAGCTCTTACCCTCGAGTCATGGCATTGCATTTACATAGTAATGGCATTTGGACTTTCAAGTGAAAACCTCAAGTCTCCACACTAATACTTTACAAGGGAAAGATAGATAGAATGCACTCATGTATGGAGCCCTACAGAGACATGTTAAAGGGAAAAAAATGACAATGCTTTTTTTCTTTAAGTCTAACCAAATGTGTTGAAAGCAACACACAAAAAAGTTACTGAATGTATAAATAATTTAAGAAAATTGCTTCATTCATATCAGATCATTAGTGTTTTAACTAGTCATACTATTATCTAGTTAGCTAATTAACTTAGTTGACTAGTTATTCCGTGTTTCAAAGGTTCAGCACGAGTTTCTCAAAACATTGAAAACTGTTTTTTTTTTTCTTTTGTTGAAACTACACATCATTAACGTTGCATAGTTTAGTGTTCATGTGAAAGATTTTTATATATATAAAAAAAAAAGTTTTGGTCTTCGTCTGATCAATAATGTGTTTTAAAAGCCTATTGATCTCATCCTGTACAAGGTCATCTTTTTTGTGAGAATTTGTATTTGGCGATGTTGAGCTACTGACCTTGAGCTTTTTAAGGGAAGAAAACTGAAGAAAAAAAAATGAGTTGCAATAACTTGCTTGAGTAAAGAAAGAGAAACATCCTATAATATTTCAGTGAAAGAGTTTGCAGCCAAATCTTATCTTCAGCCAAATTTATACTTTTTAGCAACATCCTAACAACACTCAAAACACCCTATCAAACACGTAACCGATAACACATAAAACGACTGCTGTAGCTCAAACAGTTATTCACAATAATACATATATACACTCACCTAAAGGATTATTATGAACACCTGTTCAATTTCTCATTAATGCAAGTATCTAATCTACCAATCGCATGGCAGTTGCTTCTATGTATTTAGGGGTTGGTCCTGGTCAAGACAATCTGCTGAACTCCAAACTGAATGTCAGAATGGGAAAGAAAGGTGATTTAAGCAGTTTTGAGCGTGGCATGGTTGTTGGTGCCAGACGGGCTGGTCTGAGTATTTCACAATCTGCTCAGTTACTGGGATTTTCACGCACAATAATTTCTTGGGTTTACAAAGAATAGTGTGAAAAGGTAAAAACATCCAGTATGCGGCAGTCCTGTGGGAGAAAATGCCTTGTTGATGCTAGAGGTCAGAGGAGAATGTGCCGAACGATTCAAGCTGATAGAAGAGCAACTTTGACTGAAATAACCACTTGTTACAACAGAGGTATGCAGCAAAGCATTTGTGAAGCCACAACATGCACAACCTTGAGGCGGATGGGCTACAACAGCAGAAGACCCTACCGGGTACCACTCATCTCCACTACAAATAGGAAAAATAGGCTGCAATTTGCACAAGCTCACCAAAATGTTGGCTGGTCTGATGAGTCTCAATTTCTGTTGAGACATTCAGATGGTAGATTCAGAATTTGGTGTAAGCAGAATGAGAACATGGATCCATCATGCCTTGTTACCACTGTGCAGGCTGGTGGTGGTGGTGTAATGGTATAGAGGATGTTTTCTTGGCACACTTTAGGCCCCTTAGTGCCAATTGGGCATCGTTTAAATGCCACGGCCTACCTGATCATTGTTTCTGACCATGTCCATCCCTTTATAACCACCATGTACCCATTCTCTGATGGCTACTTCCAAGAAGATAATGCACCATGTCACAAAGCTCGAATCATTTCAAATTGGTTTCTTGAACATGACAATGAGTTCACTGTACTAAAATGGCACCCACAGTCACCAGATCTCAACCCAATAGAGCATCTTTGGGATGTGGTGGAACGGGAGCTTCGTGCCCTGGATGTGCATCCCACAAATCTCCATCGACTGCAAGATGCTATCCAATTAATATGGGCCAACATTTCTAAAGAATGCTTTCAACACCTTTTTGAATCAATGCCACATACAATTAAGGCAGTTATGAAGGCGAAAGGGAGTAAAACACAGTATTAGTATGGTGTTCCTAATAATCATTTAGGTGAGTGTGTCATGACTACCTGTAGAATACCAAACATAAAGACTCTTGAGCTGTTGGCTGCATTAAATAGCTTTTATTTGACATTCTTTGAAAATTATATACAGATATTATTTCTCCAATCGTATTATAATACCCTTATTTAACCTGCCAGAAAGGACCACACAGTTGAAAATGAACACATAAGGTTTCCATGTAGACTTGACTGGGCCATCTGTTTGGTTCTCCCAGAGCAAAAAAAACCCCAAACTGCCTCTAAGTGCTAATTCTGAGCTAGAATTAAACTCGCCGTTCGAGGTGGAACGATGACAACGAGGAGGAAGGAAGCCAATGACTGAAAAACAATTAATTACTAAAACAAGAAGAACAAAAAAAAATCACTAAGTCCTCAGTCACAGATGGTTTAGGAGTCTGTCAGTCAAGTTTTCAAGCAGATCCAAGGACTGTCCCGCAGGACCTGAAGTCATCCGCCAAATCAGCCCATAAAAGCTGGCACTTTAGATGGTACCGCAAGCCTCATTTACCCCCACCCCCTCCCCCATCAGCACCACATGCTCATGGTCAAAACGACTGTCGCAAGCTGGCAGACCTCAGGTGATCAACAGAATCTGCCAGCCTAATTCCCAGCACAGACGATGAGAGAGATATCTTGGGCAAGGAAGAAAATGCCAAATGAGTGAAAGATTGAAAAGATTGAGAGAAAATGCAAATTACTAATTATCTGAATTATGAACGCTCTTGTAATAAGCCTCAAAATACACTGTCAGGTCAAGATAGTATATCTGATTCAAACTTAATATTAAATGAGAAAATTATTCAGTGAGACTTTATTTGATGCAGTTGGGAATTATATATTTGGTGTTGTTCCTCATAAAAAGTTTTCTGGATAAATATGGTTTATAAAAGTCTGTATTTACTGTTTATTCCTGTGATGCAAAGCTGTCTGTTCAGCTGCCATTAGTCCAGTCTTGGATACAGTAAGTGATTTCTGAAAAACAATGTTGAAATGTGTGTAAAACGTTATTTAGTTTAAAAGCATTTCTCAAAAATTGCTTACTGCACCTTTCAATGTCACATGATCCTTCAGAAATCATTCAAATATGAAACTTTGCTGCTCAAGAACTATTTATTATTATTGATAGAGAAAATACTTGTTTTGCTTAATATATTTTTACATTTTTCAAGAATGAAACCATACTTGAACATACTTACACATCACAACATATACTGATGTTTTGATGTTCCATGAAATGCATAAACAAAAAATGTACAGCAAAAATTGCAACGCAAACTTATTCTTGTGTAAAACTGTCTGGAAAATGCATGAAGGAGATCTAGAATGAAAAGAAAAAAGTAAAATATCACTGGGGGATTATTTGTTTCACAGTGTTTTATAAAAATGAATTCTTACATTGTTTGCAAGACATCTTGTAACTTGAACATTTCCCTGTGAGGAAAAGGTTCTTTTCCAAGAATACTTTTATAAAAGTTGACATTTTGTGTTCTTTTTTACAACCAGAAATAATGTGTTTGCTATACTCAGAGCGGAGTGTTGTTGAATTTTCTAAGCCGTGTGAGATGTCACCTTGGATCACCTTCAAATGAGATGACTGGCCTAATCGATCTCTTTCACGCTCTCTGACAAATCAATAGTTTTCTCTCTAGACTACCAAGACACACAGTTCAGAGTAGCGAGAAAGATTAAGTGTTGCCTTTTCTTTTTTCTGTTTGTTTTGACTGCTGGTTGAGGAGAAATAGTTGAGGTGGCAGGAAATTCAGATGCTTTCAGATAATGCCTTGTGTTCCATCAAAAAGCAGACAAGGGAAAAGCATATAGCTTGAAAAGAAACAAATCACTTTCCTGATAGGACGTGTCGCTTCTCAGCTACAACTATAGTGTTTGGGGGCGAGTAAGAGTAGATCTTGTTGTTGAGTAGACAGTCAATGAACACCATATGCAAATTTGTTACAAACTGTGTGTTGTGTCAGGTGTTCCGGGTCCCTTCTGTGTTTCCTCTCATGCTCTCCCTGCACCTGTTGTGTAATCACTTTCATCGTTAGTCTACCCAGGTGTTCGTCATTCCCTTGTGTATTTAATCCTCTTGCATTTCCCTTGTCTTGGCTGGTTGTTAATGTAATAATGTTGATGTTGTTAGTTGTTTGTCAATGTCTCCTATTTTCCTGCCGTGATTCTTGTTCAGAGTTTATTTTAGTAATGCACATGTGCACATTACTAAATGCACATGCATTAATGCACATGTGTGCATCTTTGATTTTGTATTTGAAGTATTTTGTTTGAGTTTATTATTATTATTATTATTAAAGGGATTTTGAGTTTAAATCCTGCCACTCCTCGTCAGTCTCTCTGCATTGCACACGTTTTCATTCCTTGCAATGTGACAATATGACCATGCAGAAAAAGGCATTGTGTTTTATAAGTTCTAATAAACAACCATAATTCTAGTAATTGTTACCGGAGGTTAGTGTGCGACGCAGAGAGGATTATATTTTTAAAATATAAACAAAAGAAGCACACTTGTGCAAACCTGGAGACTACGATCCCGTCAACAACCGACAAAGACAAGGGAAACACAAGTGTTTTATGCAAGAGAGGATATGTTAAACACCTGACGAGACTAACAAGGGCAGTGATGATCAAGACAGCGGCAAGAAGGGTGCAGGGTGATACACAGAGGGGACCCGGAATTAAAACATGACATGACTGACAGGAAGTGTACCGATGACCTTACCAACATGAAATGTAGAGATGACACACCAGACAGGAAGTGACAAATGACACAACACATGGGACTAAAGGTAACAGTAATATGTATGCTAATGAGAAAGTAGTTAATAGTGAGAATTTGATTCTAAACTAATGTGTTACCAAACTAGCACTTAAAGAAATATTCTAAAGCTATTTTATATTTGTTTCTTTCATGTTAGAAGCATCCAGAGCCAAAATCTTCAATATCACTTTTACACTAAATTGTCATAAAAAATAAAATCCTAATGAATTTAATTTCCTCCTTCAAAGTGTGAGTTTTATCCAATATATTCTGTCCAATAAATCATATATGATGGGGACATGAAAATGTACTGCATATTAGGATTGACCCAGATATTTCCGAAAGACTTTATTCAATCCATTTTTCTTGGCCTTCCACGGTGGAGAAGTGAAGGAAGATCATAACATTCCAGCTGTCGAGACATAAAATGGTATCATTAGAAAGAACATAGATAGGAAAATGCAAAACAGCATGCACAACATACATCTGTGCTCATGTAAAACACCGTCATAATCATCGCACATGGCAGCAGATGTATTTTATTATTTACACCGGAACTGTCCACGAGAACATTATATTCACATAAAGTTGAAGCATGCTGATATTCTGTCCTCCACCTGTCCGTGAACTAAGCAGGTAAAGCTTTTAGATGGAATTTTGTGATCATGATAGATGTGGTTGAACAAAGGTGGCGATGCTTTTCCATCCCAAAGTCTGGTTTATACTTGCGCCGTCCGCTTGGTTGTGTGTGCTGCATTAGCAATGAACAAGTTCAAGGCAAAATTGGCTGGAAAGATGTGGAAAGAACTTTTATGCAAATACTTGTACATTTCTGAAAGAGGAAATATACTAGATGCCTTTTAGCATCACTTTATCGACTCTTTAGATAATAAATATTGTCTGTCAATATTTTTGACACACACTATTTTTATGCGTGTGTGTGTGTGTGTGTATGTATATATATATATATATATATATATATATATATATATATATATATATATATATATATAAATCATGAATTAGGCATCAAGTGTTTAAGCCCTCTCAATTCATCTTGTGAAAAAAAAGTGACATCAACTTGTTTAGATATTATGGCAATGTTATATGTGGTATTTTGTATACAATACAAATGTTTAGTTCAGTACATTTGCTTTTCAGTAAACTTAATACTTTCATTTTTTTTATGTGTTTTCACATCCTAAATAATCTGCTAACCTTAGGCATGTAGCCAAAGCATTCATAATTTCAAGTTTAGAACAATATAAGTTCAGATATATGCTTAAAAAGAGGGAAACAGCTTTAAATTTAAACGTTTTGTTCCTATATCTGGAAAAATAGAAAATAAATATATGATTTTACCGAAACACTTTTCAAGCAAACACCTGATTGGTAGATACTAAAGCAAAATGACACAAGTATGTGTCAAACGAAGTGAAAATTAATGTTTTAATTACGGAATAAGCTAAATGAATGGATGGGCTGTGCACTGTAAAAATAAGTTGCTGTTATTTTTCATTACAATCAACTTGTTGATGTTTACGTAATTTCATAAAATGAGTTCAATCTTGTATAACAAAACAAGTTGAAAATTGCGTAACTTATTTTGGTGAGTTAAAGCAATTTACGTTTTACATTTATACATTTGGATAAAGATGGAAATGTTGTCCACATTGCAATTCTAATCAGTTCTTGCTTTCCCTAGGAATCGAACCCATGACCTTGGTGATCCAAGCAGCATGTTTAAAGCAACAACAACTACAACAACAACATGTGTTATCATAACTTATTGATCATATTATTTTATTACAGTATGAAACTGAGAAAAAAAAAGTGTTAAGTGCAAACTATGTATATGTAACTTACATAACCTATTTACAACTTGAGTCACAAGAGTGCCATGCTACCCAAATCTCCTCCAAGATTTTGAGTTTTGACAGTTTCTGAAGCTCAGTTTTATAAGGAGGAATGCACATTTAATTTGTATCCGTCTCTTACGTTCAAACTGTCATGTTCTGTGTGAATTACTTCAACAGGAGACTGGACTTGACGCACAGTCAAAACACTCTGTGTGGGAATTTTCACATTCTCATTCACATATAAATGTTATGTATACAGTGTTTATCTGAAGTCTGCTGTCATTAGTGTCAGTATATTATAGAGATAAAAATAAACCGTGATACATTTATCAGAGGCAAGTAAAACTGCTTTGTTATGTGACTTTATAATTAGTTTAGTAGTTAGAGTTTTGAAGTACAAAAAGCTGATAAGCTCATAATCTCCTCTGCAATGTAGTGACATTCATGAAGTCTGTGTTGCAGAGACATGTTTCTCTGTGTATCTCTAGCACTGATGTCTGTGTTCTCAGATCTAATAAAGTTCCAAGTTTGCATATATATATATATATATATATATATATATATATATATATATATATATATATATATATATATATATATATATATATATATATATATATATATATATATATATAAATGCATATGAAGAGGCGTTACACTTCTATTACATAATTTCATACAAAATTGTCCATTACAAATAACATTTTGAGTTAAACATTTAATTGAAACATTTGCACATAAACACATTAAATTTGGTTAGGTGTTGCGTTAATAATGACGGAAGTCAAGCTAAAACGAACAAATCTTGAAGATCATGTGACTTTTGATCAATTTAAAGTGTCATTGTTGACTAAAAATATTCATATCTTTTAAAAACAATTCTTAAAGTACCTTATTGAATGGTATGCCACAATTTTACGTGCATTCCATTTCCAAATTAGGTTGAATAAACAAGTAGACAATCATTGACTTTTTGCTTAGGGTGTTTGTGACGCTTTAGGTGTTATAATTTATCTGGAATTAAATGTTACGCGCTTTGGTGACCAATGTAGAATCTGAGCAAAATCACTTAGAGCCCATGACCTTATAGTACAACAACAACATATTCCAACCTCTACTTTGTGTCTTTTCTCAGTTGCCGAGCCACATAGCTGTAGAGATTATGGATTTATTTAACGATAGCTTTGCTTTGAGGGGTCATCAGAGCTGTTTTCAGAGAATCAAAGGAGCACTTTCAGATTTAGACCCCAATATGTCCGCCATACATGCCTGTGACAGTACAGCCTCCATGCTGGCGTTATCTCTCTTCGGTCTGCCATTACTAAGAGGTAATTGTGTTTCTCCTCACTGAATCTGTGGGGGCCCGGTATACACCTGTTGTGAGGATTCTATAGCATCGATTTTTCACACTAGGCTGTAAAACCTGTCTGTCACTAACAGCGCAATCTTGATCTCCATGGGGAGGGAGATCATTCCTGTGACCTAAGAAACTCTCTCTCGCAAGCGCTCTCTGGATTTTTTGCAGAGGTTCAAACAACAGGTGGGTAGATGGTCTTCACTCTGCGCCTTGGATGAATCCATTTGTGAAGCCCTTAAAGACCTCTGACATGCTTTGGAGAGTGTGTTGCCTTGGATACGGTTAGTTTCATTGAAGAAAGTTCCTATCGACAGCAGCGCCTCCCCAGTATCCGAATCGGTGAGGTAAAATTTTCAAACTGAAAAGTAAATGCCTGACAATAAAAAGCGAATAAGTTTTACTGCCGCTGCTGTGAACTCTCTGTGTGTGTACGCAGATGGAATTGACACAGCTCTCACAATAAAACTTCATGCGGAAAACACAGATTAGCATCTGTACCGATATGTTTACAGTGCTATTGTTGGCTCTTGCGCGCCACTGCTCACTCGCTGCTCTCGAACAGCTCTGACAAACCACTTCTGTGGCGCTGCTTTTTTCCTGCCAGTAGTTTTAATTAGTTGTTGCCAGTGTTTCATATTCAAGAGGGCTGAGCTACTCTGTAAGTTCACACTGTGTCCTCAGGCAGGAAAAAAATAGGCGGGAAAGAGGAAAATCACAGCTGTTGTTGACCCGAGTTCCTCTGTTCCGAGCTTAGTGAGCTGTCTTGCTTTCTAAAACAGCATAACTGCAAAAAAAACAAAAAAACTTGTAAGTGATTGATTTGGAACACTTTAAAGAGGCAGCAACTCTGCAAATCATTCCAATAGCACTTCTCACTCACAAGAGACTCAACTCACAGTTGATGATGTTTGATATTAGCATACCATTACTGATGCAATATTCTAATAACCTGGGTTCTTCTTAGTCATGTTAAGGCTAATTCACACTGCACTGACAGACAGCAAAAAATCAGGTTTTGTCGGATTGGCATGTTACCCCTTTTGGAGTCTGTTGGCGTCAGTTGGAACTTGTTTTTACCGATTGAACATGCAAATTAGAAGAATGCTTGAGAAGTGACGTGCTTTAATCCGATGACTGTCAACGTTGGTCTGAGTCTGGATGCGTGGTGAGAATTGGCCTTTGGATGCCATATTGAGTTTAACGCAGATGGAAACGAGGCTGTGAGGGATAGACATGCAGTCTTTTCAATGGCACGCAATGTTCACAAGTTTTAAAATGATGTTGTTATGTTATGGAGTTGTTGTCTACTGAAATTATTATTATTATTTTTTTTTCTGGAAAGATGTTTCTTCTGTTAAACACACTCCTAAAAATGATTCCGTGGTGAACAGAATAAGTTAATTCAAGCAAGAATTACAAACAATGTATTAGTACTCAGTTCAAGCTGTCAAATGTTGAAATTAAAGCGTATATATCAACGTTGTAAAATTAGTTAATTTTCTGATACTGGTGTTCCCATCATGCACTGGGGCATGCATAATTAAAAATGTATCCTTTTTCATGGTTTTCCAGCTGTATTACACACTGTTTTATCATCGCTTTTTTGTTTTGTTGTTTCTACTTAAAATGACATTCATACTCAAAAAAATTATCCAACGAACGATATTGTTATTGTGTATTGTGTGCCAAATATTGAGATATCTGTTTGGTTACGTAGAATTGTTGTCTACACAATATCTACTGTACTATTTACTTAGATTATTAACTCATTTGGCTTTGCTGTAGCTTAAACAGTAGAGTGTGGTGCTTGCCAAGCCAAGGTCATGGGTTCGATTCCCAGGGAAAGCAAGAACTGATTAGACTGTCAATGTGTTTCTTGAATGAAATGCAAGTCACTTTGTTTAAAAGCATTTGCAAAATGCATTATATATATAGATTATATATTAGATGATCTAAGTTTAAAAGCGCTGTTTAAATCAATACTATACTGTGCTTGAAAATGTACGTGAAACAGAGCATTGCAAAGAAAACCTTCAACTAAGTAGAAATGACTCAATAAACTTCTTGTGGCCAAATTTCAGTTATGTAATTTTACTTATTGCCAAATGTGAAATTTACTTTTAGATGTGCATGGAAAAAGTTTAAAAAAAGTTTTTTGTTTTGTTGTTTTATCAGTGAAGTACAATCAGCACAATGAACACATTGTATCTCATCCCTCAGATCCTCGTTTTCAATACTGTTAAAAATGAAATATGGCACTAACCTAATAGCTTTGTGGAAACTGATATGTTTTTCACTATATTTGATTAATGGAAAGTTCAAAAGAACACGCATTTGACATGGGAATCTTTTGTAACATTATGAATATTTTTAATATCAATTTTGATCAATTGAATGGATTCTTGTTAATGTCAATTTCTTTAACAAAAAAAAAATAGAATCTCACTAAGTTCTAGATTTACTGTCTCCCCATTAAATGTAAAGACTACAGAAGCATTTTGCACTAATGGTTATTATGTCAGTCTTTTAAGGACATTGTTTCTTTAAGTGCTTTGCTTTGCTTCATCTGATGCTTTTGAGCTCAGTCTTTGTTCTTTATTTCTCTTTATCCATCTATCTGTATCTATTTTTTCTCACTGTGACTAGTAAGTGTACATATATTTACATTATCATATATGTTTATTCATAAGGTAAAGGAAACCCAGGGCATGACAGGAATCTTTAGCTCAGCAAAACATTGGGTTTATATAACTCTATGGGGGTTTCCTTTGTAAAGCAGAGAAAAGGGGAAATAGAGCCCAAAGCTTGAACTATTTGAAGCAGAGCAGAGTCTTGAATGCAAATAACTTTTCAAGACATGCAAAAAAATCGATCAATCATCTGATCAATAGTCTGTGTGTATGAGTAATTTCATGCTTCACCTATTGTCATTCACATTTTGTGGCAGAACTACTAAAACTAACATCTCATGTTTTGTGGGTGTATGCGGCTTAGAGTGTCTCGAGTCGTGTGCCCTCTTGTCTGTGTATCGTCTCATGTGCGGGATTTTTTGGTCGGGGTTCGGACATTCACGACCCGTGTGTTTGTCCTTGTCATGAGCACACGAGACGAGTGGTTGCTTGTCCTCCTGCACTCTAAGTCATGTGAGTGGGTCTAAGTCAGGTTTTTTTTATTGTTCAATAAGCCTTCCGCCTTGCATTTTTGAGTCCTCATTCTGCAAACCTGACACCTATACACTACCATTTGAAAAGTTTGTGGTCAGTAAGAATTTTCTTAAAAATAAATAAATACTTTATAATTGTCAGGGTTCTGTCACTTTGGTTTTGGTTTCTAGTGTTTGGTTGACAGAGCTCTGACGCTGTTCCTTCGTCGCATCTTTGTGAGAGCGCGAGGCTTCATGTCAGTGTGCCTTCATGTTGTTCGTGTCTTGTCATTGTGTAACTCCGCCCATCTTGTTCCCTTGTTTCCCTTGATTGTTCTCATCTGTTTTGTGCTTGTTGCCTTCCTCATGTGTTCCCTATTTAATCCCTGTGTGTTTGTTGTCCTGTGTCATGTCGTTATCATTCCATGTCAGTCTCTGCTGAGCCCTCTGTGGTTTTCCCTCGTTGCCGAGTCCCATCCGGTTCAGTCTGCTAAGTTTTGTAAGTCTAGTTTATGTAAGTTATGATTTTCCCCCTCGGGGCAGTTTTGTTTTACTTTCATTAAATATACTCCTTTCACCCGCATACCTGAGTCCTCCCTACTTGACCTGTGAAAATAATGTTACAAAGATATCCATTTAAAAAAAAAAACGTTCTAGTCATCAAAGAATCATGAAAACAATGTTTCATGTTTTCCACAAAAATCCAGTTTTGTGGAAAACAACTATATTATCAGTTTTTAACACTGATAATATTAAGAAATGATTTTTAGAAGTATATTGGCAACAGATAAATTCTGACCTCAAACTTTTGAATGATAGCGTACATATTTTTGACCTCACTGTAATATCTGTCTAACCCAAACGGATATTGAGTAACTGACAAGCTGTGAGCAGATAAACTGCAGAGAGGATCTGTATGTGTGAATAGAAACTTTCTTGGGTCTGAAGCAGGTGATATATAGCACAGGATGACTGATATCTTTGTGTTCTGAATCCCTTTGATATTCGCTGTCCTGCTCCCAGCCATACCCTGTCGTGTCAATGTCAGACTAAAATATTAACATGGCAACAATTACTCTCCTGCAAGTTACAAGAGAGTGACAAGGAGAGGAACAAAGAGAGAGAGAGAGAGAGAGAGAGAGAGAGAGAGAGAGAGAGAGAGATCAGGCAATGATTCTTGTTCTACTGCTTACCCTTGCTTTCCTTGGATTGGGTCAGGTGAGAGAGAGAGAAGAAGAAAATACTATGATAAACATTTCAGATTCAAAAGTTTGGGCTCAGTAAGGAAACTTTACACCTGGTCACTTCATGCATGATGTCTGATCAGTCATCTATCCGACCGTGAAAAGACTAGCTGTAAAAGCACTCAGAAATGCTGATACTTATGTCACTGAAACATGTCGTAGACCCTAAACACAGTGCTGAAGCTGCTCTCTTTTTACTGTTGCAGCCTTTGATCCTGAAATTAGCTGATCATAAATAAAATGAACCACATAAAGGATACTTTTGTAAATTGGCTTATAGCATGGGAATCAAAGATTGCATTTATATCCATTTTACGAAGATGAATTTCTGTGTCTAACTGTAAATTAAACTGTTTTAACAAATTAGATAGCTAACCGATCACTACACTGAAGAGAAAAGGTGTAAACAGGCATAAGATTTGTTTGTTTTGTTTAGTTTATTCAGCAAGGATATGTAAAATTGTTCAAAAAGGACAGTAAAGATGCTTTCTATTTCAAATAAATACTTTTCTTTTGAACTTTTTTATTCATTTGAACATTGATCACAATCAGAAGTGGTCATTGAGCAGCTAATCATTGTTAAAATGATTTCTGAAGGACCATTTCACATTGAAGACTGGAGAATTATGCTGAAAATTCAGCTTTATGATCACAGGAATAAATTATATATTAAAATATTTAAAATAGAAAACAGGAATATAAAAAAAAAAACATGAGCTGGAATAATGTTTAAAAACATTACAATTTTTTACGCTATGTTTTCCATTAAATACAGTCAATTTGAGCATAAGCGACTTCAATCAAAAACATCTTAACAACTCCGAACATTTGAACGGCAGTGTGTCCAATGACCTCATTATCTACATTGTTCGTTTATTTGTGTATTTTATATTGTATTATAACTTAAGTCAGTTTCATCAAATATTTTTAAAGCTTTAAAGCGTACAAAATCATCCATGACTGGTCTGGGGAGGAATATCCTTGGAGGGTTGCATAGACATCAATATGCTATCCAATGGTTCCCTTTCTGCTGTTAGGTACTGGGATAAAATTCTCAGAGCCGTTGGCATTGTTTTTTTTATTAAAGAGCCATTAGCCTCATGTGGCTAAAGTGTGTAGGCAGTTTTTAGGTGACAAAGGCCATTGACTGGCCCTCACGTTCCCCAGACCTGAATCCAACTGATAAACCATATGACATTACGTATCGTAGCATCTGAAGCTGCCAAATAGCACCACAGATTATCCAGGAGCTCACTGGCTGGTGGGAGGAGATCCCCCAGGACACCATCTGCCATCTCATCAGGAACATGCCCAGACGTTGTTGTGAGCGCTTACAGGCACGTCGGGTTCACACACACTACTGACTTACATTGTGAGTTGCTGTGATGAACTCCATGCAACTTGGATCAGCCTGTAACTCCAGTTGCTTTATGCAGATTTTTGGTATGATTTTGAATTCAGCCTTCAGCCTCAAACCCCGCCCTCTTAAAGTGACAAGACTAATAACTAGAACCACTTGAACACATTAATTTACCTAGTTCCTTTAAACATTTGTAACGATACTATATATATATATACACATTTACATTTATTCACTTAGCAGATGCTTTTATCCAAAGCAAGCTGAGGAATACAGAAAGCAATTCATCATGAAGAGGCACAAGTACACAAAGCGATCACAATACAGACATTGCTTGAAGTAGTATAAGCCTGGAAAATTGAGTAACCAAAGGAAAGTGAAAGCATTAGTCAATAGAGATGGCGAGAGTATATAAGTGTTTGCTTAAATACCTAATTATGTTCAGTTGTGCAGCATTTGCTGGCAGGAAGGCTAAACATACTTATAAAAAATTAACACATGTAGTATACACTATAGTATTGGACATGTGTTCATTTTTTTTACTTGAAATTGAATGCAATTTAATGCACTGTTATATTAAATTTATAGTAATATCTGTATGCATAATCATGACACACACATCTCACCAATCGCATTGTGAGATTCTCCAATAGTACTCTATGTCTGTGAAAGACAGTACAGACATGTCAGGAGCCGTATATAATAAAGCTGCATAAAAATCAATGAACCTACTGTGTTTTTCTGCCCTGGGATCATTGGAATGTAACACAATCTGTCTGCACCCACAACAATTTGATGGTCGACTGTGAATCCTTTGTGTGGCAAATAAATGGTGCAGTGGCCCATAATTAAACAAGTGTCTTCTCAGTTTATACAGAGTGTCTGTGTACATTCCCTCCCTCTTTGGTTCGGTTCGCCGTGTTCACCCTCCGCCGACGCAAGACACACTCCGCTCTGCAAGGGTTGTCACTGCTGGCGGGATGATGGCTTCATTCACAGGGAGGTTTACAATATGTGTCTGTCTCTCTATTTTTCAACCTTTCTCTCTCTCACCTCCAACATTCAATTAGTAGATACTTTGCAGTCATTCTCGAATCTGCGGGTGAAGCCAAGGTCACAGTGTCATTTCATGCATGTTGAATTTGAGTTATTGAGTTATTAATCACCTCAAATTATTCCTGATGGTAACACCACTATTTAAATGAACACATGGAGAAGGTGAAGTGGGACACAAAAAGAAAAATGAGTGTTAGAGTGAGAATGGATGAGTTTTCCTATTTGCTAATGGAAAGCCATCTTACACATATTTAAGCATGAACAATCACCGATCAAATTCAGTCAGGCTGTTTGAACTGCAAACCTCCTGATACCCGATGTGAATTGCTGGTGGAGTGAAAAAGACATTCATTTTCAGACTCAAAGTAAGATCAACAGTGTTTGATCTGTGGTGCATGAACTAACTTTTCTGCTGTTCTTGACCTCTAAACTGGATTACTGTAATGGATTACTAGCTGGTTGTCCTGCATCCTCAATAGACAAGCTACAGCTGTCAGAGTTCTTACGAAGTCAAGAAAATATAATAATATAACACACATTTTATCATCTAAAGACTGGTTATCTCTTAAGATCTGTATCAATTGCAAAGTATTGCTTCTGACCTATATGGCCCTAAATCGTTCAACTTCTCTGTATTTAACCAATCTTTTATCGCCCTTAAAGGTCACAAAACTCTGGACTTTTGTCCATTAAAGGAGGTAGACCTATTTTGCATTTGACTCCTAAACTCTGGAACAGCCTTCCTAATGAAGTTCAAAGCTCAGAGATACTCTCCCAGTTTAAATCTAGATTAAAGACACGTATCTTTAGCAAAGCATTCACATAATACATCTCATAACCTTGTACTCCAGATCAAACTCACACGATTATCTTTGCTTGAAATGTTATAAACAGCAGCTACGCAAATCATTTTTTCTGTTTCATTTTGGGATGAGCATCTTGAGGTAACTTGAGGCTCCAGCTCCGGTTCAGACCTGGCCTCTTGGGAAGATTTCAGATGCCCAAACATCTGTGAAGAGATGATTCAAAATCTTGCAAGTGTAACGGAGTCAAGATAGTGAGAGCAGATACATTTGATGCCCCTGATTTCAAGAGGTGCATTAGCAACAGATAGCAACCTTTACCATTCTTGTTAGAGTTCCTGCCTCCCATAGATCCTGGTCCCAGTTCTGCTGGGCGAGTTGGACCAGACAGGTTACATTGTTGCTGTGACCCAGATGGGAGTAAGTTTTTTTGTGGTTGAGTGTAACGGAGGACAGCTAGTAAGAGCTGTGCAGGTAAACCTCACTCCCTTGATCTCAGAAGTTACACTAGTGAGACTGCGGCCTTTAGACTGCAAGTCTTCGTACACAGATTTGATCTTTTGACCATATCAAATTTTTTGGTCCACCTGTTTAAATTGACTTTAGACAATGACTGGTATCTGTGTTTACATTAATTCCTGTCCAAATTGATTGTCAGTGATTGTCATTGCAGACCCTCTGGACTTCTGAACGACTGTGCTATTGAAATTATTTCTATAATTCATTTCCGGTGGCTCTGATTATTTGCCAGAATGGATAAGATAATGGCTTTCATGGATGTTTTGCAGCACAATGTCTGACCGAATGGAACCGGAGAATTATCAGAAATTATTGTAATTTTTAATTTGCTATTTTATATACGGAAGTGAAATAAAGTGGGGCTGTAAGATTAATCCGAATGAATGAGAGAGAGAGAGTTTTGCCATCACCTTGAGGTGGCTTGGAATTCAATGGGGAATTGGATATTTGTGTTTAGACATAGGTTGAGTGTCCAGATAATTGACCGGTATCTGATTTAAAGCCAAATTTCCAATCTATGTCAGATGTGAGTGAAAAATCGGATAGTCTGTGCCAGTTTGAAGCATCCTTGTTAGCGTGCTCGCTTCCCATGCTGGAGCAGGACAAGCAGGACCAGAGGAGATACACGAGGACTTTAGATGACACAAACTCTGAATCAACATGGATCACTGATACATTTTCTATACATTGTAATCATTATGTTCACAACTTGTAGTAATTAATTTAATGAGCTCATTGCTACTGCCTAAAATTAATACATGCTGTTAGCTAACTGTGTGGATTTTATTAGCACTGTGTCTTACATAATTATGTAAATGTTTGAATTATGGACTTTGGATGGACGCAGTCACATCTGATTAAAGATGGCTCTAATTTGTAATAGAACAACATGTATTTGTGAAAAGCGCTATAAATATGAATTGAAAATGTGAATTGGATTGGTGGTTTGAATGAACATATGAATAAATGCAATAAATGCAAATGTGAAATGTCCCTTTCTTACCTAAATTTCCTGTTTTGGAAAGCACAGTTAATAAAATAATGAATAAATAAATAAATAAATAAATAAATACATAAAAAAATTAAATATTCAGAATGCACTAATAGCATCTACCACCAGGGGCAAACCAGCCAAAACACCTACCGGTAGTCAAACCAACCAAACAGGCCTTCCTCCTTGGATTGACGAAATAAAGTAATTCATCGTTCATGCCAAGTATGACAGGTTAGTTATAACTTTTCTGATGGCGTTATGAAATACCCAAGCACTTAAAATCTTGTCTGTTTGTGGAAAGTGTCATCAATATCTGATTGTGGGTGTGTGTCCCTTTAGGTTTTATAACTATCATGAAACATTTTCCATGTAAAGTGTCCAGAGCGCTCCTAATTATTTTTTGTTGGGTGCCATATTGTGAAATCTAATTGATTATAATATGGCTTGTGGAGTGACTGTTATTTGCAATGTGTCTCAGTGGTGTTTGGTGCAGGTGCGCTTGTAAATGGGGAACAGTCAAGACACATCATGTTTTTATGGCTGTAAGGCAGTGTTTGGCACTCAGGTTGAAGCTTGCATGCTAGATTATGGCAAGCCGATTTCCTTTCAAATGATCATTTGTCCAATGTTCAAATGTCATTTTTACTAGTAAGAAATCAATTAGAGTGCTCTTTCATCAAAAATGATCCTAGTAAGAACTGAATTATAGAACTCTCTAACTGAATTCATACTAGTAAAAATGCAATTACGACGAGTAACACTAGGAACATTTTAAGGTAAGACAGCTTTACGTAGTGGTTTAGCTATACATTTCTTTGTATGCATCTTTGCACCTATTACAAATATGCAGAAAGAGTATATCTGTTTTATAGTAAAAATGTTTATGAATTTGTTAGATTATTGTGCCCTGTCGTGTATTCACTTGTGTTTTATGAATTTGCATCTGTGATTACTAGTGCAGCTATTTCTTTTTCTGCAGCTATATATATTTATAAAATATACACACACACTGGTACGGTGGTATCGGGCAATATATGGTCAATTTTAATGTAAAAAGAAACTTTGGCTGATATAGTAAAGCCAATAAATAATATATATATATATTTTTTTCCTTCTACTT
Source organism: Rhodeus uyekii (assembly GCA_037043235.1). Classification (NCBI taxonomy): domain Eukaryota; kingdom Metazoa; phylum Chordata; class Actinopteri; order Cypriniformes; family Acheilognathidae; genus Rhodeus; species Rhodeus uyekii. Next base: position 497,890 of record JAWRVZ010000085.1, read on the forward strand.
CAGATGCACGTGTTCGCGATGATGGGTTTGAATTGCTTGGAAATATGATAAAAAATGTAATGAAATGTAATGAAAGCATTGTGAGTTAGGCTCTCAAAAAAAAATGCATACAAATTTGGATTTGGTTTATTGGCCAATATAATGGTTGTGAAGAAAATATGAAGAAATAGCAGTTAATGATATTGGCCTAGATTTTTATATTTGTGTTTCCCCAATATATAGTTGGATGCACATATATGAAAATCTTGTATACATAAAATATATGATATTTTAAAAATTAATATATATATATATATATATATATATGTGTGTGTGTGTGTGTGTGATTAGAAAATTTTAATCACTAATAATTCATCATATTACAGTACTTGCTTTATAAGAGGCACTTTATTGGAACTTCTTGCATGGGGATTGTGTGCTTGGCACTGGCAGGTGCGTTAAATATCATGCTTATCCAGACTGTGGTTCTTCATGTCATCACACCTTCACAAGCACAAATGCCAGCACTCCTGTCTGTCCATTATGACCATAATCCTGCAGTTCTGCATTGCCATTGTGCTAAACTGCTCCCCCCACACTCTCCCAGGTCGCCCACCGTGTTTCCATGATGGGCAGCGTTAGCCTTGGGAGGCTGGAGGGAAACAAGCTAATGTAATTTAGACCTGCTTGTCAGTCCTGGTGACACCTACATCCATCATTGTCAACCAACGAGATGCCAATACCGGCCTCAAGGTTCGGCTGCATAACAAACCGCAACTTTTAACGTCTCACTTAGGTGTTCAGACATTTTGGCAGAGAGGGGTGAAGTGACTTAAACCGAAGTGACAAGGTAACACTCCCTCTGAAACCTTCGTGATGCACGTCTAAAGATCAGGATCGGGATCAGTTCAATTGTAATGCAGATTCTGCAGTTCAAGGTGCATGTTTGTAAAATGAACATAGTTCCTAGAATTTCTAATTGCATGTTTGAATATGATCATCTATATTCCGATGCATAAAACTGCACAGACAGTGACCGCTGCTGGTCATGAGGGAATGCTGAGAGGTCCACAAAGCAGAAACTAACTCCTACCCCTACCAAACACCCTAACAGGCAGCTTTTACGACCAATTGTGAAGACATTTCGGCACACCCACTACATTTTGACACAGTCCCTAAATCTTGGCACACCCATTACTCCAACCTACAGATACACACACTTTGTTACTGAACAATAGTAAACTACTAAATACAGAAGAAAATACTGAGCTAATAAATTATATGACTTGGTGAAAGAATTGTTGTAATCAAATGTAGTCATAAATTTACAATTATGTACATTTACAACTAATTGATCATTTATAAAAGAAAAAAGATTTTTGTGTGGGCATGTTCATTTTCTCTACATGTGATAAAGTGACTGTAGCACATCTCTTGTCGTGTCGGTTTATTCTAAAAAGCTAAGATAAAAACGATAAATGTATTATTATTATTTATATATTCATTTTTGTCAGTATTGGTCAGAGCAGTTGATTATATATGTAATGCTTTTTCAGATTTTTGCCATTTGAAATGTAATTTTAATGTAATTATTTGGCTTATATTACCATATCATATATATAATATATATTGCTGTGCATTCATGCAATTTATTTTCATAATGTGCATTTTAATTTGCATTGACCATTTTTTTTAACTTAGTTCTACCGCATATTTCAGAGTAACATTTAAAGAGTAGACTTTAAAGTAATTTACTTTTAAAATAGACAATGGTTGTTTTTATAGAATAATGCAGTTATTATGATTCATCCATCAATGCACATCATTATTTATTTTTATCTTTTAAATGCATATGCCCTCGTAATATTTAATCAAAAATATCATCCCCTCCCTCTTGCAGTAAAGTCTCTTCTCTTGGTCCTGTCCCAAATGGCACACTTCACATGTACTTACGGTCTGCTGCATGTGTGTGTCCGTGAAGTCAACAAGACCGTAGCGTGACCCATTTGACATTTTAGGTTTCAAAATGTCGATATGAAGTCAATATGTGCCCATAATGCGCACTTTTGGCAGCTTTTTCCTGAGAGTAAAAGGGGTTATGTCACTAAAGTGTGCATTCGTAGGAAGACCACAAGTGTTTAGGGTGTCGTTTGGGACAGGGCCTCTGATGACTTGTTTACTGCCGCAAGGGCGGGACAACCTGTCACTCGCACAGATAGACCATTAGCAATCATCCAATCAATCAATATTGGACAAAATCAAGGCCCGTCATACTTTTTTTTTCTTGTTCGGGAAGTAATTTCACTCAGATAAACGTCACTATAGAGACAACAAGACTTTATGAGCTTATGATTTGTTTGAGGCTGATCTGAGGAGAATGATGGCATATTAATAGAAATGTTTTCAAAACAGTTGAGTAGGGCTAATATTGGGAAGTGAGAAGATATTAAAGAAGGAGGTGGAAAAGGTTCCCGTGACTCCTTAGCACATCTCAGAGTGACATCTGTGACTCTAATGAGCTCGTCAGGCAATGAAAGTGGGGAGAAAAAACACATCAAAGGCCTCACCTGGCTTTCATCATGAAGGAAGCTGTGGCGATTAAGCAAACAGTCAATTAAAGGAAATTACTGCTCATTAAGACAGTTCCCTCTGAAGTCTTCTGATGTTCTCCTTTCCTTATTTACATAAAAAAATGGAAAATAAATAAAAATGAATGAATAAATAAACCAACTTGCCTAAAATGATATGTAGCTTAATGCGAGGAACGTCAAGGTCATGGGTTTGATTTCTGCAAACAATTGCGAAACATGTACTTTGAATGCAATCTGAGTAAAAACGTTTGACAAGTCTGTAAATGTAAATGAGCTATACATTGTAATTCAAATTATTGATTATCGTTTAAATTATGAGAGTCCAAAACAGACAACAACTCAGAGCATCAAAATACATCAATCTATGCTGCATATAAAAAAAGAAAAAGGGGACTAGTCTTGTGTAGCCAGACCTTCAGACTGACAGCAGAAGGTCTAGCCTCCATATCAGCTTTCGTTGGCCAAGGACATCCCAGTTGTCATCTGACTGACATGGAAATCAACCAATCACAGCTTCAAGTTTAGGGGCGTAAGAATGTAAAGTCGATATCCCTACAGTAACAGAGTGGCGTGTAAAACTCTTTGACGCCTGTGCCGTGACCTGCATAAGCTTCAGATAAAGCATTCAGGTGATCCTGATAAGCGCTTACTGTCACAGTTGTAAACCTGGCAGCTTTCTTCTTCCATACGGTGGTTTAGAGTCAAGGTGAGTTTGGTTTCAGGTGGACCGATAAAGAACACGACACTCATGTCTCCTAGAAAACCAATCAGATGATCACTTCAAAACTTCTAAAGTGTTTCCAACTGTATATGCCATATGCATAAGACATTAAGCCAAAGGTCCATCTGGGGCTGAGACTAAAAGTGACGGACATCCAAGACCATCTCTCCCACATAATTATGCATAAATTATAAAGACCCAATATTCCGTTTTATTAGTTTTACCTCCAAATTAAATTCCTTTAAAATGAAGGAATGTGTTATTCTTGTAATGTCATGACGTTTTTTTGTTGCTGTTTTGCTGCTTTCAGGTGAACTATGCGTTTAAAAACTTCAAAAGTTCATAATTGTGAAACATGAGGTTCTTTGAGTCCCGTCTCCATCATCCTTCTTTCATCCTCATCTTGCCTGTCATTCTCACACTTCCTGCTACCTTCTTTTTTCCCTTCCACCTTGAACTTGTTCCATGGCCCACACGGCAGCGGGAAGCAGATTAATGCCCGCTCTTTGAAATCTCAGTCACATCGTAGCCGCTTTCCTGCCTTCTCCCAGTCGCTAACATAAATCACACGTTTCCCATCTGTCAGTGCTGACTAATGCCCACTGCCAGCTTTCCGACCGGATCCTTTACCTGACTGCAGCTCCAGTACAGTGGTGAAGAGAGCAGCTGTTATTAGGAACCTATTGGACAATTAACAAAGTAAAGTAAAGCTAAAGGGATAGTTCGCCCGATCAATAACCTACCTTTATGTCGTTACAAAACTGTCTCTTTTTTATTATTATTGATTGCAATATAATGTTGAGGGTAGTGTCTTACACGAGCAAAATCAAATTTCATAGGGCACTATAAATTTAAGCTTTGTTTGACTTTTTAATACATTGTTTCATGATTTCATTTCATTGAGCATGCTCTGTGATTAATATAATGTAACAATTTGTATATATAAATATGGCCCTACATTACATTTCTTTACACTATTTAGTTACTCAAAGTGTTGAATAAATACCATTTGATGCAGTCAGTATTTTTTTGTTTGTTTAAACCAAGCTTTTCTTTTTTTGTAGATTTTCCAGGTTGCACACGTCTGTCAGTCATTTGAAGGTGTGATGATTTGAATACTTTCAGCCTCACGATGCACCTCATTTTCAATTCACTTGCACCAAAACGTTCTCTTTAAAGAAAGTATTTTCAAGACCCAGATAAAGTCTGACACTTTTTTTCCTTCATATTATAAATTCCACTTCATTATTCTGTCCCATTAGGGCATGTTGCGCAGTAGAGCTCTCCAGGCTTCCAATTACACATGAGTGTTGTGAATTCCTCCTAAAACTGTTGGTTTTGAATGTTAATATCCTATAGCAGACATGTGGGCGACGAGCTCCAAAACATATTCCAGGAACACAAGCTTACGTCATGTGTAAGAGTCAAATCAATGAACAGAAGGATATTTTTTCACACTGAAATTTGTCACTGGATAGGTCTCTGTTTCTAACCGTACTCACTATATTTGGCCTTTTCGGTCATGGTGAGTGTGTGTGAGGAGTGATTACGGGCCACTTCGAAACTTAAGTCAGTACAAATGTGTGTGGCGAACAACACATCTAAGTCAAATATCATGTTAAATTGTTATACATAATTGAAAAATGTCCTTTATACCTTAATTCTATAAATTACTTGTTACAGTTTGCATTACTTTGGTCCAATGGTGTCAGATGGTTTAACTCTCCTATTGACTTGGTTTTTATAGCAAGACTTGACAAGCATTTTGAGTAGTTGTGAATGGAAAGAACTGTTGAAATATTTAACTACTCTCTATATCGTTATCGTTCCTCCTTTTTTTTTTTTTTTTTTGCACATGTGAAATTCATGTGGTTTTTCTGTGAGGATATTTCATGATTTTTCCCCACTGATTTTAAGAAAATATGTTGGTTTAAAATTTGGTTAAAAACATAGGTTGGTGTTATCCATAATTGTATCTACTTTGGACTCTTTGAAAGAATTGGAATGTATATTATATTTAGTGCTATGTAAAATTAATGTATTTTAAATATGTCAAATGAAATGGTCTGGTAAGAATCTGTAGTTTATTGATTGTCTATTGTGTTAATAGTGACTGGGCTCAAAATTTGCCACAATGCAATAAATAGTTTTGCCGTTTTCTGCCGTTTTCAAGAGCTTATGGGTCCTTGAGACACAGTTCTCCATGAGTTGACATTACAAGCCTTGACTCATTCATGTTGCCAGATCTTGCCATTAAACAAACAAGAACAAAGCCCACAATAGCCCAGAATGAATCTGAATGCTTTATGCTGAATATAAGATCAAAATATTGCAACCCAAATTGAATGAATTGTCCATCCCCTCCATCGACGGCTTCTGGTTTGCGCTGTTTGCATCTTCTGGAAGAGTACAGAATCTCCACATCAAATTAAATTCAAAAAAGCAGACACCAGCGATAAGGGCATTGCTTATACATGTTGTACGGTAGTCTTTGAAAAAAGCATTTTCTCTGCTTTTTGTTCAGTTTTATAAAACTTACCCATATCCAAGTGTTGATAAATAAAGAATAAAGCAAGAATAAAAAGGGCTCTGTCCTTTTGATATACTGCATGTTCAGATATTCATACAATGAAGAGCGTGCTCTGTGAAACTTCCATTCTGTTCGTGAACGCACGCCTCTGTCGACTGTGCTTTAGTTAGAATTGCTGAACACACCGAGTCTCCTGTCCCTGTCTTTTCAAAGTTTCTTTGGTCAGAATAGTGGATACAAAACAAGTGAAATTCCAGAATGTTGCCATGGCAACCATGGTGTCAATCATCTCACTTTCAGGAATGAGTTGTGTTTCGCACACACATGGGACTATAATTTAGGGGACTCACTCTAGCACTGAAATGCGGTTGTCACTTCACAGTGAACTACCATAAAAGTCAGCTAGAACAACACAAATAATAGCAATAGGCATGAGGATTCGCTGGGTTCCTAATGAGAAATGCTGCCAGATGTCTGTGCCATGACTATAATGATATGCAAATAGAACTTGTCACAAATAATCAAGTGTATCAGGTTATAATTTTTAATTGAATTATTGAAAAGCAGGTGACGTGCATTTTCAATGCGTTACTGAATGTTTTAAAGAAGTGACATGCATTTAAATGTCCGTTTTGATATTTTCAAACCACAGTATGGCTCTTTAAAGTGGAGTTTCAAGTTCGATAGCTCTTGCTCTTTGTGTTTTTCAGGCTGGAGAGGGGATCCCATTGATCAGCGGCTGGAGAAACTCTTACAGCTAAGCTTGAGATTTGTGAACAGGTCAAGGAGACTGAATCCGGAGGTGAGTACCTCTATTCCACCTCTGTTAGGATGGAGTGGGCTGTCGTTCCAGATCTTCAGAGGATGCCTCTTCATTTATTTGGGCTGTGAACTCTGCCCATTTGTATCTGCCTTAGACAGTTGCAGGTTCTTTACATCTAGGTTATATCCGAGCCACTCGTGCATCTGCTAGACAACTGACGGATCGGGATGCTCTTGCTTATGTATACTGTTTTATAGCTATTTTCATCACAACAGGGGTCTCTGTGTGACCCGCAGGGGACTGAAAGCAAATCTTGCAGAGTCAGTGTGTTTTTTTTTTTTTATTGTATACAGTAGGCATTGTGTGTGTGTGTGTGTGTGTGTGTCACAAGGTGTGACTCCAACAGAGTCGGACAGACGGTATTGCACGCCTCCTTTTCATGAAAACAAACCTGCCGCAATCACTCAGTGTGTGGCTGGCTGCTGAATTATTTATCTCGTCCTGCATCGATTTCAAGAATTAGCAAAGGATTTCCAGGCCTTGAAGGTAGGAGTTGGAAGGTAAATGTGAGAAAGCTGTCCGAGGAAGCTAGTAGAAACACATGCATGGTTACAAAAGCAAATTAATGCTGAAAAACTCTATATTTCCTGTAATACATTATTGAATGGGGATAGAGGGCATTTCGTTCCTTATCACTTTGTAAAAGTTTCATTAGAGTGTACAATATGAAGCCCATTAAAGACCTCACACTCTGTATGTGTTATCAAAAGGAAAGGAAAATACCGCATAATGAAATCTATGAACTGAATGCACACTACTAGTACAATATGTCCATCTGAGAATAAATTCAGATTTGCCAGTTTGGCATAGGATTGAATTAGTCATGTTTAGAGTAGTGATGTGACTAACAAAATCATTTTAACAAAAAAAATCATCCAATATTAGGTACTAAAAAGAGTTAATGAACGGTTAATTTGCCAAAACTAGCCAAATGCAGCAAAATATATGTATAATCCGTATTCTCACATGTTTAATTGTGATGTCTAGACAGTAGGATGGCTGTTATAATGTCAACCTATAATAATTATATAATTTTATATATATTATAATTAGTTTTAAATAAATGTAATTTCCCCTATTTGTAAGTGTTAACTTACTCAATTTACTCAATGTGTTACTCAATTCACAAAGAAAACAAATTATTTGACCTGCGTGGGCGTAACATACAGTACTTTAATTTTTCTCTGATTCTTCTTTTTTATCATTCTTTTACTCTCTCTGACTTCTTTTAGTACATATTGCACAAGTAATTATAAAACGCTTAGTTCCAGTCTTTGATTCTGATTGTCAATGAGTTGTGTTTTATTCGCGACCTCTTAACCCAACGGATCTTTGTATCACTGCACAACACCCTTAGCAACCACTCTTAGTAAAGTAAACATATGTTCTTTCTCATTGATATTGTTCATTGAATCTCACTGTATTGTGCAAGCTAGTTTATTACCTGCATTTATATACAGCATTTTCCTTCAGGTCACTCTTATGTTTTCTCCAGCAGAAGGAAGGCTTTTAGTGATTTTATGTCATGGAAGTTGCATTGATGGATATATTTGGCTTTAATAAATGGTATCGTGTGGTAACTGTTTTATAAAATAAGGTCCTTGAGGCTTGTGCTATATCGTGAATAAGTCACGACTGAAGGGCATTGTTAGGCACGACGCAAAGCGGAGATACAAGCACAGCCTCTCGTTTCTTATTGCTGACTTATAGCTTGGATATGTCCTCTCATCAAGATTTATATACACTCCTGGGCCAAACCAAAAAACGGTAAACTATTTAGTGGTCTTTTAACGGTCTTAACCATTTTAATCACAAAGCACTTGTCAGGAAATTAGCAAGAATTGCACAATTACTGTAGATGAAGTAACTTAGCACTGAATATCCTTCCCCAAGTTGCAGACAGCTTTTTGGTTTCAAACTGTTCATATAGTTGAATCCCAGTGCAATTAAGTTTAATGTGAGACAAAATATTCACTCTAGGGTTCAAATCTGGACTCTGACCAGACCAAATTATGAGCCTGATGGACTAGTTCTCAAGCCACTTTTTGATTTGTCTTTGCATTTTAGGCATGGTTGGTTTGTTGAACAATCACATCGGATCATTCCTCTTTAGATAAGAACCTTTCAGTTGTGGGATGAAAGTGATTCTGCAATATTCTTCTGTACCAATACCCTTTCTCTCACCAGTATCAGTAGCTAAAAAGGCTCCCCACACAATGGCACCTCTTTATCAGTGCTTCACTGTGGTAGAGATGCATTTATTGCTAAATTTCTCAGATTTTCTCTAGAGTTTTGAAGACACCACTCTGGAGCATCACAATGCAACTCATTGTGATTCATCACTCCACACTTAACTTCCCGTACTCTGCCAAAAACTTCATTCTCTCTTTGATGTTTGTCTGAGACAGCAAAGGCTTTTAAAGTACTGCATTTGCTTAAGTTCTTCCAATGTCCTGACCAATGAATTGAGTTTAAGACAAGAGTTTTTTGTTGTTTTTTTGCCCTGATGTATAGTTTTGTTCATTGTGCTGAGCTAAAATACCAGTACAATCATTATACTTGTACTTAATATTTATTTAAAACAGCCAAGAATATCCAACTAATTGGCCACCGCTGTGCTTGTCCTTGATGCCCATGCTGATCATCTCCTCTGTCAGTTAAAGTTAATTGTATTCTAATCAATTCAACATGTTTTTATTTGTTGAATATTTGATTTAGAGTGTTGGATTACATTTATGTAACATAATGAGGTCACTAAGTATATTGTGAGAGTTCAGGCGGGTTTGTTACTTTAATGGAAAAATCGAATTGCATCACCCTATTTCTGAGAAACCTTAGAAAGAATACTTAATTTTAAATACTTAAGGTCTGTTATTTATTTAGTTTTTCACTTTAATGACTTTATATTTTGGCTTTTAATTGCATTCATGCATTTGGCAGACGCTTTTATCCACAGCGACTTGCATTATGTTCAAGAAACACATTGACGTTCTAAACAGTTCTTGCTTTCCCTGGGAATTGAACCCATGACCTTGGCGTTATAAGCACCACACTCTACTGTTAGAGCTACAGGAAAGCATAATTGAATACAGTTTTGAAACAGTACCATAAGTGCAATGTGTATGTGATATTGTATTAGTCATCCAACTATAGATATCACTTGATTTCCAAATAGCCAAGTATAGGCACATTAATTGGAGATGATGATATATGTTTATACTTGCATGCATTTATACAACAGTCTGTTCTGGTTCTTGACTCTTGTTGGCTGTGCAATATTGCCGCAGCATCAGCACTGGGACCGTTTTTATCAGTGCACTTGCAATATTTCTCTCAGAGTGAAACAGGTGCACAGGAGAGGAAACAGCAAGACAACCCACAACAAAAGGATATGATTTTTCAGGTGGTGGCCATAGACTATTATTCTCAACTTATTCTTCTTGACTGATTTATGTTAGATGAGTTATGTTAGATGAACACAAGATGGTTACAACATGGGCACATGCATACATGCATAAGAATATATTGTTTCCATGATGAAATAGTTTGACTTTGAGTTAAAAACTTAAAGTCAAAAACTTCTGGAGTTCATCTAATTTGATCCAGCACCATACACTACACATATATGACCAAGAAAAATCCAAAAGTAATCAGATTACATTACTTTTATGTTATGGTGCTTTGATTATGTAAAAGTATACCTTTTTAATGACATAACTTGTAACTTTAATGGAATACATTTTTAAAATATAACCCTCAAATCTCTGTATAGTATAAGTGTGTATCTTTGCATTATTGTATATTCAGTCTGTCGCTCACATTTAAAAACACATATAAAAAATCAGTTTTGTAATTCTGTCAGATCAATGTCATCAACTCCTTGAGCTTCAATCACACAAAACATGCCAGCCTGTTCCAGCAGAAACCGAACAGATTGTGGATTATTGCTTGCTCTCCCTGAAAGATTTTTCAAAAAGACAAAACACCGTAAAGTATGTAGAACATGGACAGAGAGACAGACAGATATTGGCTGTTTATGCTACACAAAACAAGGTAAGAAGGTGACTGAAGCATTTATGTGAAATATGGTTGTCATTTAGCAAAGACATGATGGCTTTTGAAAGGTCTGGATCTCTGTATATCTCCGCACAGGCATAAGGAGAAATCAACTTTATGGCATCTTAGATTGTCATCAACAGATGGTGGCATTACTCGTTCATTTGCAGATTTGTTCTTTTATTTGTTTATTTTTTTATTCATTATCCATAAAGCAAAGACAAAAGAAAGTCAAGCTGGAGCTGGAGGGCAAGAAATAAACTGTGACTGCATATGCTTCATGAAAGATTTCTCATGCAATGAAATGGCAATAACCAAACAGTATTTGAGCGATTTGAGATGGCAGACAGTGTTGGAAATGTACATGTAGGGACATTAGTCTTGTCCAGATGTAAAGGTTAAAGGTCACTGGCCTCTGTTTAACTGTAACAGCAGATACAGGATCCTTTCGAGTTTACAAATTCGTTTTGTGACAAGAAAGATCCATAATTGTAACAAAGGTGGACTCAAAGGCAGAGATCCAAACGCAATGTCTTTATTTAGAATGGTCGTACAGGCAGGGGGTCAGGGCAAAACAGAGGGCAATCGTGGTCAGTATCCAAGCAGGGGTCAGGAAGGCAGGCAGAACAGAAGCAGAAACGATAGTCCAGGCGAGAGGTCGAGGCAGGCAGATATCAGTAGTCAGCGTTATTCCAGGCACAAGGTCGGGGCAGGCAGAACAGGATCAGGAAACAGGTTACAGGCAGAATCGGAACAGATAAACAGGATAGGAATAAACGCTCAGAATGATAGCTTAATGCAAATCGAGACCTCGCAGTGAGTGTGTGTGTGGAGCAGTCTTATATAGTACAGGATAATGATAGACAGGTGGTGTGGCAAACAGTGAAGATGGAGTCCAGGTGTGTGTAATCAGTCTAGTGTGATGGTTGCTGGGAAATGTAGTGTGTAGTGAAGTGTCAGTATAAATGTGTGAGCTCCCTCTGGTGGCCAGGGAGAGGAGCACAGAGCTCATAGTCATAACAGAGCCCCCCCCTACGAGCGCCTCCTGGCGCGAGGAAGCGACATGGCGCCGCGCACCACCATGGCGGCACCCAAAGTTCAAAGTTCCAGGGTGGTGCCGGGGGAACCGACCAGGCTGGTTCAGGCAAGGCTGGTGGGTCTGGGAGGTCTGGCAGTTCTCTGAGGTCCCAGGACGTAGCCGACAAGCCGATGGACCCGATCGACGCCGCTGGTTCCGGAGACCGAAGGCCAGCCGCAGCGACGAACGACCGAGGCGGAATCCAAAGGACCGAGAGCAGAGTCGGAGACGGAGTGACAGAGGACATAAGGTGTAAACCGGAGGGAGGAAGGAGCCAGCTGGAGCCGCAGGTGTAGGCAAGGCGACGCACGACCAAGGTGGAGCCTGGAGGACGAGGGAACCCGATGGAGATGATGGTCGAGGGACTTTGGTGAAGCTGAGGGAGTGAGAAGCCAGGCTGTGCCGAAGTGTTGACGGACCGAGGTGGAGAGAAGGGGTCTGAGGCTGGAGGCGGAGTCAGGCATTCCCCGACTGCCGTCGAGGCTGGAGTCGGCAGGATCTGCGGCGGGACCATCCAGCTGAGCACATGTAGTGGCGGTGCAGGACTGACAATCTCTGGCAGAGACAGGGCAGGAGGGCTGGCAGACACAGACAGGGACAGAGGTGACAATGGGTGGGATAGGGTGGGAAACGGTACCTCAGGCTCTGGCTGACGGGTCGTTGCAGGCTCTGGCGGCTCTGGCTGACGGGTCGTTGCAGGCTCTGGCGGCTCTGGCTGACGGGTCGTTGCAGGCTCTGGCGGCTCTGGCTGACGGGTCGTTGCAGGCTCGGGGAGATCCGCGAAGGCCGGCGGCGGCGCTGGGAAGTCCGCGAAGGCCGGCGGCGGCGCTGGGAAGTCCGCGAAGGCCGGCGGCGGTGCTGGGAAGTCCCGGAAGTCCAGCGGCGGGTCGGGCCACAGTTCAGGCAGCTCGGGCCACAGTTCAGGCAGCTCGGGCCACAGTTCAGGCAGCTCGGGCCACAGTTCAGGCAGCTCTGGCGGGTCGGGCCACAGTTCAGGCAGCTCTGGCGGGTCGGGCCACAGTTCAGGCAGCTCTGGCGGTTCGGGCCACAGTTCAGGCAGCTCTGGCGGTTCGGGCCACAGTTCAGGCAGCTCTGGCGGTTCGGGCCACAGTTCAGGCAGCTCTGGCGGTTCGGGCCACAGTTCAGGCAGCTCTGGCGGTTCGGGCCACAGTTCAGGCAGCTCTGGCGGTTCGGGCCACAGTTCAGGCAGCTCTGGCGGGTCGGGCCACAGCAGCTCGGGCTCTGGTTCTGGCAGGTGGATCTCTGGATCAGGCTCTGGCTGGCGGATCTCTGGATCAGGCTCTGGCTGGCGGATCTCTGGATCAGGCTCTGGCTGGCGGATCATTGTGGGCTCCTCGGAAGCGGCAGGTCCGTGCAGCCTCCAGGCGTGCACAGCTGCCGCGGCAAAGAACCACTGCGCCGTCCTTTGGGCAATGGCGGGGGTGATGACGGAATCCATCTTTCCCCTTCTAGAAATAGTCTTTGTGGGCAACCAACCAGGTAGGTCCGGGTAGACAGCTGGATCTTGTTGTGGCGAGGTCTTCTGTAACAAAGGTGGACTCAAAGGCAGAGATCCAAACGCAATGTCTTTATTTAGAATGGTCGTACAGGCAGGGGGTCAGGGCAAAACAGAGGGCAATCGTGGTCAGTATCCAAGCAGGGGTCAGGAAGGCAGGCAGAACAGAAGCAGAAACGATAGTCCAGGCGAGAGGTCGAGGCAGGCAGATATCAGTAGTCAGCGTTATTCCAGGCACAAGGTCGGGGCAGGCAGAACAGGATCAGGAAACAGGTTACAGGCAGAATCGGAACAGATAAACAGGATAGGAATAAACGCTCAGAATGATAGCTTAATGCAAATCGAGACCTCGCAGTGAGTGTGTGTGTGGAGCAGTCTTATATAGTACAGGATAATGATAGACAGGTGGTGTGGCAAACAGTGAAGATGGAGTCCAGGTGTGTGTAATCAGTCTAGTGTGATGGTTGCTGGGAAATGTAGTGTGTAGTGAAGTGTCAGTATAAATGTGTGAGCTCCCTCTGGTGGCCAGGGAGAGGAGCACAGAGCTCATAGTCATAACAATAATCAAGCAAGATGCCTTGCTTTCTACTTCATACGTGGGAACTGCCATATAAGTTAACTACAATTATCTCTCATAAGTGAATGGAATGATACATACATACAAAAGCAACTTTTTATATTCATTTAAATTTATGAACTGTGAATAACAAATTGGAATTAATACTGATGCATTTTTATGGTGCATTGCTGATTTTGCTTTTTAAGAAGTATAATAGATGTATTATAGGTATATTAAATAGTATCTTCCATTTTATTGTGCTTATTACAATACATTATGACCTTCTCTTTCAAAAATGCTTGCAGTGCTGCCTAGTGCTTTGTGAGTTTTGGAACAGAGACTGAGACAGTGACAGTGTATGATGTGGTGGGAAAAAAGTGAGTTGTTTTAGGAAGTGGACAGAATAGACAGTGAGAAAAAGATCCCAACAACAATTCCCATTTCTTCTCTTGTGCTTCTGTGTCTTTTGTGTCCTGCACTGTACAGAAAGATAACTGGTGGACTTGAGTCTGCAAAGCCTCGTGGGAGTTGCAGATCAAGGCAGACAAACACACAAGGTCAATATGGCGCTCGCAGAGAACACACTACATACATCCACTCTCCACACTCAAGGTACACTAACTTTAGGCAAGGTAAAGTGTTCTGTAGCAAAGACCATGGCTGTGTGTTTGAGCAGGGTGCAGATAGGAAAATGAATTGAAAGTTTGCTGGATCAGATATCTTTGTGCCATTTTTAAGCAAACCAATTTCCAATTTGATGTTCCAAAATTTTCATTGTTCACATTTTTCAATCCATATGCAATTAGCGATAAAAAATATTAAAGCTCATGACATTATTTTCAGTTTCAGACAGAACTAATATAACTGTGCTGATAAATGTCATCATAAATTCTGTGGCCACAACAAGTACTTGGACACCAAAACCAGAATTAAAAATGCATGAATTCTGTTACATTAGAGGCAGAATAATAAAAAGCGCAATGTTATTTCTCAGAAATAGCATTCTTTTCAGGTGTCGTTCATCACGTTAACGGTGAACTATCTATCTTTTTGTGCAATTTAATGCAACTTGGTTTGATATTTAAAGGTAATGAACAGTGTAGCTCAAATGTTTTTGTGGCCACTGTACAGTATGTGCTAACATTAACTTGAGATTGGCCAAAGCTGTAGGCCACTTCAAATAAGAGAGTATATGCGGTTTCAATTAAATGAGGCCCTCAGTGCCAATTCTGCAAACAGAGATAAAGCCTTCTCAAACCTTTAACAGATTCTACATTTATGGTGTAATTAGGTCAAGGCGTTGGCTTAGTATATGTTTGAGAACGGTACCGTCAGGCAGTCCATTTAAACATTTCCTTTCACAAGTTCTACCATCCTTTTCATGTGCATTAAAAGGTCTCACTTTGTCTACTTATTAAAAGGGGTTTTCTGGTATTCAAAATTGCATATATACTTTAAATGCACTTAAAACTGACTTTGAATAAAAGAGCCTGCCAAATGGATACATGTAAAAGCACTTTGTCCTCCTATTTCAAATCTTTTCGGAGTATAGCTCTTAGAGTAATTCAAGCTTTGTGCAAGGCTGAAGCTAAAATGAAAGTTTTGCTGTTATTTTTCATGTGAATTCTGGAATGCTGAATGAAAGAGCCATGATGGGTATGAATTCTCAACTTTAATAAATACAATAAATAAAGTATGTTCGGCGGCTGAGAGAGCTCAACACACTGCAACTGAACAAAACACCCAGAAAATTAAGAAAACTACATCAGTGTAGAAAAGTTAAAGGCTCGGGGAAGCAGGCGGGAACCGCCGAAAATTTAAGACACTTTAATAATAAAATAAACAAGGACAAAACGAAAGTGCGGCAGCCACTTACAGATGACTTCCACAGAAAAACAATCAAATTTAACGTAGTCCAGGCCTGGTTCTCTCTTGTTCTTCAGGCATCACTCATTTTATCCTCCATTTTACTCATTTTATCCATGAGAAGCTCGAGTTTGGAGAAGACTCCGTTCCCACTGCTCTCTGCCCCACCCTGCACAATATCTGAGCAGGCAGTCTGACAATGACAGTGCTGAAGCCCAGCTAGATCTTCAAATCTAATTTAAAATGCATCTAACATGCACATACATGAAAATAAGAAGTCCAAACTTAAGTCATACACAATAACCTTTAAAATACAGAACATAAAGGACTTATTGTCAATTACGCACACAAATTACAGGTTTCAAGGAGTAGAGATCATAATCCTCTACACGGCTTAATAAACAAAAAACAAAAAACCTGCATGGAACTTGCTCTGAAAAGAACTTCTAATCCCTCTCTGTAACTTTCTGTAGCTATCTGCTGTACATCAAAATACATTATATTGCAATTCACGGAATTAACCTTAAATGTCAAAAGCGTGGCGAAAATTGTACAGCGTGCACTCAGCTGTAGTTGCTGCTTTGATATGCAAAGGACACACAAGTTTCAGAAAACTCCGTTTTACAGAGACGAGTCAAAGGACGCCTCTGACCAGCCCTTGAGAACCCAGCTTTTTAACTATTCCTTTTCATGCACCGTTTATTTATTCTTTTATTTACCAAGGCTGTGTCAACCCTGCTGACAAATTAGAGCATGAGAGGACAAAAGTAAGGCGAGGGATGTCGGCTGTTTTTGCGTTCAGCTATTAGACTTACTGTGTCTACTCGCTTCAAGCCTGAGATAATTGCTAATATAAATTCTGCCAACGACACATGTTTTTTTTTCTTCTTTTTTTTTCTTGGTTTTACTTTCTCTTTGCTGTCTTGCTCTTTATTTCTGATGATGTTGTTCAACTCTTTATATATCTCTCCATTTCATTGTGTTGTCATTTGGACCTCTTTTAGTGTTTTAGTGCTTATGACACAGGAACTAAAAATGTATGTGTGTGGGTGAAACATGATAATCATATTAACATCGTTAATCAAACACATTTGTATGTTAAATGTGTTCCCAGCACGTTTCTGTCCATTTTAATAGACAGAGACATAATTAACACATTGGCAGCATCTAAATTAAGCATTTCATGAACTAATAACTTTAGAGATTGAGTCTACATATGATGAATTATTTTAGGTTGAGAGCATATTGAATTTGTAGAATGAAATGGTTTCTTTTGATTGACATCATGACAGTTTCATCGTGTTCTGTTGTGATTTTCTTAGTGCGCTGCATTTAACTATTTTAGAAAGACTCAGCTATGTTTAATTATATAAATATGAATATTAGTATTTTTGTCATAATTTATATTATGGTTATAAAATGTATATAAAAGGTTTACTATTTATTTTATGCATTAAGATACTGATACATTAAGATATAAATAGGAAATGTTGCTGTGATGCTAAGCATATGGTGGTATTTTCCAGGAATTGGCTTTAACAACTGAAAATGGTATTGTGAGATCCCACTTCCTAACACCAATTACTATTAAATCACAGATACACACACAGACTATTTCAGTCAGTTGTCACGCTGACGTGAACAGACAAGTGCTAACAAGACACGTATAGCTTTCTATAACCTCATGAACTCAGATCTGAGTGCAGTCAAGCAGAGATTGACCGCTGGGAATAGAGACAGGTGTAACACACACACACACACACACACACACACACACACACACACACACACACACACACACACACAGCACAACCATTCCAGCCATCACTGGGGTCTCATTTTCCTTATTTACACCCTCCTACATCTGTCTCCGTTGGCCAATTCACTCTGTTTATAATCATGGCATGCTGATGAAATGTCAAGCGCCGTTTCTTTTCTTCTAGAGGGAATGTTTCATTGTTTGTGTGCTTACTTCTTTCTCGTCATGGCTTCTGTCATTCAGTTAAACTCTGCATTACAGTCTGATTGCTTTCTTTCCTTTATCTACTGATCGTTCAGAGGGTCTTACCTCACTGCAGCCATTTTTTACCGTGTTACAATTAAAGTATGTTGCACATTATAGTGTTTTGATGTTTGAATTAATGGAAAAAATCAATATGTTTGAAAGCATTTTATAATTTGTTTGGGTGGAGGTGAGGATAGGATAAGTGGTAAGAATTAAGAGACGTTTGTTTTTATTTATGTTTTGTTTTTAGTTTCGAAGGACACTCTGAACTTACATTTCCTTTTTCCATCAAGTTCAAAAGATACAATTGACAATGTAATGCATAATTTGTAAGACACTGTAACCTTTAATGCTTATATTTTGTATAAATAGGGCAATTGGAACACCTCAGATATTGATACATATCTGTAATTGTCACGGTACGGGCCTGTGTGCGATGCGGCAGAGACGAGGAGCGGCAGGATTTAAACAAAAAGCACCTTTATTAATACACAAAACCAAAATACTTTAAATATAAACAAAACAAAAGCACACATGTGCAATAAACTAAACGTAAACCAAACACTAGAATAAAACTCAAAACAAGAACCACGGCAGGAGAAACAGGCAAACATCCACAAACGATAGAAACCTCCACCATAACTTCATTAACAACAGACAAACACCAGGGAAATGCACAAGTGATTTATACACAAGGGAAAACAGCAACACCTGGGAGACTAACGAGGAAGTGATTGCAAGACAGGTGTAGGGAGTGAAACAATGACCCAATAGACAAGAAGTGAAACAATGACAAGACTGACAGAAAGTGACAAGGAAGACCCAGACAGAAACAGGGACACGTGTTACATAACGCCCCCCTTCCGGTAGGCGCGTCCTCGCGCCGTCAAAGTAACAACTGCGGAGGGTGGGCGGGGAACCAGGAGGGGGACAGAACAAGACTTGACAGACAAGAAACCAGAGGGAACCCAAAGGAGACAGAACTAGAACCAAGGAAAACCTGTGTGAAAAAGATAAACAAAAAATAAACAGACCTCAAGACATCAAGGAAAATAACTCAAAACAGTCCTAATGAAAAAATAAGTCAAAACACAGTCCTGACACATGGGGAAAAAATAAAAATAAAATACAGAGTCCAGGGGGAGGAAAAGGTGGGATGAGCCAGGCGGGCTCGGGCAAGGCCGGCGGGTCAGGCGGCGCCGGCGGGGTGAGCCAGGCGGGCTCGGGCAAGGCCGGCGGGTCAGGCGGCGCCGGCGGGGTGAGCCAGGCGGGCTCGGGCAAGGCCGGCGGGGTGAGCCAGGCGGGCTCGGGCAAGGCCGGCGGGGTAAGCCGGGCAAGATCGGGCAAGGCTAGAGTCACTGGGGGCGCCGGCAGGGCGAGAGTCACTGAGGGCGCCGGCAGGGCGAGAGTCACTGGGGCCGCCGGCAGGGCGAGAGTCACTGGGGCCGCCGGCAGGGCGAGAGTCACTGGGGCCGCCGGCAGGGCGAGAGTCACTGGGGCCACCGGCAGGGCGAGAGTCACTGGGGGCGCCGGCAGGGCGAGAGTCACTGGGGCGGCGGCCTCCGGGCCGGTAACGGGCTCTGGGACGTCGGCGAAGACCGGCGGCGGCTCTGGGATGTCCCAGAAGTCCAGCGGCGGGTCGGGCCACAGTTCAGGCAGCTCTGGCGGTTCGGGCCACAGTTCAGGCA
This sequence comes from Rhodeus uyekii, assembly GCA_037043235.1. Lineage (NCBI taxonomy): Eukaryota > Metazoa > Chordata > Actinopteri > Cypriniformes > Acheilognathidae > Rhodeus > Rhodeus uyekii. The sequence continues at coordinate 517,302 of JAWRVZ010000085.1, forward strand.
GCTCTGGCGGTTCGGGCCACAGTTCAGGCAGCTCTGGCGGTTCGGGCCACAGTTCAGGCAGCTCTGGCGGTTCGGGCCACAGTTCAGGCAGCTCTGGCGGTTCGGGCCACAGTTCAGGCAGCTCTGGCGGTTCGGGCCACAGTTCAGGCAGCTCTGGCGGTTCGGGCCACAGTTCAGGCAGCTCTGGCGGTTCGGGCCACAGTTCAGGCAGCTCTGGCGGTTCGGGCCACAGTTCAGGCAGCTCTGGCGGTTCGGGCCACAGTTCAGGCAGCTCTGGCGGTTCGGGCCACAGTTCAGGCAGCTCTGGCGGTTCGGGCCACAGTTCCTCGGGATCTGGCTCTGGCTGGCGGATCTCTGGATCGGGCTCTGGCTGGCGGATCTCTGGATCGGGCTCTGGCTGGCGGATCTCTGGATCTGGCTGGCGGATCTCTGGATCTGGCTCTGGCTGGCGGATCTCTGGATCTGGCTCTGGCTGGCGGATCTCTGGATCTGGCTCTGGCTGGCGGATCTCTGGATCTGGCTCTGGCTGGCGGATCTCTGGATCTGGCTCTGGCTCTTTCAGACGGGCCGTCGACTGAGATGCTGGTGGTGTTGGCTGACTGGTTCGGGACACGGCACTCACCTGACACACATACAGGGCTTCCTGCCAGCTTAGTCCAGTAGTGTCAGGGAGGTCTCCGAGCTGGAAGTGGTTTGCCCCAAACCAGAGCAGCACTTTCAATTCTTCGTCGTTCAGGGACGAGAAGGTCGCGAACCTGCTGAACCTCCAGGAGAATTCCAGAAAGGAAGAGTTCTCCCGGGCAATCTGAAGTATCTTCTCCAGGGGTTCCATAGTCCGTTATCGTCTTTCTTAGGTGACGAACCTGGTCTGTTGTTCTGTCACGGTACGGGCCTGTGTGCGATGCGGCAGAGACGAGGAGCGGCAGGATTTAAACAAAAAGCACCTTTATTAATACACAAAACCAAAATACTTTAAATATAAACAAAACAAAAGCACACATGTGCAATAAACTAAACGTAAACCAAACACTAGAATAAAACTCAAAACAAGAACCACGGCAGGAGAAACAGGCAAACATCCACAAACGATAGAAACCTCCACCATAACTTCATTAACAACAGACAAACACCAGGGAAATGCACAAGTGATTTATACACAAGGGAAAACAGCAACACCTGGGAGACTAACGAGGAAGTGATTGCAAGACAGGTGTAGGGAGTGAAACAATGACCCAATAGACAAGAAGTGAAACAATGACAAGACTGACAGAAAGTGACAAGGAAGACCCAGACAGAAACAGGGACACGTGTTACAGTAATATTCCTCTGTAATATTATAGTATGTGTTACAAATTTTAAAAGTTCTAGTTATTTTGTTATTGTTGGGTGAGGGCACTTTGCCATTAGCTTGCATGCATTACAGTACAACCGTAAAGTCATGTTGTTTTCTACAGACTATTCCTTTACCACATTTTTGTTTTCTTTCAGTTTTCTACTTTATTGTGTGCATCAAAGGGTTGAATAAGAATGAATCCTTTGAGTGGCTAACAACAATCCCAATCATTTTCCTTGTTGAAAATGATTTGCTTATTGATTTCTAGAAGGATCGGCGTATTTTCAATAGTTTATTCTCCATCTCTGTGATAACTTGACCTTTTGTGCAGCATGAGCAGGTCAGGCAAGACAAGCAAATGACCTATGAGGCATTAAACTGTAATGACTGCGTATGCATTAGTGCCGCATGACATCCCACAACGATATGCACATAGCGATCATAACACCAGGATCAATCACTAAGTGAAATGGTCCATCAGTGAACAGCATCATAAGCAGTAAAGTCCCATTGGCAATCCAAAACATATTACAGGAATAAAAAGCACATTGTTCAGCTGTAGTTGATGGCGTTGTGGTGTGTGCTGGATTTCCGCAGTTGTGGTAGATGAATGTGTGTTATTAGAATGACTGTGCAGTCATAAAGCCCATCAGAGGAAGTGTACCTCTGATTGCATCTGCTGAAAACGCGATCATTCTTTTCTTAGACATTTCTGAATGTTTTTAAGTTAATCACGCGCTTCGGAGAGATTTGATGCTGGTCATGTTACCAACATATTTTCTTCTGATGGGTTGTTTCACAATCATTGAAAAAAAAAATATGCACACAGATCCATCTATCCATCCATCCATCTATCCATCCATCCATCTATCTACACTGAAATGAACACACACAAACACGCTTTAAATTATATGGTAACAATCTAACACAAACACACACTTGCAAACACCCTCCTAGACACATCACACACACACACACACCTACACTTTAAATTATACGGTAAAAATCTAACACATATATACACACACTTACAAACACCTAGACACATCACCTACACACACACAGACACCTACACTTTAAATAATATGGTAAGAATTTAACACACACATGCACACTTACAAACACCTACACACAGACACAGACACACACACACACACACACACACACACACAAACACACACACCTACACTTTAAATTACATGTTAAGAATCTAACACACACACATATATGCACACTTACAAACACCTAGACACATCACCTACACACACACACGCAACACCCACACACACACCTACACTTTAAATTATATGGTAAGAATCTAACACACACATATATGCACACTTACAAACACCTAGACACAATCACCTACACACACACACACACACACACACGCAACACCCACACACACACACACACAGACACTTTAAATTATATGGTAAGAATCTAACACACACATATATGCACAATTACAAACACCTAGACACGTCACCTACACACACACACACACACACACACGCAACACCCACACACACACCTACACTTTAAATTATATGGTAAGAATCTAACACACACATATATGCACACTTATAAACACCTAGACACAATCACCTACACACACACACACACACACACACACACACACACACGCAACACCCACACCTACACTTTAAATTATATGGTAACAATACAGGTGGACCTCGAAATAAAATAAAATGCTAAAAGATTCTACAATATGTCGTCTCCTTTAATGAGTTGCAATACGTTTGTGCAAGTTCCTGTGTATTAAAAAATAATAATTATCGGCATTCACCATCAATACTATTGGGGCATTCTTGCACGCTCACAGAAAACGTCTTGGATTTTCATTCAAACATTATTTAATATTAGTCTTAATAATTGAGCACATTATTAATCCCTGAGTCATTAAAGGTTTTTTAGTTTTCGTATGCCTCAGTGCCTTGGCTTTGAATGTTCTTTCTTGGAATAAATGATCCTTTATCCACAGAGTGCCAACAGGAGATTTTATGGCCAAGTAGCACTCACTGAAATCTTCTTTACATTATTTTGTATGTTCAATATTTATTTATTTTGTCCCTTTTGAAGGAAGGGAACGTATGGTTTATATTATACTTGTGGGGACATTTGGTCCTATAATGTAGGCATATACCTGACTCTCTCTCTCGCTCTCACACACTCGCACACACACACTGATAAATGTGTATTCAAGTTGCCTGGCTTAAAAAAACACTCTATTAGATTTGCTATTGAATTTCCTCCGCTCTAGTAGGACGATCAGGATGTTTTGAAGGCAAATTGTGATTTTTCCGAGATTGTGTCAGCCAGAATAGAAGGAGGTAATGCACTGCACAAGCCAAAAAGGACTTTCATTAAATTATACTGAAGTTTATATTCTGTGACGATAAGAGGAAGTGTAAAGGTCCAACTATTGTTTCTCACCTCTGGATGTGTTCTGTTCTGAACTTCTCCAGTGGAGATGAGAGAGATGAAGTGAGTTTCTAATATAAAGGATGATAAAGCACTTTGGATTAAGTTCAGAGTGGTTTTGAGTAGCACAGACTCATTTCTGGATTCCCCAAAATGAAATTTCCTCTTCATATATAACGATCATATCTCTTGGATTAATTTTAAGAAGCCTTTTTGGGGTCTTCTGAGTTTTTGTTACCTGAACCTTCAATGGAGGAACAGGCTTCATTAAAAATATCTTAATTTGTCTTTTGAAGATTAATCAAAGTCGGATGCGTTTGCAAAGACATGAGGGGAAGTCTATTCATTTGTGTGTGGATGATCTCTTTAAAATGTAGTTGTGGTATGTGGTTCTACTGTATGAAAACGTATTATTTTTATCCTTTTTTGAGCTTTATATGCATGACTGTTTCATTGGGAGTGAGTTAAGAAAGTCAGAATTGTTACTTTAGATGCAAATTATCCAGTCAACCCTCTTCATGTCCATCTCATTTTATGTTAACCGTGTAGAGCATTTTCCTCTGTTTTACTGTCACATGGGGTCTAAATATTGAGGCTGATTAGGATTTTATGTTTATGGAAGCAAAACATCTTTCTTTATTCATGAAGGATGTGAAAAAAGTCCTATTCATGCTTGTTGGTTGGTGTAATGAAGTCTAGCGCACAAGAATGCAACTCTGTTCAGGAATCCTCCGTTCCTTTATGCCTTAAATGCCTGCAGACACTTGCATCTTCGTTAAAAGCTAATTATAACGACTCTTTCAGAGACCTCCAGTGCTACTGATATTTAAGTGCCTTGCTTTATTTTCTGCATGTGCTACCCTCATGCATATTCATTTCAGCAACAGACTTTATGCATTTGCAAGTGAAATGTCAACGGATTTTCACCCGGATGAAACCTGTTGACATAAACCTTCACCCCTTCAGGTCTCCCTTCATATTTATTTCATTTTAAATCACAGTATGTTTGGATGTTTAGTGTCATTATTATAATTTGTAGGCCTACAAGAAGCAGCTGTTTATTTTTGTTAACAGGAGGAAAGACGTCAGTTTCAATGTGTATGTTTGCCTTTGGATTCACCTCGAAAAGTTTGCACACACTTGCCGTCATACGATGCTTGTGAACAACCCAAACTTGTAGAGTCAAAAGGACTGCCGTTCACACAGGATGCCGCCTTGCATTCAAGACCATTGGATTTTTGCCCCCGCCATCTGATGTAGAAGACCACCAGTGTAATCACGACACCTGATTAATTATTTAATGAGTGTGCAAGCCAAATGCATGTTAGTTGCAATGTCAAACAAAAATGTCCTAGCCTTTGTGCAAATGTGGCATTGTCGCACTTGTGTGTGATGGGATGTGTTTAGCATACACATACACATTATATTATTGTTTGCAAACAGAGAAAGACTCATTGATTGATTACAGGGTATATTATTGCAGGTGTAATTATGGAAGTGCTCCAGACACTCATGTGGTGTTCTGTTCCTAGAACTCATACTGCCACAACAGGCTTTGTTCGTGATCTTGAGTCTCTTTTTGTACCATTTTGAATCCATTGCAGGGGGGTTTAGATTAGTCAATAGCTTTTAGACTCTTCACTTAGAGGAATAATTTCATATTCTACATTAATTACATATATTGTTTTAAAGCAGTTGTTGTTTGAGCTGTACATATGTTTGAATCAGCAATTGGAGCATTTAGAAATGAATAGAAGTAAATTAGAAATGTGAAACTTATATTGTAAAGTTTGAGCTGTAAAGCTGTTTTTAAGCTGTTTTTATCATTTATTTTACTGGTTTAGGTGTCTCTTTGTCATGCCAACAAAGTTGTAAGACTGGATGTAAAGTGTTGCCATGAAAGTGCAAAGCCTAAAGCCATACAATTTTAATTTAAACGGCTTTACAGCTCAAATAATACATAAATAAAGTTATTAAAACCCCAGTGGTGGAAATCTGTTTTTTCATGCTCTTAATATTTTATGTCTATGTGGTGTTTTGCCCACACATTTTTGGCTTGAGAGCTTAAAATGATCTACCTTCTGTAAAAATACAAAACATTTATATTTATGAATATATTGAGAATTCTATGTGTTGGTGTAGCTTGTATAACTACATGAACCCATATTGCAAAATTGCAAACTCGGTGGCTGCCTTTGCTTTTGAAGTTAGCTTTGAGAAAAATGACTGCTGTTTGAACAACTGAAATTTTTGTTCCTTCACCCTTCATCTTCTCAGTTCACTTATAGGAGGGAAATCAGTGTCATAGTTTTTATGAACAGTCGAAAATGGCATAGTGACAAAAAAGTCCACCTCCCAACTCTGTATGGAAGTGGTACGTTTTTGACTGCTTACTTTGTCCAGCTCCCCCCACTCATGTTACCCTTTATGAAGCTTTTTGCAGCACTTGGCATCATTGTGCACATACGCGGTGACCCATGTGTCAAAAAATGGTGACAGATGGGCTGCCCTGTACGTCAATCAAGTGATGCGTTTCATAGTGAGGACGGTTGACGTGCTGACGTCTACTTTGTTAATTCCATGCGATTTACTCACACTACCTTTGTGATCGATGGGCACCCCTGCTTTAAGACAAACCATGTGCAAATTCATGCAGTGAACCAAAGACAGTCACATGTTTGCTATCGTCACAAACAAACCAATCCCGTCAATGTGCGAGGTGGGTCTTTACAGTTGACTGAGTAGATCGGGTAGCGAGAGTCAGTGGATGCGGGGAATAATTTACATATTCATAGTTTCACATATACTAAATTAAGTAAGGGTGTAGAGTTACACTTAAGCATTTTGATGCAAATTATTTTTAGAGGGAAAAAAAACTTTTTAAGTATGTCATTTTGTGTTTTAAACATTGGTAATGCATTTTCTTATATTTATATTCACTAATTGTTTGCTGTTTATCCTTCTTAAGAATTCCTTAGCTATCAATTTGTCTTCAACAGTGTCTACCAAAGGGAAAACTACTAAATAATTCCGACCAAAAATTCTAGAGATCACAGTCGAATTAGTCATCTTTTTTTTGTGTTTTTGTTGGTTTAAGCTTTCCCACATTCACATTTGCTCACCTTGTACACACTAAGAGGTATTTATACTCTTTAAGTTCTCTGTTATTACGTTTCACAGAATAACACCCAGCAATACTGAGAAAGTATCACATGAACTGAAAGACACCTCACTGTGAAGTGAGAAGTTTACTGAACTTTGCATTTGTTCTTTCCCAGGAGTAATCATTCAGAGGTGAAGCACAAGAAAAACACATAACCACCCCCGGTGTCTAGGCATGCACTAACCTTTTTTCTGGATAGTAAAAACCCAATTTTCACCAAAGGGATCTGATATTTAATAGCTTATAAACCTTTATAGACAGGCCTGCTGTGAGCTAAGAGGTTGCTAATCTCTAGTATTTGCACCTGATAAAGACGCCATTTAAACGTATTTTAACTGTGTTTAACAGTAGAATTTGTGGTGGAAAACTAAATTACCAATGATGCTATAAGAAAAAAAAAACAATCAAAGTGCTGAAGCAAACAAACTGCACCAAAATATAATAATAATTAGTTACATTTATTTAATAATATTATAATAATACATTTACCTTTATCATTCAAAGTGCTTACATAGAAGGGGGGAATCTCCTCAACCAACACCAATGTGCCGCATCCACCTGGATGATACGACGGCAGCCATATTGTGCCAGAATGCTCACCACACACCAGCTTTTTGGTGGAGAGGAGACAGAGTAATGAAGCCAATTAGAGTATGGGGTGATTAGGAGGCCATGATGGATCAAGACCAATGGGCAGATTTGGCCAGGATGCCGGGGTTAAACCCCTACTTTTACAAAGGACATCCTGGGATTTATCCCTTTAAAAACATCCCATTAGCTCCGCCCATTACCATGAAGCATTGCAAATGACATTATCCATACAGTCTCCCTATGCTCTCTAAACAAACCCCTCTGATTTTTGAGCCAATTGGATGCAGTTTCCAAAAGACAAAAAATAATTTCATAATTCAATTAACCCTTTGAAGTGCACAATCAAACCAGCATGATTAGAATGTTCATTGCGTCATGTTTTCATATGATACATTCAAATCTGCAATTGTGCTTCGGGCTCTTCACATATCACAACCGTTCCGTTTTTTCATCCGTACAATGTTTGTTTTATGTTTCTGCTTCTGTTTAAGTGCTAGCAAAAAAATTAAAATAAAGTTTTTAAAATATACCCTTATGTCTATGGAAGCAGCAGGAATATTTTCTAATATAATTTCTGTTTCATTGATATCTGAGATATGGCCGTGATGACCCAGAGCGGACATTCAACCGAGACTGCATTATTGCATTTTACTGTGAATTACCAGATCCTTCGGCGCATCTTCTCATCACTGGGCGTCATAGGAACACCACTTCACTGGTTTGAATCCTGTCTCACAGGTAGGGCTTTCAGAGTTGCATGGAGCGTGGAGGCATCCAAAGCACATCAACTTATCAGCCTAACCTCAGGGTTCAGTTCTTGGATCCCACTTCTTCTCTACATACTCTACATTACTGGGTCCCAACATACAGTCACATGCTTTCTCCTTCCACTGCTATGCAGATGACACACAGCTTTACCTTTCATTTCAACCAGATGATCACACAGTAGCTGCACAAATCTCAAGCTGACTGGCGAACAACTCAGCATGGATGAAATCACATCACCTGCAGCTCAAGCTAGCAAAGATGGAGCTTCTCATCTTCATCATTTTCATCTTCATCATCAAACTCTACAATACGATTTCACCATTCATTATCAATTACCCCATCAAAGTCAGACAAAGCCAGACCCCGCTGTTTAAAACCCAAGGCAGGGAAACACAGCGTTTGAACAGTCTGCCATAATTCAACAAAACTTCCGAGACATTCACACAGAACTTCTTCCAGTGCTTGTTGAAGACACAAAAAGCTGCAGGTTCCGGTGTGGGCGTGCATTTTGTACTCCTGGCTCATGACATCATCCGCGTTTTTCTATTGTGCTTCAAGAGTTGATTACGCGGGGCGTTCCCATACCGCTATGACGCAGCTCGAGTTCGCTTGAAAGGGAAACTCCCTGATAGCACACAGGCATCTCAGAGACGTCTATTGGATGTACGTTTACATCTGGAAGATGTATTTTTTTAAATGTTTTCCCGTCTATGATATGTATCTATAGTTTCCAGATGAAGTGCTCTTTAACAGACCAAACCAGACGTATGTGTGCTATCTGGACTAAGACTGCAGGTACAAAGCATTAACAAAGCTCTGATTGTGTTCCATTTTGAATATCAATCATGCTGATCACTTTGTTTATTCCATTCCGTTTATGTTATTATTTAATATTGGCATAGTGGAATGTTCAGGTAGGATGACGTAAAATTAGAACAGCATTTTGTCGGTACCATCATGACTTTCTATCGCTTTCTAAACTGAACAGTCAAACAGAGTTCTCTCTCTCACTGACAGCCCACTGCCAATTCTACTTCTTGAATCGGCCAAAAAAAAAAAAAAAAAAGATAGTGTCCAACTAGAGCCACAGTGCGGAACTGTACAAAAATACTAATACGGGCAATGTTCAAAAACGCCCTGCCGTTGCCCAGCGGATGACCATCAGCTGCCTGTGTCTCTGACTTTATGAGTCTACATTCCTACTAGAAGCCTGCGGCTGGTAAATGAACGGCAGCTTTTTTTCTTCTTCACAGAGTTAGAAAATCACTGTCCAGAACAATCTCTCTCCCACTTTCATCCGAAATGCAGAATCCCTGACAGTATTCAAATGCTCTTCCGTGAGCATTTAACTTCATCATGAAAAAAAATGCTTGTATTTTCTTTTAATCCCTGCCTATTATAACTTGTGCTATGCTAAGCAATGTCTAAAACTTTGTATTTTGAGCACTTCTTGTGTTCATTTGCCTCATCACGCTGCATCACTTGCTGCTTTTGATTTGGATAAAATCGTCTGCAAAATGGAAATGTAATTGTTCACATAATAACAAATTAATATGAACATAATACACGTCACTAACCGTAGAATATTGTAGGTACAAAGAGTGTCCTAAAGTCATCATCTTTTGGTGAATTTCTTAGTTTAAGCTAAAATATGTCATGCAGAACCATCACAAATCTGTCCAAAATCTATAAATATTAAATAAATAAATGATTTAGTTTAACTGATCGACCAAACTCAGCATACACTAATGGAGGACCTTGATTTCTTCAGTCTTGTATTGAGCAAAATAATGAAGACATGCCCAACAGCCAAAGCAAGTCTCTATTAAAAAAATGTTTTTCAAGCAGTCTAAACTGTCTTACATGAAAACTTTGCGGTCACTACATTATTACTTTCTTCATATTTCATATTGCGTGGTAGATATGTCTTTTATGAATCTGCCTTCCTTTGATCTATTGTAGAAAGCAGAATGGAGCTTGATAGATTTATTTCTGTGCAAGCGGTCCATAGAATTCAGTGCTATAGTGTGGAGAGTGGTCAGGTCAGGTAGAAAAGGGTTACAGTGTAACAAAGGGAACTGAGAATTCCATTGTTACATGTATTGTGGGTGGAATAGCTGACAATCATCGGGAAATAACAGCCCGACGCAAGGGTGCGCAAGTTGGTTGCCAAAAGCAGGGTGAGCAAGGAGACGGGATTTAAAAAAAAAACAGAAAAATCACTTTATTTAATCATACCGAAAAAAAGTACAATTAAGTCAATACATTTATTCCACACAAGATCACAGCACAAAAACGCCATACCAAATAACACATGCAAAAAAAGTTCAATACGAAAAAATGATAATAATAAAGAGAGAGTGTGGCGAGCAGGGCGGGGTCGAGGGACCGTGAGAGCGTCACGAGAGCCGGTGGCGTGATTGAGAATGAGCGACACCTGCGAGCCACCGGTGTCTCTTGATTCTCACGGAGGAGCGGAGACTTAAAAGGAGGAGCGACGACAGTGAAAGCGAGAGAGGACCAGGCCTGGAGTTTTTGTTATGTTTTGTGTGGGCGGCGGTCGACCGCGAGGGGCCGCCGCCATTACTTTCGTTTTGAGTTTATGTTTTATTTATCATTAAAGTCTGTTTAAATGTCTGCCGGTTCCCGCCTCCTTCCTCCCTGAACGTTAAACATTGTTGCACTGGTGCCGAAACCCGGGAGGTCGGAGGGACACGCTGTCAAAGAGCCCTCGCTGCCGGGAGGGCTCGCGGTGCTGCGGAGGTCGGGCAGCACGCGAGAAGACGAGAGGGTCGTCAGGTGCTGCCCGCGGCGGTGGCGCTGGAGCGCCGAAGGATCGCGTGGGACGGAGAGCCCTGCCGTGCTCCTGGGTCGAGGTGGGAGGCTGCCGTCCGTGAGGGAGCGGAGGAGTCGCCCGTTCGCCAGCGCGCCGGAGCCTGCTGCCGTCCGCCGTGAACGGGGAGGAGCGGGGAACGGGGACTCGCTGCCGGCTGCCCTCGCAAGGAGGAGTCGTCGCCGGCCGCCAGGAGGCGGAGGAGCGCCAGCCCGTCCACGGATCTGCGTCCAGTGCCATCGCACAGCACCGCGAGGAAGAAGCTCTCGAGCGGTCGAGGACCGAGAGGCAGCGTGTCGGGGAACCGGATCAAGATTTTTTTTTTTTTTTTTTTTCCTCTCTCCCCTCTCTCGTCACTGTCGCTCCTCTTGTCTCCGTTTCCTTTTCCCTCGCCTCGTCTGTCCTTACCCCCAGGTACCGCGGCCGCCGTGATCGGCCCCCCCCCGGAGGAGGGGGGGGGGGGGGAGTAGAGCGCAGACTCGTGGGTACCCCCCGGCCTGCGAAGGGCGTTGGGGGTATGTGGCGAGCAGGGCGGGGTCGAGGGACCGTGAGAGCGTCACGAGAGCCGGTGGCGTGATTGAGAATGAGCGACACCTGCGAGCCACCGGTGTCTCTTGATTCTCACGGAGGAGCGGAGACTTAAAAGGAGGAGCGACGACAGTGAAAGCGAGAGAGGACCAGGCCTGGAGTTTTTGTTATGTTTTGTGTGGGCGGCGGTCGACCGCGAGGGGCCGCCGCCATTACTTTCGTTTTGAGTTTATGTTTTATTTATCATTAAAGTCTGTTTAAATGTCTGCCGGTTCCCGCCTCCTTCCTCCCTGAACGTTAAACATTGTTGCAGAGAGATACTAACCTTAACCCAGTTGAGGCCTGCTCTCTAACATCGATAACCACTACACACCTGTGAAATCAATGCCAGATGTTAAGCACAGGACTCAATGTGGACACACCATCAAATGATGACCTCGGCCAACCCCTCCTGCTCTCATATTCCATTATTGTACTCAAAACAATAAAAACGTAGCACAAACACTAAGATTAACTGATATAAATAACATTCAAGACTAGAACCAATTACATTTTTATACGACAAACCAATCAGAAACAAAGGAGCATTCAAGTGAATTCAATTACAATTTATACACTACAAATAGAAACAAAAACAAAACAAACACCCTAGAAAATAGTCAAAAGAAAGTAGTCAAACAAGAGGTTACTCAAACTTAGTCTCCCAGCTTGCTTACACTCACGTTAAAATTGAGAGAGATTCACAATGCTGCAATACACATGGTCACAATGCAGGATTTCCTGACAGTCAATGCATAGCAAATGGAAGGATGCACCAACCACTATCCCTCGTTCAAAATGCCAGACGTCAACAAAGGGGCAGTACCAAGAATGATGCATCCCAAACAACCAAACGCTTACCAACTAGGGCACCGATAGATTCATAGAACTAACACAATACTGATCATTCACACAATTGTACAAACAGGCTTGGGTAACACCAACTGTCAGGGTTCTGTCATGTCAGTTTTGGTTCCTATGGTTTTGGTTGACATAACTCTGACAGTTTTCCCTCGTTGTGTCTTTGTGAGAGTGCGTGACGTCTTGCGTGCGTTCTCGTGTCCGCGTGCCTTCATGTTGTTTGTCACGTGAAGTTGGTTTGTGCGCCGTCTTGTCACTTCGTGTGAACAGGTGGCGATGTGCGTCTGCATTTGCTGCGTGTTCGTCTCTTGTTAGCGTCAGCCCCACCCTACTTGTTCTTGTAATTATTCCCGACTGTTTCCAATCACCACCCTTCCTCTTGTGCATATATAAGCCCTTTGTGTTTGCTGTCCTTTGTCATGTCGTTGTCATTCTTGTTGTGTTCCCTGGATGTTATTCGTGCCCGTTCCCTGGATGTATTGCCATATTTGTTCCGCAAGTCTTTTGTTATCATGGTAGTTATTTATTTCCCCCACCGTGGGCCGTTTCTTTTCTATTTCAGTGTTGGTGATTGTGTAATTAAATCATCCTTTACCTGCATTCCTGAGTCCTCCCTTTAATCAACCGTGACATCCACAAAGTGGCAGTACCAAGAATGATGCATCCCAAACAACCCAACGCTTACCAACTAGGGCACCGATAGATTCATGGGACTTACACAATACCGACCATTCACACAATTGAACAAACATTGATAGGTTCACAGGCTTGGGTGACACCAGTCAATCGTATTGACATACATTTCATTTAGCTATACCTCACCCAGCTTCACTAATTTATTACCTTAGAAAGTGACACTCGGGCAAATTTGTTTCAGGTTGTTTTTCCAATTTCTCCAGTGCTGCTCATAAAATATGCCTGACTGCAGAAGGTTAGGGAATGGATGTTGCCTGGGGCATTTATAGGTCAAGATTCAGAGTTTGTTGTCTATTCATCTTTCTGCTATGGTGAATCTGATTGCATGTTTGCTGTGTAAAGCCTTATTTAGTTATATTTTGTTGTTCGTTGATAGACAGCTATAAAATCAAATCACAGTTACTCTTGGATTTTTAGCAATTTGTTGAAATCTGGGACTTGTGCCCCACTTAAAATATATCATTCTATTAAGAAAGTATTCATTTTCTCTTTTTTTAATCAAGACATTGTTTGTATGTTTCAAAGAATAAAACAAGAAATGTATGTGTTTGCAATTATAAGTTCAGCTATCAGGGTAGATGTTACAAATTTGTCATAAAACTGTTATTTCCAGATTTAAATCCTAGATTTTCATTGTGGTTTCAAACTTTTGGATCCCACTGTATAAAATAGGAATGTTCCACAAAAGACTTTTAATACAGTTTTCAGAAATCTTAGCAATTTCTAAATGGTTGAAATATAAAAATTAGGTTACGTGTTAAATTTAACGTTGAAAGAATAGTTTGCCCCAAAAATGAAAATTGAGTTAGAATTCTGCTAGAAACCAGTATGACTTTCTTTCTTCTGTGGCACATAATAATAGAGAGCCTTTTATCAAATACAATGTCATGCTGGTCTCTTCTAAAATGAAAGTTAAAAGGTATGCGGTCAAGATCTTACAAGATAAATACAAAATATCGGTAGTTAACTGTTACTCTTATCTTTCTTTTTTGATATTGTGTATATAGTATTGAATAGAAACCAATGCTGCACACACCGTTTGGAGTTGAATTTTGAATATATCTGTGACTATGAATAGATTTACCCTAGTTAGATCTTCAGAAAGCAAATTGTTAAAAAAAATAAAAATAAGGGAAAACTTGAATCATACACTTGTTCTTAATAAACTAAACTACTAAATTTGAAAATCTTTATTTGTGACAAAAGTCAATAGAAACCAAAATTATCAACACATTGAAGGCTGGATTCAAAATCATACCAAAAATCAATGTAAAAAAAAAGGTTGCAGGCTGATCCAACTTGCATAAAGATCATCACAGCAACTTATAATGTAAGTCAGTAGTGTGTATTGGCGTGTATGTGCTTTCCTGTTGCTCAAACAGTAGAGCGTGACGCATGCAACACCAGAGTCATGGGGTTGATAACCAGGGAAAGCAAGCATTGATCAAATATGCCAATGTGAATGAATGCAATGTAAGTCGCTTTGCATAAAAGCGTCTGCCAAATGCATAAATGTGAACGTGAAAAATGTATGTCCCCCGGGTGTCTGAATGAACTAATGGCAATGTCTGGTCATGCTGCTGATGAGAAGGATGATGATGTTCGGGGACATCTCCTCCAAGACCTGAATGAGGGTTTCAGAGAGCTTCTGGACACTCTGTGGTGCTACGTGGCAGCTTTGGATGCTCTGATGCATAATGTCCCAGGGGTTCGCAATATAATTCAGGTCTGGGGAATTTGAGGGCCAGGCAGTGGCATCAATGCCTTTGTCATCTAAAATCTGTTTACATCCTCTAGCCACATGAGGCCTGGCATTATCATGCACCAGTGACAGGAGACCTAACAAAACAACAATTAAAGACAAATCAGTCATGAAGAATAAGGATTGAACATAATGATTGAACGTGCAAGTTCATTCTCTTTTTAAGGTTTGTCTTGTTGTTAACTCTCCAGTGCACCTGTTGTCACTTTCATTTGCACCCCAGCAGGTGAAACTGATTCACTTATGCGTCCTAACTCCACATATTGATATCCCTGAAGTGTAATTGACTTGTTTGACACAGGGTTATACTGTGATTTTAAGTGTTCTCTTACTTTCTTCTGCCCTGCGGGTTCATTGTTTTGTTCAGACTTTGATGCCTGGAACCGTGAAAGGAGAGAAAGAGCGAGAAATGATAGAATTAATGTCTGCAATGCGTCACCTGAATAAAATGTACCAGACCAAGCCTAAAATAATTCCATCGAATATGAGCCTTATCTCAGCCTTGGAAAACTATTTCCAAAGCCCTTATCAAAATCCTCTTTTATTCATTTATCATTTTCTGTGGCCTTGAAGCCAACCGTCTGAAAACCATCCTCCACAAGGCTCCAATTACTCTTCACCTCCCTCCATCCCTGCGGCTCTGTTTTGCTAAAAGAAAACAGTTCACCTCCAGAGTATCCCATACCCTGCTGTTGGCTCCTCGCACCTGATCTCAGACCGCTACAGGAAAACTGGTTTGGATGGGCCTTTATTATGGAGAACCCCATACAAAATCCCTTTCGTGGAACTTAAATCAGTTATATAGTTATTTGACTCTGAGTAAGTTTATATATTTTCTATAAATTAACAACTCTTTGCTTTTTTTCAAATGTGCTTTTCTTTTAACATGGGAAATAAATTTGAAAACATAATTTAATATCATTTAATATTCCTAATGTTATTTTTTTATTTTTTATTTTTTTTAACACTGAAAATTCCAAATTACTAACATTAAAAAAGTTTACCCCGTTTTTTTCAATGCATGATCTATTAGAGCTCCACGATTCTGGATAAATTGACAATCATGTTTTTTGGTTTCAAAAAAAAAATCACAATCTTCCCATGATTCTGAACAGAGAAAACTAAACAAAATAACATGTAATTTTCTACATGTTCTGACACAATGTTAATTGAAAACGTATTGACAAGAAATATATTGACGTTCTAATCAGTTCTTGCTTTCCCTGGTAATCGAACCCATGACCTTAACGTTGCAAGTGCCACACTCTACTGCTATGAGAATTACATGTAATCGATACGATCGTTCTTTGCAGTGCCAAGTTACTGTCAAAAAGATTTGCCATATTTTGATCATTGCCATAGACCTCAGTGTTTATATCTGAACTATAAACTTTTATCCCAGTACTTCAGCAATCATTTGAATATTTGTAGAACAAAAATAATGACATTGTGTGGTTGGAAAGACTGTTTGTGAAGCTGTCTCTGAACTCTCTCTGGCTTGGCAGCAGCACTGATTCAGATATCAAGCTCGGGTGTGATTTTGGTTGAAGGTTTATTAGACACAGCCGAGTCTTTGTAACTAAGAATGAGATTGTGTGGGTGTTTGAACTGAGATTACAATCTTTTAATGATTAATTGTGCCGATCCATGATCCAGGTATGATTGAGAATAATCAATCCATGCATATTTTCATGTTTAGCCCCTTTTGATTTTAGTTTTTTCAAACAAAAGTTAAATTCAAAGTGGTGCCAAAGTTATAATGCATTCCATCGCAAGTTTGATAAATTTGTTTAGAAACTACACACATTATTGTTTTAAAGAACTTTTTTTTTAGACCTTTTATAATTAAACGTGTTAATTAAAGGCTACTATACCTTTAAGATTGCTATTGGAAATCTTTCTTTGTTATAAACAGCTTCTTGTTGTTTTTTTTTGCATCAGTTGAGTCAGAGCAGTGTTGAGCTTATATGTGATGTGTAAACTCGGGCTTTCTTACTATACTGATAATTTTGACATCGTAACCGTAGCATGTTGTCAATGACCCATTTTTGCAGTGTTGTTTCTATAAAGACTCAAACAGGGAGTTGCGAGTGCATAGTATACTATTTTAACTACTTAAAAACTATTTTAATAGAGCACGGGAACTCCTTATTTCCATAAAATGTCCCATTTCAGTATATGCACATTACACGGAAATGTCATAATTGTCAGGCCTCTTCAGTTTTAAGTAGTATACAGACTCATTTAAATTACAAATTTAGGGACCTTGTTAAAAACAATACTGAGCCACTCTTGCTTTATGTTGGGATCCTTAGTAAGGTTATGCAGATGCTACACAAACGTTCTCTTCTTTTTTGTTTATACCAGCATCTTTGTTTTTGTCTCACTGTAACCGTGCAGGCCAAGTTTCTACACACCGAATGTGTTAATGTTGGTGGTCATGTATGCTTATGTTTGTGGTTTCTGAGACTAGAAATTGAAGGATTTTGGAATGAGCCATTTTTGTAGCTCAGTTTGAGTTGAATTGGTGATTTCACACCCATTAAGTTTGGTAACCGTATTCGCATCACATTGACTTTTACATCAAACGATCCTGGATGTTCACCAAAAAGCACTAAGATACAATATATTTCATAGTACATTGAACTATTGTTTTCAAATTATTAAGAAAATTCAAATTCTCATACCATGAGCCTTGAAAAAAGGGCTCTTTTTCCTTTTTAGGTTAGAAAAAAATACAGAAAAGAAAGAAAGAAAAATATTCCCATTTATTTTTCCCTCAAATGGCCAATAGATGAAATTCAAAGCTTTGATTCAACAGGCAAAATGTGTCAAACAGCGGGTAACTCTCGCTTTTGCACACACTTTGTCACCTTGCAGCCAAGAACAGCACTCTGATGCATGAAGCACTTCTAAGAAACTTTTTTATCTGTGTTAATTTTTAGCATTTGCAGGCATTTCACAGCGCTGAATCAGAGCAGATGTTACAGGCACACCCATATGTGTTAGGTCGCAAACCTCAGCTTACAGGCAGATTCCACCGGTGGCTGCCATATGGTCACATATAGAGGTGAATCAGAGGCTCAAATCTACCAGGACCAACAGATTAGAGCGAGACCGCTGTACAATTAATATTCCTGGATTCAATTAAATAGAGCACTCAAATCATTAGTCTGTCATCATTTACTGTTAAGTTGGTTAATGGCACTTTTCTGGAACAGCCTCTAGCTCTGTCTTAATGTGTTGAATGTGCTTCAATTTATGCTTAAAAAAATACATTTGTACCTCATAATTGTATTTGATCAGAACATTGATTTAATACACGTTTTAATGAATGCACTTTTTAGCATGTGCCATAGATGGATAGATAGGATTATTATTGAAAAGAGAAACATGATGCAACGGACAAAGAAATTTGGTCTGACACGTTTGTATGTAGACCAACAATTAACAATTTCACTCAAATATGAATATTTGGCCATTGTTTACTCCCTCGCATGTCGTGTCCAAGCACGTTTTAATCCGTCAAACAAAATATGAATTTTGAGCAGAAAATTCTGGCCACTTTTCAATGTAATAAATGTGAAGGAGGACTGAGACCGTCAAGCTTCAAAACGACAGCAACACCAAAAAACACCATTTAAAAAAATGATTTATTTGGTCCGTATGAAATGAGAGCTTCTGGAGTCGTGCGATAGCTTTGCATACGGAATTTAGTCTTTTAGAAATTAAGTATTTAGTCACTAAAAGATTTTAGCATCTGTTCCTTGTGTGATTGGTGTTCATTTAATTGAAATCTGTTCAATTTATTGATCTGTTCACTTCGTATTTGTTCTGAATCAGACTGATTTGTTAACTTCAGCTTGATGGTTCAGTCACAGCAAATAACAGAGTGAAAGATGGATGGATGGATAGATTGATTGATGGATTGATTGATTGATTCATTGATTGAAATTAATTGAATTGTTTGATAAATGTTATAAAGTTTATTTATTTTTCTGTGCCTGAGTCAGATTTTCTGTTATCTTCTGAGAACTTTGCTCTTCATTGTTGTAGACTTTAATAGTGTCAGGATTGGTAGTTTGTTCAGCCTTCAAATCCTCCTGGGAAATTCTAGTTTCAGTATCAGTCTGCATGACTACGGACCGCCCACAGTCTGTTTACTGACAGTCTGAGCTATATTGCACACAAAATGACTATCAAAAGTAATGTAGTATATAGGACAGTCAAAGATTTTGGACCATTTTAGACATCCCTGCCCCTAAATGTCACAGAATATAACAAACAAACTGTGGCTGGATGCTTTACATGTCATCAGATCATCTGTTCTTTGTCTCTGTGGCTTTCTAAGCTGCAGAAGCCAAACAAACCAGAAAATTTTGGCTGTTCAAATGTTGTAGTTAACAAGTGGTTCAAGTTATTTAGTAACAAAATGTATGGGTTAGGCTAATTATTTTTATGCAGCCGACATTTTTAGTACAAAATATAGAATAAAAAGCAAAAATACGATTTTTACACTCCTTTAAGTGAGTTATATTTAGCACGGCGTGACGCCCTCATATTGAAAGTTTGGGCTCAGAGATAAGCCAGTTCCCTGTTGCACATTTCAACACAGTGTTGGCGTTCATCTCATAAATACATGAACATGACTTAAAGACAGCATGGGTGTCAAACCAACACATTTATATCAGAGCTCCTTTCTCAGCACTTGCATCCACGCATATTTGCATCATACTTCCATTCATGTAGGTGTAGATAATCACAGTGCATTTTGGCCAGTTAGGAAACATGGTAAACATGGTAATGAAGTGTTAATTGCCAGCTGTGTTTTCAGAACGAGTGCTATAGTCCCGATCTTGCTCTCTAAATCTCTTCCTCGCTCTCTCACAGCTCTCTCTTCATTGATCACAGGTACATGGTTTGCTCACAGATGGCTGTAAGGCCAGCTAATCTTGCTGTAGTTAAATGCCATCTGCCTGAACTAGACACCAGGCATTCAAATGGTCTCTGTGAATTATGACACAGACAGTGACGGCACTCTTTTACCACCCGACATGTACTTTTGAGTACAAGTCCCCAGTGTTTGTGACTTGAAACACAAGGGCGAATCTGTCCGTTGCAGCAGAATTGATTAGTCTTAGGTGTGCAAATGACACGACCACATACTCATTCTTGCTTGACCAAAAGCTGGTATTTGCTAGATGACGCAAAAATCCAGAGCTGTGACTGTTTAAACCTAATGTGGTGCAGCTTAAGAATGAAGCAGTGCCCACGCTTGTCCGCTTTGGGGGCGGTTAAGAGCCAATCCAACCCCCAGGAGAGATTCACTCTGCCCGGGGACAAAGGTCTGAGGCTGTACCCTGAGAGCATACGAGCTGGAAAATCTGGGGAAGGATCTGAGAGGTTGAGATAAGAAGCAATGGGACAGTAAAAAGGGATTAATGGCTTTGTGTGATGGGTACAGAATTAAAAACACTCCTGATGGGGATAGTTGACTTTGCGTTGTTCAAGACTGAAACGTCTTAGCTCAACTTATTGAAATAGAAGTTAAAGTTTAGGTCACATCTGTGAAACACCATTTGTTACTTGCTAGTCAGAAGCAAATGGTATTAGTTTTTGGGTTTTTTTAAAGATTTTTTATTAAGTGACATGTGAAGGTCAAGTACGATAAACCATTCTTGGATTCCTGCATTTAACCCATCCACGTAAGTGCAGTGAACACACAGACACACTGCAAACCGTGACACTTGGTTATATTGTCTTTTACTAATGAGGTAATCTATATTCTAATAGATCATTAATAGAAAAGGAAGGAGTAATAGACAATAACATTATTATTTTAAATGCCCTCAATGCTAAAAGACAATAAACATGTTTAGCATGTATTCTGTGTTAAATATGTGATCTTAATGATAATAGATTTATTTATACATTTCTTATGCATCTATTTTTTTTATTTACTCGTTCTCAAAATTGTAAGAAAGCTAAATGTTTGTTCGTTTAATATGACCAAATTCACTTACCTGCTAAGTACACCAACAGAAGTAATGTTTAAGCATTAGAACACGTATAAATATCTTGTAATATCTATATATGTAATATCTTGAATATATTATTTAATATAATATATATTTATTATATAATATATATTATTTATTATAATTTTTAATATATTATTTAATCTATTCAGCATTTATTTTGTTATTACACTGTTCTGGTTCATTTTAAAGTGCTACAAATGTACACATTTTAGGACTGAAATAATGACACACATTTGAAAATGATAAAAAGCATGCATTATTGTAAACATGATTTGCTGCTGTTTTTAGACAGTTTTTCCATTTTTTTGCTATCCTCTCTCTCCTCCACTTCAAAACTTATTTTTAAAAAATAAAAAATTCTCTTTTGCTTTAACCCTGCTAACCTCATCAAGCCTGCCTGACACAAACATCGATCCCAAATCCTATTAGAAGCACTTCCTCTGCTCTCCAAAACCCCCAAACAAGTGTGAGTGTGTCTGAGCAGCTTTTCACGAAGTAAACTGACGACTCTCTCAATGTTTATCCCCCCCAAGTTCATAATTAAGTGCTCATACTAAGTGCGGTTACATTAGATGCTGTGCCTTGCATAAGTGTGATTTTTACACAATGCTGGCAGCGTGAAAGAAGACTCAATAGATGTTCTGAGAACTGGGGAAAATAAAGTGCAAAAAATGATTTAATGAGCCTTTCAAAGAATTGCAAATGCAAAATGAAGGGATAAACAACAAGAATGACAGGTTGTCAATATGTTTAGAATTGCCGAAAACTGAAGTGGTAAAATATAACGTGTTAAGTTGCAGCCACAGATTTCTCTTGTACTAAATGCGTTTGTTAAACTAACATGAAACGTGACAGGTGAGTTGCATAAGATCCCCCCCCCCCCACCCCCACCCCCGAATATAAGAGCCATTGGTGTCTTATTTACCCTGCAGGCGGTATAATAGAAAATGACACGGCTCAGACACCTTTGTCGAGCAGACGTGGTGGAAATCTTGTATAAGTGACGCAATCCTTTTAATGTGATTTCTTCTTCTTAAGATGCTAAAGAGGGATTACTTCAAGAATTAGCAGCAAGTCTTTACCTGCAACATGTCACTTCCCAGAATGCAGCTGGAATGAGAAAGCTGACTAGCCCATGATGTATCACCTGTGCTAAAAACACTGTTACAGTGGTGACAAAGGAAGCCACATTTGACTAGTTTGCCCTGTATTATCCTGTTACACAGGCTAATGAGGTAAGTGATTAGCATGTCAGCCTTCCTCCATTAGCATGCACTGGGATTCACGATGATTTGTTTCGTCAAGTCATTGTTGTCTGTGCCGGCAATTCATCTGAGGCAGACGGCAGAGAGAGGCGAAGGGTAGATGCTAATGACTGTAAATCATTGATAAACACATTTTACAGTTGTTGTCGCAAATTTACTCTTGTTGAGCTCGGATCACAAAATTGATTGGAGTTAAATGTACAAAAACGAAATAAAAAACACCCTGAAGCTTTATTGCATAGGTTCTTTCTAAAAAAAATATTATAACATAATATTCACAATTTTGTTTTGATTTTACAGTTTTGGTTAAGTTTAGTTTTAATTTAGATTTATTTAATATTTTAGCCTATAGTATAGTGTGTGTGTGTGTGTGTGTGTGTGTGTGTGTGTGTGTGTGTGTGTGTGTGTGTGTGTGTGTGTGAGTGTGTGAATGGGTACATAGTCATTTTTTAATTATAATTTCAGCTTTTTTTTGTCTTGTGGACTATATGTAAACATGTAAAATATCATATTCAGGACAGTACTAAATAAAAAATAGCATGCATTTTCTATGATTCCTCTGTGTTAAAATTCACAGTTTCTGCAAGGGGTATGCAAACATTTGAAATATATATTTTTATACATTCTTGTAAAAATGCAATTTTAGCCTATTTATACTGGTATTTCAAAATTTTCTGGGAAAAAGTTCTGAAAAGACTGAACATCAATAAAACTCCAGTACATGAAACACCGATTACATCAAAATACTTTGTGAAGGTAGACCAGTGTAATCAAAAACAGGGACCAGACATTTATTTCAAAGAGGATTTATGTGGTTTAAACCATATTTCTTAGAGATAAAAAAAGAGAGAAAATACTCTTCCTTTAAAAAGGATCAGATCATCGCAATATGAAAATAATTTACATGATTTACTCATCCTTATGTTGTTTCAAACCCTTTTTGAAAGAAAAGTTGTGGAAATAACTGTTTTGTCCATGCAATGCAATTCACTGAGGCCTGAAACAACATTCATTATATGGAATCTTATTTGGAACAGCATGAGTATGACACAATTTTTTTTGTTTTTTTCACTACACTTTTACCTTGAAACTGTGTTGTCTTAAATCTGTCTGAACCTTCCACTAGCTTAAAACCAACTGAATGCATGATGTTACTAACTGTGAGCGGTTCGCTGTTGCAAAATGTTGAAAAAAACTAATTTAATATTATGTAAATGATGTAGAATCCTTGGATCTTTTCAGTTGAAGTAGAACAGAATAGGCACAGACTACAAAGCTGTTCTTGTTTACCAGGTAGTTTCTTTCAAACAATCATGTCTCAGCAGATCAAAGTGTTTTCAACATCTAGTTGCTTTGAAAAACGACCCCCTGCTGTCTTACGAGTTATGGCCATACTAAAGATTTATTAAATATTTCATATTCCTTAAGAGTGAACAGGTGAGACTGTCAATGAAAAACCCTGGATCTCACAGACTCGTACTTTAAATAATGAAGTTTTATGATGTGTGAAATGAGACTGTGCACAGATACAGCAGGGATCATCTCGTTTTGGTCTAGATATGGCAAAAAGTCATGTGTATCTGAAAACTAAAGACTTTAGAATTGACTTGAATGGCACATTATTGTAGTCTGAAGTAATCTCAAATGGACTTAAATTTGAATGTTTCATTTTAAGTACATGTTTCGGGTTGTTAATTGATGTATATTGCAAAATAATCTATGAGATTTTCCATAAATGTGACTTCAAGACCCTAAAGTCATAGAACTGAATGAAATCTATAAACAAATCTATTGAAAAACTATTTATAGTAAACATACATTGCCTAAATGTATGCATCAGCAGAGTACAGATATCAATTCTGATTTTGGTGCCTTAATAGAGCCACACACGTTCACACACAGTACAGTTTTTTTACAGGAGTGACAACCTCATTCTCTAACTGAACTCACACTCGTAAATGTTCAGGTCTCACAATGGAACTGGACTGCACAACTAGTTGTCTGTCACATAATACAGTGCGAGAGAGTCACTCTGGGTTGAGAAATGCACATCTAGCATGTGTTGCTGGTTTTCAAGTGGTTTTATTCATTTTTGTCATCTGACGTTTTTAGGTTGCTTTCACACCTGTAGTTCAATTTGTTTGGTCCGGACAAAAAACATCCCCAAAACATTTACTCCCGGTCTACTTAGCGTTCTTCTTGACATTTTATCACCAGACCGAAAGGCACAGGTATATGTTTGCTACCTGATTGGTTGGCTTTTATTACAGATATTTTGCGATGGAACATACCAAACATCCTAAACAATGCTGAGTGCTGGACCGAATGCGCTTGTTGTATGTGTGTAGCCACATCTAATGGTATTTTGACCAGCTGAGAACTCTTGAAGACCTTATCAAATCTGTAAAGGTGTCAACACAGTATCAGAAGTCCCTCCGTCAAACACACCAACGATGATCTGCTGCGACCAAACTGTGCCGAATTTCACGACTATGACAAGAAAAACAAACAGGTATTCTTGAGCGTTCTGTGCTCTTTAGGTTTCATTCATTCATTGACTGAACTCCCTCATGAAATTGAATACTTCCCTAATTCCCTACCTGCAAAAAATGGTACACCAACAGAATACATACAAAAAGAGTAGGCAAAAAGTACCTGGACGACCTACGACTTCTAGTGAGATTCTGAAGTGTGCATATAATTGAGACTTTACCATCTGTAAAGAGTCCACAGGAGAGGAGCAACGCAACTGACTCAACTGGCAAATGACAACATGACAATTTCATTCACACTGCACACATACTGTGTAGAACATACCTTTCAAAAAGTAAGTTTCAAACCAACTATAGTCCCTATACAGTATGTGATTGCATGATGCAGGGACTCTTAAATTTCAGTTGCTAACATAAACCGATCTATATTTAGCAACCCAAATCGTGTGTAGGCATCCTCATGTGACGGTGTAGACTGACCCTTCACGCTGTATTTATGTTGCGCTTGTCCTGTCTCCACTTGACCTGGTCGTGTCATTCAACCTGAAAGAAGATTAACTGTGTCTACAACTGGCGCCCACACACTCAACATGGCCAGGCGCTGTTGTAAGCCAGCCGTATTTAGAGCATGTTCACATTTACCTAGTTCCATGTTTGACCTGTAGATTACAGAAGCGTTTCTCTGGCTCTTTGTTAATCCCTCATGCAAAAATCACACACACCTACACTCAGAAAACCCAGGGATACTGTACACCAGCGAACGCTAAATATAACAGGCTTACACTAGGGGAACAGGATTTACCAAAGGATGGCAGATTAGAGCAGTGAGTCCCCTACTGGATACGTTCAGTTGAAGGAATGTAACGCCAAATCATTGTCCAACATGAGGAAATAATTTTGGAGCACTTGAAGCCTGAATGAATATATGCAGTTATTTACAATAAGGTCCAATTTGTGTAATTTAGCATTTAGTAGTCTAGGTTCATATTAATTTCTGCTTATGGTAATACACTTTTTGCATTTTTTTTATCATATCATTTGCATATTTATTGTAAAAATAAATAAAAATGTATTTATAAAAATAAATAAATACGCATATGCATGTTAATGTTGTAACACTGTTCCTGTCTGTCTAGGTCTTTTTTGTCACTTCCTGTCAGTCTGGTCTTTGTTTCGCTTCCTGTCCATCGGGTTATTGTTTCACTCCCTGCACCTGTCTTGTAATCACTTGCTCGTTAGTCTCCCAGGTGTTTTTGATTCCCCTTGTGTATAAATCACTTGTGCATTTCCCTTGTGTTTGGCAGTTGTTAAAGAAGTAATGGTAGTCGTGTGTGGATGTTGCCTGGTCTTCTGCCGTGGCTCTTGTTTGGAGTTTTATTCTAGTTCAAGTTAATGCACATGCGTGCTTGTTTTGTTATTTAAAGTGTTTGTTTTCGTTTATATAGAAGTTCAGTTTAAGTTTGAAACCTGCCTTGCCTCGTCACCTTGTTCTGCATCGCACACCAGCAAAACACCCAAGCGTTACAAATGCACACACTGTGCATCCCATTATATTTCTTTATTTTCCAAGATGACAATCTCAATATTAATCAGGATGAAATTGTGAAATAATAGTTGGGAAAGAGCATGTAGAATCATTTTCACACATGAATTGGCATCTCTGAGTCCAGACCGTAAATTCATGGAAAGTGGTTGGGATGTGCTGGAGGAGAATTTACAGAATGCTCGACTCTTGCATTGTCAATACAAGACCTTGAACAAAAATGGATGCACCTCTCGATGGAAATAACCTTACAACATTTATTTCCATCAAGAGGGGCGTACATTTTTGCTCACCAAAAAAAAAGTGTATTTGTGTAAATCTATCTATCTATAGACGTTTTTTGCACAGAACTGAAAAATATGTATTAAAAAGCAGAATATTAAGGTAATTTGCGTTATAATGCCCAATGAAGAAGCTGAGCATTTCAGATAGCACAGTTTACTCAAGTAGTGTCAGGGATAGGAGAACGAGGACTCAGTTTGCAAGAGGTAAGCTTTATTTAAACAATAAAACAAACCAAACACTCTATAAAACAAAACTGCACCGAGGGGGAAAACCATACCTGACTGACCAGACTAGACTAGGACAAGCAGACTAGGACAAGCTCAGAGACATAGAGTTCAAAGTATTGACAATGACACGACACCGGACAGCAAAAACTAAGGTATTAAATAGACACAAGAGGGAGGATAATTGAGAGGCAACAGCTGGGACAAATCAAAGTATAACAGGAGAACAAGATAGGCGGGGTTACACGATGACAAGACACGAACACGTAGCCAATGCGAACGTGCATAGCCGCGTGTCAATGAGAAACAAGAGACAGCGTGCAGCTGGTGAAAACAAACTGCGCTTGACACGAGATGAAAGCAAGCGGCAGATGAAAAAACGAGCAAAGCTCGAAACCACCGCCACTCACATGACAAAACACTCCTCCTGTGTGCTCATGACAAGGACAAACACACAGGTTATGAATGTCCGAATCAACCAAAACAAAACCGAAACTGAACAAGACCAAAGTTTCAGGATCGGACAACCATTAACCGCACACGAGACGCTACACAGACAAGAGAGCGAGTGACTCGAGACACTCGAAGCCTCACGCACACATGAAGACACGACACTACAGCTGTGTCAGAACTCTGTCACCAAAACACTAGAAAACAAGACTGAAGTGACAGAACCCTGACAAGTAGAGCATTTGAATTACTTGCAGTTTCTGCACATTCATTTGGGAATTTAGTATTTAGGAAGTATTTTAACATAAAACAAAACGGCACATTTTACATTTAAGGATAACGACAAGATCTGAAAACACATTATGAATTAGGTCACGGCACAGATTCAGTAGTCCAAAATGGAAGGACATTTAATGCCACAATTCCCTTCTGCCTGCACAATACCAAAAGAGGGAGGCAGAAGAAAAAGAGAAGAGATACATAAAAAAGGAAGAGACAGGGATAAAGAGGTGTGTGAGAGAGAATTGGGCCCGCATGCGGATCCACAGGCAGAGAACATTTGTGATCCGCCTCACTTCGCCGTGGGAGAGCGCTTCCTGGCCCTGGATTACCACAGCACACTGAATAGACCAAAGACACTTTGTGAGAAAGTGTGTATACATCAGTAGGAGATAAACACAGTACTGTGGAATGATTATGTTCCCTGCGTCAGTAGAAAATTCGGATTCAGCCCAGTCTTCTTTACTCATCCAGTGGAAGTACACACAATTTATCTCTCAGAGTGAAGTCAAATATGGGACTAATTAGTCTTGCATTTTAAACATTGTCTGCCACGACATGCCAGTGCAGTTGATAAACATGGTGACACCATATTGTTGATTTTGCTCATTACAAAGGACAGTTTGCATCTGCAATGAGGGCTGTCCGTTTTTACACTTGGTTTTCACAGCCATGCCATAGAAAAAACACCTTGTGTTCCACAAAGAACCAACAATTTTCTTTTTGTGAACACATTTTATTCACCTTAAAATAAATTAAAAATTCAACTATAGAGAACCTTTAATTAAGTGGTAAGGTTTTATGGATGTAAAAGTTTCTTCAGAGAACCATAAATGTCAATAAAGAACCTTTTTTTTAAAGTGTCATGTGCTGCAGAAGCATTACTTTGCTAAGGTATCTAGAGCTATCTAAGGAATAATTCCCGTGGACATTTTAGAATATGAATCGTGACCGAACAGCTTTCAGAGGCTTCCACGCACCTCGTGTCTTATTACATGTACACAATACCTCACCCACAAGAACATGTTGGTTTCAAATCAGACTAAAACCAGAGATACTGTGTGAACCCAGTGGCCACTACAGAAAAAGTAATATTGCTTCCGTGCAGGAAAATGCCACCATTATTTTCTCTTTTTGAAGTCATGGCATTTTCTAACAATTTTGCTGTATTCAGGGGTTGCAAACAGCATGTTGACTTGTAGTCTAATTGATGTTGTTTTTCTTGTCTATTTAGTTCCACATGTGATAACTAAAATTCATAATAAATAGCATATTGGGATATTTGGATAAGGTTACTGTTCAATTTGTTTTAGCAAATCATTTCTTACTCTGTCATCTTTAACTAGAGCATAATTCCAACATCATAAATCATAAACGGTTGGTGTCTGTAATTTTCTTCTCAATGTTTTTGAAAGAAGCCATTATGCTCACCATGGCTGCATTTATTTGCTAAAAAAAATATTGTGAAATATTATTGGGGTACAACGGGGCTAAAGGCTCACCTAAAGAAAAAAATAAAGTGCTCCCCAACAACAGGGAGCCGTGCTCTGCCCAAATATCATATTTTACATATTATTTTGTTATGGTAAAACTGTTTTTTAATTAGCTTGAACAGAGTTAAAAATCATGAAGAAAACCGCTACTCCGCTCCTGCCTGGTACTCTTTGAGGACGGCTCCCAGGCTCGTGGTCCTCAGGGCTCGAGTCTCGCTGTGGCTGAGGCTTAGCAGCGATCTAGGTCTTGGGGATCTCAATGGACCTAACGGAGGGGTTAGAGACAGGCCCAGCCCAATCTCTGCCCTCACCCGCTAGTTCTGGAGAGCTGGTTGTGGTTAGCGTTGAGGATGGAAATGAGGATTCTCCACCTCACTATTCAGCCTATGAGGAGCTATTGGTGATAATGACTGGCTCTTACCAGATTAAGTTGTAAACTTGTCCGAAGAGTAAATTAGACAAGCACTTCCTGTCCTTGCGAGCACAGCCTACCCATCAGGGCCTTTCGGTTTTTCCTGATCATGGAAGAGTGAATAGTCTCCTATCGAGTGAATAGTGCCACTACATTGCACTACTGCTCAGTAGTTGACCTGAAAGATTACCGTTGAGTACACTCATCCACGAAGGCCCTAACTTTACCCACCAAGACAGTTACAACAACTTTTTCTTTGGTGGGTAAGGCTTATGTGTCGTCTGGTCAGGCTCCACATTATGGCACTGCTGCAGGGGCCTGAGATTTGTCTCTCCGGACAAAATTTGGTAACGGAGAGACATTTATTGTTGAACTTCACGGCCATAAATTAAAAGGATAAAATATTTCTGCTGTTTCTAGCACCTCCTGGAGTCGGGTGTCTCCCTCTGTGATGCGGCAGGCTGGACCTCTCTGCACACATTCGTGAGGTTTTATAATCTGGACATGGAATCTACTCCAGGAGCACAGGTGTTATCGACCTAATCCGATTCACACCATACATTCACTTGTTGCTACAGCAGCGTGGGCATTGGCACTTGCATAGCATCATTGATTCAGCGCAAGTTCCCTTGAAATAGAAAGTCTCGGTTATGTTCGTACCCTTGGTTTCCTGAAGAAGGAAAGAGACACCGTCACCCTGCTATATCTCCTGCATGCCTGTCAGCGACTACTTCACACACTTAGAAGCTACCATTGCTTTGTTTGGCATGCCTTTATAGTTTCCTTGATCATGACATCACCCACCTCACATAATTGGTTTGATTTCACATGTGCTTCATGACACAATCATGCAGATCGTTCTCATATCGTCTTCAACACAGCTGAAGTTCCCTTTTCAGGGAACCAAGGTTACATATGTAACCAAGGCATTGTCAAACACAGAGCAGCATTTGCTAAGGATAATGACTAAGAATAGAAGTGCTGTTCGATGTTATTTTACTTCTGTAAATATAAAAGTTAAATGCAGTCTTTATAGGTTTTTGTAGTTTGAACTTTAGAAATAATTAATAAATTCAAAAGCATAAAAGGATTCAGAAAATGTTTACTTTTTTAAAGTTAACTATGGCTCTTTAATGTGAAAAATGTTATCTTAAGAAACCTTGCAGACTTTCCATTTATTAGATATACTGGAATTGGTTGTATTAGCCTTGGTATTTCCTTGTATTGGTTTAAAAGGAAAGTACTGTAATTGTCTTTGGCTAGAATTTTGTATTTATTTATTTTTTTGTCTTAGTGAAATCTTTTTTCTCAAAGATAAGTTTACCTGATGTCCTTGAATTAATATAAAGGGTTAGTTTGAGTGAACCAGTTTACTCTTGTAGTTGCATACATTCAAAAGATTTAGCTTCTAGTTTGTGTTAGTGACTTTTTGTGTTGTTTTTGTGGCAGATATAGTCATACATTGACCTTTAGAAATATACAACTCTATTCAAACAAATGCAAACTTCTAATTAATTCTGCTGTTTTAAAAAAGGCTGTTTGGTAAGAAATAATATAGCCGCTTAATTGACAGATGTGGAAGAGTACCGTATTCTCCGCACCATAAGGCGCACCGGATTATAGGGCGCAGTGTCAACTGTCGCTCTATTTTGCACTTAGTCCGTACACAAGGCGCACCGCATTATAAGGTGCACTGTAAAACATATGGTCTACAAAAAGGTAATGGAAGCAAAAGAGTGAGTTTTACTGAACTTTATTCTACTGTATAACAATACACTCACATTGTTTTAATCAATCAAAGTCATCATCTTCTGTGTCTGAATTGAACAGCTTGGCAATTTTCCTGATGTCGTGATTAGACAGAAGCACATGGCAGTGTGCAGCACCTGGAAGATGCAGCTTTCCTGTAGAGCGACTCTACATATGAGTATTCCAAGATATGAGCAAGCCTTTGGGCAGATTTTTGCTTCTATATAGGAGTATAGGCCGTATAATATAGTAGTACTGAGGCCGACGCCGACACTCGTTCACTTCATGTGTTCACTGACTTGTACGAGTCATCCGCGAATACGGTAGATATTTTTCTCTCTATTTGTGCATTATTCTTCATAATAGCGACGAATTCTAAGAAAGTAAGTAGTAAGGATGGTAGTGAAAAGAAGAAAGGCATGATGACAATGGAAATGAAGCATGAAATTGTGGAGAAATATTAGCGCGGTGCCGCGTGAGAGATCTAGCACGCACTTATGATCGCAGTACATCCACGATATGTACCATCCTAAAGCAGAACGATGTTATCAAGAATGTAAATCCTTCCAAGGGCGTGAGGATTATATTGAAGTTGTGTTCGAACATAAATGATGAGATGGAGAGACTTCTGTTGTTGTGGATAAAGGAGAAGCAGATGTCCCTCCACAGATATTTCGTCAAAAGGTCTGCGCCAAGTGAAAGTTAGGGTAATCAGGCGAAAAAAGGTAAGGAAAGTGATCAAAAGTAACAAATACAAATCGAAAAAAATCAAAACAACAATATAAAATAGAAAAGTAAAAAAACAAAAAACGAAAGCTAAGTTCAGTTATGCTTAGTTCCTGCTATTCAAGAAAATCACAGTTTTTATTAAACGAAAAAAGCATGAAAAGTGATCAAAAATAAAGAATACAAATCGAAAAAAATTAAAACAATGATATAAAATAGAAAAGTAAAAAAAACGAAAGCTAAGTTCAGTTATGCATAGTTCCTGCTATTCAAGAAAATCAACAGTTTTGCTGGTGTCTTTATCTCTCATCCTGACAAAGCTCAGGAAGTTTACAGTTTCAATCCATCTCACATCCTTTATACACATTATTTTGTTTTCTTTGTATTAATTTAAGTACTCAAAACCTGTGCTCGTTCAGCGGGGTAAAGTTAGAAAGCTTGCCCTTTGATGAGCTGTGCATAAGGGACCGTGGGAAAAGTGCAAGTTCTTTTCGATTTCTGCTATAATTTAAGTGTGTGTAGACATGAGACCAGTGGCATTCATTAAAGGGACACAGTGGACAACGTTTAAACCTGTCTTTTCAAAAAGTGAATTGCATGTCCAAATTTACCTTTCTTTTACCAATAGCTTTCTCCATAAGAAAATTGCACTTTTCCCACGGTCCCTTACTCACATCTCGGCAAAGAGACAAGCTTTTCAGGTGAAACTCACATTCAAACGGGTTTTACGGCTCCTTGCTCATTATATCTAGCGGAAATAATGAAAAATAAGCTTGTGAAACATTAAGACATATGTATCCATAAGTATACATTGTTAAGATTTTTTTTTTTGAGTGAGTCGTTTTAGAGTTATTGCCATTTTATGCTGAATGTGTGAGGAATATAAAAAACAAAACTAACTTTAACCCGCTTGTGCGTTCTGGGTGTTTGCTGTGTGAAAACATGGATTGATAAGGGCAGTGCCGGCCCGAAGGGTTGTGGGGCCCTAGGCGAGATAAAAAAATTGAGCCCACTGGTGTAAAAACAGCGAGAAGAGAGCACAAAAAATACAATTTCAATGTTTAAGTGTATACATTGTTATAAAACTTTAATTAAGTTTGATTTAAATAAGTTTTCAAGTGTGATTCGGACATGGCTGAGAGGTTAAGGCGATGAACTATGGATCCACTGGGGTTTCTCTGCGCAGCTTCGAATACTGCCGACGACAACAATTTTGCATTTTAATGGGGTGTTTTTGGAGGGCTTGGAACGGATTAGACATTTTACATGTAAAATGTGTTCCAAGAAACGAAAAACTCATTATACGAAGTCCGCCTCGGAACGGATTAATTTCGTATCTCGAGGTAACACTGTACCTCGATCAAAATAGCAACCAGACTTATGACGTTATATAAGACTTATTTAAGACACTTTCTTGAGTATATATCGAAAGGAATTTACAGAGATATGTGGCTAAGTGGAAAATGTGGAATCTCTACTAGGAATACGTTACGACATTCTAGTTCATCCAATAGCCTATTGCGGGAGGTGTTATGCTAAATAGAGTGTGGTGCTGCTGTGTATGTTTCTAATCTTTTTTCCGCTTTTATTTAGACAGTTTTTTTATTTTTATTATTATCGTTTTCAGCTATTTGTCATGTATGAATTATTCAGAGATATTCTTTTAATAAAATATGTTTTATATTTTGCTCACCGTCATTGTGAATTGTATGGTGTTTGATCGGGTCTGTGCACTTCTAAATCGTTGTAATTGACATATGACAACTCCTACTATGAGTGGACGTTTGAAAAAAATAAAACTTCTACAAATGTGTGACATCATGTGCGGGTCGCGGGGCCCTCAAATCAAAGCGGGGCCCCAGGCGACCGCCTGTATCGCCTGTTGGACGGGCCGGCTCTGGATAAGGGAATATGCTCCAGGAAGCGCAGAGTGACAGGGAGTCAGATTTCAGGAGGTAAGCATATGGTATTACATAATGTTCTGTGATTGGTTTATCACTGTGTCAGTGTGAAATGGTCCGACAGTCAATCAAGCTGAGCGCTTATCAAAATCACCCAAAAACAATTTTATAGATTTTGTAACTCAGCCCATAGATAAGGCGCACCGGACTATAAGGCGATCTTTGAACAAAATCACGTCTTTTGGGTGCGCCTTATAGTGCAGAAAATACGGTAAATTTTAGACCCTGTCTGTAATCTATGACCTGAGTATGAAAAACATGTAATCAGATCACCAAAAATGGCAGCACAAATTACACCACATGCAGCCGTCTTCACCATTCTTGTCAAAGCTCTGAGTGATTGTGTACAGGAAAAGAGAGCCAAGGTTGTCTGTGAGAGCGGACAAACTCATTTTCAAGCAGCAAGGTTGGTTAGGATTATGAGCTGTGTA
Organism: Rhodeus uyekii; assembly: GCA_037043235.1. Taxonomy (NCBI): domain Eukaryota; kingdom Metazoa; phylum Chordata; class Actinopteri; order Cypriniformes; family Acheilognathidae; genus Rhodeus; species Rhodeus uyekii. Next base: position 551,672 of record JAWRVZ010000085.1, read on the forward strand.
TTACTGACTAATCGAGCAGCCACTGACAGCCTTGTTAAATGACAAAAGCTTCATTTATTTGTCAAAAATGATAGAAACTGTATTTATTTCCCTCTCTCTTCACTATTCCTATTTTCTCTGAATGGCAACATTAGGGCATAAATGTTCTGTCTTATGCTGTCAAATAATAACTGACTATTGATTCTATGACAGATGAGTAGATCTACCTTGAAAAATGATGTCAGAACACCTTGAATGAGTGTTGTTAAGCTTGTGTAAACCTTTGATATGTTAGGTTATTTCATATGTTCTGATTGAGAAATTGATATTTTTAGAATTACTAAAATGGAATCATAAGGATTTAGCAATTTCAGTTCTAGTACTGACCAACCAATATATATATGCATGTATGCACGTCTTTTTGCACTTGAATGCAACAAAATATGTGAAAATATTCTCATAAGCATAGTCAGTTATGGCTTAGGTGAACATAAACTGTTGACAAAGAAAACACAGAAAGGTATATTGGATTTGTGCAGCTCTTAAAGTGACAGTAGCATAAAATGCCTGCTTCTGTTTCAATAACAATAGCATTAATCAAACAACTAACTATATATATATATATATATATATATATATATATATATATATATATATATATATATCCCTCCTGTTATCTTTGGGGTCAATTTGACCCCATTCAATGTTTAACGTCTGTAAAAACATGATTAATTTAATTTTTTTTGCTTCAAATTTACTGACTTTTCCTAATTTGATGAGGGCAACTCTGTAAAGATAAAATTAACGTGCTGATATTTTTTCAATGTCCTGTACACATTTTGTAGCATCGGTGTTCCTTGGGGTCAATTTGACCCCAGGCTCTTTTAGCTGTATAAAACATAAGAAATTTTCACACACATTTGTTTTGGTTGTTTTATTGAGGTCACTATAACATGTTATAATTTTATAATGTTCATTATAATTTTATATATTCAAAAAACTCTCTAGGGCTCTAACCTAACATAACCATATCTGTAGTATTGCGAGAGCAACTAGTAGTTCACATTTTTACGCATTTGGCAGACGCTATTATCCAAAGCGACTTACATTGCATTCAAGGAACACATTGAATCAGTTCTTGCTTTCCCTGGGATCAAACCCATGACCTTGGCATTGTAAGCACCAATGCTCTACTGATTGAGCAAAGTTCACATGACATGGGACATACCAAGCAAACCTGCCAAATATGGCATACAAATATGGGCCGTATATGATGCAGAGTCCAGCTATGCCTGGAATATGCAGGAGTACACGGGTTAAATCCCCTGGAGAAGCACTTGAAAAAAATCAGGGCATGAGGGACATGGCTGAGGGACTGAATGGTCATAACATTACATGTGATCATTTTTTCACATCGTACGCCCTTGGTGAAGAACTGCTAAAAAGGACGGCTACCATGTTAAGGACAGTGAGAAAAAATAAGCCAGGACTTTCCTCTGAGATCTTGAGACCTCTTCCTCTTGCGATGAAGAACAGGAAGGTAACATCTTCAATGTTTACCTTCACTGAAAGAGCCACTGTCGTCTCCTATTGGCCCAAGAAAGAGGAAAATGTCCTGCTAATGAGCAAAGATGCTGTTCTGAGCATCAGAGAAGGCCGAAAACCACAAATGGTACTGGATTACAATGAGACAAAGGGAAGGGTAGATAATTTGCCATAATAATTTGCCACCTACAGCTGCCGATGCATGACTGCCCGTTGGCCCTTCCTTTCTTTCTTTTTTTCTTTCTTTAACTGTTATGTGTTCCTTACTGTCGTTCTGATGGTAATGATGTTCTGTTTTTAGAAATACAATCCTTCTGAATGTTTGAAATTGTTTTGTTTTTTTCGGGGTCAAATTGACCCCAAACAAAACTTGTGTTACTATCCTTGATAAAATAAATAGTTTTTATTTCCAAATGTTATAGATTACAACCATCTATACTTACAAATATTATAAAACAAATAAAACAGCAAAAATATATATACTTTCCAATTTTAGGTCAATCAGTAAGATTTTATGGTGATTTGTAAATGTGTCCATAGTCTTACAATGGGTATTCTGGATGTATAAGGGGTGGGGGAGGGGGGTGCTGGGTGGATGTCAAATAAAAATGTTATTTAAGTAGTCAACAAAGGCATAAATTACCTGGAACAAACCTTCGTAAAAAAAAAAAATCATATTCTGGAGGTTTAAATTACTGGGGTCAAATTGACCCCAGTGGGTAAAAAGTGTTAGCATATTTGAGGGTAACAGGAGGGATATATATATAAGCAGAATCGGAATAGTTAATTTCTAAACGATACCCAACCCTAATAGGACCAAAGATTATATGCGTGGGCGTTCATGTAAATCTCTCTAACAGCTCTACCAGCTCTTCTAACCATGTATGTGCGTGTTTGCGTCCACTGTTCACTCACTGACTGTGACTGTGAATCTAGTCCTTTGAGACGTCACTGTCTTCACCTCTACAGACACTTCATGTCACGGCAAGGGGGCCACGTCAGCTGGCATTAGCTCCGCTGTCGCTGTAAAGATACCAAGAGCACGCAGGTGTATCTGGAGGTGACTCAGCTTCCAGCAAACCTCACCTGACAGTCTAAAACAGCAGGGACTGTTGAGGCTGATGGATTAAAGCAGTGTGAGGTCAGGTGAGATCAAGACACGTTTTAGCTCAATTACAGATCCTATCACAGCCATCTCTGAAAGCTACGGATCCAAATATTCCCAAAGAGGATAACTTCTATCATTGCATGCTATTCTAAACCCCAGCAAATATAATATCACTGAACTGCTGGTCTCCAGATATCCCACTGTGTCTTTTAGGCCTCTTGCCTTGCTTTAACCAGTTGGCTTGTGATTATCAGAATTGCAAGCTGGTGAAGAAGATGGAAAAGCTCCAAACTAGTATAAACCATCTTAGACTAGCATGGAAATTCATGCTGAACTAGAATTTTTATTGTGCGTTTATTGACTTTATTGATTGTGCGTTTGTGTTTCGAAATTGCTGGATCTTATAACAAATAAACATCTTGTTTAGGTAGAATGCAATCTTCCAATCTATCTATCTAGCTAACAAAACACTAAAGTTTTAATTAAGCTGAAACCCAACACTATTACAAAATTAGGTAATAGTTCATTTGTTTTAATTCTCCTTAAGTATCTTTAAATTTTATGCTGCTTTACACATTTAACTTTCTGTAGTGTGTACTGTTGCAGTTTGAGCATGAAAACGGTTTCCAAAGTCTCATATCACATATTAGTGTTACAACCTGGGAATTTTCTTCCGGGAATGAACTTGTCACAACATCACTCATTTAAATAATTCATGCTTAAGGCAGATGCCAAATATACTCAATAATCAGAGTTGAAGCGGGTGACCAATCACAACACACCGTTCCAGGAGACCAATCAGAGCACAGTATGATTTTTTTTTTTTTTCCAAATAGACAGGAACTAAACAGAGTGTTTCTGACAGACTGGAAAGTGAGGAGCTGTGAAATATTCTAATATGTGGAAAATATTCATTTTTTTAAATATTCAAACATGAAAACTTATTGTAGTAGACCCCAAAATCTAAAATTTCTATGTAAGAATAAACCAATATTATTAATTGCATCTTAAAGTTGGTTGTGGTGTGTGCAACGGCCTTGTAATTTGGCTTTATACAAGAGTTAATCCTAATGCTGCCATTCTGTATAAGGAAATACTCATAATAGATCGGTTCAGATACAGTGACTCAGTTATGTTTTCTTGTATATTTCTGGTCTTGGCAAGTGTTTTCCATCAACATAAGTTACAGGAGCATGCCTTTAGTGTGTGATGACAAATGATGCTTTAGTTGGCAGGAAAAATACGGTTTGTTATTGATACAAATTACATATTCGGTTTGTTAATGAAGGAGGTGCTTATACTGTCGATAACAAATTAAGACCAAATAACACTTTTGGACATTCTATTATCCATCTAAATGACATATTTCAAAATTACTTTTATAATTATTAAACGTGAAGCTTTTCATGACCTCATGTTAATTGAAAGACTACATGGAGTACTTGTCCTTTCCATTTGTTACACCACATAATTGTTAAATTGAATTTACATTCATTTAAATTTTCACGTCATTTGTGTTGCTTTTTTCTTTTCTTTTACCTTGAGCATGTTGTGCGTCATCTACCCAAATTCAGATCCACCACTGGGAATAGAGAATACCACTTCTAACAAAAACTTGCACGTACAGTAGATTTGCTATTTCTGTGCAGTTAAGAGCCGGATCAGAAATAGGACGTTTACATTTTAAAAGCAAGTGTTTTCAGTCTCTGCAGATGAAGGTTGATGTTCACTCTTTTCACTCTGCGAAAAACCTTTAAAGTCAGAGATATTATTTTTAATTGAAGTCTTCTAATATGTATTCTGCAGATTGCACAACAATTTGATAGAGTCAAATTTATAACAGAGTGATTTTGTGCACATCTTTAATGAGCAGAGTTTAGACAACGTTAGGGCATCAAACCTATCTGTTTTAATTATTCCCGAACAGAGGAATTTGTCATTGATGTCCATTGAACCAGCACAGAGTAATTGGATGGAGGCTGACAAGGGATTTTGCAAGTACTCCCTGAGCTGGTTTTATGCTTGGTTTAAATTTTAAAGAGTAATCCACACAGGGGAAGAGGATGGATAAATGGAGCACCAGCCCGGCAGACTGTAGAGATTTTATCCCTTTGAATGTCCAGCAACTGATGATTTAGAGAATTCTAGTTTTTTGAAAATAAGTTAGTAAGGTTTTGCTTCTTCCTAAGTGGTCTGTGCTTTGAAAATACCTTTCTTATATAAATGATTTCACTTGCTAACTCTAGGCAATGACAAGTGTCAAAAATCATTTTCCATTATGATTCAAGTATTTCTTTAAATGACTGAAGTTATTCTGGAGGTCAGTTGTAGCTTTTTTTTGTAGTGTGATTTTGTGGGAAACTGACAGATAGAGGTCAGTCAGTTTTTGAGCCGCATTACGGATGGAATAAACTTTGCCTGAAGCGTTCGCCGCCGTTTTCCAGTATCATCGGAGGAAGAAGCAACATTAGAATTAGTGTGTCTCTCAAAAGAGGATTTTGCAGAGTGTTCTTGATCTCCAGGCCAAACCAAAACAAAACACAACTAATGCAGGCGTGCCCAGAGCAACGGGTTGGTTTAAAGTATTAAAGGAAGTGCAACAAGCGAGCAAAACCAGGCTGCCTGGAGCAGATGAGGTTAAATGTGTTTGTTCGCTGCTGTAGCTGGAGGTTGCCGTATTTGCACACTGAAAGAAAAAAAAAACATTTCTTTGTGCTTAAGCAAATGTATGAGGATCTTTTTTTTACTTTTTAGGTTTGAATAAGTTGAATAAATTTGAATAAATTAAGCTGATTTGCTCTACATTTAAGCACAAAAGGTAAATATTACTTACAATAAATATGATTTATTACAAGGACTATTTATATTAGTATTATGAATACAGTTATTCAAATACTGGTCCATTCAAATATTTAATAGTTTTACAGACAAATCACAGTCAAATCTATCTGACATTATATGAAAAGGAATAAAGTGAGGATTGTGGCTGACATTACCTACACTATATAATGTATTTAAACACTGGACTCGATTTTTACTTATTTATTTATTTTGCGTTTGGATGATTTTTTGTTTTTGTTTTTTTGTCCGAAGCGTAGCATTGTATTCATGAATAATGGGCTTATGCATTTCCTGAGACTAAAGCCTGTCACCTTGCCGTTGCTAGCATCCTGTTCAACAATTTGAAGTTCATAAACAGTCATTTCTATCATAATCAAAGATAGGTCTGTGAGTGAGTGGTGCATTTTTGCAAGGACTTGTGTTGTGATGTTTTGTCATGCTGGTGAACATTTGATTCTGGTTTCTCAGAATGTGGATACTCCCAGCATGCACTAGAGAATGAATAATTAATAATTGTGAGGGACTGTATTTACACTGCTCTTATTGTTGAGGATAACTAGGTGTAACTAGAATTTAAAAAAAAATCTTTGATTATGTAAGCTGAATTTTCAATATAATGACTCTAGTATTTAGTGTTGCATGATCTTTGAAATCTTAGAAATCATTATAATATGCTGATTTGCTGCACACACAAAAAAAAACAAAAAAAAAACAATAATAATATATTATATTAGTATCATCAATGTGTGGGTGTGTGTAATTTGTTATAATTATGTGTAATTACCTTAGTGTTTTTTTTTTAGAAACAACGTCATTGTTTTTTGCTGCATTACATGGCCATTATAGACAAGTTGAAATTATAATAATAACTTAGATGTTTTAATTTAATTTAAATTGTGTTATCTTAATAAAAAAGTAGATTTCATTCATTTAGAACGTAAGCAAAAAAATATTACATTTAAATTAGTTCAATATCAGTTAATTTATGTTGGTGATTCTGAGTATTTCTGGGCTGTCAAGTATCATATTTAGCTTCTTTTTTTTCTATGAAAGCCACATTTATGTCTCGCAGATATAATATTATCCATTCTTAGACGAGAGAAGTTTCGTGCATCTGTCTCTCTGACTCACGTCGTGTTGATATCATGTCAGACTCCGGGTGGATGTGTTCGGTTACATTGACAGGGCTACGTCTCCAGCCCTTTGATATCTGTGTCAGATTTCATCTGCAGACACAAATACTGCTTTTCTCCGAGTGAATATTGATCCTGTGCATCATATAAAGGCACGAGACTCCATTAGTCACCTTATAATAATCACATGAATGCATACACGGGGAGTATTTACGATCAGTTCAATGAGAACAAGGTCTTGTTGTACTGGGATGTCAGTAGGGGAACCTTGTTTTTATGACGATTTACTCTCACCTGCTGTTCACATTGGTATGCTGAATATCATACAGCTACAAATATTGCCTGGAGATGAAAAACAGACACAAAGACACCAGGTTAATTAAAATTCTAATTTGATATTACTGAAACACCTTAAGCCTGGGACACACCAAGCCGACTTCAAAGAATTAGCGGTGACAAAAATGTGTATGCGTCTGGACAAAAAATCTGCGGTTGAACACACAACACAGACTACACCTGATTGCAGATTAGCAGATTAGTTTTGCGCCTGTGTGTAAGGAATTAACTGTCTATATCAGCAGTCAATAGTCAATATCAGTAGTGTATTTCCGTCATTCAAAAGGAGAAACTTAAACAAGGATGTACGAGAAACAGGGCTTCCTTATCATTTTGAAAATCAGTTATGCTGATAACTTCCTTCATTTTAAACTTCCTTCACATTTTGGAATACTCGGGTTGGATGACATAACATCAGATCAGATCAGGTCTTTCATCGGAGTTCCCAGTCTCACAAACAGCCAGAAGTGAACCAGACATAAGCCAGACATAAGCCAGACATGAGCAAGATGTGAGCTAGACGTAAGTCAGATGTAAGAGGTAAGGCAGACATAAGCCAGACATAAGCCAGACATGAGCCAGACGTAAGATGTAAGCCAGACAAGAGCCAGACGTAAGCCAGATGTAAGACATAAGGCAAACATAAGCCAGACATTAGCCAGAGGTAAGCCAGATGTAAGACGTAAGGCAGACGTGAGCCCGATGTAAGGCAGACATAAGCCAGACGTAAGCCAGATGTAAGAAGTAAGCCAGACATAAGCCAGACATTAGCCCTATGTAAGCCAGATGTGTAGAACATACTGCAAAAACTAGCCTGACAGATTTTCAAAAGAGGGTGTGTTAAATGTTCAATGCCATATAGCATCTAGCCATTTAGCTTGGATGGCTTACGTTTTAAAATTTCACACTGTACTTACTAGTGTTACTAGAGAGGAGTAACAAAGGCAGCTGTGCAGTTATTTTCTCCAGAAGCTATTTTGTTGGTGCTTAATGATTTTTTTGAAGACATTTTGTAATAAAAAATAGTGCAATAATATGTAATACAGTGTGGGATGTTTAATGTTGTGATGATCAAAAACAGCACATAAGACTAAACTTCACTTTCTTTCTTTTTTACATTTTTATGCATTCGGCAGACGCTTTTATCCAAAGCGACTTACATTGCATTCAAGAAACACATTGACATTTCAATCAGTTCTTGCTTTCCCTGGAAATCGAACCCATGAACCTGGGCATTGCAAGTGCCATGCTCTACTGTGTGAGCTACAGGAAAGCCTGTTTGCAAGTTGTTGAAATATTAATGAGAATGGGACTGACACCACTGGTGAATTGTATTGTTTTATCTTGATTTTTGTGTGCAGTGTAAATATTTGTGCAAATTTAGCATTTAACTTGTAATTTTAAATGAAAAAAAAATAAATAAATACATAAAACATCATAAATATTAAGAATAGCACTGGCAGATGCAGAATATTTAATCTTTTGGGCAGAAGTCTCTTCTGCGAACCGATCAGAAATCATATAAAAAATCCAGTGAAAACAGTAATATTGTGAAATAGTGTTATCTTTTTGTTTTTTAAATCCAGGCATCAATGGCACATAATTGTTCAAAAAGCTGCTCTGCTAAATATGTGGAAACTGTGGTGCTTTTTACATGGTTCTTAGAAAAGTTAAATAGAATAGAAAGTTCATATAACAGTATAAATGTCCTTACTGTGACTTTTGATCAATTTAATAGATCATTAGTGCTTGAAAGTGTTAAGAACCTTACAGACTTCACACTTTTGTCTTTTGAAGATACAAAGACTGGACTTCCATTACGAGCGTGTGACATGCTTTACTTTGTTATTTTACAACATGTAGGATGAGTGTAAGTGATTTTCTATAGTAACTGAAAGGAAGCCACATGTGCTTTGGAGCTTAAAAGTCCAGTAAGCGATTTCTGAGAAACACTGTTGATACTTGAGATCAACCTAAAAAACACTGTACATTGAGGCTGAAATCTGTGTCTTAAAAAAATGCCATCAATTGTTGAAAAAGAAAGAATCTATCCCTGAAGCATTGCAAACCAAATGTGCATGAATCAGTGTGGGTCTGAGCAGTAAAGAATTAAAGGACGACATGTCCTGCTCAAGCACCATTGATTATGTAAAGGAGGCTGGTTTGATTAGAATCACATAATAACTGAAGAATCATTTCCCTCAGGTTATAATTGTTATTCCTCTGTTGCTTGGGGAAATGATGATGAAGGTCACCGAAACGTCTCATAAAGGACGTAATGGGCTCCCACTGGGGGACCTTTGACCCACAGCCTTAAGCTACAGTAGAAATGTGAGCAGTACATCTTAGATTTTGGAGTCTGTTGTGGGAAATTTCAAGGTTCTTTGATGAGACTGCTCTAAAGCAATATAACTGCACTTTTTTCTTGAAAGCGGGATATTTTTTACTTCATCTTAAATGAAAGTAAGAAGCCTCTGAAACAGGTGGTTCTCATGAAAGCGGTCTATAAAAGTAACATTTGTTCACATATGGTAATTAATTTTTGACTTTCCTGGTAAAACTTCACAAAAAGTTTTCATAGTTAACATGAACGATATGTCATTTATAAATGTGTGTATGTGTATGTGTATATATATATATATATATATATATATTTGTTAACAATCGTTAATGCACTGTGAACTAACATGAGCAAATGATGATCAGCTTTGTTTGATTAATAAATACTGTAACAAATGCGTTGCTCATTGTTAGTTCATGATAGTTAATACATCAATGTTAAGACGTTATTGTAAAGTGTTACCAATTAACTTATTTACACGTTTATTTTACTTGTTAAGGAAACATGTTAAGGGAAACTCCATTTATCACTGACTTTTAATGATGTGTTTCATTCTGAAATGATTAATCGTTTGTTATCTTGTCAATTTTGACTGATTGTCATGGTTGAGCTGAAGGTCTAAATTTACTTCTACCCAATTAAATGAAGCGTGAATGTAACCATATTTCAGAGCTGCTTTTAAGACGTGGAAACGTGAACGTTTTGCCCTACTTTTATAATGTTACCTCTAATTATCAGTGATGGATGTTCCATATTTGTCTCTGAATGAGCCTGACCTAGCAGCGAGTTATTGTACTGTGCTTATTGTATCTAGATTTAGCTTGTTGTTTGCTCAGGCAATTTAGATGCCTGTAATTATTTTGGTGCTTTTTAGACTTGTATTATTTCCTAGTATGAATGGAAAAGGGTCAGCAGTGCTTTTGATTTGTTTTCAGTGCGTTATTTGGAGGTGAAAATGAATGACGCAAGTAGATGCATTCACATGTGATTAAATACACGTGATTAAATACACAAAAACGTGAATGGTCCTTTTGAATCTGATTTGAACATTGTGTTGTAAAGTAAACCACATTTAATTATTTTCTAAAAGAAACTGTCAGTAGAGGTAAGTAGCACACAAACAAGATTGAAAAGATTTGCTATTTCTGTAGGGCAATTTTTAAACTATTAAATGTATAAACCACTTTTATTCGTTTGTTCATTGATTCATTCATCATTACTCACTGTACCACCATTTTTATGCTGTTTGCTCATTTATTTACTTTTTTATTCTAAAATGTTTTACTGCCAAATACAGGGGGAAAAAAATCCTACATCTGAAAATGCACTTTTTTTAAATAAACACAATATTGTCAAAGTTGATATTGTGGCTTTATATATGGTCAGAATCTTATCTTATCTTATGAAGTTTTTGAAAAGCACATTTCAGAGAATTTTGGACATGTATATGTTTTGTCCGTCATTAGAAAAGCCACATCTGGTCACGCATTGGTAATGTGTGTGTGAGTATATGGTCGTGATGGACCTGACCTGAGGGAATGATATCTATATGCATTATCTTACTTTCAACTAGTAACAAATACATTTTACATGTTCTCCTTTAGAAATGCCAGTGCATGACTTTCTCTGCCAAACAAGTTCTACACGTAAATGGATTTCCAGCCCGACAAGTTCTCATCTGTACTCCATCTTGGGGAATGATATTCGAAAAATGTAATGTTTGCAGTAATTTCCAGCGCAAGTGCTTCTGTGATTTGTACTCATATAAAAAGATGGTGGAAATAAAAGGTGCTTCTTTATTCCACTGTCAGGTGCGGCACCTGTTTCAGAGTTTTAGTGTCGAGTTTCCGCCTCTGGCGGCCGGAATCGTGGTTTGCATGGATCCTGTGACTGGTTTAATTGCCCGAGTGTCTTCCATGGCTGTCTGGGGAGACCATCCTTCCTGCTGGGAGACGTTTGTCACCAGTTCGGCAGCTTCTGTGCATATGCATGAGGGGAATTGCAGAGATATTGCCTCTGAGATGTTGCTTCAGTTGTAATGTCAGAAGAATATTCAGCTTTGGGCTTTATTCACTCTTGTCATATTCTGGGACAAGACAACAATGGAATTCTGAGAATAGATTCAACCAGAATTGACAATGTTTTTTGTGTTTATCTAGTGTTTTATTATTTTGCTTCATTCTGTTGTGTTATAGATGAAAGTTCTCACTTGAGAAGCTAACAACTCCTAATGAAGCTGAATATGCTATTAAACACTCTTTCAGCTTCCTGTTCACCATATATGGGCTGCCATGTGACCATGCAAAGTTATTGACGTGTGGAAAGTGGCACAAACTGTTCTGATTGGCTGAATGAAGAATCTGAAGGCATCTGGTTGCGTTATTGTTCTGGAGTTTACAGAGTCTAGCGCTGTCATGGAGACAGGTGAGATATTTCAAGAGCCTTATTTCAGTGATGTCTGTCAGATAATGGGGATATTTCTTGAGTGCCATTCCAAAAAGAAATCCATTAGAGCACTTTAAAATGCTCCATACGGTGAGTCAAGAAATGCAGAAACTCCCCCAGGTCTTCTGTTTTTAAGAGTTTTAAGCTTTGTACAGAGTACATTAGTTAGGGCTCTATGAAATCATTTTTTTCACCCCAAATTATGTTTTATTTTTCCCCCCAAAGTCTGTGCTCTATTTTAAATTGACAGAATTTTTTAAATGGTTTGATTGAGTTTTAATAATCAAAAAGGATGTTCAATCAATTGAAGTCATAAAACTTTAAAATTTGGCTTTTTTTAATGGAATAATAGTTGTTTGATATTGTGCTTTTTTGGCTATTTTAATTTTTCTGAGCTCTGTGAATTATGATTCAATACAAATTTATTATAAAAAATGGTGGCTTTATAATGAATGCATTCAATTTTGTTTAAAAACAATATTATCAAATGAAATTTGGACAATTTTTAACGGTTTTTAAGTTGAAACTAAAACGTGGATGCAAAAATGTGCGATATCGTGTGACATTCAAAATGTGACATTCCTTAAAAATACAAATACATATATTTTTAAAAACATGTAATAACTAAACATAAATAGTTTAGTTATTATCATGAGACTTTATTACACTCCTGTCATATTTTCTAATTCAAAGATCTGACAATCACAGAACAAATCTTAGGTTCTCAGTGATTGACAATTCTGCATGTGACAGCTGCTTTTGTTCAAATATGTAAGGTTTACTTTGGGAATTGAACTCATAACCTTGGTGGTGATTGTACCTGTGGTTATTTCATCAGTTTAGAAACTGTTCTCTTTGGAAATCAAAGGTGGATTATGGACTTCGACAGAAGCCGTACGAGCTGCCACCTTTGCTTCTCCAATCTTCTCCTCACACACGGTCGCTCGCTGGTCATTTGTCTTTGTGTCATGGAATAGCCCACGCATACCCTCCCACCCAGAGCAGCAGCTTGAAATGAGATTCACTTGACTGCATAATCTCTCTCCATCGAGCTGGATGCAGATTAATTGCCCAAACGGGCAACACTTTGCTGCCTCGGCCAATCCTCGATCACACTGCCAATCACATACCCCACATCCACTGGAGCTGGTTCCTGGCCGGGGAATCTGCAACCCTATAAGAACCAACCTGTGCCATCGACATGATGACAACTGACTTCTGACTATTAATTGAATGCAGTGTCAAGATGGCCGTTAAGATAGTGTTAATCCCAAACTAGATTTGACATACAGATTATGATATTCCACAAAAGTTTCATATTTAATTTTATGCACAATTTCAGATTTTAATATTTAATTGTATGATTTGTATTGCAATATAATCATCAATAATAACAATGTTAGTAATGTCGTTTATGTACTACTAAAATACATTAGTACTGCAATCTCTCTCTTTCCTATGGGAGATTGGCCACTGTAAAATCAAGACTTAAGCTTCATTATTTGAAGACACCAAAGGAATAGAGGAGCTTCCTTTCCAGATCAATATGCCTGTCACAGCTACTGTAAAAGTGTATGTCAGTTTTGAAGGGCTGTCTTGTATTTAACACATCATAAAAAAATGATGCAGCTAAAGACTGACCTTATCAATATGTTCCAAACAGTCTAACATATCAGTAACCGCGTCCAAGTCTGTTGATGTTTTCCTGTCAACACACTCACATGCTTCAGGTAAACATGCTGTTGAACATCTGAGAAGAAATGTTCACTAAATATATTATTAAATATTGTACAATAGGATATACTTGTCACAAAATAATAAGGAATATCAGACAATCTCACACAAAATTTCATTGCATGTTTCAATTTACATTTACTTTTATCCATTGCCATTCTAATCAGTTCTTGCTTTCCCTGGGAAATCGAACCCATGACTTTGGCATTGCAAGCGCCATGCTCACTCTACTGTTTGAGCCACAGTAAAGCATTAATTTAAACTGACTTAATGTTACCATATTAGCACTAAATATGTCTGATATATGTTGCCACTGTAACAGCTCATCAGTTTTAGCTTCAAGTGAAGATCTAGATACATGGCACATGCTCTGTTTTCACAGCTCGCTTTGTGGAGGGCGATAATAACCCAGTAACACCTCTGGACCAGGATATAGCACTTTAGATTTTATCATCAAAATGAAAAGGAGAACACACACTCTGTTTTGGGGGATATTTTTATTTTAAAGCTGCAACCGCACTTGTTTCTTTCACTCCCACTTCAGAATGAAAAATACGGCATCAGTTGTTGGAAACAAACCTTCTCTGATTTCTATTAAACTATTTAAATATTTTTATTTTATATAAATTACATATAATATTGAGACCATTATATTTTTCAATTTGTCTTTAATATATTGAAAAAATAAAACCAAAATTTGAACAGTAAAAAATTTAAATATACTATAATATATATAAGTAGTAAAATTTAGTACAAATTCTATCAGTTAATATTTAATCTTAAAATTATTTTTTCACTTCTTATTTTACAGTTTTCATGTTGGAAACATCATGCATTTATACCAGTGCACTACTAAAAAGGAATTTGATTCACTTTTAGCACATACATGCATTTTAAATGTACACTATACGCAGACTTAGATCTTACATTAGATACATTAGAAAGAAAACGAAACGCTGAAGATTTGCCATATTACTGTCACAGTCTTGTCGTGTCTCTTCACTTGCTGTTCCTTTCTTGTGCTTCCCATGTCGTTTCCTGCACCTGTCATGTCAATCACTTCCTTGTTAGTCTTGTCAGCTGTTCCCTATTGTCCCGTATAGTTAAACCCTCATGTTTTCCCATGTCTTTGTCGATTGTTGACTGTTATGTCAATGTGTTTCGCAGTTCTCCATGTCTTTCTTGGTTTTGCACAAGCGTGTCGTTTCTGTTTGTAGTTCAAGTCCTTGGTTTTGTTTTGTTTATTAATAAAGAGAGCTTCTGTTGGAAACCTGCTCATTCTCCTCGTCTCGTCTGTTCACATCGCACACCGTCTCTGTGGACAACAATTACCTCCAAAGGTCTTCTGTATGCAAGTGTGCTCAAAGAGTGAAAATATTATCTTTATAAACTTAATAAACCTTAGTCTTTCTACTCTGGTAAGATGAACCAATCATTTTTTTGGTTCAGTTGAATTCAAGAAAGTCTTTTTAGATTTTTTTTTTTTTTATTGCGTTGTACAGAACAGTCATGGTTGAAAGATCGGCATTGATTTTACCACAAACGCGTTTGATTCGAAGGTCTTAGCCAGCCCTGTGTGTGGCAAACGTTAACTTGTGCTCTCCAGGGACAGGGCATACAGTGTGTGAGAATGATAAATGGCTGGAATGAGTGAAGTTGAAGAGGCAGTGACTGCCACGTGTCCCTGCTGTCTTTCAGCAGTCCTCTTTTCCTCAGCCTTCACCTCTCCTTCTCGCCGGTTTAATCGTCCGACACTTCACACGCTCCACCTCTCGCTCCCTTCTCCTCCACACCTCCTCCTGCTGTCCAACTAATTGATGGGTGAACACGCCGGAGAGGCCTTCAGTCCTTCTTTTCTATCTTTATTTTTAATATCTATCCTTTCAAAGGCGATGGAAACTCATGAAGGGCCTCTCATTCCCACACTCCATCTCCTCAACTCCCTCCTTTGCTACGTCTCATCTTTTCTTCATTATTCATTAAGTTTCCCTTCAAAGCCCCAGAGAGAAGGCAGAGAGAGCGAGAGGGAGAAGATACACCGCTGGACTTCAACTCACCTGCAGGAGGGAGAGGAGAAAATGAGCGAGGGATGACAAACCGATATAATATGAAAGGTGTAAGCTGTGAGATATTGGCTACATTTACACTGCACATCTTAATATTTTGCCATACAGTATGGCCGGTTTATTTTATATTGGCATTTTTTAAACTTAACTAAATGTTTGTATTAATACGCTGCCTGGAAATAAAAAAAACTATTTAGTATTTATTTAGTATTTATTTTTTGACCTCACAAATAACTCGGAAATGAAATAAATGTGGTGTGTGACTATGAGTTTAGTTTTGTTTAGGTCTGCTTTGTCTTGTGGATCACATACTTTTACTTGTGCTTGTTCTACATTCTATCATTTAAAAGTTTGGTTTCTTTGTGAGCGTGTAACATTTTTGTTGCATTTATACAAACCAAAGTACAAGGCAAGTCATTTTCTGTGGTAATCGTCAGGAAGCCATGGTAATAATAACCTGTGATGGCAAAATACGTTAGAAATCAGGCAAAGGTGAATCTGAACTGAACACAATACACATTGTAATCAGAAAACATGAAGGAAGCAGTGATGGTGCGGCAGACTTTATTTACTTAAACACTGACCCGCTGACTAGTTGAATGACAAGTCAGTGGCTCAATGTTTATGTAAACGACGTATATGACTAACAACACTCTCTACTGCATTAGTGCTCTTTGCTGCTTGAAGTAGTAAAAATAAAGTGAGACTAAAAGACCAAATACATTTACATAGGGTGTTGTAATGAATTAAAAAGATTGGGGCCACATTTATAAACCTTATTAGCATGGCTCATGAATATTAATTAGGTGACATAGCGTTCGCTTTCCCGGTAGTCGCAGCTGATGTGCTGAAAGCAGAAAAATGGGTGCCAGTCAAATTAGGATCTTGCCGGTTGCATGCTAGTTTGTTTGATCAAAAACATTGTTTGTTTTATTTAATTTTACCTCGAAAATGCTAGTCTTCACTCTGGTGACATATGCCAGACTTCTACAATCATTTAGTTTGCTTAAACCCCGTCCCATCCATACATTAATTTACCCACATCTGATGATTAATAGAAATCCCTACACTACCTTTTTTCAATAATCCGTAAATCACAATGTGGATGATACGATTTGCCGCTTCTTCAGTTTTTATCGCAACATAAACTTTCATTGTCTGAAATTTCTGTCTTTATGTTTTCACTGTTATACGTTAGGGGGTCGTTGTGTCACATCTTCTGAAATAGTGGAGAACCTCTGGATCAAAACACAGGAGAAGAAGCAGAAACAAGTGATAGCATTTGTAATCAGATTCATAAAATAACATAATCATTAGCATTAAACATCATATAAATCAAAACCGCCTAATGTTACTGAATGAAATGTCGACCCAGTAAGAACTATAGGACTGTGACACTTTTGGTGTGTTTGATGGACTCGATCTATGTTTTCATTATCGTTCTGAATCCGATCTAGATGTCGTTTTTTATGAAACTCACCAAGGTTCAAGTGTTGATAACAAAGAATGCATGAGAATGCTAGAATTAATCATTTTTGTTTGTTTAAAAGCAGAGGGTCCGTTCTTTCTTTTGACTTGCATGCTCATACAACTAATTATAACAAAAATATCCTGGGGGCCTTTGTAAAAATGATCTGAAATGCTGCTGGTGGCTGGCCACTTTTTCAAAAACATAATTCAGTGCGTCACAAATAACTAGGAAAATATTTGTTGCAGCCTTGAGTGAACAGGAAAACATGTTTACAGAGAGACAGACTCCACAGGAATGGAGCAGAGAAAAATCAGCATTGTGTAATGAAGACAATGAAATACTAGTGGTGATCTTATTAATACAATCGAAGAAAATGAAATGAACTCCAGATCAGAGGTTTATAATGGTATGCGTGCGGTGTTGGAAACAGCCAGAAAGAGAAAGAGAGAGCGCGAGAGGCAACGAGGGCAGGCGCACACATGACGGACGCTCGGTGAGCTCCGTGACGGCCAATCGCAGCTCTCGGCTCGCCTGAGCCGCAGCAGCGGAGGAGTGAGAGAGGATTCTCCCACACACGCATCCTGATGGGAGCAGAGCAGCACACGCTCGGCGAGGGCGCGCATGCACGCGGTGACAATGGTACGCATGGGACAGAAAGTCTGTTTGGAAACTTCAACGCACGCTCCGGAGGCGCACAGACATTTGTGGACTTGTGTCATTAGGTAATGTGGAATATTTTCTATTTTGATGCGTCCATTTGAATGTGTTTGGTTGTGCATGAGAGAGAGACAGAGAGAGTGAGTTATCTGAAGGAAGTTGCGGTGCATCCACCGACTACAGAAAGTGAGTAATGCCACTATTTCCAGGCATGCACGAGACAAGGAGTCAACCTCAGGATAAAAGAGATCTGTATTCAGTGTGCAGTATCTGTTGAGTATCTCCTGCTGCGCCGTGTGAACTAAACCTTCGACAGACTCCGTTCGGCCGTGCATGCGATGATGTGCGCTTCATCAGATTGCCAGACGCAGCTGAGAGGTGCATGTCTGCGGCTTATAAGACTTATCTTCTTACAGCCACACTTAAAATCCATCGCTCTGCTGGAGCTCTGAGCCAGGGTCGCGCCGTCATCCAGACGAAAGGAGAGGAAGAGATCAGAGGAGGCATATGAATGCTAATAATGTTTGGGTAGATTCCACTGCCGGAGAAGAAGTTGTTGGTGCGCGGTCTGCATGTGTCAGGTGCTTCGTGTCGGTCTGTCTTTCTGCTTAATGTCACTTTTCTTCTAAGGCAGCTGGTTTTCTTATTGGTACACCCTCCTCACACACGTAGAGATGCGCACACAAAGCTGTTTGCTGTTCGAGACACTGCGTTGCTCTATTACTGCCTCTGAAAGGATGATTGTGGCTGGATACAGAGTGTGTGCTGTTGGACTGTCAGTGGGTTAAATGGAAGATTTCATGAGATAGAAAGAAAACGATGGGCAAAGAGATAAAGAAAGCTCTCTGAGTCGACTGTGTGCGTGGAGATCATCCATTCTCGGATCCTTCTTCTGAAATGATTCAATTTGGGCCACTTTGCAGAGGAGTTGGTTGTAGGATTTGAGAGGGATTGGATTCTCACCAGAGAGCAGCAGCGTTCAGCTGGATAAATCACCCTCAGCCGATTGACATACAGGCCTGATAATGATATGGACGTTTCCAAAAAGAAAACCTAGTGATTCTTCACATCCTGTTACTTCATTTTGCCAATGCATGACCGAGCTGTGAGGCCACTTTTAATAAAATACTAAAGAAATTAGACAGAGAGACTCTATCAATGGCAGATTCAAACCTGCATGTTCTACTCAACATGTCTGGAGGACAAATTGTTAAACCATGCTACCAACACATTTTAAAATAATAATAATAATAATAAAAATAAAAATAAATAAAACAATAATAACAACAGCAACAACAATAATAATATTATTAATAATAATAATTAGATTATTATTAGTAGTAGTATATTATTATTGTTGTTGTTGTTGTTATTATGTAACAATAATACAACTTTATTTGTTTATTTTTGAGCAATTCTAGGCAAATTAAAACCTATGAAATATAATGATTTATATGTAAAATAAAAATATTTAAATACTTTATTTAAAAAAAGTATTTAAATACAACAACAACAACAACAATAATAATAATAATATTTTAATATATATTGTATATGGTTATTTTCTAATATTCTGTAATGAATAATAAATTGTAATATTACAATATTTATGAATACACTGCATTTAAATGTACCTGTGAAAAAAATAACAATAGCAATATATATATATATATATATATATATATATATATATATTCAGACTCGAAGATGGTGAGATCAGATCTCTGTGTGAAGCAGCGGCTGTTGTCTGACTGCTTGTGCATACAAGAATCTCACAGGATTATAACAATTAATGCCAAAAGGAATGTTTAGAAATGTAAACTGATGTTTCCTACTGACACACTAGCAAAATATAGAAATGACTGGCCTAAAACCTGTTTTTTTTTGTGGAGAAAATACTAACATGCCTAAGACTTTTGCACGGTATTGGAATCTATGACTTTCATGTACTGTCAGTACCCTTTGCTGTTCGAAGACTTCATTGAGAGAGTCTACAGACATCAGCTAATCTGGCCACTGACATCCAAATGAACCATTTCTGAAGGATCTTCTCATTAGAACATGCTGTGTTAAATAAAGGCCACATAATAAATCAATATTTGAACCTTCACCCTGTTAACTTCTGAAAGGCGGTTCACACCAAACAAAGCATAAAACCAAAGTGTCAGGAAGTGAATGAAACCCTTGAGACATCATAGCCTTCAGACCTGTGATACTGCTCCTCTAATTCATCCTTCACACAGCTGACTCGTCCTAATAGAGCAGGAATACACAGCTTTCGAGTCCAGACAGCTCATTACTTCCTGTAGCCCTTTAATTAAGCAAATACTCTTGATGCTAAAAGCTGCCTGTGTCACAGTTCACAGAAAGTCATTAATACCATGAATTAAACTTGCATTGGAGGCTGATTTGGCTTTGCCTGCAGGAGGCTAATGTCTATACTTCTCTGTTTGTTGTGTTATCATGTCTGCGCAAGACAAATACTGTGTGTCTTATTGCTAAGTGTTGAGGCAGTGATTTCAAACAGCACTTTGAGGAGAGAAACATCGTTAGGGAGACAAAAATAAAGAGCCTGCAATGAAGTGATTATCCTGCTGTGTGAGATTGTTAAGGATGCTTATGGTTGTCATGAAAGTACCGATTTGTCTCGGTAAAAGAGAAGAATGTATGATGAAACATGAGCTTGGAGAGAGACAGCGATGGCACATGCAGTCTTCATCCTTTCGTTGTTTACTTCTACTGTTCTTTTGTGTTTTCTGTCCTTCTCTATCTTTAATATGTTGTTCCATAAGTTATACCATACTTCCTTTCTCATCCTTTCCTTTTCCCTTGTTTTCCTGTCCCTCTCCTATCTTGTCTCCTCCCACTTTCATTTCAGTTTGTCTTCCTTTCCCTTTTCTGTTTCCTCTTATTTCCTTTTCCTCTTTAAATTCCTGCCCCTTTCATTTTAACTTCATGCTCATATTGTCCCTATTTCTTTCAGTTGTATTTGCCTCTTCTCCTTTAATTTTCATTCCTCTTCTCTTTCTCTATTTTCCACCTTTTCCTTCCTCTCTTATATTTTTTCTGTTGCCCTTCCTTATTTAGTCCCTTATCCCTTTCAAATTCTTTCTCAGTCCTCTCACTTTTCTTTTCCTCTTTTCTTTTTCGCTCCTTTCTCTTTTCCATTTTCCCTTTTTTGTTACCCATTCCTCCCTTCAGTTTTATTTCCCACTTCCCATATACTTTCCATTTCTCTTCTCGTTCCCTTCTTGCCCTTTTTCACATTTTTCTTTCTCTTTCATTTTTCCTCATCCTCTTTTCCCATTCTTATTTTTTTCTTTTTTGTTTCACCTTCTCCAAGTTCTTCACCTCTACCATTTACCTTCTCACCCTTTCCACTTTTCTTTTCCATTTTCCCTCGTTCCTCTTTTCCATTTCCCTTTTTGGTGTATTTCCACTCTCACTTCCATCTCTCTTCTCTTTCCCTTTTCATTTTTTTCTTTGACCTTTTCCTTCCTCTTTAATTTTTTTTCCTCTTGCCTTTTGCCTTCCCACCCTTTTCCTTTCATTTTTTTTCCCATCCCTTCCTTTCATTTCCCCTTCCATTGTCATTTCCTGTCTTGTTCTTCTTCCCTTTGCCCTTCCCTTCTCATTCTCTTACATCTACAGTATTCCCTTTCCCATCTTCTTCGCTTTCATTCCCCTCACCTTTTATTTTTCCTACCCCATTCTTTAATTTTTCACCCCATCATCATTTTTTTATTTCTCATTTCTTGTGGTACATTTCAATTCTTTAAGACATTGCACAACAAAATTGGTATTTTATGGAAGTCGTATATTCATAAAATTGATTTGTTTACCACACCAAAGGTTATATCATCTCATTTATCTCTCTATCACTCTTTATCTCTTGTCAATCTCCCAGCATTCATGCATCTTTATCTGGTTTCCTTGCTCAGAATTTCCCATGAGCTTCACTCCTCAGCAGCTCTCATGTTAGGACAAGGTACGAGAGAAATGCAACTCCGTAAAACAGAATATGGCTCACTTTAAAACACATGCTCATAGACTCAAGTCAATATTCTCTTTCGCTCTCAAATACACCAAGGGAGGATTCACTAAGAATGAATTGCAACCACCGGTAGCACTTTTTATTTGCTTGCAATATCCTATCTTAGTGCCAATTCACTAAAGAAATGATATATATCAGTATTGGTGAAATGCAGAGAACACAGTAGACGCTCAATTACTGCTTCCAGGATCTATTCGTAGACTTTATGATGTCACACCCCTATAGGAACACACACCTGAATGGCACATTTTTACCAAGGCCATTTTTATAAAGTTTGCATTAAGTACTAATGTTAAGACCACCTTATTGATGATGCATACTATATACAGGCAAGCAAGTGAACCCAGAATATAAATACAAAACAGTTTCTTGCTAAGCAATTTTCCATAAAACCATATACTGTACATGAAAAAAAAATGCTTAACCATTTAGTGCATTGCATTCATATTCTGGGCTTATATGTCCACCTGTATACAGTATGCATCATCAATGATTTGTTTTAGTACATCAAGTGTTTTCACTATAAGCATTTTATATTGCATGCTGTACATAGATTATACAATTCCTTTTGAGGAAATTGAAAGTCTTGTAATGCAGTTCTATGGATCTTTTGCCTGTCAGGTCTCCACCGCCAGTGACGGGACAGAAAACTAGGAATAGTAATGTATTCAAACATGTTTTAAATGCGTTATTACAGAATGTTTTCTTTTTTTTATAACTTGCAGAAAGCAAACCATATTTACATTTAAAAAGATGTGTTTGCTCAGAAAAGAGCCTTACAAGTTCAACACTTACTGTAAATGGCGTGAACTGAATAATGACACTACTTTCTTCTGTGCAGCTGCGTTGATTTTGTCTCATGAGATTTGCATCATTGATTATTACAGTATTATTGAGGAGCTACTTTGAAGCAATCTGCATTGTATAAAGCGCTATATAAATAAAGGGGACTTGACTTGAAAAGGGGGATAATGGCTTAATTGAAATGCAGTGCAGGCCTGTTCGATCAATTTAGTTCCTGGCTGAACTAGTTTGTGGGCTGTTAGTGAATAAGACTGTTTTTTTGTTTTTTTTGCACTGAAATACTGTATGGTACTTTTTCACTAGTTTCTTTCAATTAAATTGTATCATGTAGTTTCTTATTGCAGAGTCTTGTTGGAGTGGAATGACCTCTTGATTGACTGAACAGAGGAAAAAATCAGCCATGATAAAAAAAAATGTCATTACTAATGTTAAATATTACCATCTTTATACACACAAACGCACACAACCGCATACTCATCCCATACACTCATGGGATACAAAAGCCACTTCACATATCACGTAGTAAATTAGACTGCAGGGGAAACGTGCATTCATACTAATTGCTTTGAAATAACACACTCATCTGAACACGTACATCCTCTTGTGACTAGATGAGAACAGGCTGCAGTAGATGACAAAGCAAAGAAAGAGCAGCAGAGATGCTTACCCAAATCCAACTCAGCGGAGGTTTGGTTCGATGGTGTGAGGCAGATATATCGTAAAGAAAAAACATAATAAACACACTCAGAAGCCGCGGAAATGTGAATGAGCTGTTCTGGGAAATGCAGAAAGTCAAAAGGCACAGTGAGTGTCACAGTAAAAAGGAGAGATACGGAGGATAGAACAGATATGATGAATGAGAGAAGCCTGTTAAGCTCCAATGATGATTATTTTAGAGACCTTTTGCTTACTGTGAACCTCAAGACATTTCAGCTGGCCATTTTGCTAAAGAGCAGTGGTTGTCATACAAATAGGTGAATCATTTTCACATTTTACACTACATATGTAGCTTATAGCAAGGATTCAGCAAACGTTTGCATTTACGCATTTGGCTTACATTGCATCAAGGTACGCATTGACATTCTAATGAGTTCTTGATTTCCCTGGGGATCGAACGCATGACCTTGGAGTTACACTCTACTGTTTAAGCATTTTTGACGTGTTTAATGTTTAATTTTTCCTGTTAATGATTCAAACCTCATTATTTTATATGTATGCATGTATGTATCCATTTTATCACTGGATTGTATATAAAAGTGCTATATAAATAATGATAAAAAAATGAATATGTGCTTTATTGTTAAAGAAAATTCCATTATGCTCAAGACAGCATTTATTTAATTAAAAGAAAAATTGTAAAGTTGTACAATATAATCACAAATCAAAACTCTTTCATTATTATTATTATTAGGATGATAAATCTGAATTTTCAGTATTCAGTGCCACACGTGATTTGCTCATCAAGAAACATTTCTGATTGTTATTCATGTTGAAAACAGTTACACATTTTTTGAGAATCCACCGACTCAATATAAAGCTGTGTGCAAAGATCATAAAGATCATTGCATCAGTTTCATAACCCAGAGCGGCGTTGCTATTGATCATGCGTTATCGCTTGTCAGGATGTAGCATTAGGGGTTCTCGGACGGTTGTCATAATCAATAGTATTGTTTCTGTTTATGGCCATTTGACTTTTCTGTCCGACCTCGCAGTTTCCATCTAAACTTGCGTGAATCATTACGATTGCAAAGGGCAGAAGCATGACGAATCGAACAGCTCACGGGCTATTTATACATTACATCTGACGCGTAGCAGGAAATCAGGGACAGAAAGTCATCACCTATGGGCACCTGGGAGCTCTTTCTGCTGAAAAACGAGAGACGCTGTTTCCATTTCCAGTCGCACCAGTGCCCCACAGAGATTCCCCTGAGGAAAAAAAACAGGCACTCGTGGGTCACCTAGGGAAACATTTTTGTGTTCATTAATAAGTTATTTTACTTGCTTATAGAGAGAATGATGCAACTTAATGTTGAAAAGAATTAAAAGCTATAAAAAGCACAGCATATATTAGATTAAAATGAGAAATACAATAAAATAGAGCTAAATCAGGAGCTTAAGTGATTGAATATGTGTGTCTATTAGTTCTCGATTTAAACTGGGTGTGTTTTAAATAGCGGTTAAAAGACATCATGATATAATAATATTTTTTTATCTTCCTGCATAGATCCCTAAGGCTTCCTTTCAGCTTCAGACTTTATGTTCTCTCTTTTGCTGTCTTTCCATTTACATATTATTTATTTATTGTTGATTATCAGTGGTGAATCCATGCAACAAGTACCGACGCATAAGCATTTGTGCCGTGGAAGAAAGGGAATTACTGATGAAGATCTGTTAAATTGTTTAAACTAGCCCAGAGTTGTTTTCATTTTTTTTTTTGTGCTTGAAAAGTTAAATCTAGCACTAGGTTGTGGAAAATGCATGGATATATAATGTATGGAAATATATAGATGTGTGTGTGTGTCTATTATACCATGACCCATCTGAATACTCGTTTCTGATTGGCTGGAAGGTGTGCAATAGTAAAGGTTTTATGCACATGTGGTTCCAAGTCAGTTTATATTAATTCGCATTAATGTAGAGATAGATAGATAGGATAGAAGGATAGTGTTATCTAAGATCAATATGTCATGTCCATGCGTTGGTTAAAAGCCATGTAATAAGTGGGATAATGCACAGACATTCAGTCATTATTGCAGAATGAACCAGGGTATTATATGTATTACATACATTGTATACTGTATTTAGGCATTGTAGACAGTATATCGTCTTGTATTTTCTTTGAATATATGCATATAGAGGTACCACTCTGATGATGCTTTTCTGTTTCCTAGCAACCAAAATACAGTTAAAGACCTCAGAACCCAGCAGGGAGTGCACTGTGTGTATTGGAACAGATGAGAGAGACAAAGACAGGTGCTAATTCAGCCTCACAAATCAGAGAACAAGAATGTCTGTCACATCGGGAATAATATGAGAGATGTTATGTGAGGGGAGGAAAGGAAGTTTTCATTTAGAGTCAGCAAGGAGTTAGAACAGGTGGCATAGGCTACGTTCACACTGCAGGCCTTAATGCTCGAATCTGGTGTATTGCTCCGATCCAGGGCTTCAGTCCGCCATTTGAATACTGCTGATTTAGAGGGATGTAAATGTTGCACGAATTTCGATATGACCTTAGCACTGAAAAACATTAGGCCTGTTTCTGAACTGGATTGTTGTGTTCAAATACTAGGAAAGAAATCAGAGCTGGGTCACTTTTGCCTGCTGTGTGAGCATAGCCATAGTGAACGTTATCCCTTAGTGAAAGTTATGACTTATTAAATGCTCTCTCGCTTTCTCCCCATCTCTCTCTCTCTCTCTCTCTCTCTCTCTCTCTCTCTCTCTCTCTCTCTTTCTCTCTCTTACATAAAGGATTATTAGGAACACCATACTAATACTGTGTTTGACACCTTTCACCTTTAGAACTGCCTTAATTCTACGTGGCATTGATTCAACAAGGTGTTGAAAGCATTTTTTAGAAATGTTGGTCATATTGATAGAATAACATCTTGCAGTTGATGGAGATTTGTGGGATGTACATCCAGGGCACGAAGCTCCCGTTCCACCACATCCCAAAGATGCTCTATTGGGTTGAGATCTGGTGACTGAAGATCTCAACCCAATATAGTCCAGTCTTTAACTGTCCAATTTTGGTGACTCGTGCCAATTATAGCCTCTTTTTCCTATTTGTAGTGGAGATGAGTGGTACCCGGTGGGATCTTCTGCTGTTGTAGCCCATCCGCCTCAAAGTTGTGCATGTTGTTGCTTCACAAATGCTTTGCTGCATACCTCTGTTGTAACAAGGGGTTATTTCAGTCAAAGTTGCTCTTCTATCAGCTTGAATCATGTCGGCCCATTCTCCTTTGACCTCTAGAATCAACAAGGCATTTTCCCCCACAGGACTGCTGCATATTGGATGATTTCACCTTACCTGAAACCTGTACATAAATTACAACATTTAGTTTTTATTAATTAATTGGAATGAATTCAATATTCAGTCTGCTACTTCCTATTGGATGACTATACTTCTGATTGAATATAAATATATTCATAAAGCATTACACCATTACACTTCTTTTGTGATTCTTATGATGATATCACACACAATTATGCATATACATAAACGTTTATTTTATTTTTAATTTACAATGTTTATGTGTGTTTTGAAAATGAAATACAAATACATTTTCATAACCTTATCATTTATATATCACATACTGTTTTGATACAATATAAAATAATAGCATTATTAATAACACAAAAAATGTTTTTAAGAAAAGTCTCATTAAAAATAACTTTTTAAAGATTAAAGAAAAAATATTAAATTCCCTTTGTGAATTAAGGAGTGAATTAAATTAAATTAAATTGAATATTTGTATTAATATTACTTACTTGTTTGTAGTAGTGTGTGTATATATTTGAAGTACAACATTCAAATTAAATGCAAAAACAACATTTATTAAATTTAAAATTTTGGTTACACTTTACAATAATATTTCATTTGTAACTGCATTGGTTAAACTAACAATGAACAGTTGTATTTATAGTACCGGTAGCTATAATGCTCAAAGATGAATACATACTGTAAAAAATATATTACACATTGTTAGTTTGCATGAATATTGCATTAATATTAATTGATGGAATCAATTCCAATTAAATGGAACATTTTAAAGTGTTACCAATTTATTAAAATTATATAATAATAAAAAATAACAATGACATTTTTTATTATTTCATTCCCCATTAAGGCTATCGTAATCTGCTGTGTGTATATATATATATATATATATATATATATATATATATATATATATATATATATATATATATATATATATATATATATATATATATATATATATATATACACATAAAATGTTAAAATTTAAAGTTAAAATCTTCCTTGTCTTGACTTGATTCACACACTCCTCTGTGGTTGCACATTGTTTCTTAATCGTTATTTTACGTAAATGTTTTCAAGCGATTCTGCACACGAATAGCTACAGGATTAAACTCTCTGCAAAATCTTACAGTATTTGGTTCAATGGTAGAATTGTTGGAACTGAGAATTGAGGTTCCGCCCGGTCCAGCGTTCTGTAGGACTTGTGCTGGGCAGCACTGCACAGTTAAGAGCTTTTTGTTGCTACATGATATCAGTGAAACCATAACTCAACGTGTGCTGCAATGCAGCAAGGGAATAAGACGAGGAGAGAGAGAAACAGAGAGAGAGATGAAGAGAGTTTTAAAGGTAAATAGACTGTCAGAGTGAAAATGGCTCTCTGCAGAGTGTAGCAGATGGATACTGTCTCAGAGGCAGTGTCCTCCTTCTGTGATGAGAAAGACAGGAGAATCCCTTCTCTTTTACCCTCCCTCCCTCTTTCCTTTCCTCTCTCTACTTCCCCTCCCTCTCCATCTCTTCATCAAAAGTGTGGCAGATGGGGTGCAGGAGTGATTTAGGCCACTAAACCCGTGCAGAGAATGTCGCTAACACTGGCTTTCATAGCGTTGTGTTGTCTTCTAAAATGGCTGCAGACACGGCAGAAGAACAGAACAAGAAAACTGTCACTTTACTCTGGATCCATGATCTAACATTGAGAAGAGAAAAAGAATGAGTGAGACGGGTACAAGTAATATGCTCAGATGAACAGAAGAACGATAGAGGACTGTTTGTTGGTATTTCACACGTTTGTATTTTCACATTTCATTTCAGATAACTGGCCTGGTTTATTTTCATTTGTATTTATTTTTTTACTTTTAGTTGTATTTAATTTTGTTTTGTTTCTTAGATGAGATAATTGATTTTTATATTTTTATATAATTAGATTTTTATATATTTATTTTTATATATTTATTATTTGATTTTTATATATTTTCATATAATTGATTTTTATATATTTATTTCATGTGATATTATCCTGGTCATTATTTCTTTTTAAAAAAAAATTAATTTAAATTATTTATATTATTTGATTTAAAAATTTATCTAAGAGATTATTCTGTGTTATCATGAGTTATGCGATGCGG
The DNA here is from genome assembly GCA_037043235.1 of Rhodeus uyekii. NCBI lineage: Eukaryota > Metazoa > Chordata > Actinopteri > Cypriniformes > Acheilognathidae > Rhodeus > Rhodeus uyekii. The sequence goes on from JAWRVZ010000085.1 coordinate 580,309, forward strand.
AAGGACGAGGGAGAGTAGGTTAGAACTGAAACTCACTTTATTCAAAACAAAAACAAAAGACTTTAAATTGCACGCTTTGTGCAAACACTTGGACAACTCATGGAGACATGGAACATGGAGAGGACATCCACACACACTGTAACAGTGTCAACAATCAACAAAGACATGGGAAAACATGAGTGCTTATATACATGAGATTGGGAACAGGTGACAACTAACAAGGAAGTAATTGATACGACAGGGGAAGGAAAGAACACAGGAAGTACAAGGAAGGAAACAGGAAGTGAATTGACACGACACGACTGTGACCTTCTGGTGTATATGTTCATGTATTTAATTTTTTCCTCCCTTTCATTGATTTTAATTTAAGTTTTTTCTCAGCAGAGAAAAATAAATAAATAAGAAACAGTGGTCAGTGCCTCAATTTGTATTCTGTAATCTCATTGGCTCCCAGATAAATAGAGATATAGTATAGGAGATCTCATTTGTGAATGTTAGAAGTTTCTTATCATTGCGGGACAGTGCAGAAGTCCAAAAGAAAGAACGTTGCCTGATGCTGCATGGCATCGTGAATAATCGCAAGCAAGATCTCTTCTCACTTTTAACCGCCTTCAGAAATCAAATCTGTCATTTCCTGCAGGTGTTCTGCGATACATTCCTGACATTGCAACGCAGGCAGCCATAAAGCACAATGTCTGAGTGGCCTTCTCACCTTCAGCTGGCTGCCAAAAGATAGTGGAAATTGGCTGAATGAATATTCATGAGGTGTTGGAGTGATTTGTTCACAATGTAACTGCGGTTGTATGAGCATCATTCCAGCCTGTCTGTGAGTGTGTGTGTGTGTGTGTGTGCGTGTGTTTGTAAGTGCTTTCATTGGTGAGCGTCTGATCTTTCCAAACTTTTATGTATATTTCATGATGTCAACTGGAAGAGTTTGGCAGTCAGTGTACATACATTACATGAGGATTCACAAAAATATACAGAGGAAGACAGAAAACAAACCTGTTATTAATGACACCTTTCTCGCTTCGCCAAAAGCATCTTCCAATCCTGTTACTTTAAGCTGTTCCCATATCGTAAATTATACATCTGTTCTGAGATTATTTATTTATATACAAACATCTCATACTCGCGCTTTTGGCTCTGTGATCTCATTAACATTCGCAGGTGTTCAAATGTACAGCGTTTGTTTATGTTTGGATAGATGTAGATAATATGGAATATATCAACATATGACAGCTTCTAAAACATAAACAAGTATCTAGAGAATGAATGGCAAATTTATTCTAATTGTGTGTGTGTGTGTGCGTGTGTGTATAGTTGGGGTAATGCATTACAATTAATGCATTACGTAATCAAATAACTTTTTTCAGGTGACTAGTAAAGCAACGCAGTACTTTTACAAATTTACAACAAAATATCAAGATTCTTTTTTCCAAATAAGTAGCAGACATTTTCCCATTTATTTACATATGGCTCTCTTGGAAATGAGAAGTGCGAACATGGTTATTGTAGTTCTAGACTAAATGTGAACATGCATTTACTTATCTCACTTGCATAAATGAAAAAAGGAAGTGAGCATTCCTCAAACTGCTGTTGACTTATGATTCAATTTAACCATAACTAAAATCGAAAGTCCTCTTTCTTTCTTTTTTTATTGGTGAAGTAAGTGTTCTGTGATCCTGAAGCTGCGATCCTGGCTGCACAGCTAAATGTTTTGTACTTTTCACACCTGACCTCACATTTCCTTCTGCGTTATTATTATTATTTTTATTTAGCTGTGAAAGGGCTTGTATATCTGTTCAAAACTATACTTTTTTTTTTGTTATAAAAAAAAAACAGCCCAGGTGAGGCAAAATAAAAAAGTAAAGTAAAAGTAAAGCAAGTTACATTTTAAGGGAGGAACACACTATTGTAATGTATTCATATTAAAAGTAACTTTAGAGAAGCATGAATCAATTAAGTGTAAATTGCCTTATATATTAATATATAATCTATGGCGTAGTAATTGGTCAACTTCACTGTTAGCCCGATTACTCTTCCATCTGTCTGACAATGTGTTCTAACAGCGGCTATCATTAGTCATTCTGCCGAAGGTAGTGTGACCCTCTATATCCCCCCCTTTCTCCTTTTGTAGTTTGATATCAGCAGAGGGCCCAGACTGAGAAATCACAGCAGGTCATGAAAATACTCGCTCCAGGCAACACAAAGCCTCATTCTCTTCCTCTCCATCTCATTTCTCTGCTCTAATGTTATCAACTCGCAGTACTTTTGGTCTTACTTGTTCTTATCTGTCTTTCTCCTCTTTGTAAATGTTCTCACGTATATCGTATTGTCTTAAACCGAATTTGAACAAGTTTCTCAAATGACCAGAAAATAAAAATAGCTGTTTGAATATATTTTAAAATGTAATTTATTCATGTGATGGCAAAGCTGAATTTCCAGCATTGTTACTCCAGTCTTCAGTGTCAAATAACCCTTCAGAAATTATTCTAATATGATAATATGGTGCTCAAGAAACAAAATTGCAAATACCGGTACATGAGAACAATTTCTTGACCTGCCACCTAAATATGAAACTTTTTTTTTTTTTGAGAAACACTACTGGTATTCCACTTTACTGCTAAAAGTAATACAGATTTAGTAGCAGAACCCAATACTGATTTTGTAATCAAAACCATTATCACTTCAAATGCCTATCCTGCTGCTCTCTGATCACATGGTAAAGAAAGTCCCCACCGCTGTATGAATGCCTCACGACTGGAGACCAGCTGCCATTGATTGAACACAGCTGTGAGCCGTAACCAATGGACTGAGAGGAAAAGAAAATTGGGAAGTGGGTGGAAAGGGTGTTTTAATTATAATCAGGAATACAATCATTACATCAGCACTCTGATTGAAGAGTGACTCAGGAGGTGCCGACACACATGCGCACACACACCGGAGCAATTTAAATCCCAAATATACCTTGTCAAATCCAATCCATGGGACAATGACGTGGTGGGCCACGTCACCCCAAAGAGCAGCAGCGTCGAGGGTGATGCCAGTAGTTCACTCGGGGGCGCTTTATGTCGGTAATAATACAAGTGCAGGTACACATTCTGTCACACAGTAGTTCAAATCTCTGTTTGTTCCACCTTGCGGCATTTAGTCCCCTTTGAGGTTATTGTACATTTGTTTTGGTTTCTTATTGTATAGATTCTGATACTTTATATTGGATATTAATCATCAAAATGGACATTTAACAAAAAGAGACAGAGTTGTGTCATTTAAGTGTATTATGCATTTACATATAGTGAAGATCGTACATAAAGATAATCAGAGTACACAAACACGTATTGATGTTTCCTATTTTCGAAATGAAAACGAAAAGAGGTTGTGCTTTATATTCTGATTTGTTATAAATGCAGTGCAGTGAAGATGATCAATGCACACGTTGCCTGAACCGCATTTGTGAGAGATTTGTAAAATGAAAACGAAGAGAGGCAGGGTGGTGTGCATTTTACTTTTATTGTAATTATACAGGTGAGTTAACAAGAACGCTGCTGTAACATTTGTAGAATCACCGAACTTCAAGTCTCAACTTTTAGCGGTCCTTTAGTATAGTGTTTTGGGCTGTGCAGAGATTTTCTCTTCTTTTTCTGCTGTTTTCCTGTTGTAAAGGTTAGTAAACATTGCTTGAAACATTGCATTGATTGACTGCATTCATCATCTGACTGTAAGTACTGTACTGTGAGGTCACCAAGTAAGCCATGATCCTGGATAAACATATTTTGTTGATCCTGGAACAACATTCCAATCGGAAAATGTAGTCCTATCCTTAAAATCAGAGGGAAATTATAGGTTAATGAGAATTTTGCAGTAGCTCCTAATCCTTGTTGTTTGCCTAAACCTTACTAAACTTTATTTTGCTAGAGCTAAAGTAAAGGGATAGTTTATGTTGCACGAAAGGGGATGGATGTCTGTTTACTATTGAGACAAGTATTGTCTCCAAAAAGATAATAAAAGTGCAATACAAATAGTCCAATGCAACTCGTGTGCTATTTTCTAAGTCTTATAAAGCCACACAAGAGCTTTGTGTGAGGCCAGAGCTAAATGTGAGTCATTTTTACCTAAACCTTGTGTTGTTGTATGTTCAAAGTCTCCTTCAGTAACCCCACACTTTGAGAACCTCTGCACTGATTATACACACATGGACTTGTTTCGTTAGCGTACTCCTCCAAGCTGATTGATTGAGTTACACTAAAGGGATCGTTCAAAGACCGATATGTTTAGGTTAGTTAGTTTTTTGATTGAGAATGACACTTGTATCATTCAGAGGAATCATTCCTGACAGATCAGGATGCACACTTTTTTTGTTCTTTTCTTTACCACAATACACTATTTGCTTCTCAGAGGATGGGAGTCTTGATTTAACAACCAACTCTTTTTATAGGTGTCGCCAGTGACTAAATGTGAGCTGCATTATTTCCTGAGTGAAGAGCTTGCTCAAACATGAGGATTATCCGAGAATCCAGAACATATTTTTAATCCATGTACATTTTTAAGGGGATTTCCACTGTTTACCATTTAAAGGATTTGACGCCCATGACAGTATTAGATTTGGAAGCTTCTCTATATACTCTCATGCTCAAGTTGTAGTGGTTAGTTAGTTGTTAGATGTTCTGTCATCTTAAAATTAGCTGGCATTAAAGAAACCTTTTTTCAAACTGTTGAATGGATACACATGTGATTCCAATTTCCAACTCTGTTTGGCCCATTCAATGAGAATATCAATTGGTCTGTGTACAGAATATGTCCCTTTTAAGTGCCTTATAACAACAGAAAGCTCAAATGGAGTTTGCTACTTAGCTAAACCAGAATTAAAAATGCAGGATCATAGTATCATTTAAGCTGAAGGAATTTTATTGCTATTTGTAAATGTCGTTAAATCATCTGTGGAGAATTTGGTCACTCTACATTCAGTTTAGATGTTGTACTTATTTGCGTATTATCTTTTATCTTGAATTTTTTCTTATTATTTCCTATTCTTAAAAAGAAAAATTTACTGGGCTATGTGGTTCCGTGAAGAACCTGTAACATCCATAGAGTCTAACATCTTCATAGAGTCATAAAGTCCACAATAGGTGCTTTATAGTAGAATAAAGGTTCTTCCCACTAACTGTTAATAGGTGGTCTGTAAGACTGTAAGGACTTTAGTCAGCTTGCATAGCAACACAAGTTACAGTTTTATCATTTTAATGGTTGCACGAAGAAGGTAAATGGTCAGCATAAATAGCATAAATGGTCATTTGCAGATTACCTTCATATCAGAAACAATGTTAGCATAAACATATTTTTAGTCAAGTCAGATTTACGTTCTGTGGTAATTGACGGAATGCAGAATCCTCTCAATTCCTCACATTTAACGGTATTTTATTAGTATTTTGACCTTTTATACCTTGCTGCGAGTGCTGTTAGTCTATAGAAAAGGATTAGCATTTCTATTTTCATTAAACTAAATATGCCACTCGCATCTCCACTATGATCTCTCACATTTTATGATTAAATGTTTGTCTTCTGTTTATTACCAAAGCATTACTAAAGTGTCTTTTGCTTCTGTGGTTTGGCAACCCGCTATATCTTCAAGAACACTTGAAAATCTATATTGTATGCAACCCAAGTGCAATCCTTCTGAGAGATAATCATTTTAAATTGGACATGCTTTTACATCTTTGTATTAACTTGTCTACATGCTGCTAATTTTGGATGATAAATTATATTTGACTGCATTGTGAATGTGTTCTGTCTGCACTGCAGTCATCGCATATGACTGAATCCAAAGGTACTACATTATGCCAAGCCTTGTTAAACAGCAAAATATTGATTATAACTTGGAGTTAATTAGTTACGGACTTACTGTGCCAAGCATCTGTTGTTTTGGTTCTGTGTAAGGACATTTCATAAATTACTTATTTTAATGGAATGGTTAACCCAAAAACAAAAAAAAACACAAATCTGTCTTCATTTACTCATCCTATGTTGGTCCAACTCTGTCTTTGAGAAATTGTTCATAAAAGATTAAATGGGATGAAAGAATATCCAAATGGATGCTGAGAGTAAATGATGACAAACTGTGAATTTTTTTATTTTTATCGTATTTTAATTTTCTGTGTAAACTGCCATTTTACTTGTGTAATGTGACATCTTTCAGATTAAACAAATATATTTGGTAACACTTTATTTGACAGTGTCCTTCTTACATATGTTGCATGTACTTACGGCAGTAATAACAGTATATTATGCATAATTACACGCAACCAACCCTAAACCAAACCCTAATCCTAATCCTAAACAATCCAAAATTGCATACACTTAGTTACATTGAGAAGACTAAATAAGTAAGTTCACGACCATTAAAAAAAGATATGCTCAATTTAATATGCATCCATTGTGAATGAATTCCAGACATTCTACATTTCTCATGTTTACATAATCGTATCATTCATAAATGCTCTTTTGTGGCCTCGTGGGACATTAAAGTGTCCATCGTACACACTTCAGAATCTCGCTGGAAGTAGTAGGTCATGTCATTATTTTATGAGTACTGTGAATTCAGACATACAGCTCTTGTCACATACTGTTTTTCGCCTTATATATAGCATGCAATTTGGGATGAAGCCAAACAGTTTCTTTTGAAATGCCATGTACTGATCTTTTGACCAGCAAACTGCATTAGTAAAATGAACGCTCAATTTCAGTTCCATGTTGATTCGCGCTTCACAAAAAGGCACGTTATGCACTGATGCTGTACTCATGATTAAATGTCTTTTGAGATTTCCTTTTCTTGTTGTATCATGCAACAATACGAAACATTAAAATTGCTTGTGCATCTCATCTTTTTACAGGAGATTCAACATGGCCGCTGCTGTTGTCTTACAAGTGCGCTACATCCTGGCTTGAACGCGTCTGCGTTCTTCCTCGAATGCTCTTAGAGTGCATGATGTAAATGCATTTCGACTGCCTTTCCAAGATGAACGACTAAAATATGAAGCTCATTCAAGCTTTCTGGACCTCCGGTCCGACGTCTGATTAAATCAAGCCCCTCAAGCAATCATCAGAGGGGGGAATAAGGAGTAGAGGTGGCTGCTGGTTGGTGGTGGTGGAGGACGAGGAGGTGGAGGAGGAGGGGTTTTGGAAACCTTCTATACCCTTTGGAATATACCATTTGTGGAATATCACTGTGTATTTGGAATATCGCAGAACTTTGGGAGTTTCGCTGTAGCTTTTGGAATCATTTCGGAATATTAGGAATTTCGCTTCTGTTCGCAGTCATGAAGGTGAACCCGAGCTCTTGTTTGTGTCCTGTACTTTTGTGTCTGTGTTTTCTGGAGAGGGGTTACGAGGCAAGCCATTACGGCCAGACCAAAGTCATTTCCAGGAGCCACAATGCAACTCACAATCACAACCAGACTAAGGACGGGGAAACAGAGGTCCACCATCGGCCCAAGCGAGGATGGATATGGAACCAATTCTTTGTCTTAGAGGAGCACATTGGTCCAGATGCACAATATGTAGGAAAGGTAAGCATGACATTTTGTAATTATTTTGATTTATTTTACTTAATTATTTTCACTTATTATTTTCTCTATTTTCACTTATTGTAAACTTATATTGTAATTGCTACTACCCACATTACTTTAAACATTCTGCATTTAACACAGAAAGTGTTGCAGATTATTTTAAAATCTGTGTACATTCAATGTACTCACAGTGTACTTGTTCACGAGTAATGTAAGGTAACAACATCCTTTAAGGTTATGTTTAGAGTAGGTTCAAGGTTAGTACCTAGTTGATACCCAGTTAGTGTCTTTACTACAATACGTACATAGTGTGTACAAGCAAAACCAGACTGTAAAATAAAATGCTAACCAGAAAGTCTTTGATTCCTTACATGCTAAGTGTTAGTCGGTATAAGTTAATCTACCTTTATTTATTTATTTGGTGTTTTTTTTTTTTTTTTTTTTTGCCTATTCATTCATTCAAATCGAATTAATCACAAAGAAAATGATTTTATCCGTTTAACTTCCTGTGTTGTTTTTAATATATGATAGTCTTAAGGTTACTTCACAGCCATGAATAAAGATTTGCTGCTTGCTGTTGGAACAAAAAAACAAAACAAAATGGAGTAAAGGATTAAAAAAAAAACCCAAAAATCAGTCTAAGCCTTGGATGGTGTCCGTTAGCTGGTCTTCTAGCTTGCTCAGAAGGTTTAGAAGGCAGTTTTTTGAGAGGCTTTGGCCTCTTCTTCAGGAAACTGGGAAACCAGCTGAACACCAGCTTGGCCATCTTAAACCAGCTAAATCCAGCTTAAACCAGTTAAGACCTGCCAAACAGCTTGTTCTTCTTCTTCAGCAGAATATTTGTTTTGTTATCCTGGAAGAGAAAGACTTTAAATGAGTTTATCTAAAAGGAATTGTGGTCAACGTTCGGGGCATATAGCATATAGATGACCTCAAATCTAATGAACAATGCAACAAGACTCAAATTTGGTTTTAAACAAGCCTAAGGTGGTTTGGTGGTCTTAGCTGAATGAAAAGGTGGTTATTTTTTCCAGCCTGGACATCAACCTATAACTCCCATAGATCCATATAGAAACCCAAAAAGACCAGACTGACTATTTTGGCACTGTGCATGTTGTTATTGCTGTCACTTGTAACAGGGATATAACAGCAGTTTAAGATAATGTTAAAACATTTTAGACCTTCATGAACAACATAAATTTGTAAATCAAGCAAGTGACCTTTTGCTCTTTCTCTGACCTTATTCCATCACTTCTCTGTACCACGGGCCTTGATCGATAACGTCTTTGCATGGAGTTAGCTTAGCACAGCAAAACAGCATCTCAGAACTGCAGCTTGACTTATTGGTTCATGTTTAAGATTTGACAGCTTTCATCATTTTGGCTAGAAGTCATGCCGGTTCTGCTGTGTTTGCCTCATGGGCTTGTCGATCTTGTGAAGCATGTGTTTTGTGTCCGCGCCAAATAGCAAATAGGACCATGAATCTATTAGCATTAGCAAGTCAGTCTGGAATCAGCATAGAAACCAAATTTGCAGTGACCAAATTTGCATGTATTTTAGCAGATGAATGCTATAGGCTACTTCTATCGCTCTATTTATCTATCTATATAGATGTACATGTATGTGTACGTATGTGTTATTTTGGTAAAAACTAAAAATAATGTGGATATTAGACACACAGTGTATATAGTACAGTATATAGATTTTAATTTGGATTCCTTTTGTCAGCTATGAACAGATATTCAGTATCACCAGAATCTATTCACATAACAGTAGAAGGTCAATGAAAGACACACTGCCACTGTCCTTGAGCTCCCCAGTACTCAAAAACTGCATTACGCATCGTAAATTGATTCAATAAACGTTGTTTAATGGGTACTGTGAGACTGTTAGCAGGGGGCACTGCTCCATCCCAGTGTCCTCCTTTTATTCTCTTTGTGTATCTTTTCTCTCTCTTTCTGAAGCGGCAATTGATTCAGCAGGTCATGTCCATGTGCTTTACGTCTCTCTACTGAAGCGTTGCACAATGAGGCCGTAGGAAGCTGGTTAAGTTGTCTGTGTTCCGTTTGACTTCTCTTATCTTCAGAAATATGTTAATGTGTGGCAGTTGATCAGTATTCAAGGTGCTCAAGCATAGGGTAATGCAGGGAAAAGAGAGACAGATGTGCAGACAGAGAAAGCTAGAAAAAGAGACAGACATTATTACTTGCTACCTTCAAATCATGTTGGAATGATTGTATTTATGAAGTGCGCAGTCAGGAAGGACACCGATATGTTGGAAATGAGCATGTTTATCGCACCTGGAGAAAGATATGCGTTTGCATTCCAGTGCATCGAAATAGCAGTTGCTCGACTATTGCAGGAAGTGTATTTTTTATTTTGATGTTTCTAGAAGGCTTTTAGTTATTTACAGTGGTACCTCGAGATACAAAATTTCGTATCTTGAGGTACTACTGTACCTTTATTTTGAATCAACATTTCTAACAGCTTAAACCTGTCTTATATGGTTTACTGGCTGTATCTGTTCAAACATATACTGTAAAGTAATGTAATATTTGCAATTAATGTGTTGCTTTAAAAAAACATTTTTAAACCATTAAATAATTAGTAAACAATTCAAGGGGACACTTAAGTCACACATTGGATCTCAATAAATCAAACATTACATTTTAAAACCTTTATTTATATACATTCTATAATTGTTTTTTAAACAAAATTATGTGACAGCAGTCAATGGAAACCAAAATAATCAACACACTGAAGCCTGGATTCAAAATCATACCAAAAAACAATGTAAAACTGAAGTTACAGGCTAATCCAACTTGTGTGAATTTCATCACAGCAACTCACTATGTAAGTCAGCAGTGTGTGTGCCCCCCACGTGCCTGTATGTGTGCACAACAACGTCTGGTCATGCTTATTATGAGATGGTGTCCTGGTTTCCTCGCAGACCTAGATGAGGGCAACAGTGAGCCTCTGACAGTCTGTAGTGCTACTTGGCAGCTTTGGGTGCACCGATGCATAATGTCCCAGAGATTCCCAGTTGGATTCAAGTCTGGGGAATCTGAGGAGCCAGTCAATGGCATCAAAACATTTGTCATCTAAAAACTGCATTTATCTACACACTCTAGCTACATGAGACCGGGCGTAATCATATGCAAAGAGAAACCCAGGGCCAACTGCACCAGCATAAGGTCTGACAATATCTCTGAGGATTTCATCCCAATACCTAACAGCAGTAAGAGAACCATTGACTTGCATGTGGAGGTCTGTGCAACCCTCCAAAGATGTTCCTCCCCAGACCATTACTGATTGCAGCATAATATTCTCCATGGCATCTCACATCTGACAGTGTTAACACCAATGCTGTACTGGTTGAGCCATGTTCTCTGATAAATGCTAATCAAGCCGCACAGTGCTGAACTAGCCCCTCATGCCACCCTCATGAAGTCGGTTTCTGACAGTTTGGTCAGAAACATGCACATAAATAGCCTGCTGGAGGTTGGTTTGTAAGGCTCCTTGTATGAATGGAGCAGGACTGCCTATGCAGCCTGATTGGGTTGGAGGTACGCCTCATGCTACATACAGTTACAGAAACCCTAACAAAACAGAACTAAATCAGTCAGGAAGAATAAGGTGATGACAATTGTCTGAGGCCACCACCTGCAAAATCATTCTCTTCTTTGGGGGTTTTCTTGAAGTTACCTCTCCAGTGGTCTTGTTGTCACTTACATCCAAAACAGGTGCAACTGATTTACATCTCGTATGCTTCCAAATTGGACAGATTGATATCCCTTATTGTTTAATTGACTTGATGTTATACTGTGTGATTAAGTGTTCCCTTAAATTTACGCAGTGTATTTACAGTAGTTTGTACTTTATGTTCTCATTGGCGGAGAATAGTGATAAAATGCTATAAAATACATCTCATTTAGCTGGTTTATGAGGTGACACTAATTTGCCATCATTCTCTGTGAATAATTTATAAGATGCATAAAATACATATAAAGCATAAATTAGTCCCGGAAACCATTCATGCAACATTAAAATGCAAATTTCAGCATAATTCTGACTTCTGAGATCACAAGTACAAACTTCCCAGGAGGACTTTAAGGCAGAAATGGAAAATTGCCTTTGTGAGAGAAAAAATAGAGGTACATAAATTCAAAAAGGCTTATTTACATCTTCAGGTTTTAGCTTTAAGCATGACAGGCACATTGAATGCAAAATATGTAATTTTTAAATGTGATTTCTGAGTTTTTATCTTGAATACAATGGCGATATTAGTGTGGTGCAGAAAAGCTTAATTTAACTTTTAACTTAACTCCAAATGCCTTGCTTTTGGTGAAAGTGCAGGGAGATAGAGCTAGAACGAAGGGAAGTACCCCATATTGGTATGGCTTGCCCCCAAAGCCAAACCTCAGGAACTTCCTGTGTTGTGAATGTATGGATGTGTGGAAGTATGCGTCCTTGAGATATATTGTCACGAAACAGTCGCTGAATTGATTTGAAATGCAATCTGTCAAAGTCTGTCAAAGGTCTCGTTTTGAACCTGAGCTGCATAACTGAGGTATTCAGCAGGCGTAGGTCCAAAATGGGATGCAACCCTCCGTCCTTCTTTTGAATGATGAAGTAACAGTTGTATTCTATGGACCCTTTCACCAGTAGAGATTTTACTTTCTGTTCCATAACCAGAGCCTGCTTTGGGGGCCACCACAATGGGTATAACCCCTGTGAATCTGAGTGGGCAAAACCCAAGCTGAATAGTATAACTCTTTTCAATTGTGCGCAGGACCATTCAGAAATATTCAGCAGAAGTTAACGTCTTCCTTGCCAGGCATCTGGTATCTACTACGTTTCTCGGGCGGAAACTTTAACAAATGCTTGGTGTGTGGAGAGTCCCATTTTCGTGAAACTCTGCTTTAGTACGGAAAAGTATGAGGAGCTGGATTTTTGGGGCTGCCCCAAAAGGGCAGGGGGCGCTAGCGGAGCATTTACCCGGAAGCTTTTATCTTTTTCTTTGATGTCGCCATGGTTATATTTTTATTTGATGTTGTTGCCCGACGCAGCTCTGCATTGCGTCCGATGCCCCCTGGTCTCCTAATATGTTGTAACAGAGGTGACTCACAGACAGAGATCCAAGTGTGTGTCTTTATTTAGAGTAGTTGTACAGGCAGATGGTCAGGGCAAACAGAGAGCATACGTAATCGATAATCCAGGCAAGAGTCAGAAAGGCAGGCAGACAGAATCGGGTACGATAATCAAGGCGGGAAGTCAAGACGGGCAGATAACATTCAAGAGCAATAATCCAGGCACAGGTCAGGGCAGGCAGAACAGAATCAAACACGGGTAGCAGGCAGAATCGGTAACAGGTAAACAAGACAGGATCTATTGCTCAGAATGATAACCGTAGTAAATCGAGGCCGCGCGGTGTGTGCACAGATCAAGATGTCTTTTACAGTCCAGGTGATGGTATACAGCTGGTGTGACAAACAGTCATAATGGTGTCAAGCTGGTGTGCACAATCAGTCCAATGTGTGGGTTTCTGGGAAATGTAGTGTGTAAGTGTGTGTCAGTATATGTGAGCTCCCTCCGGTGGCCAGAGAGGGGAGTGCAGAGCTCATATTCATAACATATGTCTGCCTGGTAGGCTTGCAGAAGTTCCATTGTATGTAAGTAGGCTGCAGCCTTACCAGACAACACATATGCTCTACCCACCAATGCCAAAGTTGTAAACCCCTCTGATAGATCCCTTTGCAATCCCCAAGACCTACATTGCCGGGACACGAGCTACAATAACCGAGAGCCTGAGTGCTCTTTTCAAAGAGGAGCATAAGCAACACAAAGATCATGAGAATCCCCACCCATAATGAAATAAGGGCAATCTCACTCATATATTGGTAGACAGGCAACAATAAATAAGACAAACAACCACATAAAGTGCTAGAAGCTATCTCTGTTTGATTTAGCATTTATAGTTCCTGGTTCGTAACTTAACCCGCCTGTGATGTCTCTTCACTCGATTGGTTCGATTACACATGTGCTTCATGACACAGTCACGCAGAGTGTTCCCATAGCGTTTAGACACATCTCGAGTTAATTTTAATGGGAACTCAAGACTACAGTGGAGGTGTTTCAGAGAGTTCAGAAACGGCTTGAACTGATTTAGGGAATAACTTCCTTTGAGTGTGCTTTGTAACTTTGCAGACCTTTTTATTGCCCAAACGGCAGCATTACACACTAAGAAAAGTTGAAAATGTTGAAAAGCTGTATAGGTCCTCTTTAACGCCACAGGCAGGGCTAAAGTTTCTTTCAGTGTGGCCTGACATTGTAACTTGAGTGCTACATGGGTATTTAAGCTGATGGTATTAATTTAAAATTGCATTACTTCAAAATAGAGCCTTATCAGGTTGCTAATTGAATGAAATAATAATTACTTTTTGTCTTCCTTTATTAGCATATCCGCATGACTGCTTCTGAAGAGCTCTGATTGGTTCGCTCACTACAGCAGGTTGGATTAAGATGCCCCCAAGCCCTCTGGCCACCGCTGTGCTCCATATTCAAACAGTTTACAAAAATTGAACAAGGTTTACAACGTCAACAGAATATGCTAATCCGCAACGATAAAATGCCATTAAGAGCAAGCTGTTATGAGGGATTTAATTTGACAAGCGCATGCAAAAGGCAAGGTCCCAAGATCGTTAGTGCGGCTAACTCCCTCATATTTAATTACCGCCTCTATCACAGGGGCTGGTAAAATATGGCCATGATGCGAAATGACCCTTAATTAGATTGCCAAAGACTCTAGACAATTAATCCTTCAGCCACTACATTTGTGTGTGTGTGTGTGAGTGTATGTTTATTTTGAGTCTTTGCTTAATTAAAACTTGCAGACGCTTGCAACACAGGAAAGCTTCCCATGAGGGATGATAAACTGAGATGATAGACCATGCCTTCCTACTGCTCTTTATTTCCTTGCATTCATTGAGTTGAGTGCCTTACTGGTGGCAAACCTTATTCTCAAAGATGGATAAAAGGGACCGGAAAAGCTGTTTCATCAAATGACTTTAGGGGTCAAAGTACCATATGATTAGAGTAATCACTTCATCAGCATTCCATGAAGCAATTTTCTAATGAATGTACCATGGATAAACAACTCATTACAGTTGATTTACCAGAAATTCTGTAGTCGATAGATTTTGATAGCACAGTGAAATATGTATGGAAGCTCTTATTCCGGATCTCACAATTGTGACTAGTTCAAGTAGCTTTGACTTTGATCTCATAGCAGAGGGTACTTATTGAGAACGTTATTACTTTGCAAATGCTAAAATTTATATTTTATATATGAATATGTGTAGTATGAATATAATCTGTACTACATTCGCCATTGTCATTGTTTAATGATAATAAATATTAATATATTATTCTGTATTTTAATTTGCATGTTAATTTATTGTAATATATTAATTTCAATATCAACATTGACATTAAATATCAATTAATTTAAACTAGGTAATTTTAAAATAAATGTATATTTATTAAATACATTGATTAATGTCTTTATATCTCACATTGTGGCTATTTCAGAATATTAATTGTTTCTAAATTACCTATTCATTTATTTTTAATATAAACAGGATTTCATGAATATATGCTACACATAATAACTTCAATAAATAGATTTAGATCAATAAAAAAACTTTTTAATACAAATATTATTATTAACATTAAAGGTTAAATAATAAAAAAATAATACGTTTACAGTTGCACCCATTATCCAATGAAGTTTCAGCATACATGTACCAGATTTAGTCTGTATACTGCAAAAAGACTGATATTGCTTTATTTAACTTTTTTTAGAAACATTTATTTATTTATTTTTTGTAGTATTTAAGTATTTAAGTACAGGTACTTTAGATTCCTTGTAACTTAACCAAGCATGAGTTAGAAAACACAGCATGTATCATCTAATAACACAACGACTTACAAGGTCCTTCACTGAGGTAGTAACTCATCGCTGAGTGTTCATTCTCGCCAGTCTGGGAGACCGTTATTCCTCAAGCTCCGCATGAAGACACATGTGTAACATATATGATGTACAATGTTTGTGCAGGCAGTGGAATACTCAAGCCGCTGCAGTTTAATATATTGACAGACCTTGAAAGGGAAATGGTGCAGTTGTGGCTCCTGTCAGGTAGCCTCTCTTTTTATAGAAGGGTCCTTGAAAAACTTCAGGTTTGGTCTATGTGATACTTATACATTATCCAAGAGGAGGAAGAGACAGAGAGACTCAGACAATCCTGTGATCCTCTCCTTAGCCGTACAAGCAAAAATCCCTCTTAGATTCCATAATCTTGCATTTTTAATCATGTGATTCTTTGGTAGGCACCAAAATGTTAGACTGGATTAGTGTCTTGGGAGATCATCTAAGTCTGGAGTGTCTGGTGTGAAGTTATAAGTCAGTCATGCAATAACTGATATTCATGTAGTGTGCAAATGTATGCATATTATGTGCATATATTGTAAAAAGACGGATTTTTGTTTTATTACTACTTATGGATTATTAGATACTGGTATTCCTAATTTGTTGTAACCTATGCATATTGATATGTAAGGAGTAATCCTCAGCTAACTGTGCATTCAAAGTTTTTAATGCACGATGTGGAAGAAAATAACCGCTCGACGCAAACTTAAAGCTGTCATTGATGTTCACGGTGGAAATTTGACCAAATGGGTAAAACTGATGCTTATTTTCATCAGTTACAGCTCGTTAAAAGTAACATTCTGCCTATTTTGAATCAGACACAGAGATGTAGCAGTGTGTAAGATTACACTTGTTTGAATGAATGAATTACACCCTTTATTTTACATTAATTAGAGAGAGAGAGAGAGAGAGAGATTCGTACCTGTGTCTGTTCAAGTCTCTATTAACAGCAAAGCTGTGAGTTTAATCTCCGGTCTTGGTGTGCGAATGTCGCATGTGTGTGTGCTTCAATTAAAATATTAATATAGAACGGTGATTAAACTGACATGGGACCAACTGTGCATTAAATAGTTCATTGCACACCTTCCAAACAATCAGAATCAAGTATTAAGAAAGACCATGGTGTAAGCTTATAGATAATGTATACAGACCACATACATTTTGAGTGACAGCTGCATTTATTTACTTATTTGTGCTCTGATTCTTGGGAAAACTGGAGTTGCTCCTTTTACCTCTATTTTAGAATTATTTTGCTGTCTAAGACAAATTAACATCCAAAAAGATTCCTTTTCTTTTGTCCAGCCTCAACTGACTCCAAACGTTCAGATGACTTTATATTTCAGACAAACTGTAGATGTTCCTGCGAAACGTTTATGTACAATCACACCTTATAAAAGGTTAAGAACGGTTAATGTGGACCCAAAGAGTTTCGTACAATCTCCCATATTAACATTTAATATTACACATACTCCTTAATAATACATTTATTTCCAAAATTGGCTTACAAGAAAGTGCATATTGAATAATCCAGTGTAACTCAAGCAGAGCCTGAGCTGAAAACTGAAGAAAGAATGAACATATTTGTATTTCTCCACTGATGACTGGCTTTTTGCTTCTAAAGGTCTTTTACTAGGTTTATATAAATACTTTGAGCATATTTCAACATAATGTGTCCAAAAACCCCTCTAGCCTCAAGTGTGTCTGTTCTGCTCTGTCAGCGATACAGGTCTTGACATATTCTGATACAAAAGGTGTTTGAATGTTTTATTCATACGGTTATATATGGATGGTCCCCTGGCAGAATCGAGGAACCGTTTCCACTTTGAGTTTCGCAGGATGGGGAAACTAAAGTGTTCAAGGCTAAACTTTAGCCTTCTCTTATAAAGTGTTTGCTAAACTGCATGCAAGTAAATGTTCATTACAATTCGAGAGATATACAATGACATAAAATACAATGCAGCTATACACACTCTTAGGAATGACATTTTACAAAGGGATGTTTTTCATTTTTCAATTGTTACTCAGCAGTGAGATTAAAGATGTGTCTCAAAATGTTTGTCAGGATACCAAAGTCTCAAAATGTTCTTACAAGACCATATAATCAAAGTTAAACAATCTATAGAGTCAAGATGAAAGTAGAGGAGACAAGATTGGGATCGTATAGGATAAAAAAAAAATACAAAAAATTCCCTCCCATTTAATCGGATTGCTGTCTTGGAAAAACAGTTAATTCACGCAAATTTCACATATAGAATTAAGTCAACTTAAAGAGAATAAGTCAATTGAACTGGTTCAGTTAGAGTTTGTTGAGTAATTTTTACACAAACAATGTAACGCTGAATCAAGCATTGCTTTTGAATAGTTTGATTTACTTAGAAACACCTAAGTAAAGAACACTGTAGATACTGTGTAGACAACATTCTGTATCTACACAATATAACGTGGTACCCACCTGACACAGACACCTCAATACACAATGGTACACAAAAACAGCGGCATTTGAATGATTATTTCAGAGTATGAATGTCATTTTGAGTAAAAAATGATTTCCATCTATAAAACAGTGCAAATACAGCTGCAAAACAGCAAAAAAGTAACTGTATCAATTATGCGTAGTGGTGCATGATGGGACCACCAGTATCAGAAAGTTGAGGTTTTTCTTAATTTCATAACACTGACTAACAAAAGCACACACACACACACACACACACACACACACACACTGATTAAAAGCTCTTCAGAGGCAAAAGGGATACGTTTAATCAGAGACAATTCCACCTTACAAATTGTGAATATAAAGCTCGGTGGTGATTGATGAGTTTATTTTACTCTTTGACCTCATTCTCCTTCGCTCCTCCTCATACACCCTCCATCTCCCTCTCCTTCATTCTGTCTTTCTGTGTCGCTCTCCCATATCTCAAAGACTTTCTGTCCTGTCATTAAGGGGTTTTTCTATCCCACACTCCATCCATCCTGATTCGCACTTAATGAGACCTGTCTTCACTCATTTTGCTTCTAAATATTGCAGCAATTTCAGGTAATTTTACTCCACGTAAAATAATACCAAACATCATATGAGTAATAGACCCATTAAGTGAATCATAATTACATGAGTTTTAACTTTTCAAAATTATTTTTGTACATATTCAAGGCTAGTCAGTGATATTAATATTTATTGTAAAATACAAATATTATGGTGGAAATTCTTGAATACTGGATGGAGAAAACATGGAGAAAGAACTGTTGCTGAATTTTGTTAGAGGTAAATAAATAGTGGAAGTTAATTTGTTGGTTTTCCAAGGATGCATGATTTCTGTGAGCATTATTCAGAGGTAACAGTCTCTCCTGGTAATGGATGTTACTGTACAAGAGTGAGACTTTTTATTTAAGGTGTCACTTTTGGAGGATATTCTGAGGGAAGATGATAAAATCCTGATATAATGAGGTCTCAGGAAAGTGAACGACTCAGAAAGGCAGTTCAAAGCAAATGGAAATAAGACAGTAGAAATGCTAATTCTTTTCATGTTTTTAAACATTACAAAAATCGTAATCATATTGTTTTCTTGTTTTCTCGAAAAAATGCATAACTGTCAATTTTTCAGAGAATTTACATGGTGTTATTTTTTTCTTACTCTATCATCTCTTGTTTTAAGCAAAAACGATGATTTAAAACAAGAAAAAAAACTAATGGAATGAGAAAAAAAATTCAATAATTTATTGAGTCAGACATTCTTGAAAATCTTTTAAACATTAAATGACAAACTATTGATCATTATTTATTTATATATGTGTGTGTGTGTATGGTTTATATATTTTTTCCATAAAAAATAAATGAATTTCAAGATATTATATTGCTTGTTTTCAGAGAATATATCTAAAATGAAGCTATTTAGTTTTTTTGTCTCTTAATCTAATATAATTTCTTGTAGTAGGCGGAAATCCAATGCAATTTGATGAGCTTTAGGTTTAAAAAAAAACATGATTTTCCAATGGAATAAGAATAATAAACTTGATTTCCTAAATTATTGAGTCAAACATATTCTTAAAGACAAGTCTTGCATTGTTTAACTTATAACAAAGAGTACGCCAAACATACTGATGAAGGAGAGTGTGTTTGCAGTGTAAAACTAAACTCACACTATATCCATATGCCTCTCTCTCTCTGTTCAGAATGCGCTTGTTAAAGTGGAGGAGGCATTTCTTCTCACAATGTTCTTATTATCACACCTGCTTTGCCTTCTAATATTTTACCTTCATATGCTTGGTTGGCTTGATATGTTTGTATTTGATATACAGAGTGGATTCAGTTTTATATGTGGTGCTTAAATTTAATTGATAAAGTTAATATGTTGCACTCTGCTATCACTCCAGAAATGATGACCCACCCTGTGTTTTAGCTTGCTGGTCTTGGCTCTATTGACCCAGTGCCACTTTTATTTCCTGCCATTATTGAGGGCTTGACTGAGCGTCAGAGGAGCCAGTGCAGAGACAGAGTGTGATGTATTAGCCTGGGCCCAGCTAAGTCAGTGGCCAAATTAGAAGCCTGACTGCAGGTTAAGTGAAATTTATGTTCCCTTGTGTAGCTGGGACCAAATTTGGAAGCAGCAGAGCCGGAGTGTAAAAGGAATGGGGTTGGGTTCAGCAGTCCTCATGGTGTAGCGTTTGCGACTATGAATCCCGTTTAATTTGTCATAGTGTGTATGTGTGTAATCCCAACAGTAGCCATTATCACAATGCCATTATTGCAACAGCAGCATAAAGTAAATTGCACCAAATTGAAATACATAGAATAGGAAACCCTTCACTTACAGTGTGAATGTATTTATT
Organism: Rhodeus uyekii; assembly: GCA_037043235.1. NCBI lineage: Eukaryota > Metazoa > Chordata > Actinopteri > Cypriniformes > Acheilognathidae > Rhodeus > Rhodeus uyekii. The sequence continues at coordinate 600,685 of JAWRVZ010000085.1, forward strand.
CTATACTTCTTTATTTATTAGAATGCACATGAAATTAAAAGAAAGAAAGATATTAAAGGGACAGTTCACCATAAAATGAAAATTGAGTAGTAATCACCCTGCTGTTGTTCTAACACCCTCCCCCCCCAAAAAAAAAAAATCTGTATAAAGGCAGCGAATACTGATCCATATCATGCTTTTTAAAAAAGATGCAAAAGTATCACAAAATGCTCAACTCAACTTTATTTATATAGCTTATATAGCACCATTAAAAACAACCATCGTTGACCAAGTTGCTGTACATTGCATCTAGTACACTCAACATTTAACATTATATACAACAGAGAGCATTACCACACAGAACAGACACAGCACATATCAGCTACAATTAAAAGCCAATCAAAAAAGATAAGTTTTGAGATTAGTTGTAAACTTCTGCAGTGTAGCGGATGTTCTAATAAAAACAGCTCCCATGCATATATTCCACGTGTTCTGGGAGAATATGATGGAGTTTGGTTAAAACCAAACAGAAATTGAGTATATTAACAAAAAAAGTAATTTAGCTTTCCTGCAGCTCAAACAGTAGAGTGGCGCTTACAACACCAAGGTCATGGGTTCGATTCCCAGGGAAAGCTAAAACCGATTAGAATGTCAATGTGTTCCTTGAATACAATGTATACATCGCTTTGGATAAAAGCGTCTTCCAAATGCATAAATGCAAATGAAAATCTGACTTTGGCCATTGGTCTTCCGTTTACAACTGTGCATTCGTTGGACTCAGCCCCGCAGTTCACTCTTACTTGCTAAGACAAAGTGCACACGTTGTGAGAAATCAAGAAATGCGACATGAAATGCAATGCCTAGAAATCCCCAAAAAGTAAAATATAATTTGACCTGACCTCAGTTGACAGATGTGAATGTCATAACTCATTGTTGAGATGAACATAATGGATATATTATACTTATTAAAAAAAAGAAAGCACATGGATTGCATGTCATTTCACGTCTTTCCCCACCAGCAGTTTTGATCATTTTCACAAATGTTTCATGGCCCTGGAATATATGTTGTATGAATATCTAAATATGCAATATATCAAAAGAAAGAATATACCAAAAAAGTTTTATTCTAGCTTTTTTATCAACACTCGAATGTGGGTAAGTTTCATTAAAACAGCAACATTTTGAGCAAAAAACAGAGGTTTTGATTTATACAATGTTTAATGTTGATGATCTTATTTTACATATGTATATGATTATTTGTTTCCACATCATCTTCGCCTGTCTTAGATGTTGTGCTCTTTCAGAAGATGTGTCATGTTGCCTCCTACCATAGAACAGCGAAAAACAGAGATTTCCATCAATGGTGGGAAAGAGTTCATCTTGATTTCAGATCTTGTTTGCTTTTTCTTTTAGACTTGGAGTGAACTTGGAATCTCAAATTGCATAGCCGTGCACAGAAGACCAATGGCCAAATTTTGCCTGAAATTTGTGTTTCTTGGCTATTTAGTACAGCAGGACTCTTCCCTAGCTTTAATTACCTATTTTTTATTCTGATTGAGGCGCACCCAGAAAAAATGGATTGTTTTTTCAAGAAGATAATGTAAAATAATTGGTGCAGATTCACTGTGGCTGCAACTGATTTTGTTTACGGGCTTCTAACATAAAGTCTCATTATCTTGTCTTCTGATTGGAGAGGTTCTAGCCCGAGTGTGAGCTCTGACCGTTCAGCTAATTACTGACTGCTTGCCCGAGTGCTCTGTTTACTGACAGAAACGGACAGTTCACTCTCGCCGGCGACCCGGCTGTGCAATCAGCCCCCGCTTTCACTTAATTATGAATTAATTTCAGCATCACTGTTTGTATTACCGGCCATGGTTTGCACATTTCTTGGCCTCAAACAGTCAAATGTCCCAGTGAATGAGTTTCACCCCTTCAGGTATTGGTGTGATTGAAGTGTTTCCACAAACTGGGCTGCAAAGACAATACTGTGGTCTTTGTAATACATTCTTATCGTTTTATTACTTCCCAATCGATGTCTGGGATCTTATTTGTGCTCTCTAATGTATTTAAGTTGTTTAATTTGTCTTGTGTTTTCAGACTGGTTGAGATTTGATTTAAAATGCAGTTTAAAATATTCTTATTAAATGAAGTAAATGTCTCTTCACTTTTCTTGAGTCTACAGAACTGAGCCCAGAGGAAAATTTGGTTTCTCAAACACTTGGGTAACATAAGGTTCACATTTTAAATAAAGTTATTTCAGATGTTTCTAATACAAGTTCTTAGCAAATAAAAACAGTCAGAGAATTTACTCTCAGAAAAAATGATGAGAATTATTATTATTATTTTTTTACATTTTCAACTTCCTTTGCCATTTAATGTTGCTGTTGGAGCATGAAAAGGTCTGCAAAGTTACAAACCACTAAGCCACTCCAAAATTAGTTATTCTCCGTCAGTACGCACTGTTTCTGAACTCCCTGGAGTCTTGAGTTCCCTTTCTGGGAACTCGAGCTGTGTCGAAGCACTAGGGGAAATAGCCTTGCGTGAGTCACGTGAAGATCTATGCAACCAATGAGAAACGAACGCGTGTGAATGCGTCACTGCCGGCCGCAGCCGGTGACGTCATGAGGCAGAGCATAAAGCGCGTCTGAAACCGGGGCGCGTCAGCTCTGAATGCCTTCAGCGTGCTGTGTCTGTGTGAGAGTGATTTTGAGTTGAGATAGCTAAAAATCATCAGAATGAGTGTGAAAATGTGGCGAATGAACAGAGGTTCACACCGTGTGTTTATCCTTGCCCACGTTTCATAACGGGCAGGGATACACATGTTATGTGTGTAATCTGTTTGGGAGTGGAGCATGCACGGTCGGCACTTGAGAGTGCCGGTTGTAAGGACTGCGAGAGGTTCTATCTGCATGCTCACTGTGGTACAGTGGATAGTGTGTTTGCCTATCATGCGGTAGACCGGGGTTCGGAGCCCCGGTGGGATGAACTTTTTCATTGCATGATCTCCGCTCCCGCCTGGCGGTCTGTAACGAGGCCGCCTAGGCTAGTGTTCCCCGCGATTCGGGACCTGCAGTAGCCGAGGCTTTGTGGCGCTCTCGGTCCTGGGGATCACAAATGGATCTCGCTGAGGCTGCTGGGGTGGGTCCGTCCTTACCTCAGCCTTCACGAGATCAAGCGGGTCCCAGTCACGAGCACTCTGAGTGAGATGCCCGTGCTGTGACTCCAACACTAGCTCTATCAAGTTCAGAGAGTGAGATCGATTTAGCTAGTGTTGACCCGGTCGAGGAGGATTCGCCACTCTCCTCGCCGGCGTTTGAGGAGCTTGTTGAGGTTGTGGCGCGAGCGGTCTCTCGTCTGGGGCTTGATTGGCCAGCAGAGACCAGAAGGGCTCGTCCTAAGTATGTTAGACGAGCGTTATCTTCTGACTCGCGTCATTTCCCCGCGCCGAGCAATGCCTTTCATACTTGATTTACATGCCGAGGTATCTAGATCTTGGGGAAGGCCAGCCTCCGAGAAAATTTATACACGTAATATTACGATGTATAATAATCTAGTGGGGCTCAAGATCATTGATATGGAGGGTTGAAGAAAGTGGATGAGGGCGAGTTACCTCGTCCCTCAGTCCGCGTCCTCCATTAAAATTCTGGCGCTCCCCTCCAAGCCGATGCGCGTCACATCGTCTTTGGTGGGGAAAGCATACTCCGCATCGAGTCATGCCACAGCGTGTCTGCACGGCACGACACTGCTGCAGGCATATCAGGCGGAGTTGCTTGGGGACCTCAACGAGGGCGGCGGTATCGGTCCGGAGGCAGTGGCAGAGCTGCGCCGGACCGTGGATCTGTCTCTTTGGGCCACTAGGGAGATGGCCTACTCTGTCGGCCGCTTCATGGCAGCTCTGGTGGCTACGGAGAGACACCTTTTTGGCTCAATTTGTCAGCTATGAAAGATAGGACAAATTTGTTTTGCTGGACGCTCCTCTGTCCCCTTCGGGCTTGCTCGGCGACGCCGTAAAAAGCGTTGTCGACAAGTTTCAGGAGGCTGCACGACAGCAGGTGTCGTTCAGTAAAGTTATTCCCCGCCGCCCTCCACGTGAGACCGCCAGTCAAGGGAGGTCTCAAAGCTCTTCACACAGGGCCGCTCAAAAACGAAGTGTCGCCACCCGTCTTCCTCCGGTTAATCCCGGGGGGTCGGGTCGACAGGCTCAAGCCTCTGGCAAGAGGGGCGATCTGAGGGTTGTCCTGAGCGCTAAGAAGGCTAAGAGCAAGCGGCCCTGACGCCAAGCCGCAACAAGGTGGTGTATCCCTGGAGCAGCTGACCAGTCAGCCCGCCATGGGAAAACCACCCCCTCCGAGGAGGGTCCTAGAGCACTCCACCCGGGAATCCGGAAATCCCGGCCCAGTGGTGGACATGCTATCAGCACCAGAGGCCAGCCCCGGGAGGCTGGTTCCCCTAGTAGAGTTCCGGGATGCGTGGTCACGGCTACCCGGTATCTCTCAGTGGGTCCTGCGCACGGTCACCTTAGGGTACACCATTCAGTTCGGGGTCTCACCACCCCGGTTCTCGGGGGTCCTACAGTCTGCTGTAGGCCCTCAGCAGGCTCTGGTCATGGAACAAGAAGTAGACACTCTGCTGGCGAAAGGGGCCATCGGGTATGGACCCCTCGTGAACAGCAAGTCCGGGCTTTTCAGCTGTTACTTCATAGTTCCGAAGGGAGGATGGAAGGTTGCGGCTCATTCTGGATTTTTGTCTCTTAAATTGATGCGAAGAGATGCGACGCTCAGGCGGATCGTAGTACAGATTAGGTCCTATAACGGGTCCGGCACGATCGACATCAGAGACATATAAATCCCTCATTCCCATCCTTCCACAACAGGAAGTTCCTGTGGTTCGCCTTCAGGGGGGAAGGCGTACCAGTATCAGTGCTTCCGTGTTTGGTCCGGCTGCTCTAAGCTCATCTGTACTTGCACGGGCAGCACAACATCGAGGTGTTGTGCCCGCACACAGAGGAGCTGGGGTTAGGACTAAGACCAGGGGTTCTCCCTGAGGGGTACCCGCTTCGCAATCAAGGTCACGGGGCGATGCCCACGCACCCTGAGCATGCGGAAGAACTCCTGGTTCTCGTCGATGCTTACGGCGGAACACCAAGAAGAGTGTACTTTCTCCCACTCAGAGAACCACTTTCTTGGGAGTCATTTGGGACTCAGTGGCCATGTCTGCTCGGTTCCTCCCCGAGAGCATCCAGGCCGTTCGTTGAGCTGTTAAGCGACGAGTGACACTCTTACGCTGAACACCAAGAAGAGTGTTATTTCTCCCACGTAGAGAACCACTTTCTTGGGAGTCTTTGGGACTCAGTGGCTATGTTGGCTCGGCTCTTCCCCGAGCGCATTCAAGCCTTCGTTCAGCCGTCAAGAGTATCGAGGGGCAGCCACTCACGTGAGACACTCTGAGGTGTTAGGGTCCATGCAGCGGCTCCAGCGATTATTCCATGGGGCCGACTGTGTGCGAGACCCCTGCAGTGGTGGCTGAAAACCAGGGGTTCTCCCCGAGGGCTGGAACCCTTGGTCCCCTTATTTGGAGCAGATTTGGGACAGATACGGCAGGCACAGGTCTCCTGTTTGCCTCCGTAAGAATTTCTCTGCCCTCTGTGGCTTTCGTTTAACATCCAGGGCCTCTGGGGCGGGTTGTTATGGTACAGGCGTGGCCGAGGCTACGCCTGTACGCTTTTTCCTCCCATCACTCTGCTCCCGGGAGTTCTGGGAAACTGTGGGTCTGGCCCCTGAGGGGGCCCAGCTCATAGAGGCCGGTCTCTCAGCCGAGGTTGTTGAGACCATCCTTCAGTCCAGAGCTCCCTCCACGAGGAGACTCTACGCCCTGAAGTGGAAGCTCTTCACTTCTTGGTGTAGTGAAAGGCAGGTGAACCCAGTAACCTGTCAAGTTGGCAAAGTACTGGAGTTCCTGCAAGAAAGATTTGTGGCAGGGCTGTCCCCCTCCACCTTGAAGGTCTACGTGGCTGCTATAGCGGCTTGCCACGTACCTCTGGGTGGGGTACCCTTGGGCAGGGACCCCCTAGTCACTCGTTTCCTCCGTGGTACACTAAGGCTGAGACCTGCGGCACAGACCAGGGTGCCGGCTTGGGACTTGTCCGTGGTACTCCTAGGCCTGTCCCAGCCGCCCCTTGAACCTTTAGAGGAATCTCTATTAAGTACCTCTCTCTTTAGACCCTTCTTTTGCTGGCAATCGCCTCGCTCAAGAGGGTCGGGGATCTTCAGGCCCTCTTAGTGGCCCCTTCATGTCTTCAGTTTGCGCCCGGGATGGGAAAGGCATTTCTCCACCCGAGGCCAGGCTATATCCCCAAGGTTCCCACTGAGGTGGCTCGGTCTATCATGCTGCAGGCCTTCTGCCCTCCCCCATTTGATGATCATGAGCAGGAGCAAGAACAAGGTCTGTCCAGTGCGAGCACTGGACGCTTACGTCAAAGACTGCCACTTGGCGTAGGTTGGACCAACTGTTCGTTTGCGTTGGCTTTAGGACCCCTAAGGGGGCTCCAGCTTCTAAGCAAACACCAAGCAGGTGGATAGTCGAGGCTATCTGTCTAGCTTACGAGTCGGCCGGACATGCTTCTCCTTTGAGGGTCTGAGCCCACTCCACTAGGAGCATGGCAGCATCCAAGGCTCTCCTCTCCGGAGTCGCCTTGTCTGATGTTTGTGCTGCGGCCGGCTGGTCCTCACCGCACACATTCATGAGGTTCTACCAGCTAGACCTCGATGCCGCCCCGGGAACCAGGGTGCTCTCTCAGTGAGCTGGGACACACCCGGATGCTGACGTCGCTGAGGTGGCGTTGGCATAGCGTTCCCCTAGTGCTTCGACACAGCTCGAGTTCCCAGAAAGGGAACGTCTCGGGTTACGTATGTAACCCTGGTTCCCTGAGGGGAACGAGACGCTGTGTCTTGGCCTCAGCTCCTGGCGCCTCCGGGCCCGCTTCAGGCATTCATGGCTGACGCGCCCCGGTTTCAGACGCGCTTTATGCTCTGCCTCATGACGTCACCGGCTGCGGCCGGCAGTGACGCATTCACACGCGTTCGTTTCTCATTGGTTGCATAGATCTTCACGTGACTCACGCAAGGCTATTTCCCCTAGTGCTTCGACACAGCGTCTCGTTCCCCTCAGGGAACCAGGGTTACATACGTAACCCGAGACGTTTTCTTCCAGAAATGTACAAGTCAAAATATCCCTCATTTAAATAATTCTCGCCCAAGGCATTTGCAAAAAGAGGGACATGACCTGGTTGAGTTATTACGGTGTTAAAACATATAGTTACAATGAGAGGTATGGCATCAGTGTTGCCAGATTGGACTGAAGATGTCCTGCCCAACTACAGCTTAAAACCCGCCCATTTAAAAAAATACTGGGTTTGATTTAATGTAAAAGATAATAAAATAACATTTTTAGTCAACAAATAAAAACCTGCCAGTTGCATCAAAAACCATCCCAAATTCTATCAACCAGCCCAATGCAATTTTTTCCCGGTCGGACGTGACCAAAAGGAGCCCAATTGGGCGGGGACCTGCCCAATCTGGCAACACTGCATGGCATTACTGAATACATTTTTTAAGAAGATGGAGCTTCATAGAGACCGGAACTGAAAAGAGTTGTTTCCAGCACAATGACGTAACTCACTGCTTAACTTCCATAGTACGAAGCACCGTTAAGGAATTCAACTAGCTAGTCGGACTCGTTTCCCAAATCTGTACTATTGCAAAAGGGACATTTTGCAGGTGGTGAAGTAAAAATGTATTGTAATGAATCCGTTTGAGATCTAATAAATGCTAGCTGTTTTGCTATAAATTGCAGAAGTGGCGTCATGGTAGGTTGTAGAGAAGCGCATGATGACTAAGATTATCAGAGCAAACAACTATTTAATTAAGTAAATCCAAACGGCACAGGGACAATTCAGGGGAACAGGTATCACAACCACATAACATCAGCATTAAACAATGAACAGACTGAAACAGAGGGCTTAAAAACATGAGGGTAAACAAAGAAGGATGATGAGGTAATTGACGAGGGATAGGTGAATAAGATGAACCAAGGAAACACATGGGAAAACTGGGTCAAAGGAAAACGAGTGTGTGTGAACACAATGAAAACAAAAACAGAATATAACCCTGAGGTCTAATTCTCATTTTTCTCAGTTATTTCCAAATTTCATTCATAGGCTTGTGTTTACGTCCTAGAGCACGCACATTTTTAAGTCTCTTGACAAACTAAAAGATATCAAACTGAATGTCAGCTTGATTATTTTGCTCATGTCTAAATGTCGTGCAAACAAGAAATAAACCAAAGCTCGAGAGCTGTCATTCCAACCACACAGCTTTGTGATGCCGTTTGCTAATGTTCTTTAAACTATGCTGATAAAGATTGTGACCATATTTGGCCAACGATACTTTCGGGAAACAAACCCCAGAGCTTTACTGACAGACTGGGAAAAGAGGTGCGGCAAAGTCAAATATGTGAAAAAACATTCAAGCATGAAAACCTATTCTTGTAGACACAAACACAAAATCAAGTCAAATTTGATAAAACTTTGGTGTCTTGGCTAATCAAATCTAATGTTTTGTTTAAAATTAATCTTTTTCGCACTTCACAATCCTTTTTTCAGCATTCCCCAACCTGTTTTGCTTCTTTGACACATTTCAGAGTAAAACAACATATTCAGCAAGTAAAATAGCGTAGGTGTTGGATAATGAAAAGTGAATGGTTCAATATCAGAATGAGTCCTGACCCGAATACAAGTTTGCTATATAATAGTGCCTGAAAACCCATTCGTCTCCTCATTAACATAATCCATTCAATTCTTCAAATTTGCACTGATGAAGCACAATAAGTTCAGTAATGAGTAAAAAAAGTAAACCGGATAAATTCCCGTGGACTATAAATGCTTGGATGGCTCAAGATGTGTGTGTGTGTGTGTGTGTGTGTGTGTGTGTGTGTATTTGTTTGCTTTAGTTTGAGCTTGAGTCATTAAACTGAGCTTGAGTGGATCACAATCTGACATTTATTGGATAGTGACAATAAAACACTCTGGAGAACCAAGGCTTTCAGTGCTTTGAGTGTTCTGTCAATGTTTTGCCTTATCACAAAACCAATGAGCCTTGAGACACCATGCAATGAGAAGACTACTTGTGTGTAGAACTGAGACACTATTGCACAGGTATCCCATGGGTTCGCATTATGCCTTCCTGAAATGGTAACCGCACTTGTCATTTTTCACCATGGTTTGTGAATGACAGTATTGCCACACATGGATTTTATTATTACTGTAGTATTATTATTGAGTGCATCTAAAGGTCATGCAACCAGACAAAACCCTTGCCATGTCCCAGTTTGTTTTCATGTTCCCAGAGAGAGAAATTCTAAGTGCAAAGACATTCAAGGAAATGTAGATGGCATTTAGGTGCGTGAATCTTAACAATACTTTCATTTCAATTTTACCCTCAAATTGTCATGTTCTGTGGTTGCCAACACACACAAAGACAAAGGCGAGAATGGCATTCCAAAATATATAGTTTTTATTTACAAAATCAATAGACAGGATATCATAGGAGAAATGCAATCTGCACAGAAACACAGTGTTACACGTGTTCCTGTCTGGGTCTTCTCTGTCACTTCCTGTCAGTCTTGTCTTTGTTTCACTTCCTGTCTCTCGGGTTATTTTTTCACTCCCTACACCTGTCTGGTAATTACTTCCTCGTTAGTCTCCCAGGTGTTGCTGTTTCCCCTTGTGTATATACCACTTGTGCATTTCCCTTGTGTTGGTCGGTTGTTGAATTCGTGTGTGGATGTTTCTTGCTTCTTGCCGGGGTTCTTGTTTTGAGTTTAGTCTAGTTCAAGTTAATGCAATCCAGTTTGTTTTGTTTATATTTAAAGTGTTTTGTTTTGGTTTATATTAAACTTGAGATTTCAGTTTGGAAACCTGTCTGTCTCCTCGATCCTGCATCGCACACCAACCCTGCTACGTAACACACAGGGAGTATTAATAAATGATGCAAAACTAGATGAAGAATAGCTAAACTAGAAAACTAGATGAAGAACAGGTGAACATAATCAAACAATAATTTCGTAAACATATCAACAAACTTACAAAGGCAACTGGAACTGAACACAGAATGAAACATGGGAACTACAGGAGTCATCAAAATAACATATTCATTAAACGAATCAATAGAAGAAGTAATACATTATTTGTATTTGTAAATAAAGAAAATGAAGCCTAATTTGTAGAATTGTGTTGACACTGAGATTTTTTTTAAGACAATTAAGCACATTTCTGCCCTTAGCATCAGGATCATAATGCAAAAATAATATAATTTTCATTAGTATAATGTGAAAAAAACAGGGGAGCATTTTTGTTCTTTTGAGTTTGACTTTTCTATGTTTTGGGTCACGGCGTACAGTACTTGTTAAAATAACAGCTATAAGCTATACATTTTTTTCTCCTTTAATGACTTAAATATGTGCCTTTGATACAGTCAAAGCCAACTAGGCAGAAGTTCTTTTGTCATAATAGTTTAACAGTTTTCAGAAATGAATCCATTATACAATGAAATACTGTTTGTGGTCAGTTTGACTCCAGTAAAAACATGTAATATAAACATTTAAAAACTTATAATAAACACATTAATTAAACAAAACGAAATAAGATTGAAATAAACCCTCAAAATTATCATCAGAATAATTGTAATTGAATCATTGTATTAGTATTTTTTTAATATCTTAATGAGAATATCTTTAAAATACTACTGACAATAATGAGAAAATAAATAGCATAAAGATATGCTTATGTTTTGTAAATATGCTTATGTTTTTGCAGTCTACATGCTGAATTATCTATTTTTGAGGTGTCTTGTGTTTGTCATAAGCTTTAACTGAGGTAGCCATCAGCTAGTGAGCTGCGAGTAATCCTCCTATGAATTTAGCAAGTTTATTGACTTGCATCTCCTCCTTCTCTCCCTCTTTCAGTAGAGCAAAATCTCACATCAACACTAGATGTTCTGAGATTTCACATCTTTTTTTCTGCTTGCAAAATGCAAATACATTTTTTAACGTCTAACACCCTCCCTTTCAAAGTCACTTTAAAGGTGGTGTGTATGATGTTAAATTCTTTCTATTGTCCCAGTTTAATGTGAAGAGATAATTATAGGTAAGCTGAACTTTCTAAAAAGTAAGTATTTACCTAGCAACAACTTATAAATTCCCTATTAGCCAATAGCATCATTGCACAGGCAAATGACTTTTGCAAAACAGTCTGGTCTGCATGAAACCTAATTAAACATGTACAAAAAGGTTTTCTGTCTTAAAGGTTTGTTGGAGGATTATGTGCTTAATGATCCCTGATTGTTGAATATATTGTAATGTCTTGGTTCATATCAGTAGTCACACACCAATGTTTCTTTCTCTCTCATTTCAGCTGCATTCTAATTCAGACAAAGGCGATGGGTCGGTCAGGTACATCCTTAGCGGTGAAGGAGCAGGAAGTATCTTCATCATCAACGAGGTAACAGGAGACATCCATGCCACCAAGAGCCTGGACCGGGAAAGGAAATCACATTATGTTCTTCACGCACAAGCCATTGACCGTAACAACAATAAACCCCTGGAGCCAGAGTCAGAGTTCATTATAAAAGTTCAGGATATTAATGACAACGCTCCCAAATTCCCAGACGGACCCTTCGTCACATCTGTGCCTGAGATGTCGGAAATTGGTAAGATTTACTTTTTTATTTGTTTCTTTAAAACGCTATCTTTAAACTTAGCCTGTGGTCTTTTAAGAAAATTATTTGCAGTCATTTGATAAACTAAATCATATATGACTCTATATGTATATATGACTATATGACTTTCTATTTAAAATAAAAATCTTCAAAACGAGATCAAACTGCGTAGCAGAACTTCGTAAGTTATTCATAAATGTGTACTTTGTCTTCTCTGGCAAATTTTGTCATACTTTACTCACCCTCATATCTTTCTAAACCTGTTAGACTTTCGTTCATCCCCGGAACACAGTTTAAGATTTTTTTTTTTTTTTTGATGAAATCTGAGAGCTTTCTATGCCTATGCAACTGACACATTGATGCTTAAAAACATTCATAAAGAGGTCGTAAAACTAATCCATACGAGTGGTTTAGTCAATATTTTCTTAATAGGCTTTTATTTCTTTATATGATGAACAAATTTATTTGTTATTCACATATAAACATTCTTTATAGCACACATCAGTTATGATCAATTGAAGCTCAGGTGATCATGAAGAGAAGCTCTGCTTAATGTGTGAAAACAAACCTCATTGGTTCTCGCTCAAATGTGATGCGTGACACGAGAATGAACCTCATTGGTTCTCGATGAAGCTCAAATGTGATGCGTGACACAAGAATCAACCTCATTGGTTCTTGCTGAAGCTCAAACGTGATGCGTGACACGAGAATGAACCTCATTGGTTCTCGATGAAGCTCAAATGCGATGCGTGACACAAGAATGAACCTCATTGGTTCTCACTGAAGCTCAAATGTGATGCGTGACAAGAATGAACCTCATTGGTTCTCGCTGAAGCTCAAACGTGATGCGTAACACGAGAATCAACCTCACTGGTTCTTGCTGAAGCTCAAACGTGATGCGTAACACCAGAATGAACCTCATTGGTTCTTGCTGAAGCTCAAACGTGATGCGTAACACGATAATCAACCTCATTGGTTCGTGCTGAAGCTCAAACGTGATGCGTAACACGAGAATGAACCTCATTGGTTCGTGCTGAAGCTCAAACGTGAGGCGTAACACGAGAATGAACCTCATTGGTTCTTGATGAAGATCAAACGTGATGCGTAACGAGAATCAACCTCACTGGGTCTTGCTGAAGCTCAAACGTGATGCGTAACACAAGAATCAACCTCATTGGTTCTTGCTGAAGCTCAAACGTGATGCGTAACACGAGAATCAACCTCACTGGTTTTTGCTGAAGCTCAAACGTGATGCGTAACACGAGAATCAACCTCATTGGTTCTTGCTGAAGCTCAAACATGATGCGTGACACGAGAATCAACCTCATTGGTTCTCGCTGAAGCTCAAATGTGATGCGTAACACGAGGATGAACCTCATTGGTTCTCGTGGAAGCTCAAACATATGTGAATTATAAATATGTGAATAAAAGCCTAAATTAAATCTGTTTATCATATAGTATATCATATACAAGTGTGTCTTCAGAACAATCGTGTATCTCCTTCACTTTGAGTTTTAGTGTGTGGTTTTGCTCATTTACAGCAATGGAGATGAGTTGTGACATCTGAAGGATGTCTGAAGGATGTCACTGTTCTCCACCATCAGTTTTCTGCTCTTTGTAGGACTCAAATACTCTTCTCTCCACTCAGATATAAAAGCTGCTGTTGGTTGATGAAGATTTAACAGATTAACTTATAGCTTGATTGGATTCTTGTCAAGACAAACGTGAAGTCCTAAGTCGCTTTGTTGGTAAGAGAATACGACCTTGACTCCCGTTGCAATTTCATACAGTTTTTTGAGAAGCTACTGTAAGTTGCTGTGTGAACTGGACATTTCGAGTCTCACACCTAAGTAAATGCGGTTGACAGTCACAAAAACTGACATTTGAATATAGCATTAGAAGAATTCATTAGAAGAGATGTGATCATTTTCTAAGCAATCTGGCCTATGATTTCTCATCAAGAAGACACAAAATTCCTATAGATTCACACTGCAGGAAAGATTAAGAAATACAGTAAAGTAGGTTATTTTGACTTTTGGTCTTTATGGAACCATCTTAAAACCTCTTACATTACCGTCGCATCTCTGAGGAAATGTTCTTTTGCTGGTCCAAACCCTTGAGATTTTTTCTCTGGAGTGAATAATGTATTGCCCTCCCTGTATAAAATGTTTTTCACAAGTTTAGTTGATTGGTCCATTCATGTCTATAAAAAAGCAAATGAAAATTGAAATGCCGTTTAAAAAACATAGCTATCAGAAAGAAAAAAAAAAGATTAACCAGAGGATTGTTCTGACTGCCACTCTCTAAGATCCACCACTTCTAATTCAAATCTCCCTAATTCACTCCATTTTCCAAGTCAAACTGCATTTTTCTATGCAGCCCATGGCTTTTATCCTCTTGTTTTGTGTTTTGCAGCTTGAGTTCCCTCAGGAGCTCCATAGCTCTTAGAGAGCACTGTGTGCTTATGCTTTCTCTCCCGAATGCTCCACTTCCACTTAGAGATATTGTAAAAAAAAATATATAAATAGAGAGTGAGAGATTCTCTTACTGCAGGGATTCCCCAAGGTTTGCAAGTCCCTAGGGGTTTGTGATGGAACTGCAGGGGGTTTGTGCAGTTGTGATAGAAATGAGCATTGTTAAATTTATTGAACGTTGCTTAATTGAAGACAATTAACTTCTTTTTTCTTTAATTTATCATTTAACTCTGCTTGCAGGTTGTTGTTTCTGTGTAGCAATCAAGTTTTTCTCCAGTTGTCAGCTTCTGTGCTCTGACAAACTACCAATTATTCTTGATGTTTTACCCATTAAGATATGATTTACATTTAGACATGTTTTACAAATTAACATTTTGTATATATAACAGTTTTTTTTTACCTTGCTGTTGATAGGCTGCATTTTTAAAATCTAAAATATTGTCAAACTCGTGTTGTACCGTAACATTGTAAAACATTAACTGCAACAGTTTTTTGTTCAATTGTATGCAATAATATTCTATGATAAAATAAGATTCTATTTATATATGAGGACTAAACTTGAAATTACGATGTGATGTATTCAAGTGATTTTAGAGATAGTATATTTTATAAAATATAGTCCTATTTTTTAGCACAAATTCAATATAATAGATAGCTGAAGAAGCACATTAGCTTTGCAAACTGTTTATTCATGTATTTTGTCCTTTTTGTACTTTGAGAAATACTTCTCCTGTAAACTCGCTTCCAACCCACACGCAATATGTCACTGTTGATTTCTTAAAAACTGTTATTATATTATTGGTGTATCAGAAGTAAAAGAGATGTTGCAATATGTACAGCTATGTCACTGTGCCACACGTTCTCACACTTTTTCAGATCTCTTCGGGAGTCTTGAAGGCTATATTCTTGGCTTGCATGTACAAATGAAATATTTCTCTTTATTTTGGCAGCGTGCAACACTTCTTGGTGGAGATTATGGCCTTTGGGTTTAGAAAGCTTTGTTTAGTGTTTATTTAGGACCCAATTGGCTGTTGCCGTAGCAACAGAAGCATGTACAATGATCTGAGGTATCGTAAGATTTGAAGACCAGCTGCAATCAATGTTGAAGGAGTCTATTATTGCCTGGCTGTTGTCCATTACTATTGGCGATTCATGCGCAGAGTGGGTTCAGAATCTCAATTATAGATGTCTTCGAGAACACAACGCTCTTGCGTTAGAAATGTACTGTCCACTTGACCATCACAGAGTAGTTTTATCTCAAGGTGATGCTCTGCCTTTATAGCATATCAGTCTGATCTGATAGATTTGTTGAAATATCTGAAAACCAAATGAGTCCGGTGAACTGGCTTTGGACTTTGGGCTTTCATTTGAGTTGATTTAAGTCTGCAACCGTAAATGTTACTGCTACTGTTGCTAGTGGAGACTTGTTGGTTGTGTCCACACAAACAAACACACACACACACACACACACACAGTGTATATTGTTATGAAGTTCTTATCAAATGTCTTTGTGTATACTGTGTATATATCTCTCTCTGTTTAGATGCGTTACAGATTGGTTACGGTACTCCCTTGGTTAATCACTTGAAGACTGTGATTGGTCCTGCCAAACACCTGATCCGGATATAAGGACCGCCCCAAACACAGCAGCATCATGCCATTTTGAGCCTCTGACCTAGTGTTTAGTTATCTTTTGATTCGCTTCGATTCACTTTGATTCGCTGTTATCTTTTGATTTGTTTGTGTCGTTGTCGTCGTCGTTAAGTGGAGTGTACTGCCAGAGATGGTGTGTGTTTAGTGAAATTGTGAGAGTGTTTGTTTGTTAGTGATCCTGTAGCTGATAATCCTGTTTTCTGACCATTGCCTGTTTGACCAGGACTTGATTGCTGATTTTGATTTCTTATATATTTGTAAATGCCTGTTTGAATTCATGTTTATCTAAGGGTGGTAGGGGGATTTGATGCCAATTTAATCTCATTTTCTCTATTTTCTAATTTTTCACTTGGTTTATGTTAAAGGGAGTTAGGTAAGCAAATTGGATTTTTGGTTTTCTTTATTTTTCATTTGAGATAATTTAGTTTCTACAAAAGAGATTGGTTTTGTTTATCATTTTGGCCTGGTCTGCCCCCGACGACTTACCCTTTTATTGTAAGTAAACATTTATTATTACTCTCTCTCTCTGGCATTACGTCACTATCCTTATTCCTGTTATGGCTGACCCCTAGCGGCTGTAACAGAAATTGGGGGCTCGTCCGGGATATCCGGATCAGGTGTTTGGTAGGACCAATCACAGTCTTCAAGCGATTAACCAACATAACAATATATATATATATATATATATATATATATATATATATATATATATATATATATATATATTCCCGCAAATGTGCACACACTCATATTATATGTTTACCAACGCTTATGCTTTTATGTTAGATGCAATTAATTTTACCAACATGCTGTTAGTAAGTGTGATTTTGACTTCAGTGAACACAATCAGCTATGTTTCCATTCACCTATTTGCATCCACCTATTTTGGGATATTGCATAAAAACTGCTGGATGGAAACACCAAGATGTGCATAAGTTCTAAAAATGTGCATTGAAAAAAAAACATAGAAAAACAACACTTTTAACGAATAAATTCATTGATGCGCATCATAAAAGATGTGACTTTGCAGTGGGACGGTATAACTGATAGCACATAATCTGAAATGTTTTCTTTTTTTCATGACAATGTTAAATTGCGTTTCGTCTGGATGCTCCGAGGCACAAATCATTTATTATTTACAAAAGTTATTATATACAGTGGCTTCTACTGCAGCAATTTCCAACTGAAATTTGGCACCAGGTTTGTTGTCTCCGACCGAATAGATGGAAACGATATTCCAAATTTTCACAATTTAAATTCACAAATTTGAATGGAAACATAGCTATTTTTGCACCATTATATGGCAACAAAGACTATTTTAATGAGTGAGTCAGTAGGTAGAAAGGTTGTAAATAACAAGACACAACTTTTGAATTCATTGGCTAGTACTGTCATGGGAAATCCCTTTAATTGTTCAAGCTGATCTTTGTGATTATGAAGAGTAGATTGACCTGAGGACTATCAGCTAGACAATCTTACTTTCATAAAACTCTACAGAATAAATGAAGCTTCTATGAAGCGACTCATTATATTCTTCATTCAATATTAGTTCTAAAGTCACGTTTTAGAATTAGTAACGGAGGATTGAGCTCAACTGTTAAACTAACTTGAGATTTGAATCCGTGGCGGAAGGTAGTTCCTCACAAAAGTGTTTTTAAAGACACTCTGTAGTTGTTTCTTATTAATTTATTTACTCACTTGTGCGTCAAACTGTTGTATAAACATAATGTCACACTCGTGGCCTTGTGATACGGCTCTATGCCAACATGGCTGTGCTTTCTTATATTATTCATTTATATCCCTTATTAATTGATTTTGGTCTTTTCATGTTTACATACCTTACTGGAAAACTAGACAAATACTCATTAAAAATAAGAAGTTTATTATTTTGTGTTGCAGGTGCACACAGATTCAAGGGCACACGTACCACAGACAGTTCACTCTTAATTAACTCATCTCCTCATATACACTGTGGGATTTTATTTCTGTATTTTAGTCTTGGTAAACATGTTTATTTCTATTGTATCTAAGTAAACAAAACATTCACAGTGGGATTAGCATTGAAAATGTTTCCATAGAGATATAAACTCTTTGCTATTAGTACTACCTGGTTTATAACACTCGTTGCTCTTGGAAATATACGACTTACCAGATAACCCAAAGGTTATCTACCGGCACAGCATCACCTCAACTGACTTTTGCAGCTGTAGGAACACATGCTCAGTCGATTAGTATTGATGGGATGCATGGAGAAGAGATGCTGCGGTAACAAGGTTCGACAGAAGAAGAGGGAAATGAATAATTAGTGTTGTTTCCTCTTATTTCTGAGGCTGAGTGTTTGGAGGCGTTTATCTGTAGGCATCTTTGAGCCGACTGAGTCCGTCTGAACAGTAACACTTATTCCCCCACGCAGCACTAGTCCAACTGCTGTCAATATTCCCTGTGCGTTTGAGTGTCTTCTGGATCTAATTGTGTGTTGATGGTTTGTCTCTGCCAGTCTGAATTTATCGACTGGATACGAGCCAAACCTTTCAGCGCTGAGAAACTAGAGGGTCTGATAATAAGGAGTGTGAGAGGACCATTACAGCAAACATATACATCCTTTAATAGTCATTACTTATCATACATACACAGTACATTGCCACTTAGAAGTGTATTAGGAAGGGTCTTTGCTGGGTAATAAAAACGGTATGTATGTATGTATTTAAGTATGTCTGTCTGTCTGTATGCATGTTTGGATTTTCGAGAAGTCTATATCTTGTGCTTTGGCCATAGTAGGTAGTTCCACAATGCTCTTGTGTGATGGCGTCATGATCGAAGCACTGTTGCCTATTCTTGTCAATTACAGTAGTGATTTTGTACACCAAAAACTGATCCCTAAACACAAACTGATCATGGACAACAATTATGCATTTCCCCCCGGCACTTTGCTTCTTACGTCTTGGCATTTCACTCGCTGTGTTTTTAGCCAAAAAATCGCTTGTCACAAAAATGAACGTTTTTAAGGCATGTGTTTCAGGGACATTTGTGTTCTCTTTAGTTTCTGTTACTTTTGCTATATTTCACACTGAAAATATTGCTTTGGTAATCCTTGTATACCGTTGTTATCTTTTGTGTAAGGAAATAATTAGAGATCAGAATGATTCAATGGGCTATATAGGACTTTTAATTGTCTTATTTAATTAAACTGTTGATCAAAAATTGCCTGACTTGCTTTATTTAGGTTTATAGTGTGATTGTCAGGATGGAGTACTTATAAAACTTTGATTTAACTAATTTCTGTGTGCTATTACTATGTGTTGGTGTCATTTTAAAATATCTTGAAATACGTTTACTTGAAGCAACTGGATAACAATAGATTTGAGAAAATCTATCTTACACATAAGTGAATTCTGTCTTACTTTGGTCTTTTAATTAAAAAAACAAACAAATTAATTCACCTCTGCTTTAAGGAAATAAACAATGTTTAGACACAATCCATTTTATAACAGATAAACAAGACGGAAAATGTGCAACAAAGCCAGAATAAACCAGCCTGGAATTGAATGCTGGTGTAAGCTGGTCTTTTTCAGCAGGGGTGCCTAGTAAAATGACTGCTGAGTCTGTATAGCCATGTTAAACAGCAGAAGATCAGTATTGACTTCAAAATATTACCCAGCTTCCCACTTAGCAGCCGATGCTTACATTGCAGTTTGGCTATAATTTATATTTATGGGTAAGATTTTGATTGGTAGTTTGTTGAAAAAAAAAAAAAATCTTTATTAGTGGTGCAGAAATATTCCGCCCTCCACACACACACACACACACACACACACACACACACACACACAATGTTCATCTGCTGGCCCTCAGAGACATGCTCATCAGAAAATTCTAGACAAGCTGTTTCAGCAACTTTCCAGCTGCTGGTAGACTCTGATAGAAATGTTTTCTCTGAAGCTGAGAGCTGGATACAGTACAGAGAGGGATGAGATAGCTCATTTTAACCCACTGAAGCTTCAGGATTAGAAGCAAAATTGCTCTTATCTGAAGCGGTAACAGTAATTGTGGCTATCAGGTCTTTATGCTGTTGGACTATGCAAAAACCAGTGAACGTTCTGTCTCGTGTGCATTACGCTGAGTAATGACCGTAATTGAAAAGCTTTTGAAAGTCTTTGTGGGAGAACACAGCTTTTCGACTTTTCCGGCTGGGTCTTGCCACAAGAGAACACTGCCGAAAATCAATCAAAATAATTCATTAATGATGTATTTTATTTTTAATTTGAGTTGCTTTGTTCTGAAACGTAGCGAGTTTCCTCACTATCATGAATGATTGCTCGTGATGCATTAATCAAAATCAACAAATGAACAAAAATATGTTGTATATACTTGAAAACAGGGCAAAAATAAATATTTTTTTTGTGGCGAGAGAGACAATTTAACACTGCAAGGAGACATAGAAAATGAAATTCAAGATTCTGCCTCCATAATCCTATTTTACGCCTCAGCCCTCGAAACTGCATTAAATGTTTTGTGGTGTTTGCAGTACGTCAGCACCAGACAATGCAGATGGATGGATTGAACCTGGTGAGCTGTGATGAAAGTGAGCAAAACAAGTGCAGATGAGAAATGTGACCCGAGCCATCACATGGAATGAGAGATCTACTGTCAGCTGGAGGGAGAGAAAAATGCTAGAAAGACAGACTGTAAGCGGATGGCTGAAATGAACAAAGACAGAGCAGGGAATGAGAGGGCTTAAAAGACACAGAGAGAGATTACAAAGCACACAACTGCATTTCCAGCCTGTCTTTAATCTTTGTTGACTCGGTTTGAGCAGAAAGAGTGGAGGGAATCTCCTGGAGATTCAGGGACTTATTTTAGAAGAAATTGTGACGGTGGACAGTTCACGTGTGTTTTTATTCTTTTATATTTTTGCTCTTCCACACAAACTCATTAAGCATGATCATCCTGCCCTTCAAACACATCCACCAATGCTTTATTCTCTCACTTTCTGCAGGAACATCAGTTTTTCAAGTCACAGCAACAGACGCAGACGACCCTACGTATGGAAACAGTGCGCGGGTGGTGTACAGTGTTTTGCACGGGCAGCCATATTTCTCTGTTGACCCCAAAACTGGTAAGATCATGTCTTCTGCTCATAGTGTCCATGAAGGTGAATTAATACAAAGTGCTTTTATTGCATGAGGGTTTAGAGTTTCTGGTGTACTTTGTCTAGTAGATGTACAATTAAAAAGTACACACGTGAGATTCGCCTCACCTTTTTATTGGAGATGTTCATATTAGACCGTGCAGTTGTTCGTCAGGAAACAGCTTTACAATACAATACACAACTGGCACCTTTAGCTGTGCAGAAATAGAACTTGACATGCATGCAGTATTGTTTGGATCTTGGCTCTATAATGGAGAGTATCCCTGGAGAATGAGGTGGAGAGAACATTGTGTAAAGGCTTTCAGGGATAAAGACAGACGTTAGGAGAGAGAAAGAGATTCGGAGTGCCTTGAGATGGATTTGGTGTTCATTAGAGGCGGACAATGTTTGAGGGTTTTTACAAGGGGCCATTAAATGTTAATGGAGGTACAATTTGTGTTTGTCTCAAGGAGAAAAAAAAGCATATGGAAAGTTAGAAGAAAAGTAAGATGAAGGATGGAAGGAAGAAAGGAGTAGAGATTAAAAGTAAAAAAGTAACAGTGATAAAAGATAAAAAAGGACAGTGAAAACTAGGAAGGAAGAAAAAGCAATCAATAGATCTACTGAAGGAAGGAATGAAGGAGAAAAAAGTAGGAAGGGAAGGACAGAAAAAAAGGACAATGAAATAAAGAATTCTAGAAATGCAGGAATTAAAAAAGGAAAAAAGAAAGATGATGGAAGGTAAGTGTTATGAATACGAGCTCCGTGCTCCCCTCTCTAGCCACCGGAGGGAGCTCACACATATACTGACGCACACACACTACATTTCCCAGAAACCCACACATTGGACTGATTGCACACACCAGCTGCAAACCATTACCCAGACTTTAAAAGACTCACATGCATGCACACACATGGCGAAGTCTTGATTTACTACGGTTATCATTCTGAGCGTTATTATCCTGTCTTGTTTAACCTGTTACCGATTCTGCCTGTTACCCGTGTTTGATTCTGTTCTGCCTGCTCCGACCTGAGCCTGGATTATCGCTTGTGAATGTTTTCTGCCCGTCTTGACTTCCCCGCCTGGATCATCGTACCTGATTCTTTCTGACTCTTGCCTGGTTTATCGATTACGCTCTCTGTTTGTCCTGACCATCTGCCTGTATGACTACTCTTAATAAAGACACGCATTTGGATCCCTGCATGTGGTCTCCACTTCTGTTACAGTAAGATATAAAGAAATCCGAATGGATGAAAAGAAAGAAAGAATCAAACCAACCTGGAATATCTGTTTTATCTGGATATACATTGTCAGATTAGCGAGGAAAAATCATTTGCATTGACCTTAAATCGAGAAATATTTGTTTGCAACATCTGACGTTATGCATGTAAAATCTTCCAGTAGTTTTATGAAAATAGCATTGGTTTCCTTTCATTTGTAGCATAGAGGGAATATGATACTGCTGTTCAATGCTACCTGAACCTTGCGCCTTTCTAACACTCACAGGTGCTGAAACATCCCACACTCCACTACCTCTTACACAAAGGCACGCACCGCCTATGTATCCCGACTTATTCATGGCCACATTACACTGCTTATTTTGAGAAATGTTGCCAGAAATACCTCAAAGAACTTTCTGATGAAAATCCCCAGACACCTCACAGCCTTCACCCAAACGTACTCTTGCAAATCCTCGTCCATCAGTGCCGACAGACTAGTGCTCGGATAATACAGTCCGTCCAGATCTGTGAACATTTGGCCTTTAGTGAAGACGAACGCATCGGTTTGCAGGAGAACCGTGAAGAATTCAGTTGTCGGGAGCATGTAGGCATATCAATGACTTTGGTGAGAGTTTGTAGAGATGAAATGCTTAATGGAATTGTGGCGAGAGACAGTATCAGTGCTGCCAGACTGAGTTCATTTTAGATGGTGTTCAAGGACTTAATGCATTGAGACAGGAGACATGAGAACCGATTCAGGGGGATTTTTTGAGAAAGAAAAAAAGACAACAAAGATTGACTAAGTCTTGCTTTACTGCATTGCCTGTTAGTGATACTTCACTTTCAATCTCTCACAATCCACCTATCGGGACATTTAATACTGAAGACACAAATATCCCATTTGGAGAAGATAGTGAGAGGTGTTGCATATTGTGAGTATTTTATACATTGTGTGTGTGTGTGTGTGTATATATATATATATATATACTCAATAATGTTTCTACATGAGGCTTGGTTTAAATAATTAAGCTGCTTTATTCACCTCAGTACTGGTTACTATTGCTGGATATGAGACAAAGATGATTGATAGCTTTCTACTTCTGATGTGCATGCCAAGAGTTTGTTCCAGATTCTGCCTCGTATTTAAAGAAGATAATGCAACCTTTTATACAAGACAACCTAGGTCATGTTAGCAAGACTTATTCTTCCATATCTCACTCCTTAATCTGCATCTTGTTAACATACTCTGACAGGTAGTGGAGGAGGGCTGCTTTTATTATAGATTCTTTCTTGATGTTTTCTGCTGTCAACAGCTGTATCTGTGTTTTTCTGTATTTTCATGTTTCATTTTCTGTGATCATCACAGGCATGGTGTTGAAAGTTGTTTTTTTAACAGTCATGTTAAATTGTTTTGTTTGTTTGTTTTTGTTTTTTGTATTTTAAATGTGATTAAGCAACATCGACCTCTGCTGAGCTGTCTTCATACACAGAACCTCAAAAGGCATTTGAAGGAATTTTGGCAACAATTATTTCTTACAATAGAATCTGGCATTATTGAATTTGACTGATGCATTTTCATATATGGGTCATTTATGTTATGCAGTACACTTTGAACGCTGTGATTAAATAGCTTTTTTAAATTTAAATAACCTGAAATATATTAATATATTTTTGCCGTTTTGCCAACATTAACTCAAAAACAAAATTAAAAAACCCCAAAACGTTTAAAGGTCTAAGTTCTTCTTCTTAGTTTTCGTGTTTCTAAAAAGCTCTCTCTTGTGCTCACCAAGATTGCATTTAAAAAAGGAAGTAAAAACAGAAATATTAAAATAACTGTTGTCTATTGTAATACATTTTAAAATGTAATTTATTCCTGTGATCAAAGCTCAATTTTCAACATCATTCCTCCAGTCTTCAGTGTCACATTATCCTTCACAAATCATTCTAATGAACTTATTTCTGCTCAGGAAAACATTTTTAAAATATAAATCTTTTTTGATTATTTATAAATGTATTTTAATCAATTTAATGAATTAGTCCTTGCTGAATGATTTTGAGGGGGAAACAATTTATATAATACTATTATTTTATATTTACTGTGAGTTTTTACAGTTTTATTCAAATTAGGAATATGTTATGGTTACATGAAAGTTTTAGCCAAAAAAGAAAAAAGCACATGTATAAATGATCCATAGGTTAAGAGTGCTGGTCATTGTTTTCTGTGTACAAAACTTTTGACATCCAATTAGAAAACTTGCAATTGGAAATTAAAACGCTGCTCATTTCCACCTAATGTGCACTCAAAGCTGCAAGCAAAGTCAAATCATCTCTTGGAAATGAGACGCTATCACCTTTCGCCCTTTAATGTGCTATCGAATGGCTTCACTGGTAATTGGCGGTTAAATTCTTTCTCTCAGGATGTCAGAGAACACAAATATGGGCGACAACTGGGATTAAAAACTTTAGATAAAGCACCCAAGGAGATAGAGGGGAAGCCCACATAAATCAATGCAGCTGAGAGAGCGCTGGTCAATAGTCAATCTTGCTTTGATTATATGGTAAGCGCAGTCGTATTGTTTTGAGCTGGATGAGATGATTGTGGTCATTAGGTCAGCAGATACACCCAGAAACAATATCAAAGTCAGGGGCAGAAAAGGACATGTCATGTCATTTAGGAGGAGAATGCTATAGTAGTAATATAAAGTTTAATTTATTTCAGCTCTAACTGGTGGCAGTTACAAAGGCATCGTAAACATAAGTTTAATGCCTCGCTTCTGGAATTGTGCTTTTTCTCCATTACAATAAATAGTAGTTAACTAAAAGCAATGGATTTTTTGAAATTTATTTGGTTAATTTCCATTCGAAACCGAGGTGATATTAATGTCAGGTGCTGGAATTTATTCTGCTCACATAAACTAGCAGTTAACAAGCATAGTGATTCTTCCTAATGAATAATATTAATAATTAACTAGATGAAAGGAAAACGTGAATGGTGTTTGCAAAATTTGCCATCATGATGCTAGGGGGTTGGTGGTTTTGTAATTCGGTTGCTAAGCTGGTTAGATGGTTGCTAGGGAACATTTGGTCTTCTGGTTGGTTGTTTACTGGCCAAGGTAGAAGTTCTTTCAATATGGCTTGGGTTCCTTCTTCAGTACAAGTTTAATCCACCAGTTTATTTTTAATTTTTCTGTTTATAAGCATGTTTGCATGGAAAGTATCAGTATTGTTTAAAAGTTTGGGGTCAGTAAGATTCTTTTCGGAGGAGATAAAATAGTTTATTCAGCAAGGAACCATTAAATTGATAAAAAGTGATATTTACATATATGCATTTATCAGACGCTTTTATCCAAAGCGACTTACATTGCATTCAAGGAACACATTGAATCAGTTCTTGCTTTCCCTGGGATCGAACCCATGACCTTGGTGTTGCAAGCACCAATGCTCTACTGATTGAGCTGCAGGAAAGCTATATATATTAAATATATTTATATAAGATTGTTTTTTCAAATGAATGCTTTACTTTTGAACTTTCTATTCATCAAAGAATCCTGAAGAAAAAAAAATACCTTCCACAAAACCATAAAAGTAATTTTCAGAGAGCCTTGCTAACGCAAGATCCAACTCTCTGCTCAGAGAGTCTCCAGAGCCACTCCTCCTTCAAAAAAACACAGACGCAGACAGCATTGCAAGATGAGAGATGGCTTTAAACTACCTCATGTCTCAAAACACACAAACAACCACCTGACTGCTGCAGGTTCATTTCGGCATTGATGGTCTTGCCATTGAAACGCATACATTTGGGTCACAAACTGCTCCGAGTATAACCTCAAGGGTTTCCATATCTTCCAAATCCCTGTAGTTATGGCATGAATGCAGCATAAGCTGGTTGTTTTGGTTCAGGATGAACTGTAAGGAAGCTGCTGTTTCGTTTGCGCTGCTCTGTGACTGACGTCTGTCTAACTCTGCATGGCATGAAATGCCCTGATGACGTGTGATGTCTGTGCAACTAGAGTTCCACAGACAAGATACATACATATAAATAAATTTAAACTAACTAGAGATTGCTATCAGGATAGGAAGACGTTCAACCATCATAACAAAAAATGTTACTGGAACAAATCGTCTACTCTGTCATTAATTCTTCCATAAAATGATCATGATCATGAAAATTGTCATCATTTACTCACCTTCGCGTTTACATTTTTTTTTTTTTTTATCTTCGGAACACAAATGAAGATATTTTAATCAAAGTCCCTCCATTGAAAGCTACGACACTACCACTACCACAAAAGTTCATGATGACATAGTAAAACGAACCCAGCGGTTTAGTCCACATCCGATTGACTTTAGGTTTTTATGCACATATAACATTCATTGTCGTACAAATCACTTATAATAATTGGAAGCCCAAGCATGTTTGCTTGACATAAGAAGATATTTTTTTTTTAGAAATACAGCAAGCATTGTTCTGTGAAGACACCTCATTATCAGCTAGTGGCAGTGTAAAGGCTAGTCCCACTCACTGGCACACGGAAAGCAAGTCGTTACGCTTGTTAATAAGTAAGGTCGGATCTTCGTCTTCCCCTTTTTCTTGTAAGACTTTCCAGGGAGTAATCAGAATTCCCAATTTCAGAGTCCTCAATGATGGGCAAGGCGTAGGAAACTCTCTCTCTCTGTCTCTCTCTCTTATACGCACACACATACTCACACATACTCACACATAAGTAGGCTAATTTCTCTGCTGATCAGGGAGTCTGGAGGGTTTTAGCTTGTGAGTTTAGAGCTTCTCTGACACAGATCAGGGAGTCTCTAAAAGGAAGGATTAGCGCAACTTCCTGTTCTGATCAAATTAGAAAAGCATGCCAGTTTGTCAAGGCCTTCCCTAGCCGCTAATGCTTTCCAACATATTACCAACCTCTCCTGTGCTATTTTTACCTCCAGAGAAAAAAAGAGTCCACATGAACACACTTTTATGTTAGGTGCGGTTCATTGCCCCAAGGTATTTTTTTTCAGCAGTGTTTAAAACAACATTGGAGCACATTGACTTTCATTAAATGGACAAAAAATACTGAAAGTAAGCCATGCGGTCTAGAATGACATGAGAATGAGTAAAACATCCTGTTTAAAGGCTACAGAAGTAAACTGCACAATGTTCTCTGTAAATGGCCCTTAGTGCTCAACCAGGTCAAAGGTAATTTCCCATAATCCCCTTTGCTCACCAAGATTGACCCTCTATAAATATACAGCCTGTGAAAACCTAAGGAGCGAGAGGGAATAAGGCGAAGCGATAGAAGATTACAGACAGAAAGGGTGCGGGAGAGAGCTTAAAACAGTTTTGTTCACTTAACTAACCCTGGGTCAGACTTGCCACTTGTTCCTCGATGGCTGTGCGGAATTGGCTTATCTGGTTTCCATGGAGACCTCAGGTTGGTTCTTCAGCAAAAGAAGAATAGCTGTGGGGTTCTTAATGCTGCTGGTGTAAAGCGAGCTCTGATGGAAGGATGGATGGGTTTTCATTTTTGGGGGGCTTCCTGGAAGCATTCTTGTACATCCTAATGACAAATACTGCATTCTCACTCATTTACAGCGAGCCTGATTCATATTTCCTCAAGTGCACTTACCATTCCCACACAATAAACTTGAGTGATAGCTGCGGAGAGACACTCCCTCACCCCTGACGAATGAAGAAAAGGTCACAACATTAGTCTTTGTGTTGTTTTAATGGAGTGAATGGCTGTGTGCCAGAGACTTGTGTTGCCTTAGGAGCCTAGGTTAAGTAATGCTGCGGCTCGGGTAATATCTCTGCTACACTGCTGGGGCTCGAGCATTGGCAGCTTGAAATGGAGTTATGGCATTAAAGTAGGAGAAATGGATGGGAGATTCATTTTGGAAAGTTTACAAACCTCCTTTTGTACCATTGTGCTGGGCTTTTGTTTGCTGAGATGCATTCTGGGAAATCTTCCAACCTACAGTTTGCTTGCGGTACGTATTAGGAGATGTTGCGGATGTTTTATGACATTGTTTTTTAATGCCTGTTCTCATTTGTAAATGATGAGGTCCCAGAACAAGGACTTGTGACAGATCCAACAGGTTTGAGGGGGTGGAACGGGGAATTGGGATGTGGGAAATTCACAGATGATGAAACATAAACGGAAGGGTGCATTTAACACCGGCAATTGAGAAAATAATGCACTGCAAGTGCTTATTTTTGCAGGTTTTCTTAGTTATGGTTGGTGAGATCCAGGGTTATTTTTATTAAATTCATATCAAAATGTAATTTACTAAATAAAATTCTTAACTGAAATGAAATCAAATATATATATATATATATATATATATATATATGTATATTTTATATATATATAAAAACTTAGCTAGTTACCAAGGCAACATTTCTCATTTTTTGCCAAAACTGCAAAAATAGCTAAAACTAGATAAATCTATATATACATATGAAAAGAAAAAAAATATTGAATATGACAAAAACAGTATAACTAAATTTAAATTCAAATGGAAAATGTACTATATTTTAACTATTTTTTTTTTTCTAAGTTTCCTGTCAGCGCCAGCATTTTGGATCATTTTTATCAAAGCTTTCGTGACCTCCAGAATAGTTTGTTCTGTGAACATCTGGACAAAATATGTCAAAGAAACCAAGCCAATCACTTTTAATGAATGTAAGGTCTGGACTTTAAGGTGTTGATTTATGAGTGAAAATTATTATTATTGACTCTATGTACAGGGATTATAAACTGCATGATTTTATTGTCTTATAATGTTTGCTCGGGTGCCCTTATAGTGTTAAGGGCACTTATTTTTGTTTTTGTATATAAAAAATTGTCATAATACGGAAATAAAATACATTTTACCACAAGTTTCTCTGAATGAAATAAGTATTAAATGTGGAAGTCTTGTGAAAATCTTTAGCATGTTCTTTTTATTATAGCTCTCAAAGTTAACTAATCGTGAAAATGAGAGATTTGTTGATTTTAATTCAGTCACTGATAAACTCTTGACAGCTTCACCGATTTTAATGACAGCGTTCTTTGATCGCTTTCAATATATAATTTAATCACAGTCTAAATAACCAAGGCGGTTTAGTTGCACTTTTATTTCATAGGCACATTCCACAATGAGTCATTAAATGGGTTGGTAACAATAAAAGCTCTTTTTGACTAATTCTTAAACTTACATGTTATTCTTGTAAGAATATATGATGTCATCTCATATATCAAAAGCTCAAGGAAAATGTACGTTCTCAGTTAATGACTCCTTCAAATCCAAACAGGGACTCTTTTTTTCTCTTTTTGGCCCAGGCAGTGTATATATGTGAAAGTTAAATTGTGACAAATTTGATCTATTTGTGTATTTTTCTATATTCATATATTTATTAACAATGAATGGTCTGATTTAGTGTTGTCTTGTAGGGGAATTACAGTTAAGACCTGAGGACCAGATATGTTGAATGAAGACCAGGAGTCAGAAGTGCAGTCAATAGAATACATTTTAGTGAAGTTTAGTTTGCAGTTTCATCAGCAGAAGCTTCAGGTCTCACAAGGAGTTCGTAGGCCGCCCCACATACAATAACATTGTTACAGCAATTATACTCTAACAGAGGATACCAACTATGTCAATGATGACGGTTAAATGATTCTGATTGGCTTAGAAGGAAGAAAAGAAAGATAAACAAAACTAGTAATTTTCCACACAAGAGCAGACAGTCTGAAGCGTATCTTTGTTGATCACATGGTTGACGGGTTTGTGACATGGCTCGTCGAGAACAACAAGTCTTTCCATCACCATATGGTGCCAGTTAATCCCCTCATCAATACAGACCATATTAACACACACACACAGATACACACACAGCTTCTCCAAGGCTGAACTCGGCTCAGCCTCCAACTATCAACAGAAAGACTCTCAAAACATTCTGATAACATGTTCTATCTGGTGAGAAGTCTAGACAACATTCATCCTTACTCTATTGAAAAATACAGAAAGTAAAGAAAAAAATCCCCAACTTGATTATAAATCACTCTCTACAAATCATTCAAATAAGAAAAAAGAAAAGAATATATGTACAAATAAGAAAAAGAAAATTATTTCCAAATCGTCTCTATCAGTCTCTTTTGACTTCACTTAGAAACCACTCTAGTGCTCTAGTAATACAGAGCAATGCCCTTGCAACCGCTCACAACATCCTTGCATAGTGGTGTTTGGTTTTTTGTATATATGACTGTTCTCTTGGGTATTTTTGGAAATGTACAAGATATCCTGGTCTGTCCCCAGTACTTTCTGCAGGCCTTTGCCCTGCTCTCGCTATGACAGGTGACAATGGTCAACCTCACTGCCCTGCATGTTAATATTGCTGCCTCCGATCACTCATGCCTTGACCTGCGTCTAATGTTGTAACCTGCCCACAGACAGCTAATCCTGAGCCTGTCAGCCCGACACTCTTCACACGAGGAGAACAGGCCGTCAGGGTATGAGCACAGAACTCTGGCATCATCATCATTTCTTGTTTATTCTAGTTCTTCATTATCATGAGGGAAATGAAACGAAACAAGTATTTAAAACGATTTGGGATGATTTTAGTCAATAGTGGAGAAAACCAACGGTTATTTATGGTCTATGCAAAACCTCTTTTCAGTGTAATAATGACAAATCAATAGTTTCTCTCTGTTTGCACTTCATAAATTAATGTGAAAAATGAATCAGTCAATTATTGCGTGCAAACGGCGTACTGACTTTCTGTTTAGAGTCGGTCTTAAACACCCAGCCTGTTTATTCATGAGTCTGTAATCTGTTCTTTAATGGCTTGTGTGTATTGACTGTGTGTCACAGTCGAACCCCTTTATCAGAGGAAGCCGCAGGCTACCAATCCTATTGTTTTCAAGCAAATATAAAGCAGGATTGGATTGTCTGATAACACTTTCATTTTGTAAAGAGCTATTGTTCCTGCCTTTGCTCCTTGACTGAACATCCCTCAAATCTGACACAAATAAAATCTAACATTCTAAACATATTTTGCCCATCTAGAAGTTTATGTGGTTGTCGGGATGTAAACACAGAAGAAAATTACTATGGTGAAAATAATAAAAAATGTCCCGTGAGCATCAGTTCAGCATATTAGAATGGTTTCTGAAGGATCACGTGGCACAGAAGAATGGATTTTTTCAGATGTGCCACCATAGGACTAAATTACAATTTAAGAT
Source organism: Rhodeus uyekii (assembly GCA_037043235.1). Lineage (NCBI taxonomy): Eukaryota > Metazoa > Chordata > Actinopteri > Cypriniformes > Acheilognathidae > Rhodeus > Rhodeus uyekii. Next base: position 632,126 of record JAWRVZ010000085.1, read on the forward strand.
ATATTAAAGTAGAAAACAGTTATTTCACAATAATAATCTTTCACAATATAACAGTTTTCCTCCAAAATTAATTCCTGAAAGATGATGTCAGTAGCTTTTGAGAGCTAAAGGGAATTTTACTAAAGACTAAAATAATGGAAAATTACAGTGATAGAATAAGAACTATGAAATGATTACTAAATTTCCAAATATTACCTTTCATGCCTACCTACTAATATATAGTTCTGGATTTGCCAGCAATGGCGTCTGTGTGATTTCCATCTGACTGCAGGTTTGATCATTGTTGAGGACCTTAAGTCTGTGACAGTATTTGAGTGAGAGAAAGAAAGACATTGTGAGACACAAATAGTTAGAGGAAAGGAACTGACAGACATTGTTTGACACATTGTATGAGGCAGCAGTGATTCAGAGACATGTTTGGACGGATGTGAGGGTCTCTCAGAGTGAGTCAGTTGATTGCCACCGAATTGGGTTCTGGATTTACTTTTGACTTAAATTTCAAATTTTTTGACAATATTTAAAAAGTATGTTCATAAATAACGGAAAATGCAGAATAAAAAAAAAACAAAAAAACATTGGGTCTCATTCACTAATAATTGTGTCGATCATTATTGGTTTTACTCACAGGATAATGGTTAACATGCACTTTCTCTTTTTTATATATATATATATATATATATATATATATATATATATATATATATATATATATATATATATACAAAAATGTTAAAATATATTTAAGATCTATATATATATAAAATGTAATATTAACATTTTCATAAGGCGATCAATAATATGTAATTTTTGCATATGTATGGTTCCAGTTGTTCCTGCACTTTCATAGAAGAATAAATATTAAAAAGAAAGTTATTGATGAGTCATTATTTGTTCATGAAAATGGTTTGTGATTGAAAGCCGTTAACTGCAAAATTCACTATAGTGGAAGCATCATATCAACTCCACTGTGGCATAATCTTGCTTCTGGCCAGCAAACACATTTAAGCAATTCATCATAACTTACAAATAATTTATGTGACTCTAAATGCAAAAACAAATGTGAATTAAAATTTTTGATGGGTGAAAAATCAATAATTTATTTATTAAAAAAATTGAGCGTAGTTCTCTAGAGCAAACCGTCTTACCTCCACATTCTTCTCCAAAATGCCAGAAAAACAATTTTAAATGTTTTCCAACAAGCAGTGTTACTACGAAAATGCTTTTTATTAGTTTATATTTATTATTAACCTTTTTTTGTCATTGCATTTGCATTACATTTACCTTTATTCAGGTACATTTATCCCAATCAACTTACAACTGAGGAATACAGAAAGCGATTTGTCGTGAAGAGGCAAAAGCACACAAAAAGTGCTCACAATTCAAGTTTCAGAAATTGTTTGGAGTAGCATAAAGTTAATTTTGAATATTGACATGGATTCTGCATTCTGAATGAAGGCTGGAAAGATTGTTTTACCAGCAAGGAGCAATGAATAAGAATGTTCTTGATTTTGATTTTCTGCCTCTCTGTAATGGTACTATGAGTCGTCACTCATTAACTGATCATAGGTTTCTGATAGGTGTATAGATTTTTAGTAGCAAGTAGTAGGAGGTACTGAGGCTGCGGTAGATTTGTACGCTAGTCTCAAAAGCTCTGTCTTTGCCAGGTTGAGCTGCAGGCGATGTTTTTTCCTCCATGCCGAGATGTCCGCTAGGCAGCTTGTGATTCTACTGTGGGATCATCTGGTCGAAATGAAAGGTAGAGCTGTGTGTCATTGGCATAGCAATGATAGGAGAAACTGTGTACCTGTATAATGGGACCAAGTGATGTAGTGTTTATAGAGAAGAGAAAGGGTCCAAGAACTGGACCCTGAGGAACGCCAGTGATCAGTTGACATTCTTTGGAGATCTCCTCACACCAGGTAAACCTGTGAGATGGGATTCAAAAAAGAGAAGTGGAGTTACTGTGATGCCCATTGATTAGAAGGTGGACAGAAGGGTCTGATGATTTGCAGTGTCAAAGGCAGCAGATTGATCCAGGAGAACGAGAACTAATGATTTGGAATCAGCTTTTGGAATCCGTAGAACTTCAGTGACTGACAGTAATGCAGTCTTGGTTAAATGGCCTTTCTTGAAGCCAGACTGGTTGATGTCCAACTGGTCATTCTGTGAGAGGAAAGATGATATCTGGTTGAAGACAACTCATTCAAGTGTTTTTGCTATGAAAGGTAGGAGAAACACAAGTCTGTAATTATCTACAAGTGATGTGTTTAACGTGGGTCTTTCAGTATTGTTTTTTTTCTGGGCCTGTTTGAATGCGGTAGGGAAAGTTCCAGTGTGGAGAGATGTGTTAATGATGATGTGTGAGTGCTGGTCTTCAACCAGATATCATCTTTCCTCTCACAGAATGACCAGTTGGACATCAACCAGTCTGGCTTCAAGAAATAGACAGATCTTCTCTGTCAGCTGGCCTTAGTTTGGACTGGTGTTCAAAAAGAATATCGCTTAACCAAGGTTTAGGGGGAGTTGCACCTGCTGGTCTGGAAGAGAGCGGAAACATATTGAATAGACATGAAGTTAAAGTGGTAACATAAAATGTCTTTTGCAGTTTTCACATTCAGAGATGAGAATTGCTTGGGTGAAGGAAGAGAGGATGAAAGATGGGAAGGAGAAAGAGAGCACAGGTTTCTTAACTGGTGGAAGGGTTGGTGGTGCAGAAGTAGTAAGTTGTAGATTAAATATAATGAAGAAATTATCTGAAATATGCAATGGTAAAACCAGAATGTTGTCTGCAATGCAGTTGCATGTGTAAATTAAGTCACATTGATTGCACGATTTATGAGTACCAGTCAATGAGAGAGAGAGGAAGTCTGTAGCCCAGGGCTTCTCTAAATGAATGTTAAAATCACCAAAGACTGCAAGTAGAGTTTCATCCTCAGAGAATGAGGACAGCAGCATATGAAATGTTTATTATGTGCAAAGTATATTTGTTTTCCTGAGGTAACATTGTTCTGTTAAGCTTAAAATGTAACTGAAATATCAAGAAGAAATCATGGTCACACTTCATATTACTGTGGTTTCTACTATGTACATTGTACTGGTTTTATTAGTCTGTTGCAAAACTATTAGTCTGGTGCTGATATTGAGGTGGGATATGAGTAAGGACAGAGGCGGGTTTGGTGGTATGGATCAATTTAATGGTTTTGAGGAAGAGGACCAGGCCTGGATTCTCGTTGTTTTGTGCTTGTATGTGCCATTACTTTTATTTTGTATTTGTTTATTTTGATATTAAAAGTTGTTGAATGTTTGCCGGGTCCCACCTCCTTCTTCCCTGAACAACGAACTGTGTTACATTGGTGTTGAAACCCGGAAGGAAGGAGGAGAGTCCTCACTGCTGGGAGGGATTGTGATACTGAGGAGGTTGGCTGCAGAGGAGGAGCAGAGGACCGCCAGTGGCTACTGGAGTGATAGTGAATCGGGTGGGACTAGGTTGGGTGGCTGCCGTCCAGGAGGAAGAGATGTTGCTTTGTTGCTCTGTCCGCCATGATGGGGAGAACCAGGGACCGGGGAACTCGCTGCCGGCCGGCCGCCAGGAGATAGAGGAGTGTCAGGCCGTCCAACGAGCAGCGTCTAGTGATCCTTAATAAAAGAAAAACACACACTTCTGCCGTGCTTTTATATTGAGACACTGGCAAGCTGCAATAGTGTCTCTGATTAGTGTGTCCTAAGCCAATGTACCATACCGTTTAAAGGTGAAGTTTGTGGCTTCTGTGACATTAGTGGCACCTAGCAGAATTACAAAAATACTGCATATTTTGGAAAATGGCCTTTCACACGTTGTGCCTGACTCAACACACAACTCAACAACTTTTTATGGGTGCTTGTGAGGGCATCAATAGATTAATTTTAGCTGTGCTGCTATGTGTCATGAGAGTAAGAAACTGAGTATAAACTGAGTAAGCACTTATTATAAACCCATCCAACGTATCCGATCTGCACCAGGTGCATTTTTGACATTACGTGTCAGCCAGCATATCCAGTTAAAAAAGTCATACTTTGTGCGAGTGGCCACTGTATCGTTGTGCATTGCATCAAATGATTCATTTAAATGTTAGTACTTACTGTAGTAGTTAAAGAGATCTAATATAAAGTGAGACCAAATCTATGTATTTTTTGAACAGATAGATTGTTAGTTCATAATTCTTGTGTTGATGAATGCATGTCATCGTTGAGCTGATCGAAGACTACGCTTCATTTCAACAGTTCTTCAAGGTTTTGTCGTCATTTGAATGATGGTGAAAGGCGTACAGAAACCTTGACCTTGACAGAGAAACGATCTTCCAGACACAAAAGCACGAGTCTTACAAACAGTCACACTCCATCACCTCAGCAATCAATACATTTGATACATAACTAGATAAAAAAAGTATAAATATAAATTGGCAATGTATAATTGTTCACACGGATGTTTTTGGGCAGAAACTTGTGTGATGATCACTTGAGTAAGTCAGGATGTAATTAAGTTTCAAAATTATATATACATTTATGGAAGATAATTCTGTTAAGTCACTATTTTAATAATGTTATTAATGTTATCATTCTAAAGTATTATTTATATATGTATTATTATTATAAATGTTGCTGTTTATTGTACTATGTTACCTATTGGTATAATTGTAAGGAAAGGTAAGAATTCTGTAAAGTCACTAATAGTCATTGTGTTACTATTATTATAAATTGAATTTATACAAATAATGTGCGTAGCAGCCATATGTTTGTATGTGTATAATTTGCAGGTATCATCAGAACAGCCCTGGCAGACATGGATCGAGAGGCGAGAGAGCATTACTCAGTGGTGATTCAAGCCAAAGACATGGCAGGGCAGGTGGGAGGGCTGTCGGGCTCCACCACGGTCAATATCACGCTAACTGACATCAACGACAACCCACCAAAGTTCCCTCAGAGTGAGTAACGATATTAGCCACCCTGAAAACCAAATAAAGTGGTAACATGTTGGTTCAAAGCCCTATTGAGCAACCTAGTGAAACAGGCTGTGCATTATATGATTATATGATGATGTGAGGAAATACTATGTACAGGAATGCAAATCTGTCACTATCTATAGAGTGCAACACTTTCAGCAGCATTGGATCTTGAAGTTTTTTTTTTTTCCATTCATTTTTACTATACGAATCATGAACCAACCAATTTTCTCTACATAATCATGGGTAATGTAGTTTTTACCAAAAATTCAGCTGTTAAACAGGATTATTTTGACTCCTTCCCTGCCAGTGTTTTTTAAATAATTTGCCAGCCACTGCCAGCATGTTTTTGTTATTTTCGTGGCCCCCAGAATATTTCGTTGTATGAATATCTGAACATGCAATATGTCAAAAGAAAGAACTGCTTTTTTAAACAAACAAACAAAACAAAATGTATTTTTGTTTTATTATATGCTTCATGCATTACTTTCGTATCAACAATTGCATATGGGTAAGTTTCATAAAAAAGCAACATTTTGAGCAAAAAGATTTTGCAAATCAAAAACTATATACAGATTGGATTCAAAATGATAACTAAAACAGATGGAGTAGATCGACACCCTTAAAGTTTAACAGTCCCATAGCTCATCCTGGGTCAACATTAGTTTTGATTTATGTGTTTGTTTTTTAATGTTGATGATCACAATATGATCAGGAGACTTTGCATTCTTTCAGAAGATCTGTCATATAACCGTGAAAAGGTTTTTTCTTCTGGAACCCGACTGTTGAGCTCTATTATACTTGAGATGTGACCTTTGAAGTTTGTAGGAAACTGACTAGCATTTGGAACAGAGCCGTTGCTGAATTTTCACTCCTTAACACTTCATCCGGATTCAACTTTCTTAAGCAAATCTATGGGATGTTGAAGGACTTCTTGATTGTTATGCTTTAGATCTAGGCCAAAATAACCAAAAATAGATTAACCTCGCTTTTCTCAGATTCTTTATCTACTGTTAATATCCTCATTACTGTTTGAAGGTTAGCTATACAGTATGCTGTTATCATGCTCTTTTTTTTTCTTTCTCTCAATATAGTTTTTTTTTTCAGACATTCATAAAAAACATTTTCTCAAGGGCTTCTTATGGATACTAAATAATTAGTTAGAAGAGATATGCGTTACATGTTGCTGTCTCACTATCAGATGACTATGATATAAATTGTGCATTGCGGTGAAATTTTTTATCATTAATTAGCATGAATAGAATAGAGGCAGGGACACTGTGTTTTATTGTGTAATCATCCAATTATGAGTTTTCGTTGTCTTATTTTTATCCACAGAAACTGAGCACAACAGTAGGGCTCTGGAAGTAAAAAAATGCCATTCATTTCCTCCCTAGAAACTTGTGTTTTTAAGGATACTGTTTAAACCCTTTAAGACAGACTATGAGTTTCGATATTGAGCTATAGCACAGTATAATATGCTTCTTTTTAGTCCACTTCATTAAAAAAGCAACACAAAAAGTGCATCTGCCATATTCGCTGTGAACTGCTATACTTCCCATAATCCTGAAATAAGACCCACTGATCACAGAAGTTGCTGTATATTTCAATGGATCAAAGTTTGTGATGTTGAGTTTTTGAAATCCCCAAAATACTTCTGGAACCATGGCTGTTGGAAAAGTGGACCATGCCGTCGCGCTCTGTTGCTTTCAGCTTTTATAATCAGGCGGTTTGGGAATGTGGCTGTGGCTGTGGCTGTTTATGGGTCATGACAGCGATATTGAAATACTTTCTAGAGTAGTTCAATGTGGCTTGTTCGGAGGAAAAGAGAAAAGAGGCATCATGATAGATATGCTTCAAACTCCAGCCAATCGAACAAACAACCGTGCGGGCTTTTGTGTGTGTCTGCAGAGAATTACCAGGTGTTTGTCCCAGAGTCGGCACAGGTGGGGAAGCCAGTGGGGAAGATCAAAGCCAACGATGAGGACATCGGAATCAATGCAGAGATCAAATACAGCATCCTGAACCCTGAGGGGGCCGGAATGTTCTCCATCTCCACAGACAAAGACACTAGAGAGGGTGTTATCACGCTGAGAAAGGTATTGGTGTCATTTTCATTGGTGTTTACTAAGGCAAGCATCACTACTGTAATTGCTCGTACTTGGGTTAGACGTAGGGATGGGTGATATACTGGTAGAAAACTTTCTGAGATTTTGGACTATTGCCTCATTCGGTTAAGCTCATCTGACTTTGCTGTGCTGTGCGGTTATGAAAGCTTATCGTTTGCATGCATTTTTTAGCATTGCCGTTTTAAAACAAGACACTTAAAAGCATTGAATAGCAATTAGCAACATAAGACATTTCAGTTTTCAGTATATGAGACTGTTTTCCTGCTCATGAGCTTTTTGCTGCCTAATTGGGCTAGAACGAGTAAATGCACATACTTATGTTTCAAAGTTACCATATCTTTGCAAGTGAACTGTCATTTATACCAAAATGTAAAGAAAACCACTGAGAATGAAAATACATGAATATATTGGATCCGTGCAGTCGATCTTAAAGTGACAGCACCCAAACTTGCCATCATTATTAATGCTAATTAAACAACAAATGTTTCATCATATCACTCACCCCAAGTTATATATAAAATGTGCAAAATGAAAGAAAAAAAAAATCAAAGATATATTGGGAGAAAATGTAGTATATTATCATTGTAGTGGATGTATATATATGTGCATGCTGAGGCTAATTTCATAATTAGCCTTTTATGTTCAATCGGCTAAATGCCCAATTAAAATAAATATTCATAATTGTTTGCATAATTGTACAAAATTGCAGTTTGATTGGTAATTATGACCTATCCCTTGTGTTTCATTAAACCTCAAATAAAATATATCAGTATTAATATCAGTATTAGTTGAAAAACAAAACTGAGAAATGTTGCCTTAATAACCTGAAATGGTTCAGTTGAAGCAAAAGTATTAGCTGGAAATAAAACGTAAACTAAACTAAAACGGAAATAAAAAATAAATAAATGAAACCAAAATAGCAATATTAAAAACAAAGCAAAAATTACAAAATCTGATAATAAAATAACTGAAATTTAAACCAAAATGAACCTGGGAACTAAAAAAAAAAAAAAAAAAATTCTAAATATTAATACAACTAAAATTAAAAAATGTAATAATGCGATTTCAATAATAAAATCCGTACATAAGGCATCTGATCAAAAATAAAACGATAAGGACGTGATAACATTTTTCTGAGACATTGTACTGTGACCTCAGAAGTTTTATCTGTTAATATATCTAAAATCTGTTTTAATAAAAAAACAGCACCTGGGAAATAAAAGTGTCTTTAGTCGAAATAGACAACTAATAAACTTTAGGTCTCAACTTGACATTTGTTCTACAGATATGAATGATGTCTCAAATGCTGCAACTTATTGAAGAGAGTTGTACAATTCGTTTTCGATCTTAAGTGATCAAACTTTTACTGGGTGGGCAATAAAATGGGAAAAAATAAAAAAATCCAACAGACTTGAAGAAGGACATGTATTGGGAGAAAATGTAGTATATAATCATTGTAGTGGATGTCTCAAAAGACTTATAACACTTTATTTAGACTGTAGATCCAACAGAGCCATGACAACAACAAAAAAGAGCAAAAATACAAAAGTCTAAGGGGAAAAGTTGCATTCATGCGTGAAACCTCATTAGCAAGTTCCAATTTGAAATAACCTCTGGATTGTAAATGTGGCTTTTCACAGTTTTCACTCGAGTGTTTTTTCCAGACCTTCAACAAAAGAACGAAAAAGGATGGCGTTATTATCCCAGTCAAGATGTTGTCAAAATAGCCCCATATCTGAAGCTGCAGACACTGAAATCACATGGATACTCTGACAAGATATATATAATCTGTCCAGCCAGACTAGGTCGAGCAGACGTCTGGCGCTCTTCAGGGCTCAGATGCTCATTACTGGTCTCTTTTCTGTATTCCGAGCTTCTTCAATTCCACACTCAGTCCTGGGGGTCAGGAAAGCCATGTATTCAGTGAATACTGAGTTTTCCTAAAGCCAATCTTGTAAATAAATGCCTGCCAGATCTATCTGACGAGACGGGCGGTGAAGGTCGGGCAGGTTGTGTGGCGTTTATAGACGTGACCCCATCTGGAGAGCGAATTAGCTTCTGAGCTCTGGAAGCAAAAAAGACTGACCTCAATATAATCGGAGTTCATAACTTTTTGAAGTACTTGAAACTGCTAGAAGCCACCAAGAAAGTGGCTAAAATTGACTGACTGAAAGGAAAATATTGTGTATGTTTGTAATCCAATTTGGTTCCCTTGGTTCTTTTGGTACAGGCTAAAAAAGAAACATCTAAAACAATGCTTTGCGCTTGGATAAATACACTTGCTGTATGTGTGTACATGTATGATGGCGTGCGATGGAGCTGACAACTCGTGAATAGCTTATAAAATGTGTAAAGGAGTCAAAACATGAAGATCTGTTGCAAAAAGATGGTGTTTCTGACGCCCGTACCAAACTGTGATAGACAAAAATAAACAAGCATTCTTAAGCATTCTGTCCTTTTTAGTGTCGCATCTCGTGATATCATCTCGTGATTATGTTTGATTCGAACCTCACCAGAGACCAAAATCTTGTTTCAGATGGTCACTAATTCGAATGAACCACTCACACAAAAAGAGCATTGCAATAGAGTTTGTTTTAACCCAACCAAACAATGCCCTAAGTTTCCTGTTTTCTTTTCTCAGCCCCTGAATTACGAAAAGAAGAAACAGTACAGCCTTCACATCGCCGCAGAGAACACGCACCTGGAACCACGCTTCTCTTATCTGGGCTCGTTCAAAGATGACGCCACGCTAAAGATCACAGTCGGAGATGTGGATGAGCCGCCGGTTTTCTCAATGGATTATTACATTATGGAGGTGTACGAGAACACAAAGGTTGGAACTGAAGTGGGGGCGGTCACAGCGAGAGACCCAGACAGCAAAAACAGCCCAGTCAGGTGAGAAGAAATGATACTCTGAACGCTAAAATAATTATACACAGGCCAAAATGTTACATAATACTGTATGTCCCTGGTCTATGTGGCCGATTAGTGTTGTCATCCATCCCTAAAATGACTGAGCTCAGTAATATGGCCTTATTTTTTTACAATATTGTTAATAATTTTATTACTATTATAATGGTCAATAGAATTATTATTGTTATAATAAATTTTATTATTATTTTTAATCTCTCTCTCTCTCTATCCATCATGCCCTCCCATTTCTCACATCTCTCTGTAAAGGTTAAATTTAATAGGATGACATTGAGTTGATATGACACCAGGATCTTTTTATCTCTCTCTCTCTCTCTCTCTCTCTCTCTTTCTCCCCCCTCCCTCTCTCTCTCAGTTAAGGCACCCCATGTTAGCATGTTAGTGAAACACTGCTGCCAAAGGCTCGATTACCGCCACACACTGTAATAAAAGAGAGGTTTGCAGGCCGGCTCATAAAAACGGCATTCCTTTTGCGTTGATATCATGCTGCCTGCATAGAGAAGCCAATGGAAAGAAAATCAGTTGTATCAATATCTAGTGGGGAGCATAACTGATGTGATATATTTCCAGTATTTATATCATTCATTTAAAATTCATGTATACATATTTTATATGTACTGTATATATCATCTGTATATATCACAGAGATGAAAGATGTGAACCAAACCTGGGGAAGTCTTCTAAGACTGGCAAAGGACAGACAAAAGTGGAAAGACTTCGTTGCTGCCCCACACGCCAATAAGGCGTAATGGGCAGAAGAAGTAAATATCATTATATTATTCTTACATTAAATGCATTATTTCAAAGGGAAAGTTCACCCAAAAATTAAAATTGTCATCATTTACTCACTGTTTTTGGCTGCCGTCAACTGTTTTGCACAAATACAGTTGCTAAAACGTTGAAGACTATTTGATAAATATTTTAAATGTATTAAATGTAATATTTTTGTTATATGATATGCTGGTGTGTGATGCGGAACTCAGAAGGCAGAACGGGAGTTGCTGCTCAAAGGATTTATTAACAAAAACAAAAACATTTTAACTATAAACATAAAAGGCAAACGATGGTGGAAAACTCAGAACTGGGAGAGAAACATCCACACATTCACGATATCCAATTAACACTGATGATTACCGACAAAGACTAAGGAACACAGGAAGGTATAAATAGACAAACATGGGTTTAATAACAGCTGACAAGACTTGATTAGACGTGCAGGACTGGGAAGATGCACAAGGGAATTCGGATGTGACAGACGTGGCGAGACAAGACTGTGACAATTTTAAATATGCAAATAATATCACTAACCCTGGGTTTACAAATATATAAGGGAAATATGTAAATCTAACTACCCTGGATTAATTACTAAACAGAGGTAAAGTACGAACAATGTAAAATTGTCACTTCTGAGTGGAAACCTTGGACATACAAAACCACTACTTTGTCAGAAAATTATTATAAAAAAATCAATTATAGCTTTATATATGGTCAGACACTTGCATGTATTACATTACTAATATTTTAATAAAATTAAGCTCAAACTGAGCTTTTTAACCAGCAAATGTTGAACATACATGTGTTCTTTATCATTAGACCGTCCACATCTGATGCAGTAAGTGCATTTCATTTTGTTTTCATCAGCTTACATGTTATCAAGTTTATTTTGCCTGTATAGGCAGTCAGTTTTTAGTGTAGTTTAGCAAAAATCTCATGTTATTAAGGATAAAGTGCTATGCACAGTATTAGCAATGACTTGGCTAAGACACTCTTCTCTGCTCCTCCAATACATAGTGTTTCTTTGGTAAAGAAAAGGTGTACTCTTCAATCAATCAGTTCTTTTTTTATCCTTGCATTAAAAACAGGTAGAGACGGACCAAAATGTGCGTGGCACTTCATTCACGATATAGGAGTTAAAAGGTTTGACCAAAAGTTTGAGGATCCAACGGAGTTATGAGGTTTAGTCAAACTTTTTTTCAATACTTTTCATTACTTACATATTTGCAAAACTCACAGACAGACGTAAAGGGTGACCAAGAATAATGAAAAGAGAAGAAAAAATATGGAGATTTCACAGTCAGAGGCAGTGTGTTAAATAGCCCCCAATGTCTGCCCCCAATTTGTAAAGTCCATAAGAATCGTATTATTTATGAAATAAATGTTAGCAAACAAGTGAAATGGAATATGAAAGACAAAGTTGTGCACATCTACAGAGCATGAAGAAAATAACAATGTAGATGACACAAAAGCGAACAACAGGAATGAAAAATAAAATGTCAGAATATTCCTTTCATCGGCAGTAAAGAGCATAGAGTGTAAAATCCTCATTGTTATTTCTCTCTCATGCCTCATGCAGTCAAGGACAGTGCACATTTTCTTCTGGTAATGAGATATGACCTGTGTGCTTTATTAGAACTGGTGGCTTGAGGATGTGTGTTTCCAAGCCAACTTTGAATGAACCTTCACAGTCCGTGCGTGACGGAGAGGCCATAACTCTCACGGTCATGCAAATGATGGGATTCCCATTGGTTGATGTGAGCGAGATCGCTGGTTTCACACTAACAGCTTTTACATCAGCATTTATCCCTGTGATAAATAGATAAGTAAAATACATGAGAGAAAACAAGAGAAAAGTCGCATAAATAATCCCTGGTCTCTATTTTAGCCTGCGTTGAAGGATAACGCATACATTTTTCTTTTCAGTCCATTTATTCCATTTCTGTTCCTCCAATTTTAATCTGCATTTCCCTTAAAAAACATCCTTTCATTCCCGTACAAGAATTTATACTGCAGTGTGTAGCCATTTGCATTAAAATAAAATGGCATTAAAGTTTGAGAATCAGCATTAGCGTTATGGAAAACACGCAAGGTCACTGTTATCTCTTTAGTTTTGTTCCTAACCATAATGATGCATCTGATCATTATCATATTTCATGTAAAGTATTTGTCTCATAAGATGGTGCAGCGAAAATGTTTTTTAAAGGCATATTCTTCACAACGGACACCCTGGTGTTGAATTAATAGAGATTTTAGGATGATGTTCTATGTTTTCAGAGACATTTTTGTGTTTCATGCATTTCTCTCAATTTAACATGATAGAAGCTAAACGGAAATCATTTTTGGAGCATGTCTTTTAGAATACACTATATTGACAAATATAGATATATATAAACCAGCAATATGCAATACCGAACATTTGATTAAATAGTAATTAGGTAACAGTACACATGACAAATACAGCATTGTGGTCAATTACCACAATTAACCAACAATAACCACCATTGACCACCAATAAGCTCCGCGAATTGTTATTTTCGATAAGTGTCATCTTTCAAATTCTGTCCATTTCATCTCGAAATTCAAACAATGAATACCGTTTAGACTCTTTAATGAGGCATGTATATGACAGATTGCTGTATAGGAGCCTTGATTCAAGCGACAGTGAACGAGTGAACATGTACATGTCTTCCTCTTTAATATTTACTGACAAAACATGAATGAACATCTGAAGGTATGTTGAAAGAATATAGAACAACTTACTGAAACTTATTTGTTAGCTTGTTAGTTCATTGGAGAAATTCACTCTTTCGCTAAATATATTCACTATATTAGCCTAATAATTCATTATTATATTTTACTTAACCTGTTAGTGATGTCTTAATTATTTAATGTATGTGTACATAAATATGTCACATTTATGTAAATGATGTAAAAACATCATTTTATAATTAGATTTATAGGGTGATACAAGAACTGCTTCATCTGCAGTTTACATGTGTGCATACGATTTGTTATTTGAGTGTTAATTATTATATCTTATAGTAAAGTGTAAAAGAGTACTCTCTATATAGTGTACAGCAATAGCAGATATTGATATATATATATATATATATATATATATATATATATATATATATATATATATATAATATTGTTTGGCTTCTACTAGTTAACCCAGTCATGCTAACCGGTAAAAAAGCAAAACAACAGAACTAGAAGACCAGAACTAGAATCAGAAACTTAACACTAATTTTCTTCTGACTTGCACACTCAAGTATTTCCTTCAGAAAATGCAAATGTGGTATAATTTCACATTCATTCTTGGAAAGAAAATCTGACAGTCCTTCTTTTGAGTGTCTCTACCAAGCATGTCACTTGAGGATTTGTTAATTATGTCCAACTAACGCTTCTTCTCACAAATTTTCTCCTTGGAGTTTTTTTCTTCTTTTATAATCTTTAGGTTGTGCCGGGTCTGTTGTTATCTATAGCTGCTATTCGCTGTGTCATTTCAACTGGAATATTAATACACATCTGCTCATATACCTAAAACCACTCATAAATCTCACTGACAATGACTTGTTTGCAGTCTAGCAAGGTGATCGGTCATTTGGAGAAATCAGATAAATAAAATTGTGCCAAGACAATATTAATGCTCAGTTCAATGCACGTTTTGTCTGACAAACACACTGTAAGCTCATTTAATTGGAAACTATGAAAGTAACTTTTTTTTAGTGCATTATTCTTTTAAACTAATGAACCTCCTACTATATTCCATCTTTACCTCTCAGCTTTCCATGAAGTTGCGGTGTTTTTTCACATTATATATTCCACTCTACAGTGATTTGTCATCGAGCTGGGTGGCATGATGTATAATTACGCATACTGTGATATACGTTTTTGTTCAATAAAACCGAAAAGAATTGCTATATAAATGAGTAATTTTCCACTTGAGGCTGAGCTTTGTGAAGTTGAGTATATAAGTATATAAGTCATGCCACACATGAAGTTGGCAGGGTTTCACGACCCAGCCATGTACAGCAAGACAAGTTCTCTGATAATCATGCATATCCCAGCTGTCTTTGCCCTTAATGCCTCAGCTATGATGAAGAGGGGTGAAAGACGGAAAGGCTCATGCACTATTCATGCTCTCTCTTCTATATTTAGGTATTTCATCGAGCGCAGAGAAGATAAAGAGGTGTATTTCGATATCGAATCCATCAGCGGAGTCATTAGAACGACTCAGCTCCTGGACCGGGAGGACACACCCTGGCACAACATCACTGTCATGGCAACAGAAGAAGGTGGGTACTAGAAACCATGCTGGTGGAGCTTCGCCACTTTAATAACTTGCAAATTAGTTTGCCAAGACAGTCTCAGCAATAAACGCCTCATGCACTCATGAGAAACGGACTGCCGTTCATTTTCTTGCTATAAAAAAATCGCTCACCCTCCCTCCCGCTGCTGTGAAATCAACTCTGCAAGTCTGTTAATAGTCACAGATCTCACCTCTAAGCACATAACGAATAGTTTAGTCAGAAATGAAAATGATTTACTCAACCTCATGTTGTTCCAAAACTCATGTGACTTTCTGCGGAAACCGAAGACTGCTGGTTGTTGGGTCTTTCCATGCTATTAAATTGAAGCCTAAAGCTTTCCAGCAGAAGCACAAAAAACGCTGTAAAAGATCATTAAAAGGGAATCCATAAGGCACTGTATTCTCTTCATGTAGAATGTTGGATGTTGCACTCATAATCTTCCCCTCCGGTGAGCTGTGACCAGATCATTGATTCAGTTCATTTTTTGTACCAGTTCCATTGAAAGATCTGACTCAAAGGAATGATTCATTCACAGATTTTACATGCCTGCTCTTTTACACATGTTAAGGAGGGTAAATGTCAAGATTTTCAGCTTTAACTTTAAGTGTGTTCCTTACTTATAGCTCATCTAACGCTCTCGAAAGACTTGCCGTATAGCTCACTGATTCTTTCGTGATTCTTGTTGATGCTTTGTGATTCCATGGAAAAAGAGCAATGTGCACAATCTTCAAAGATATGCCTTTTGACTTGCACAGAATAAGTTAATGCGTGTTTGGAACAAAACAAGGGTGAGAAAATGATGATATCCCTTTAAAAAGCCACTCATGCAACGGAACAGAAACTAGCGAAGATTATAATATTTAGAATCCGGAAGAGGGACCGTTTTCAGCATGTATAATCTCAGAGAAGATCAAAATCACTGAAAGTAATATAAATGGAGTCTCGTGACTCTTCTGCTGTAGATTTTATCACAGTAATTACCCTCACACCCAGCACGAATGACACACATTCAGTCTTCTATATGATAATGATATTCCAGCATCTGAATGAAAAATGACGTTACTTTAATATATCGCTTGCTTTCCCTAGACAGTGATGAGATCAAATGGAGAATTTTGCTTAAGTCTGCTGCTCAGTGATGTTCATTTATCTCCACTAGAGCCTCAGAAAGAGCGTAACTGTGTCTCACACTGATTTCTCATTCACTTATACACATATGCTTTGGCAGACACTTTTATCCAAAGCAACTTAATGTGCACTCAAGGTTTGTGTTTTATGAATACAGTATGAACAATTATCTTTTAATTTGTCTCATGGTATTCCATTAAGAAGACAAACTTGATGACTAAATGAATCATTTTTGAGAATCACAGTCAAATTTTCTGAGATATGAATGTGCAAAAAAACATTCATCTTATTTTTATTTATTTTTTAAGATTGCAAGCCACCGCCAGCGTTTTTGATCATCTACAAAGCAATTTACTGGCCACCAGGACATGCATAATATCAGATGAAAGAACAGACCCTCTTCTTTAAAAAAAAAAAAAAAAAGTATTTGTTTTATTATAGACATAGCATTCTTTTTTTCTCAATACTTGAGTAAGTCTCATAAAAAATAAAAAAGCATTTGAAGAAACAAAAAAAAACCTGAAAATCATGTTTTTATCAAATCCAGTTTGGATTCAGAACAAGGATCAAAACACATGGAATAGAGTCCCATCAACACTCCCAAAGCTTCACAGTCCTACAGCTCGTCCTGGGCTCTCCCTTTTTCGTTTAATATTGATGATTATGTTATTTTACATACGAATATGTGTGTGATATTGTTTGTTTCTGCATCTTCTTCGCCTCTGTTTTGATGCAGTACTTTTTCAGAAGATGTATAATAGATGTATAATAGCACCCCCTACCATATAACAATGAATACACAGAAATCCAGACAGGAAAGTGTTTCCTAACAAATTAGAGAAATGTATGTCAGTGGCATGGATAGAGTGAAAGGTGTGTTCACACCTGCCAGGTTTTGTTCAATTAAAATGAACTCTGGTGTGATTGCACTGTTTGTGTGGTTCATTTGAATAAGTGTAAATGCTGCCATCTGAAAAATCACCAAACAACACAACACAAATCAAAGACATGTAAACGAACCAAATATGGGACGTGTCAAAAGATTCTGTTTTTAAACCAGCAATGTTGCTCAACACAAGCATCAGAACACACAACGAGTGCATTTAACCCAGCAGTTCCGTTACATAAAAAAATACGTAATAAAATCCGACCAATCAGGTTGTGGAAATATCCCTATGCCTTTAGGGTCGTTTTTTTACTTACTTACGCCTCCTGGGGCATAGGCCACCAACAAGGGCTCTCCAGGCGTCTCGGTCCTGAGCAATCCTCTCCAACTGTCTCCATGACCTGTTCTCTTGACGTCTCGGCGCCAGGTGTTTCGAGACCGACCTCTCTTTTTCTTCCCTTGTGGATTCCATGAGAGGGACTGACTGATGGTATTGGAAACCGGTTTGCGTAGTGTGTGCCCCAGCCAACTCCAGCATCTCTGGATGATCTCTTGGTCGACTGCCTGTTGATTAGCTCATCGTTTTCTTTAGGTTCAGTGTTAAAACGCCAGTGTGAAAACCAAGCGGATCAAGACTGAACTTTTTTGTTTGTTTGGTCTGGAACAAACGAGCCATGCAAACCGAACTAAAAGTGTGAACACACCCTAAGTAAACACAAAGAAAGCATGCCAAAAGGTAAAATCACAAAATCACATTTCTTGTGTTATTCTGATGAAGGGACTAGAAGTTGTTTTTTTTGTGTGTGTTTTATTTCTGTTATTTTACTAATGGTGTGGAGGTTTTTTTGTTGCCTTGGCGAATCCATTAAGGGCTTCATCCTGAGAAATGTACATTACTGGTCACGCAGTGGGTGGGAATTCATGTTAAAGTGCTCGTTAGTGAGAATGACGAGGGAGAGGAACTCACTTGGCCTGTATGTTTATAAGACGCCTCAGCAATTATATGCACATTTATTGCACTTAACAGTAGCAGTGCCATTGACAGAAATCATGCTATTTTATTAGCTACTTCTTGTTGTGGTGCATGGATATTCTGGATATTCTGAATTATGAAACTGATAGGTCTGGGTCTTTTTTGGGGGGTTGGGGGGGGCAGATCTTGTACAATCTACACATAACACATTTTCAGTTGGTTTGGTTCTGTATTTCACTAAGTTTCTATAAGAACCAAACCAACTAAGATGGATCACAATATTACAAACTTTGATTTGAGCCAAAAAAAAAACATTTGAAAATTGGGAAAAAGATAGAAAAGGTACAAGACTGCGTAAAGTCCTTCATATAACATTTTATATGAGAGCCAATGACTTGCCACATGGAACACTGAGCACATCAAAAACAAAGGAACAATCTAAAATGGTTGAATTAAAAGCAACATAAGTGAGTTAAAAAGACCAGATATTTAAAAATAGTTTGAAAGTGGAATTAAATTGACTGGAATATATCATTCACAGTGCTTAATGGGAGGAGTGGGTGGTCACTGCTGTGCTCGTTTCTCCTTTTAAACACTTTTTATCAAGTTTTATTGAGATCACAAAGTTAAAATCCCACATGTTTTGGCTTCCACAGAAGCAGACACTTTTATCACACTTTGAGCTCATGGAAGTTCTCTCTTTTTAATATTTTATTTAATATTTATTTCCCTAATGATCAACTTTCCTGGAACTATACAGAGGGAACAACAAGGTGTTATTCTTTAGATAAAAAAGCCCACTGGCACCATTTGATCATTTCCCTGTTTATAATGAGTATATATCCTGCACACAGTTTAGGTGTCGATGCAAAGGCGAACAGAGCTCTTGCACCTCTTCTAGAAAACCTTGTGAAACACATGCATGAAGTCACCTAATAACAAACTCTACACATGCCGAGCACAACACCAGCCCAAGAAACTTTAATAAGCTGTTTTCCCTTGTATTGTCTCTGAATACTTCACACAGCTCCAGTGATTTGAGTGTGCATGCAGACGATGTACAGTATAAAATAACACCAGATGAACAATGCATATGCAACGAGTGATTTGAAAGGAAATGGGGAGGCAGCAGCTAAAGATGGGTTGAAATGAATGCTGAAAAGCAGTAAGAATAAAATAAGTAAGATGTAAGACTAAGATGACGACAAATATTCCAACAGAGGAAGGATAGATAGATAGATAGATAGATAGATAGATAGATAGATAGATAGATAGATAGATAGATAGATAGATAGATAGATAGATAGATAGATAGATAGATAGATAGATAGATAGATAGATAGATAGATAGATAGATAGATAGATAGATAGATAGATAGATAGATAGATAGATGGATAGATGGATGGCAGACAAACATATTTGGTTAATGATGGATGGAAAGACAGATTATCTATCTATCTATCTATCTATCTATGCATGTATGCTTTGGTAAGAACTATTAAACTATTAAAGAATAAATAAAAGTAAGTTATTTATTCATTTATTTATAGTTAATATCATTATTAGTTAAGACCTTAACTGAATGTAATTTATATTGATAATTACTCAACATAATTATGCAGAATATATATTTTTTTAAATCCTTTTGGACCTGTTTTTAATTTAGGAGCATTATAATATCCTGTTAACTTAGCATTTTTGCATTTATAGTGTTTTGATTCAAATGAGTTAGATCAGTATGGGTCCGACTCACTCTGAGAATTGCTATTAGATAATGTAGCCAATTTGTAAACAAAATTAGCCAGATCCCACCCAGGGATCAATGAATGCATGCAAATTTATCGTACTCTAAGAAATTACAGTTCAGATATGTGTTCTTTTGAGACAAAATGCTATGAATTTGCATAGCCTGTGTTTGTTAATCAGAAATTAATTGGCAATTACATATAATTATATTCAGCAATACTGCATTTTAGTTCAGTAATGTCCACATGGAAACCTGCAGATTTGTAAATAATTGGAATACTGTCGTTTATAAAGTTCTACATATCCCTTGATATTTTTGTTTAATTAGATATCTAGTATAGAACTCTCAGATCCCTTTGAAATAGTTTAGCATTTAAAAAACTGTTTTATGCAGATTTCCCGTCAAATCCAATAAAAACAATGTGGGGGAAAACGTATTCGGATTGAGTTTCAACCTGCTAACATCTTAAGAGCTATCTTTATGAGTTCACTCAAAATTGTAAAAACATTATATATATATATATATATATATGAATCTGTATTACAGTTGTCTTCTGTACTCAAAAAAGTTGCTTGACGTTCCTAAATATGCTTTAAGGTTTCCGTTTGTTTTCAGACAACCCCAGTCTTCAGAGCCACGTGCCCGTTACAGTGCAGGTTCTGGATGTGAACGACAATCCTCCGAAGATCAACACAGAAGATGAGATCATCATCTGTGAAAGCACCAGAGCAGGACAGGCAAGTCCCGCAACAGCCGGACTGTTTCTCTGTTTCTCTCTCTCTCTCTCTCTCTCTCTCTCTCTGACCCCATCATGCCTTGTCAAAGGAGGCTTAATCCACAAAAATGCATTCAAAATAAACGCAGCAATTAAAGTAATAAAACAAACTGCTTTTTTAATCAGTTTCTTTAAAAATAAGCATAATGCATATGCATGTAATGCATTAATATATGTGTTTTGTGTTTGTTTGTGCAGTGATTACAAATGCTAGGCGTTACTGTACTGACAAGTGTCAAGTTGGTCATCTGAAAGATTATATTATGGGTTTGATCAATATGGATTTACATATCAGCCTGCTAGAAAAATTTCCACAATTCCCTGCCATGAGTGGTTTGGAAAAGAGAGAGAGTGTGAATATTTAGAGGGGCTGAAATAGAAAAATGGAAGGGGGTTATGGGAATGCTAATCATCTCTCAATGAGAATAAAAATCTGATCAACAAAGCGTGACAGCTCTGACTCACTAAAGCACACTCCTATTTTCCTACCCACACTTTTCCATTTAATTTTGAAATGCTGTTTTTCACCAGCGGCCCAAAGAAAGGGAGGGATGAGAGTGAAAGAAAATGAAGGACAGATGAGGTCAAGCCCATTTTAATATCCCCTGTGTTACCAACATAAAACAGTACATCCAGTTCCAAAAATTATCCACACTACATTATGGGAGTACCGCATTAAAGTGCTTCTGTGCACTTTCCGTGTGTTTTGAAAGTGTAATGTGTACTTTCCGCACCACTAGCATCACCAAACTGACTTCCTAAAATAAAGAGTGTCGTAAACTGATGAAGTGATACTGGTTTCATCCAGAGCACTACCATAGTGGTTACTTTATCATTACAACAACACTATGTCATTCGAATGTTCGCTCTCATGCTGTGTGTAATATAGCTGTCTGGGAATGTAAACGGTCTGCAAAGTTTACAGTCTGTTAAAATCGCGGTTGTTACTGTATTTTACTGATTCTGGAGCTGAAGTTCAGTTATGGTAATGAGCGTTTTGTTTCTGACATGCGTTGTAAGTGGGAGACCAATCACAATTGACTGGGTCATCTGACCAATCAGAGCAGAGTAGGCTCGTGGAAATTAGGGATTTTGAATAACTGAATCATAGAACTAGTCTTTGAGAATGTGGGGATGTGCAATGTATACAAAGAGAAAATGAACAAAATGTAAACTTATTGTAGGAGACCTCCAAAACAAAATGAGAATTTGGGCAATTTAAAACATTTTGAATTCTTGTTGGTAGGTTCTCAAATAGTAGCTCCCAAAACCACTAACATAACAGAAACTTGTAAATAACAACATAATAGAACTTTATCAAGTCTCCTTTTTCGCATCTTGCTTAAAAATGCATAAAATAACACTTTAAATGCATAAAATAACACTTTTTTTTCAATATTCGGCCTCTTTGCAAGTATGATGGGAAGTGAAAGTCCTGATTGGTTAATACTGTTATTAGGTTACTACATATTATTTCAAAATGAAAACATCAAGCCAAAGAGTAACTTTTTCAAGTCAGTGTAACATGAAGCAATCACATTTGAACTAGAGACCCGATACAACGGTGTTAAATCAAAATGAATAGTTTACATAAAGTGAACAACATCATAAGATCATTTTTTAGTGTACTTTATCAATTTGATTTGATTAAGAGAGGAGAATTTAGGACTTGAGAACTTGCTCCAGTTTCTTCAGGATTTAAACCTGAAGTGTTAGTATTCCTCGATGTAACATGATCCTCCAGAAATCATTCTAATATACTGATTGCTGCTCAATTATTATCAGTTATTAGTTGTGTCTATAGTTGTGTCACAGCAAAGATAATAAGAAATGTTTTTACAACACCAAATCTGCATGTTAGATGTTTTTCTGAAGGTTAATGTGAGTCTGAAGACGAGTTTTTCAGCTTAAAGCATACATTTATATAAAAATGAATGAATTGATAGAGATTACATTGGTGTGGATTTAGTGCAGGTCTATCTGGTTTGGGAAAACTTTTTTCTCAATTTTTCTCTTTAAAAAAAATAACAACATGAAAATGACATTGCTATAAAAACAATACAATTATTCTAAACACATTAAACACACTATGATTTTACAGGTATTAACTTTACAAATTCATTTGAAGAACTGATCCAATTAGCCTTCTTCAGTCTGAACCTCTTCAGTTGGAAGGTGTTGCTCTTTGCAAGGAGTATGAACTCATAATGGAGCACATTCAAGGAGTCAAATGCCTATTGGGTTGCCAGGACAACTTGAACCAACAATCCAGATGGTTTTGATGCACAAACACTCATAGAGCTGCTGAGTTGCCAGCAGAGATTTCAGAAGCATCAAGTGCTCTCTGAGATGAGGGAAAGAAAACGAGAAAAGTAGAAAGAATGAAGCAAAACTATGTTTTGAGCTTCTGAACCCTGTTGAATTGGACTTCTGTCTCCCGCATGGGAAAATGGTGGAATCTATACATGCAATTTAAGCATCTTATCTAGCAAGACCACCTTCACCAGAGAGACTCAATAAAAGCTAAAGAGAAGCTAAGAAAGTTCAGTAACCAGCCCAGATGCATGTACAGTGGTGGATTGCAGTTGTTGCTCCCAACCAGTTATTAGTTTAAGGTGGAAATCACTTTTTGTCATGAAGGTTTGGATTTTGTTTTCCCTCATTAATAACAACCTTTATTTAAAAATAGAATTTTGTGTTTACTTGTGTTATCTTTTGACTAATATAATTAGTTTGATGATCTGAAACATTTAAGTGTGACAAACATGCAAAAAAAAAAAAAAAAAAAAAAAAAAATATATATATATATATATATGCATGTATAGAAATCAGGAAGGGGCAAACACTTTTTCACAGCATTTGACAGGTGTTTCTGTTCACTGATTGTCTTTCCTGATTTTGTTCTTTTGATGGCAGGTCATTCAAACAATCACTGCTGTGGATAAAGATGATTTTGCCAATGGAAAAGGATTTTCCTTCTCTTTTCCCGGAGGAGTTCCTGCTAACCCCAACTTTACAATTAAAGACAATGAAGGTATGCAAAAAAAAAACTATTTTTATTTTTTATTTTAGCTATTTATTCTGGGTACATTTTAAGTGTGTGTGCATGGGTTGCCTCTTTCACATTTCATCAGTCAGGTCTTGGAAACCTGAAAAATGGCAGGATATTCATGACTTACAGGATTTTTTGACATTTCTTTTTTTAATAACAAGTCTAAAATATTTCATCAGCTAGTGTGCTCTATAAAAATGATATTTAAAAACCCTTGTCTAGTAATCACAAACAACTGGAAAAGTCATTAAAATTCATTAGTCAAAATATGTGGGAATCCTAATGGGTTTGTGTTAATGTGTGCGGTCTAATAATCTTTTCCATTATGGCACAAGGCGCCCAGCAGCTTTCAGAAGATGTTTACCATGCCTTTTTCATACAAGCTAAAATTATGAATTGACATATCCTTGCTAATTAGAAAATTCAAATGGCTTTAAGTGTTTATATTGCTCTTAAGCTTCCAAAGCTTTCAAAGGGAAAATGACTGCAGAATTCTCATATGATCGATCAACTTCCAAGTTGATGTTGACCAGCATTTAAGTTCTAATTAAATGTCAACCGCAAGCTTAAGAGAGACGATTGATGACAGTTTAGATGCAGATGGAAGTAAAAGCTCTTATGCATGATTAATAGCTGCTGAGAAGTTAAATCAATGAGCTGTAAATGCATTTATGTCAATAATCAATACCCCCATAACAAAGTTGTTTATTGCTCTTGCTCTGTTTTTTTTTTTTTCGGTGTATGTTTTGGGTATCTGCATGATATGAATAATATGGGTTTGTTTTCAAGTCAACATGAAATCAAAGTGGACAGTTTTTACTTTCCAGCTGTCAATTGGTGAGCCTGTTTAAAATCCAGCATTAATAAACCTACTGTCAGTCCTGTCATCTTGTTTACTTCCCGGTTCCCCATGTGCTTTCCTATTGTCATCGTAGCCACCTGAATCCTCATCAATCACCTTGTTAGTCTTGTCAGCTGTGTCCTATCCCCTAATCATCCTCTGTGTATATCTACCCTGTGTTTTCCCTCAGTCTTGTTCTGTTCTCGCCTGTGGTGAGTCGTGTTACACCATGTAACCTAATGGTTAACCTAACCTAATGTAAGCTAACTGCATGGTTTGCTGGTTTATACTGGTCTCCCAGTCTGACCAATAAATATACAATATATTAAGAATATAAGAATATATTTGAAAAGTGGGAATAAAGTGTCTAATGTGTTTTAATAATAAGGTGTTTATTGGTTAGGGTTAAGGGGAGGGCTTTACTGTCCAGGCATGCATTTAATAATTTTAACAATAAATAATAATGCACAACAACACTGAGTTTAGTGATTAGTTTCTGCCACTATTTATAAGTATGAATAGCATCTAACTTATATTTACAATTATTGCAAAGAAAATACTGCTATGTTTACATAGTGTAAATATAATATATCACTATTGTCACTTTTTGTAAATAGCATATCAATAAAAAAGGGCTGTTATTTTCATTTTGTGTAAATATAATGCATTGCAGTTTAAACAGTTGCTGACCAATTAAAGCCAGAAAACTATCCTTGACTGGTTTAAATTCTTATTTTTTTTAACTGTTTTAGTGTAGCCCCTCCATGAAGTGGCACATTCAATCTGCCAGTATGACTTCTTGTCTGTGGGGCCTTGGCTGAACTTTGGGTAAAGTGACTGCTGAAGTTTTTGTACTCTTCCAGCCACCCCATTTCTAATATGCAGCTCAAGCATGGTTGGCACGGTTTATTTCCCTCATCACTGTCCCTCAGTGTCGAAGAGCTATAGTATTCCTTTGGAGGGATTACGGGTCTAACCTTGCACAGTAGTGCAGACCCTGTTGCTATCGAATGAATTACCAGCTCCCTAAACTCCTGAACCGGCGGCCTTAATGCAATACTCAACACAGATGGCTGCAGGCTGGAGGTTACCATGGAGACCACTCTTATCCAAGTTGTACTCGCGGGTCCAAATCAGGACCAGAAGGGGATTTTTTAAAAAGAGGATGGGTTAGATGTTGTTTTTGGAAGGACATCTGATTAAGTTTTTCTGAAATTTGTAATTTATTTTAATTAGGGTTATTAAGTTTAGGGTTGAAAATGTAGTTAATGAAAGCAGGTAACATTTATTCTTGAGTTTCAAACAGTTAGACCTTAACTATCAGCTATTTTAACTTGACACCGCTTCATAAACAGTTGGCACTCATGGCGAAAGTCGCTGAAAATCAATCAGAAGTGATGCAGCAGCACAAAATGTCAGTTGAATAAGAATGCATACTGTTAATAGTACCTAAAATCAACTAAAACTGACTTTATTACAAAATAGAATTAAGTGTTATATGAAATAAAGCAAGCTACATATTTGACTTTTCAAAGAGATTATTTGCATGCCAAAATAATATCTTAATTAATTTCAATAACTTAGTAAATATGTCAATCACAATCAGTTGGGATTAATTTGATTAATTTGATTAATTTAATTTTGTAATTAATTAGATTTTATAAATTAATTGACAGCCATAATTTATTAAAAACATTTGAGAACAGATGGACCCAGGATAGAGTTTTAAGGGGTAGTAAGTGATTATGTTGTGTCAGTTAAAATGTTACATTTATGATAAGAAAAGAAATCCATGTCTCAGGATCAGTATGGGAAAACAGAAGAGAGACAGATCAATGTGATAATAGAAGAAGTAATGACTGGGATATTATTAGAGTTGCACCAGTCTACCAGCAATGAATCAGAATATCCATATGGCTGTTTCGTTTTATCTTACCCGATCTCTATTCCGGTTTTGTGCACAAACTGTGCAAATCTGTAACATTACAAAGTCTGTAACACAGGGCAGAGATGAAGAGGGATGTAAAGAGGAGAAGAGATGCGGCAGCAGATGCTGAACAAAGCACAACAAGCTCACAATATTGAAAGAAAAATATAAATATTGAATTGGAGGTGGGGGGATGTATTAATGTAACTCTGAACGGAACTGACTGTTTTCAGAAAAGTTTTGATGGCATTTAATTTCCCTCTTACCTCAGTATAATGCCTATTAAAGTAGGGTTTATATGCTTTTACAGTGGTGTGACCAATGTGTTTATCATCAAATATGCAGAGAAACATTTAGAGACCAAATGTGGCAGGAGGAAAAAATCTTCACTTACACATTGTTGTGAAGATGAGTATTAAATATCCAAAGCTAACTACAAAACATAACTAAGATGGTTACAACATCGGGACATGCATGCATACATAAGAATATATCATATCCATGTTGAAATAGTTGGGCTTTGAGTTAACATAGGGTATGTTTCGCTACAAGCATAATTTCACAAATCTAAAGTTAAACTATTCTGATTTTGTTTTAAATCTTTGAATTATACAGTCTAATTTAAATAAATATTAATAATAAAAACAACTGCTCGTGTTACAGTTGTAGCATCTTTGTTGGGATCATGATTAAAATGCAGTGGTTGCCTCTAATTACAAATGGCTAGAGATATTTTTATGCCTGGATTTGTTTGTTATGGAGCAAATAGGCAACAAATACATTTTCTTAAGCGCGACCTATTATGCAAAATACACTTTTACATGGTTTTTAAACATTAATGTCTCATCAGTGTGTGTGTGCTCAACCAACCTATACTGGTAAAAATCCACCCAATCCTCTTTTTTAATCCCTATGAATCACAAACAGTGTCTAACAAGAAATATTTGCAGAATGTAGCTTTTATTACATCACAAATGCTTAGGCTCCACCCATGACTGCTGACAAGCTCCGCCCTGATTGAGCCCGACACAGTCGGCCATTTTTATCTCCTCGCCAGAGCATTTAACACCAGCATTCAAGAAATTATTATTTTAAGCT
Source organism: Rhodeus uyekii (assembly GCA_037043235.1). Classification (NCBI taxonomy): domain Eukaryota; kingdom Metazoa; phylum Chordata; class Actinopteri; order Cypriniformes; family Acheilognathidae; genus Rhodeus; species Rhodeus uyekii. The sequence continues at coordinate 659,686 of JAWRVZ010000085.1, forward strand.
ACTAACATCATTCAGTCAAGAGCAGTGATTGATTTTGTTTTTCTTTGTTGTTTGAGTCATATTAATTGAAGTAGATACTGTATTTTACGCTGCTGTCACTCTAAAACAGAATGTTTTAAATCAGAACTGGGTTTTTACAACACGGCATATTACATGATCTGTGGAGTATTTTGAGCTCAAACTTCAGACACATTCTGGGACTTGCATTACATCTTGTAAAAAGAGGCATAATAGGTCCACTTTAAACAAAGGAGAAAAAAAAACTGCAACTGGTATCGGAATTGGCCAATTTGCTTGCAAAATTTGGACTCAGCCAGGAAAAATCATCATTAGTGCAGACCTAGATATAGTATAGTTAATTCCACTCCTTTCCTATCGAGTCGACTGCGGTTTACTTCATTTATACAAGTGGTACTCAGTGCAAGTCTCACTCTTCTCACACCGTTTCTCGCTCTTTAATCTCTCTCCACTGGGACGAGCCACTGGTCTGAGAATGATCAGTTCTTCTCACGGGTGGTCGATGTCGGCGCGCGCTGCTCTTATTGTGTCTGTAGAGAGTCTGCGAGGAAGTGAAGCCCCCTTGTCTACAAAGACCCAAAGGGCTTCAAATGTAGCAATAATACCACTTTTCCATCTTTGCAAGTACTGCAAAAGAGCAAATGGGTCTTTACAGAGGCACTTAGAAACTCTGTCTGTATCTAAATGGCTATTTTGTGGTGAAAGTAAACACATTACCTTGCTGACTGACTTTTTTCCACCTTTGACTTTTTAAGGTGTTCAGTGGAATTGCCAGAGTGCTGTAAAATGAATATAATGTGCTTCCACTCTGTTTATGGATTTATTGGTGCAAATTTATTTGGTACTCAGTGAAAGGGAGGCTAAATGGACTAAATTATTGTCAGTTCACGTTTTGCTTTATGAACGCAGTCTCTGTTTGAATAACAATGTAAGACTGCGGGCCCCAGAGCGTGAAGAGAGACCCTTGCACGAATATTCAGTTTGATTATGTTCTCTCGTCAATTATGCTTTGTAGTGGAGCTGGTAATTAGAAAGGTGCTATTCGTAGCAGGGTCAAAAACATGCTTAAGGCATGCAAACATGAAATCTTAGCTTCTATTGCATGCTAATCAGTTCAGCCCTTGCACGCATATACGCTCAAACACCGTCATAAAGGAATAATTCACCCTAAAATAGAAATTAATTAAATATGCATTTTTTTCTGTTTCTTCCACACCTCATTATTTCTCACTCTTTTGCAAGTACACCCATCCGCTCTCTATCTATTGTTAGTTGTTTTTCAGTTTCTATCGCTTTCTGTCAATCCTTCCAGTTTCCCATCTGTCTCTGAAAGACTCTCATCCTATTTCCATCGGCTTTCTACAGCGTATCTGTAGGGCTTTTTAGAGACGTGCTTCTCTACACTGTCTTGTTATAATATGTAGCCAGAGTCTGAAGGCAGTTCTTTTATTTGGTGTCAGTCACTTGGTGGGCGTCTGGACAGGAAAGCAGATAGACTGTAAACCGAGAAGTAACGGGAGAAATTAGTCATTATCTACTGATTATTATCATTATTATGATGAAGAACATAAGGTTACTTCCTAACGGGATTGTGATGGGAATTCAATGCAGTCTGAAGATAACATATTGAGTTGTGAGTGTCCAAATGACCGTGACGATCTGTGGAGCTTTATGTGAGAAAAACACGCAATTAGTCTCTTATAATTTGAACATCTTACCTACTTGCTCGTACTTTCATAAGAGCTCATGAGAGAAGTAGCATTGTGTGAAGAGATCATGACTAGATTCTTATTTTGAGCCGAATCCTTCCAGTGAATCAGTGGATTCATTTCACAACCAGTCTAATTATTTATGTCTAATAATTTGTTCATGTAGATTAAAGTCACTATGGAATCAAAATGGACCATTCTTGTTTTGTGTTTTTTATTTTATGGAATAGTGCATTATTTATTACACGTTTTGTCAGTGCACATTATATATATTTTTTTAATCCATCCGTCTATCTATCTATCTATCTATCTATCTATCCGTCCATCCGTCTATCCGTCTGTCTGTCTATCTATCTTAATAAAGTTATTAAGACTTTAACGTGCAAAAAAAAATCTAAAAATATTTAACACAATTTACGCAGCATCTGTTTTTTTTCCCCATCATCCTTTGGCTAGAGTTACACTATATAACCTTGCTCTTATTCATAAAAATGCTTTTAAACTGATAATTTAAAGCCTGATGTTCAAATGTATAGCTTTCAATTATATTTTAATGTTGAATGGCTATAGTTAATCGCTAAATTCGAGAAAAAATTATATTTAATTGAGACTTTGGTAGCAGTATCGGTACCAGGCCTTCATTACAAACAAATATTTAAAATAAAAGGCACTGTCTATGTTGCACATCTATCACTGCACTGCACATGATTATTGTATAATAATCATGCACGGTTTGGCTGTTGGCCAGAGGAGAACTGGTCCCCCAACTGAGCCTGGTTTCTCCCAAGGTTTTTTCTCCATTCTATTCTTCATTCGTTACGTCACCTGCCGGAGTTTTGGTTCCTTGCCGCTGTCGCCTATGGCTTGCTCAGTTGGGGAAACTTAACACTTAAAATTCATCAATTGTATTGATTCGCCTGCTCTTTTGGGGCTTCTGTTCAGCCAAACAAACTTTGTTTATATTGTTTTTCCTGTAAAGCTGCTTTGAAACAATCTACATTGTAAAAAGCGCTATATAAATAAAGGTGACTTGACTTGACTATGTTCTTTCTACATGTGAATTAAATGTGATTAAATGTGAAATGAATATAATGTAGAAAAAAAGTGAAAACCTCGATTTCATCATGATTAGTTACAGAAAAATTTGTTATTAATTAGTGAATTTGTTTAGCGATTGACAGCAGTTACATAAAATATATAGAATCAACCTCATTTATTTATTAATAACAGAGACTGAATTTGAGCAAGAAACTTGGCCTAACTTCACAATTACTCATAATCAGTCTTCCCTTGATCCTTGTGCTGGTGCCAAATCATCGCGATGACATTTTCTTTTCCCTTCTTTTTTTCTTCTTTTTTTTTACAGGCAATTAAACCAGCGCTCAGATCTCTAAACGACCCAGTTACTTTAATAGATCAATTGATTTCTGAAAGCAGCTTTTTGCACGTTTGCATACAGAAAGACCTTTCTAGTACAGCCCCTCATCAGAGGAGTTGAAAGCTGTTGCTGTCAGGCTGATGATATTTGGGAATTTTAATTAGTCGGAGTGTCAGTCAGATATCCTGCCACTTCAGTGAAGGTTGAAGTGTTGTCATGCGACAGAACATGGCTGTTTTCCCACTGAAAGCTGCTTTTTTCTTGCATCGTTGATCATTTTTATTCAGTGTGTTGTTTCTAACAGTTGTTTAAGGATAAAGATAAATCGGTTTGGTAATACCTCGGTACGCTTAGATATTTTCTAATTTCATTTAATACTTTATTTCACTTCTTTGATAACTTATTAAACACACTATGCTGTGGTTTTGAAGTTTTTTTTAGATCAGAGAGACCAATCATAGACTTAGCAGAATAATCCCCAACCATCCACACTTTAGGGCTCAATTACAGGATTCCAGTAAAAATGGAAAATCAGCAATCAAAATTTCTAATGTAAAAGCATCTTTTTATATAGATGTTAATATAATAAAGGTTAAAGCAAAAATATCCCTTAATGACATAATTGAAAAAGAGGTATTGCCATTCATTTCTGACTCATTGTAGAACAGCAGTGGTGTTGTTATTCAAAACTCAGTTTGTACTCTGAAATATTTTGTCTAAATGCTATTTTATCTTGAATTTAAATTACTCCTCACCTGCACATATAGTTTTGCGGTTGCTAAGTCGCTCTGTGGGGTTGCTAGGTTCTAGTCCAACAGTGTATGTCGATGGGATTTTTTCCCCGGCCTGTTTTATCGCATGCCAGGAATGATTCTTAAAAAAGTGAAAAAATAAAACTCCAAGTAGTTGTTTGAAGTTGTATTCATGTACAAATGTTGCAGGATGAATTATGCACCATAGTTTAATATTTTAGCCTTGACGTTTTTTCAAATCCCTGACCTTGAGTGTCATTCATACAAACAGTGGTGCTTTAAACTGTCCGGCATAAATGCTTTACCACAAGTCCACAAACTGTGTTGCATACAGACTGCTTCTGACGAGGATAAATGATTCAAGAAGATGGACTTAAAACAAGTGTGTAAATATTGAGTCGAGAAACAGCATGCTCACCGAGCGCCTGACAAGCAGTTGTGCAGTAAGCAGTTTTTTTCATCAACTTACCCGAAGCAGCCCAGTTTAACGGTAGCAATGACAGAACTCTTATCAAATAAAATCAAAATGTCCCTTTTTTCTGCTGAAGTGGACAAACATGTGGACGCTGTGACCTACTGCTCACCACTGGGTGGCTGTTTGCCCCACTTCGGCTTAAATATGAATGAAAAACCAGTCTTGTATGATACAACAGCCTACTTGGGAGCTTGAATATTAGTTTTTTATTGTTTGCAGTGAGTAATGAAATTTAATTATAAGCACATTGGATTGCTTGTTCTTTATTCATCCTGTAAAAGCACAAGTATTGCAAAAGCATCCAATTCATCTGCTACTAATTGCTTAAATACGATACTGTATTTGCTTTCGCTCGCATAGATTGCAAGACGCTTGACATCTTAAATGAGCCTTTTGACAGAGCTGAGTGAAGCAGCAAATTGAAAAATAATTATTTGGTTATGCAGTGCTAGCCGCCAATCACGGAGCATCTCATTAGCATAATCATGCACATTGTTTGACCAATGGAAATGAATTAAAGGTGCCAGTATATGGACACATGGTGCGTGATGAGACCCGCTTTCCCTCATATCAATGGTAGGTCAGTTGTTTTCAGGACTGAATTGTTGGCAGATGTGAAGGTGGTGGTTTCAGTGTGTTTTTGTGTCCTGAACATACAGCTTATTCTCTCACATGTCAGTTTGAGCAGTGTTGCAGTGCAATTAGAGGCTTCACGCTGTCAGCCACCAGCGGGTGAGAACGACACGTCAACATAAACCAAGACACAAATGTTTCCTTCCCTATAAAACTACAAATTATTTCCGTTTATTTGTTTTAAGCAGCATCTGGGGGAACGGCTTATTGTTTTTAAGTCTTCATAGTTTGAAGTGTATTTGTAGTTTTGGGAATTTGGGTTAGGGTGTGCAATGTGAAATTAAACTCTTCCATTGAGGGCCAATATTCATTACCTGCATTTGGATTATCTGTGAGTTACCTATTTTAAATTAGTATTATACATTGATATTATGATTCATATAATATTATTATATCATATCATATTATTATTCATATATATGTATATATATATATATATATATATATACAAAGCATTTATGCCGGACATATATATATATATATATATATATATATATATATATATATATATATATATATATATATATATATATATATATATATATGAATAATAATATGATATAATAATACAATATGAATAATAATATAAATTCTATATTATATATATATATATATATATATAATATAATGTTTATTATTATTATATATTGTTGCACTTAAAAAAAAAAACTCCAGACCAAAAAAATTCAGTTGTGATAACAATTTTTTTTTTTTTATAATGCGTCTTTGTTCTTTTGATCCTATAGTGAGCAAATGTCCATGCATGTATTGTCTGAACAAGATTCATTAGGGAGTACATTTCAGCCTTCAGAATCCTCTCGCTGGCTCTCTTTCTTTTTTTTTTCTTTTTTTTTTTTTGAACATGCACCTGTATTACACACAGTACGTTGTTTTGAAAAGCGTGTTCTCTGTAGTGTGTCTCTGTGATTGTTTATGCGACACAGTTGGATGCCAGGAGTGAGAGCTTTGGTGTCTCTGCAGGTATTTAATGTTGCTGGCAGGGAATGTTTTTCGTAGCAGCAAGACAGATAGCAGCTTCTGCCGTACCCATATGTGTTCAGGCTTAAATGTGCATCTCCGTGGTTAACTCCATATGTACATCCACACAACATGTAATGCAATAGAAGTCACGTCTTATGTGCAGAAGCATGCTTATGATTGGGGAAAAGAAATATGATAACACTATAATACATTTATTCACTAATATTAAAGTTAGCGTGAAACTAAAGTTTCAATCATCTTTTCTTACATCGGAGTGAAACGACTTCTCGAACAATACAAATGAAGGGGCGCAACTTGATTTTTGTCCATTTGGGAATTAATCGGATTGTTGTGGTTTACTATTGCTGCAATCGAATGTGAATGACAGGTTGCCTCATGTCGATAATTGCTTTCAAACAATCCACAGCAGAATGAATTGTTGTTCCTTAATGAATGATTGGCTGCTTCTGGAAACTTCTTCAAAAATTGATCAGAAGAAGGCAGGAGATGGGAAGTTAAGCTTTGAATTGTGACGTGGCTTGATGCCTTTCCTGCCTTGTGTGTTCCAGCTAGTGTGTTTTTTTAAATGTTTGAATGAATGATTCAGTGACTCACTCAATACACTCATCGCCACATAAGGTGCGCTGATGTAATCAATGAGAAAAAATTTCACAAAATTCTATTAATCTATGTCCCATTTACACATTTTATTGCATAATACAGTAATCCAATGAAAAAAAAAAAATTAACAATTAAAAAATACCGCCATATCAGCAGTCGTATTGCACGTTGTTTCGCGTGATGTTTCGCATTTTCCCAGAATGCCAGACAAAGAGAGAAACTCTCTCAGAGGCTTTGTACACGGCCACGACACTCAGACAAGACACGTGATTGGTTCCCGGCGCGAGATCGACCAATGAGAGCACGAGTGGAGTGGGAGCCTCTTCACCTCTCTCAGAAGCAAATGTTGCGATCCAGCGCCGATATCTGACGATGCTTCCCGAACTGATTTAAAGGCGTCATTATACCAGTGCAGTAACACCATCATCATCATCATCATCATCATCATCATCATCATCATCATCATCATCATCATCACATTCATTAACCGCACAGGTCTGTCATCGTTGTCATTACTGGAGTCTCAAGATACTACTGTCATTGATGAGTGTAGAACACCATAATACATATCGTATGAGAGAGAGATAGTCATTGTATAATATTAAGGTTTTATAATTTAATTGATTTAATTAAAATATATATAAAGTATAAATGTACATATTTTAAACATTCTGGAACCTACACACACATCCAATAATAATAATAATAATATTAATATGTTTATTTTATATAGCGCCTTTCAAGAACCCAAGGTCGCTTCACAAGGGAATACAGTAATACAAATACAATAAGTGAGCATACAACAAGTAACTACAGAGACAAAACAAGTCATGAAAAGAAAAAAGAAAAATTAATAATTATATATATATATATATATACACATTATTCCAATAAGTAGCAATAAATTAAATAAGAGGTAATAGATCATATAGAGAATGAGTAAGAAAGAACAGAATTATTAATGCTATCAATCAATCCTACTTCATGGATGTTCACCTGTCGCGGGGGGTTCCGATCCACATTAACCGTGATAAATGAGGGATCACTGTATTTGAATTTTAAATGGGAAAATGTATCAAATTATTCTGGTGTATTAAATTGATTTTCTATTTAAATATAAAATTTCTTCATAAAGATACAGGTTGATTCAAAGTGATTTGATCAGGTGTTGATCAGGTGTCTATAATGTTTCACAAATGCACCTAATGGATTTAAATTCATATGTTATGCTGATCAGATGTTGCTCTCTCTCTCTCTCTCTCTCTCTCTCTCTCTCTCTCTTTCTCTTTTCATGCTCACTCTTTGACTCATATGCTGCTCAATTTCATTTGATTTCCCCTTATTCTTGTCCGTCCCGCATCCCTCACTCAAAATGCTTAGAAATGCAGGGATTTCTGGAGAATGTGAAGAAGCGAGATGGAGGCTCATTAGGTTGATTCTCGGGTTAAGAGCTTTACTCTCTGTGCTGTAGACGACCAGTATTAGACAGACCTCACATACTCTGAGCTCAGAGAATGTGAGTTCTCCCATTAAAAGCCCATCTGTGGGAATGGGCTCCTAAATGCTCTGAAATGGCACACTCGGGCAGAGAGTGGCCTGTGCTCAAACCAGACTAATTTAATATAATGATATCTTATCTGCCCTCTTTCTCCTTCTCTGTTTTCCCTCTTATTCTCTCTTTGTCTGTGTATTTATCTTCGTCTATTATCGCTCTTTCTCGTTACCTCTGCTTTTCACCCTCAGATTTGACTAATTTTTGTCTTCGCATTCATTTTCAAATCTTTGTTTCAATTCATTTGCTCATTGTTCTTTTAATAGTCATTTGCCTTTTGTGCTTCTTCAACTGTGGGCCCTTTTTTATATTTGTCTAACAAATATGTACGATAGAGAGCATGTACATGAAATCTTTGATTTTGTCCGAACCATATATATATCAAACATTTGAAAATTGACTTATTTAAATTGTAAACATTATTTACCAATCAATTAAGTAATTTCCTACCATCTATAGAAACCCTACCATAGATTATTCATATTAATATTCAGTTTTATTGTGAATGCTGTATCACATTACCTATAGATAACAGCACTTATAGTCTTCTAATCTAGCATAAAAGTTCACACACACACACACACACACACACACACACACATAATTTAGTATATTATTAATCAATTTGAAAACCCTAGTAATACGTATATAGAATTGATATAGTTTATAAATAGCTATTATATATCATGTTTTTCAAATTATATTATATTGTTGTTGCTATTGTATGCATATTGTATATTTCATGTTTTAGGATTAAGCGTCTGGGAAAAGTGTAAAGCAATAAAATATGTAGTACTATGATAATTAAAAAAATATTGAAGTATACATATCGAAGGCCTGGTTTTCCAAGACTATTTTTAAATGTATAACAAAGGAAATAGTATAGTCTGTCATTGTTTCCTCCTCCACCTATTCCAAATTTAGAATCATGTGGATTTTTTTCTCCATAAATCAACAGATGTCAAGTTTCACAAAGCAATATAAAACCAAAAACCTCATCGGAAGCCATCCGATAGCTCTGTGAGTGCTCTCTAACAATTGTGACCTTATCTCTATCTCTGTCCGCAGACAGCACTGCCAATATCATCGCCAGACGCCGGCGGTTCCACAGACTGACCCAGGAACTGTACGAGCTCCCGGTGGTGGTGTGGGATGACGGGGAACCCGTCCTGAGCAGCACCGGTACCCTCACGCTCCGGGTGTGTTCCTGCCAGAGAGGCACCAGACTGAAGATCTGCCAGGGGGAAGCGTTTCTCTCCTCCGCAGGGCTCAGCACGGGCGCTCTGATAGCCATACTGCTGTGTGTGCTTATTTTACTGGGTGAGTTCAACCTGGGAATGACTGTTGCACAAATACACACATACATACATGCATATATTTATACATATGTTTAAAAAATAAATAAGTACATTGATAATATATATAGACCAAACCCACTGACTCCTAATTTCTGGTTCAGACAAAATGAGAGATTTCATGTACATGCTCTCTGTTGTACTTTGTTATTAGAAAAATGTAAAAAAAAAAAATAAAAATAAAAAAATGCCCACAGTTGAAGAAACATAAAAGGCAAATGACTGTTAAAAGAACAATGAGAAAATGAATCGAAAGACAAAAATGAGGAAATCTGAGGGTGAAAAGCAGAGGTAACGAGTATATAATATAATATATAATATAATATAAGTGCTATTATCTATAGGTAATGTGATTTGTGAAGCTAACTTCCACAATGAAATATATTTCTCAATTAACCATAATTTTAAGCAAATAATATAATTTCTAGTCTTATAGATGTTAGAAAATGTTTAAATATTAATATTTAAATAATACATAAATACATATTTAAACAAATATATTGTATATTTACATTTATGCATTTGGAAGACACTTTTATTCAAAGCGACTTACGTTGCATCAAGATACAAACTGACATTCTAATCAGTTCTAGCTTGCCCTGGAAATCGAACCCATGACTTTGGTGTTGCAAGCGCCCTACAATACAAAAAAATAAAATAAAATAAATAAATTAAAAAAAAAAAAAAAAAATATATATATATATATATATCCTTTAATAAATATATTATACAGTTCTCTTATATTATAACATATTTGTATATTATATAATTATTAAAACGATATACTTTTTTATTATGTACGCATTTAAATGTAAAAAGTACCATTAATTTTCCATTATTAAATATTTGTATAATATTTAGATTATATTAAATATTTTCATTATTTACTATTTGTAATATTTACTTTATTATAAATTATGCTTTTACCTTTAAAATAATTGAATAATGCAGATAGCAAATAAGTAAATAGTAAAAATAGTAAATAATGTTTAATAAAATAATGCTTAATTGAACAATTAAGAGCAATAAAGAAAATTAGTCTCTTTTTTTAAAATGTTTATTTAGGTTGGTTTTCTTCAACTGTTGTTATCATCTTACCAGTTTTAGAGTTCACGGCAGGATTCTGTCATTTGTTGTCATTCCACATGATCTCATCTTTCACCTTTTAAGCCCATGGATCAAAAGTAAGGGGGATACTTAAAGGATTTCTCATAACAGCAGGTGAAGGGTTGTGTCCGCGTCAAAATGTCATGAACAAAGAGCTTTAGCGCTCACAGCAGGACACATGGTGGTGGGCAGGATGACTGCAATTTTATATGGCAGCATGGATTAATGAACATCATGACAGTATAGTTATATGCATGAAATAATAATATAATTTAATTATATAAAAGCTTAGTAGAATCTCTACTTGTCAACACAGTTCTGTTGTATGTATATATTTACATTTATGCATTTGGATTTTTTATCCAAAGCGATTTGCATTGCATTCAAGGAACACATTGAATCACATCTTTTTGCTTTCCCTGGGATCGAACCCATGATCTTTGTGTTGTAAACACCAATGCTCTACTGATTGAGCTGCAGGAAAGCTAATATTGATATATAAGTTTATAATATTATATATCAATTCAACTAATTAGTTATGGGGAAAACACATTTAATGCACCGCCCCAGACCTACATAGGTCAATGGTGGATCTGGAGAAAGGTTACAAAGGTTAAGCATATTTTACAGAAAGGGCCACGGTAAATGTCGAACAGCGGAACAACAGATGTGAGGAAATAGCAAGGAAATGTGTGAACAGAAAGGAGTTATCTAGGAGACAGAGAGTGAGCTGCTGACAGGTTTGTATTAAAGGTGTGAGTTCAAGAAAGTGAGCAGCATATGTAATAGGCGGCTCTCACGCAGACATCAGCACCTCTCTGACTCCCTCTCATTGCCTGACCTCATCCCCTCCCTCCCTCCCTCCCTCCCTCCCTCCCTCTCTCCGGCCCTGGATGCAGAGATGGGTTAGGTCTCACCTCACTGTGATGCTGTCTCCTTTTCAAAAGCGGGAGAGATTTTCACCATTCACCCCAGCAGCTGCCAGGGCTAAATATAGTTCTGAACCTCTTGCTACATGTTGCGCTAGCTTTGTTCAGTACATCCCTGCTCAAACACGGCTCTGTTTGCTGCGGGTAAAATCAACGTGTTGATAACATCTCCCTCCTTCCACTCCACAGATCTGCTCCCTAGATTTGCTGGCTTTAGCAGAGCTGATTACATCGAGAAAAGCTACTTGTTTGCTAGCAAACACTATACAGAATGTGTCACTTTTCACATTTTGCTGAACGATACAATGGTGTGTTGTTGCCGTGAAATATTCATACAACAAGATCCGCTATGTTTCGTTATCTACTAGTCTACTAAATTACTAAATTTAATATTACTTGCATTCTTAGTTGAATCATGTTTAGTTGAATCATGATGTTTACTATATAAGGTGGTAGATAAATGTCAAAGTTTAAAAAAAAGCATTTTAAATATATAAAACGCTTTTTATATATAAAGTAAACGTCATATTAATGAATTATTTTTAACATAAAAAAATTATATGTATATATATATATAATAAAATATAATATAATATTTTTTTTATATATATTTTGTATAATTAAATAATAATTTATATATATATATATATATATGTGTGTGTATATGTGTATATGTGTATATATATAATATAATTATTTTTAGAAAAGTACTGCATTTACAGAATAAATAAATAAAAAGTTTTCTCAATTCTGATTTTTTCTTCTTCTCAGAATTGCATGATATAAACTCATTTTTGCGGATTTACATTTCTGACATTTCTGACTTTATAACACGCTTTTTTTTTTTTTGAGAAAAAAATTAGCATTTACCTTTTTGATTTTTTTATCCAATGGCCAAAACATTACTATTTTAATGGAAATGTTCAAGAAATGTCAATTAAATTTTTTAAATTTCATTTTAAGATTTCATTAAGATGTGTCTATAGATTTGACCTATTATACAATCAAATGGTCAAAATTTGATAATCAATTTGATATATATATATATATCAAATTGAGAAGATCGAAATTGAGAAGATCGTTGGTGTCTCTCTCCCACCCCTCCAGGACATCTATAACACCCGCCTCTCCCGAAAAGCCCTTGCTATTGCTAGGGACCCCACCCACCCATCCCACAGCCTCTTCAGTCTGCTGCCATCAGGGAGGAGACTACGCAGTCTCCAGGCACGGACCAACAGACTGAAGGACAGCTTCATACCCCAAGCTGTTAGGGCATTGAACTCTCTCCCGACTCTGCCACCTCTCCCCTCTTCTGCACCAAGGACCTGATCTCTGAATCCCCCCCCCACCCCCTACCCACCATCAGTTATTCTCTTATTCATCCACCTCATCATGTTGTCCTTGCATTTCTCTCCTATTACATTTGCACTGACTTTATTTGTAATTGCACTATTACTATTTACTATTGTTGCACTATTTGCCATCGCCACTTTACCTCCATAACTCACTTTATCCATCTAGTTTAATTTTATTGTATTTTATCTTCATCTTCTGTTGTTGTTGTTGTTGTTACTGTTACTGTTAATTTATTGTTGTTGTTAACTGTATTCGCCTTGGGTCTGAGAGTAACGGAATTTCAATTCTCTATATGTATGCACTGTATATATTGCAGAATTGACAAGAAAGCTGACTTTGACTTTTGACTTTGATATATGACATGACTAAAGGTTTATGAAAGCACATGTGAAATATATAAGTACAAGTTATATAAGTGTTATATTCATATATATATATAATGAATATAACTTGTATAACTTGTACTTAATGTTATTCAGATAATGTTCACGTGTTAGAATTGCTTTCATAAACCTTTAGTCGTGTCAGCTAACAGTCTATCAGTGAAGTGAAGCTAATCTAGACTAATGTGTGATATTGACTTGCTGTTCATTTATCGTGGCTCTTTCCATTCTAATGGGATATGAAAGAATCATCATTCATTCGCACTGATCTCTGGCCCCGATGTGTTTGCTTGTTCATGCATTGACGATGCTTCACACCTGCTTCTCCCTTATCCTGGTAATGTGCCGCACATCCCCTACTGCGTGACACATTTGCTGTAATAGTGTAACTTTCCCTGGAGAATTTATTCAGTGTTAATAACAGTGATGAATTATTTTTATTCAATTTATTTATTTATTGTTTCAGTTTTCCAGTACTTCGCATGAACTGTGATATTTAATAAACACAATGCTATTTTCTTCCATTCCTGCTGATTTTGTTATAATATCAGGTCTTTCTCATCTTCTTGAGTTAAATTCTCAGTTTAATTGCATTGCTCATCCTTTTTTCAAAAGTCTTGTTTATATAATGAGAAGCATCGTGTTTTTGAATATTAAGCAGTTTTATTTGACGTAATCAGCAGTATTTTTCTTGTTCCTCACAGCCATCGTGATTCTGTTCATTACGTTACGGCGAAGCAAAAAAGAGCCATTGATCATCTCGGAGGAGGACATCCGTGAGAATGTTGTGACGTACGATGACGAAGGAGGTGGGGAAGAGGACACAGAGGCTTTCGACATCATCGCTCTCCGAAACCCAGCTGCTGCCGAGGAGCTCAAGTTCCGTCGGGACGTCCGACCCGAGTGCATCCAGCCGTGGTCGTCACGTAGACCGGCCCGTGGCCGCCTCAGCCCCTCATCCCTGGACATAGATGAAGAAATGGACGTCGGGGAGTTTATCAAACAGAGGGTGACCGAGGCAGATCAGGATACTAGCATCCCACCCTACGATTCTTTACAGACCTACGCCTTCGAGGGTCAAGGGTCTCCAGCAGGCTCCATCAGCTCGCTTGGGTCAGCTGGAGTGCATTCCGAACTGGACTACAACTCTCTGGATGACTGGGGTCCGAAATTTGAAAAAATAGCAGAACTGTATGGAGAGGAGGTTGAAACGGCGTCCGAATCCACTGAAAAGGCGGAGTCGGAGAAGCACACATAAGTATTTGTCAATGTCGGAGAAAACTGTGAACAAGCAACAGTATTAAAAAAAACAAAAAACAAAACCCTGCTCTTTTTCAACATCCGCTATCATGGTTTCATCAAGACAACGAGACGCTCTCGGACTGTCGCCCTGCCGTAACTCTACAGCTGTAAAGTCAGACTGACTACCGTTTTCTCTCATTTCTTTTGGATGTTCGGCGATCTGAATCCCAACAAGACCAGAATGATTTTGAAAAGAAAATCAAACAAAAAAGAATAAAAAAACTAATGGAAATAAGGAAACTATTTTAACTGGTGTATATTTTTTATTGCTCAATAAAGTCCTGAATTCCTGACACAAGAATATACGTGAAGTTATCCTTCACTGTCTGTCTGTCCATCCATCCATCCATCCATCCATCTACCTATCCATCTACCTATCTACCTATCTATCTATCTATCTATCTATCTATCTATCTATCTATCTATCTATCTACCCATCTACCCATCCATCCGTCTCTGTCACTGTCTATCTATCTGTCTATGGGTAAACAACTGGTCAAAATATAATTAATTATTTTGAGTGCCTTTGGGAAATTCAAATATACATTTTAGATATACACTAACATATATTTTTAGAAACTTGGAACATTGAATATGTTCTAATGTGCTTTAATTAAAAGTTATATATGCACAATTCATGTAAAATTAAAGTTTAAACAAGGCTGCATTTATTTAATACAAAATACAATAAAATCAGTAATATTGTGAAAAATTATTACAATTAAAAAACAAATATATTTTATTAAATGCTGACTTGGTGAATAGAATAGACTTCTTTTAAAAAACACAAATTGTTATGTTTCCAAACTTTTGACAGGTTCTTTGGTTATTGCTGTTTATAGTACAGTACTTTCCAACTTTTCAATGGCGTTTCATGTGATATTTAAATTTTTATCAAATAATCCTAATATCTTGATGTAAGTTAGTCAATTTTGTGCACACACTATCTTTCCAACTGGCATATATTAGACTAGACTTAGACATTAAATTTTTCTTCAGGCTTCTCTTCTTCAGGTACTGAAAATCATCTTCAAAACCCATATTGGCCCAGATTTGCCCAAAGGCATTTAAATTATTCTGCATAAACACTTTCATAATTGCTCACTTTATACCATACAGGCTCTTTTCCAAAATCTAGTGAGATATTTAGTTTTCTACAGCGCACATACACCATGCCTTCACTAGATGGAACTCATAAGTGACTGATTGCTAAGCTAAAGTAAAATGCTACTCTGATAAGCATAAAAATGCAAATCAAATAATATGCATATCAAGAAAATAAAATCTATTTAGCTTTTTATTAAAAAAATGCAGTAATGATATGCAATATTATAATCATTTTTCTTGTCTAATCCACCATCTTAGACTATTTTTTCCCCAAAATAATTCATGCAGTTTAACAAGGTTTCTTGCGAAACAGCATAATTAAGGGCCCTACGTTTTATAACAGTATTTTTTCTGATGTTTTTTCATGAGCATGTCCCTTTGATGCCTTAAAATGCTGCCTACATAGGCAACGCACTCACTTTTGCACCAGAGCAATGGATTTCATTATATAAAGTCTGTGCTGCTCCTTACAGGAGTGTGATTACAGGACCCTGTTTATTTTTTATGAGTGTTGGACTCCCGTTGGACACTTAAGATGATACACACTCTGCTCTTTCTCAGTCTCGGTCCATATTCCCCAGGATCCTAGTTTATAGTAACTACATGAATGAAGTGAGAAGATTATGAATATTTCAACATTTCTGCATGTTTTTGGGAGAGTGTATGTTGTGCTTCTGAATGATGTTGGTGGCTAGTTTGGGCAATTTTTCCGGGTTATTCATTGTAAGGATTGTAAGAATATAGTAGAAGTACTAGGAATGTCAATTCAAATGCTTCATCGGTTTATGCATGTACTGCTGTTGTATGTATGTGCGTGTGTGTGTGCATGTGTGTGTGTGAGTAGGTGGGTGCGTGGATGGTCCTTGTAAACGTGTCAAAATGTCTTTGGTTCCCATGAGGAAAACGGCTTATAAATCATACAGAATGATGTTTTTGAAAATGGAAAATGTGTTTATGTATGTGCTTTTGTGCGTGCGTGTGTGTGTGTGTGTGTGTGTGTGTGTGTGTGTGTGTGTGTGTGTGTGTGTGTGTGTGTGTGTGTGTGTGTGTGTGTGTGTGTGTGTGTGTGTGTGTGTGTGTGTGTGTGTGTGTGTGTGTGTGTGTGTGTGTGTGTGTGTGTGTGTGTGTGTGTGTGTGTGTGTGTGTGTGTGTGTGTGTGTGTGTGTGTGTGATAAATTAAAACAGAAGGATCATTTTGGGATGGACTATATGTTTACATTTACATCAGTGTATAAGTGAAAGTGTTGATCATTTGTCTTGCAGCTGCTCAGAAGTTTTTCATCATCATTAATCACATTTTAACCTTTACTAGTTTATGCTTAAAGGTGCGGCGGTGTGACATTAATGCGGTCATAATATGTACATGAATAATTATTAGAAAACATTTACAAAAATGCAGTTTATTATATTTTTATATTTTAAACTTTGCTGTAAACTTCCTTTGAAAGAAGTCTCTCATGCTCACCAAAATACAGTAAAAATAGTAATATTGTGAAATATTTTGTGATTTAATAAAAAAATAAAAAAATAATAAAAAAATAAAAAATAAAAAACTTTTTATTTATTTTTTTTTTATATATATACGTAAGATATATAAAGTGTAGTTCATTAATGACAAAGGTCAATCCTTCAGAAATCATTCTAATACATCAAAACTATGAATTTTTTTTCAGGATTTTCATTTATTTGAAGTCGAAAACTTTAATGACATTTAAAGTATTTTTATTTATTTATCAGATCTATAAAAGTTATCAAAACTACGTAATACTCATTGGCTGCTTTTCTTTCACTATATATATTAAGTTATAGCAACTATAAATACAAATGTGCACAAACTTATCTTTGAATATGTTTGGAAAGCATACGTTACATTTTTGTTATATTTTCTGCAAAATATGTTGGCGGTGAAGTGTATGGAGTACTGTTGTTTATCTTTACACAAGGGGTTGATTGAGAGAGAAGCAAACACGTGTGTGTGTGTGTGTGTGTGTGTGTGTGTGTGTGTGTGTGTGTGTGTGTGTGTGTGTGTGTGTGTGTGTGTGTGTGTGTGTGTGTGTGTGTGTGTGCACTATGTTTGTTTCTGTGTGGTAATCCTGACAAGCTGTATGTTCTGCTTGAGTAAATCAGTGTTACGCTTTCCACTTTCTGTACCCTGGTTTGCTCATTTGATCATTTTCCGGTAAGAAATCCAGACATTTTTTGGTAAACACCTCTAAGTTATCCTTGTTAACGCGACTGAATGTAAGTTTGTACAGCTGAATTTGCGTTTGACTTCAGCTGTTTTTACTGTACGCCAGTTGCCAGAGCTCAAGTTAATTCAAGCCGCTCAGCAGGACCTTCTTGTATCAGCAAAATGGTAATTTGTTAAAAATGAAGCCCTGTTTCAGCCAGCAAGCCTGACTACGGAAATCAATCACTTTATTTCTCAACAAATCTAGTGTCTCAAAATCAAGCGAAAATACCTATCTAGAATAGGTATAGTGATAGGTGATAGTGATATATATATTTTTCCATCACAGGAATAAATCGCATTTTAAAATATAGACGTATATATAAAAAGAAACGTTTAAACAACATTTCACAATCTTACAGTTTTTTACTGTATTTTTGATCAAATGATTGACTCTTACCGCCCCAAAATTATGAATAGAACACAGAAATATTATTTAGTTTCATTCAGTATTGAATGACATTTTAGTATATTTATAATAACATTTCTCTCTCTCTTTTTCACCATTTTATTTTTTCCTCATCGCAGTGCATTCTGGGATTGCGTTCACCACGAAGTGCAATTCGATGCCTTGGAATCTGACCAGAACTAGGTATCGTAGGTGGTTGTGTTAAGATTCGTTTGCGTCTGGATTGTGTCTATGGTGTGTTAAAATGCTGCCCTCATTGGCACCTTGCCATGTTTTGGAAGAGAACTAATGAGTGTTGCGTTGTGTGTTTTGTTATGTGTGTGTGTGTTTCAAAGACTGCTATTTTGAAGTTAACTTAACTATGTATTGCTGTATAACATTTATTTATTTAGAAAGCAGAGTCTGTTCCATCCATTTTATTTCCATGTGCACAAAACATCCAAACACTGATATTAGTCTTTTACATAACCTCCAATGAGCAGTTTTGCTTGCAGCTAGTGTTTGTGTTCTCTGATTACTTCATTTCTATGCGCAGGTTACCCTCCAGCATCCTTTTTGCACAGGTGCATTTGAATGCAGAAAAAAAGAAAGAAACTGTCATGAAGTTATGGACTCTTTTTTCCACAGAGAAAGCAGTTGTTTACTATAATTACAACACTGAAAATTATAGTGGTTCTCAAATTGTGGGGTACGCACTGGTACTATGGGGGGCTCGGAAGATCAGCAGAGAACAGCCATTGCAACAGCGTTCGAGTGTGTGAGTAGCAGTTGGCACTCTGCCTTTTTAAAGTGGCACCAACACTATTTTTTTTTTTTAGGTTTGCATGACCACAAAAGTTTGAGAACCACTTAAACAAGTTAAAGGAATAGTTTCCCAAAAATGATTTTTTTTTTTTTTTTTTTTTTTTTCCTGGCACAAAGCAATCCCATGCATAGAAAACGTAGAGCTCACCATTTTGGAGCATGACACATTACATGAAAAAGTGACTTGACGTGTAGCCAAGTATAGTTTCCCATTCTCAACGTTTGTGCTCTGCATTTCACCCATCCAAGTGCACACACAACTTGCACATTGTGGGTAAGAGAGCGCTGTTCGTTCACTCCCTCCACCTTATTTCCTGTCAGTACGGACACTCAAACCCACAACCTTTGGGTTACTCTAACCATTAACCTTTGGGTTAGTAACGGACTTAATATTGCCATATTATGCCATTTTTCGAAGCCTTAGTCTTCTCTTCGTCTGTCAGTAACTCTTTGTTTAGTTCCTGTCTCTATGAAGCCCCTCCTTCCAAAATTCACAATGTGTTCTGATTGGTCAGTTGGACCAGTGTGAAAAATTTCGAAAAATGCTTGCATTTGTTTCAGAAATGCAATTCCCCTTATCATAGCCATGAGTTTCAACACACTACTAGCGCACTCGACCAGGATTTGCCCCTTTTTTTGCGTGTACCTTGTGTTTTGTAACTTTGCAGACCTTTTTTTCTGCTCAAACAGCAGCATTACATACTAAAGAATGTTGCAAATGTCAAATAGCATAATAGGTCCTCTTTCATAATCCGGAGAACATTTTTCACCATAAAAAACCTTTTGTGCAACGTGAAGGTTCCTTTGATGTTGGAGGTTCTTCAAGAAACCATCAAAGGCAATAAAGAACCGATATTTTCAAGAGTGAATGCAATTATTCTTCAAGGGAGGGAAAACAATAGCAGGCTTTTCCCTTTTGGGTGAACTGTTTCTTTAAGCAACGATTATATTAAAAATAACATGTTTTAACCTTATTCTCTTTCTTTCAGCATTCCACTGAATGTCACGAAAGATGCTGTTTGTGCATTTGGTATTCCAGAGGCATGCGCTCTGCCCTCAGCGTTGCATTCAAGACATCGGGAGTCATGCTGTGCGGGCGTGAAAATTGGGATTAGATCTGTTGGCCTCAAAAGGGCGAGCTTTCTGAAGCACATTGCCTCTACTTTCAACAGAAATGTTACCTTTTAAGTTTGATCTCTGTTTCATATTGAAGAAGGGAGGAAGGTATTAAAGTCATTTTTGTAGGAGTTCACACAGAAACACCCACATACACATATAAAACAAGTACACTGGGAAAAAAGGTTATAGATTAGGGATATTACATGTTGACCATCATAAGTGAGAAACCAAATCATGGGGGGCGTTCACTCAGACCAAAGGGCACTGCAAGCGGCATAGGGAGGAGGCGTAGATCGAAACATCCCTTCATGGGAATTTGACAGAGATGTTTACCCACCAGTCACTGTGATGCATCCAACACGTGAGTACTATACAGATGATGCGGTGAAGAGGAGTTGAGGCTTTATGGCAAGCCATTTAGCTTTTATTCATTCCCAGGTTATGCATTCTTGATATCAACAATTACATGTTCACTAGTTAAAATGCTAATTCTTGATATCAACAATTATGTCATCACACTTAGACATCAAATTCTTGATATCCAGAATTAAACGTCCACTAGTAAAAGCTGTAATTCTTGATATGTGTAATTGTATTTTCACTAGTTAAAAATGTCACCATGCTGCTATTCAAGTTAAATTTGTTTAAATAAAAATTTTCCTTAACAGATATACAATTCTTGCTAGTAAAAATCCTAATTTTGATGTCAAGAATTTTTTAATGGTTTAACCCACAGGTGTCAAACTTATGGCCCACTGGCCACATCCGGCCCGGCGTGTAAATATGTCCGGCCCGCGAGATCATTTTGTTAATGGCCCACGCTCCAGCTGCCTTGCCGAACACTTCCTGTATTAATCAAGTCTAGCTTATGGCTTATGATGCTTCGCACTCCACCCCCCGTCAACAATATAGAATCGCCCCCCCCCCCCTCCACCCCCCGTCAAGAATGTAGAATCCCCCCCCCCCCCCCCCCCTTCAACAATCTAGTATCATGCGCTCCATCAACAATGTAGTATCGCCCCCCCCCCCCCTTCAACAATCTAGTATCATGCGCTCCATCAACAATCTAGTATCGCGCGCACCCCCACCTCCGTCAGCAATCTAGTATCGCGCGCACCCCCCCGCCAACAATCTAGTATCGCGCGACTGCCCGCGACCTAAAGTGTGTTTTGGATTTTGTCCCCCTGTGCAATTGAGTTTGACACCCCTGGTTTAAACGAACTAAAGTATGGGCCATATGGGGGCTCATCCGGGATTGATTTAGATTTTTTTTTTTGGGCTTTATTTGATCTTTTTGATCTGTCCGCGCTTCAAATTTTTTTGAATCAGTGGTTGAATCAGTCAATTGACTTTTTTGACTTGTGTAGTGCTTGTTTTCTTTTTCTCTTTAACCAGATTTATCAACAAAGTTTATTGCTAAACTGATGCAAGCTAAGATGATTCAAATAAACAGATTAGATCTTATGAAAATTGCTGCTCATTATAAGGTCAGTTTTTGCAATACTTCATCTAAATGTGTAAATGTGTAAATGATTTGTTGCATAAACAAGGCAACTCTGGTAATGAGGAAAATCTGACAGATCATTCCGAATCAGCCCAGAGGATCTTCTGAGTCGCAAGCTAAAGAGAACGAGAGATAGGAATGGAAGTGTGAGAAAGAGTGACGAAGAGAGCATGAGAGACATGAACTTGAACTGAAGAAGCTTAAAATGGAACAAGCTTGCCTCTTCAATGAAAAAGAACTGAAAGGAGGTAACAGATACAATAATAATAATAATAATAATAATAATAATTCATCACATTTATATAGCGCTTTATCATAGACTCTCAAAGCGCTTACATGGACGGGGGGATCTCCTCAACCGCCACTAGAGTGCAGCATCCACCTGGATGATGCGACGGCAGCCATATTGCGCCAGAACGCTCACCACACACCAGCTTAATGGTGGAGAGGAGACAGAGTGATGAAGCCAATCAGAGAATGGGGATGTTTGGGAAGCCATGATGGACAAATTTGGATTTTTAATGACCACAGAGAGTCAGGACCTCGGTTTATCGTCTCATCCGAAAGACGGTGCTTGTTGCAGTACACCACTATGCTGGGACAGTAGGACCCACATAGACCAGAGGGTGAGCACCCTCTTTTTTTTGAACGTGTTGCCACCAATAAAAGATGGCGCTTTTGTGGGGAAAGCCTATTCTTCATTGACAGTCAAAAAAAGTAATGAAAAGTTAATCATTCTTAGAGTATATGAACTGATGCCTGGACCAAACATTTCATAATCAACAAAAAACTGATGAGACCTACATTGAATTTGTTCGAGAGAAATAGTCGTTGTTTGATAGATGGTGTGCTTTTATGAAATTGAAAACTTTTGAAGAGCTCAGTCTTCTAAGTTTAACTTTAAACATGCTCTACCTGTTGATAAAGTCATGGAAACTTGTGATAAGTCTATGGCCTCACCCGTTTATTTTTATTGTATGAAATGTGGCCACATTATTTCTGAGTGCACTGTGCTCAAAACGGAAAAAAAAAATCAAAACCAGTAGGTTTATTGATACGTCCTCAACACAGATGAAAGGACTTGAGTTGTTGGCTTCTGAAGCAGACATGTGTGAAGATCAGGGGTATGTGCTGTTCATAATGGACAGATTTATATCTTAGGTAGGTAATGTTAGCTTGTGAAAACCAGACAAGATGCTTTGTGATAGAGGTGCTGTTCAGAGTTTCATTCTGGAAGGAACGTTGTCTGATAAAAAAAGTTATATTGGTCTTAGTACAGGGATCACAGAAATGTGTTTTGTGAGCATGCCTTTGCACAAAATTTAAATTGATTCCTCTCTTGTTGTTGGATGTGTTGTTGTTGGAGTGTGACCGTGTCTTCTCATTCAAGATGGCACATTTATTTAAGGGAATGTCAGTGGTAGGAAAAGTTTTTGCCAGCCCTGATGTAACTGATGTTCCTCTTCCCGGTTATAATCCTGACGAATTGAATGAATGAAGAAGGCATTTATATAGATCTTTTCTGTGTATTGCTGTACACCCAAAGCACTTTACAATCATATCAAGGGTCTCTCCTCAAACCACTACCAGAGTGCAGCATCCACTTGGACGGCAACCACAGTACAACGACGCCAGTGCGCTCACCACACGCCAGCTATAGGTGGAGAGGAGAGAGAGTGATGAGGCCAATTAAAAGTATAGGGATTATGATTTGGAGGCCTTGATTGATAAGGCCCAATTGGAGGGAACTTTGCCCAGGACATCGGCGTAATACCACTACTCTTTAGGAGAAGTGCCATGGGATTTTTAATGACCACAGAGAGTCATGTCCTCAATTTAACGTTTCATCCAAAGGACGGATGAGACGAATTGGCTCATAAATACCCAGATGTCTTTCCTTTGTGTGCTGTTCCTCGCGATCCAGAGATTGAAAGATACAAGTCTTGGTAAGCCAGAAGGTGAGTGGAATTTTTTAATTCAGTTTGGTGAAGTTAAGTGTTCAAACTCTATTGACAATTATGACATAGCTGTTAAAAATCGAGATGAACATGCTGTGGGGCTTGATAAACTGTTACACAAACAGCTTACTGTTGAACACAGGAAATATAGGAAAGAAAGTGATATCCCTCTTTGAAGCTTTTGTTCCTGTTGAGCAACTCAAACATATATCGCAAGTATCGTACGTTGTGGAATATGGTGGGTTGATGAGGAAGTGGAAACCGCTTGTTAGGCAAATAATTGTTCCCTCCTGATATCACACTGAAACTTTGAGACTTGCAGATGATTCCCTGTGTCATATGATCAAAACATATGATCGTGTACTCCGGTATTTTTATCTGTCCTTGCAAGAAAAACAATGTAGCAAGCTATTGCCGAAGTCGTCTGATTTACCTGATGTTAGGGCACTGTCCACACATAACAACGTTATGCTCTGATTATGGCACACTGTTCCTGACAGCACTGTTGCTCCATCCAGTCTTGAGGAGAAGAAAGATGTTGATTTTCCTTCCACAGAACTGGTGGCGGGAAGATAAACTTCCTAGACCTCTCCCATTTGACTGTTACCGAGCGAGCTGATATGACTAATATAATTTGGATGTACAGTAATTTGTTTTATGATGTTTCTTCTTGTACTTCTTTGATAGAACATAAAAATCAATGTTAGTGTTCCCTCCTCTAGCAATCGGAGCCTGAATGCTAACACACACACACACTACATTTCCCAGAAGCCCGTACCTTGGACTAATCACCACCCCAGCTGATACCCATCACCCGGACCATAAAAGACTCTATCATGCACCCTCTTAATGCAAAGTCTTGTTCTGCCTTGGTAAACATTTCTGAGCGGTTATATCGCCGTCTGATTCCCTGCTACTGATCCTTTCTGCCTGCCTTTGACCCTTGCCTGGAATTATGATCGGTGAGTGATATCTGCCAGTCCTGTTTGCCCCTGTTTTACCTTGCCTGTATGACTACCCTTGATTATTATTAAAAGCATGCAAATGGATCCCATCCTGAGTGATGATTCATTGCCTATTAAACCGCACGTATTTTGGATGGGTTCCGAGAGATGATTTCGGGTGCAAAAAGAGGTGAACTTCATGCTTGGAAATAGTTATTGTAATACTTTAGTTCTTGGAGTTTGCTGTCTGACGGCACGTTTCGTTTGTGTACTGATATTAGTCAGGTTAATTCTGTAACAACCAGATATCTATTGCCTCATGTGGAAAACCGTGTGTGTCATTTTGGAATTGTTGCTTTCGTTACCAAAATCGTTCTGCTTAAAGGTTACAGGCAGATACTTCAGTGTGCATTCATAACACCAGACCATTTCTTACATTACACTGTAATGGCTTTTGGTTTATGAAATGCACCGGCAACCTTTCAGAGGTTTGGTAAATCATTGATGTTGAAGCATATTTGGATGACGTGTTGAGTCTAAAGTGGAGGTTATCACTTCTTTTCCAGCATGTTTTGTCTAATCCTGACTCTTCCAGTTCTTTTTTTTGCTGTTGATGCATGTGACCCAGGTGCGAGAGCTGAGATCAGGCTGGTGTTGAGCATCCCGTTTGCCATTTTTCACACAAATGTAATAATCATTAGCGAGGTCATTCCAGAAGCGTTGTCTCGTATTTGAATGGAATAAATTGCAGTCTATATTATAGGAGGTAAAAATCACTTAATTCCTCTAATTTGTTCAGTTAAGGGTATTGCATGGATGTGCACATAGAGGAATTGTTCTGCGTATGATTTATTTATTTTAACCAGCCCTGTCTATTTCAGTGGAAATTACATCAACACATTGAATGCTAAACATTTCAAGGGACTTCAGTGTGAAGTCTTAAATGTCATAATTTTCTTCTACATCCAAATCGGATTACTTAGGAGAGGAAAAGCTTTCTTCCAAGCTGCATGAATTCTAGCAAATGTTGATTACTCAAGTGTTTGGGAAGAGTTACTTTCCAACGCTTAATACTTTGGGTTGTTTCTAAGTATGAGCGATAATAATAGTGATGTTTGCTTTAGCAGGCTCTACTAATGTTCTTCTAACTAAACTTCCTACAAAAGTTACAGTTTGAAAGTTACTCACGGTATATTATCTCAGAATCACGTCAAAGAATCTGCAAGCCAGTTTGAACTTTCCATTCCCTTCTATCCATACTTTTCTCTGAAGAACTCTGTTTGTTCCACCCTCTCCGCTCAAAGAGCGATTTAACAGTTTATTATAACATTTGTGAATATTACAGGCATAGATCCGCAGGGATGCAGAGACGAAAGAGGAAATATATTTGGAGAGTGGGCAGACACGAATGTATTATTTAACACTTGCTAAATGATGTATTATGTTTGAAGTACTTCTTTTAACAGAGTGACTTGTTGGGGAGAAATGACGCTTTTCTTAAAGGAAGCAATTTACAAAGCGATAATGCCCTAGTAAAGCGCTGCGTCTGTATTTGTGTTTGCTGAATATTTGCATAATTTCAATAGACTGTCTGGTCCAATAAACACTGATGCACGCACACACACTTCCAGAGGTCACACATCACCAGAGAGCAATGTAACTCATTTTGTTTCATACGCAGCGTGATAAACAAGCGCATCAGATGGCTTACATTTCTGAACGCTGTCCAGTTGTTTGCATATTAAAACCTCGGAGAATGAATGCAGTCCCTAGTTTCTTCAGCAGCCATGAATATTTTATCGAGCCGTGTACATTCCCCTTCACATATTTGTTCAAAGGGCCAGGATTATAATTTGAATAATTCAGCATGGAAAAATATCTCAAAACGAATGCCCCGAGCCAATGACATTTCTATGCAAAGGACATATTTGATTAATGGAGCCTGTGAATAGTCAGATGCATTAGTGCCAATAGAGGCTCTGATCAAAAGGCTTAATAATGGAATTGCAAACTACAAACTGCATGGCATGTTACACGGTGGGTGGGTTCCCATTTCCATGCTAAGCGCCCTTTTCACACACATGACGACAATGTGCAAGGCGTCTAAACAAATCTGGTGGAATAATGACAGATTTTACAGTGCCATAAATGCGTCAATCAATAAATGTCTTTGCATTGTAAGTGCAGAAGCACCACAAAAGTCTGGCCGAACAGAAATGTAATATACACTTGGAGTCAGTTGTTTTATTTCCTTATTTTCTTTAAGGTATTTTAGCTTTTTCTATTCATCAAAACAATCCTAAAATAAAATCACATTTCTTGAGCAGCAAATCATAATATCAGAATGATTTGTGAAGGAATAATGATGCTGAAAAGTTTGAATATTTTGTCTTAAATTAAAATATTTTTTAAATATTGTTTTTATTCTGTATTTTATAGTTAATAAATTCAGGCTTGTAGCATACAATATTTATAAAAAAAAACGTTTTGTTTTTCATTTCTTTTTTTTTTCTTTTTAACCAAACCCAGATTTTGAACTGAAAGATGAAGGATATGTGATACCACAGTGTTTATTGAGAAATGCATTATATATGGTACAGTATCAAATATTTGAAGAGGTATACTGTATGAAATGCATATTTTTGTGCAACTTTAACAAAAAACTGTATTTTTCCTTTAGCTGTATAGTGTCTTGACCACATTATTGCTGTTTTTTCTTAGATGTCGTTTTTAATTTGTTTAATATTTTTGCCATATTGTTCACATCTTGTTCTTAATAAAATGCTTAGCAAAAGGTAATGAAATATGCATTATTATATTTATTGTCAGTGTAGATGTGTCTGATTCAAAGGGCCAAACAACACTGGACTCCACTGACTTTCAATGTATGGAAGAAAAACAACAACAATGAAACATTTTTCAAAATATACTCATTTGTTAGTGGGAGTGCTCTTTTATGAGGAAATACACTTTACATAATCTGATCTGAGAACAGCCAGATGCACAGAGGATCTTAAATCAAATTTCACAATCCTATTAGCTGTTCAGTGTGGATTTCCTTACGACAAGAATGCATCAGGAGTGTCGGATTGCTCCGTATCTGATCAGACACTGAAACTCTTCCGGAGAAGCCTCTGGTATCCAAATCTAGAGTTTGTGTATGACAATTGAGTAGAATCACTTTTCAACATGAAACAAATCATTAGGGACAGATCCAGCAAGACACTTCAAAATATCACTGTCCTCATTTTGTCTCTTCATCCTTCTCTTCTTCCCCCTCCCTGGGCTCTTCATCATCTTCTCTTTAAATGGCAGACAGAGATGGATCGAACGGCTGGTGACAGAGTCCCCAAAGGGACATTTGTTCTGCCAAAGACGGGTACATCACCATTATATAATTTTTTTCTTGTTTGGGTGGTATCAGGATTCTCCTTTCCACAGATTACATTATAGATTCTTTAATCAATCTATCTTTACTTGATGGTCAAAGGTGGAAATCATTAGGAGCTCCAGAAAGCATCCTAACTCATTTACACAATCATCTTCACAATTATATAAATTTGGGAATATTGTGAATGTGGGATGTTACTAGTTTACAAATCTCTCTCTAGCTAAGTAATACATGTAAGTATTCTGTATTTAAAGTCTTTTCAAAAGGAAGCTTCTCAAAACTGTTAAAACTTTTATCAAGTCCTGAAAAATATTTTTTTTTTTTGCATTGCCTTGATCAATCTTCCAGTGGATTTGAATATTATTTGTGATGCCGCCGTTGAGTTTTTAGACCAAAACTGCTGTTGAGTGTTTATTTTCTTCATATGAATGATTTTAGTGAGTAAGAATTCATTAAACTGATCAAAAGTGATATGAAAAATGACAAAAAAGATTTCTAATTTATTTTTCAAATGAATTTTGAGCAGACTATTCATTAAAGAATCCTGAAAAGAAAGTATCACCGTTTCTACTGATGATAAAGTTTCTTGAGCAGAAAATCATAATATCAGAATAATTTCTGTAGGATCATGAGACACTAAAGACTGGAGTAATGATGCTGAAAACTCAGCTTCGCCATCACAAGAATAAATTATATTTTATAATATGTTCAAATAGAAAAGAGTTCTTTTCAATTTTAATGTTACAAATTTTACCGTATTTTTAATCAAATAATGCATGAGAGATATAAGGACTTGTAATTACAACGGCAATAATAACTGTATAGTGCAAAGTGATTATTTGTTTTATAAAAGATACTGATGAATGCTAGAATAATTAAAAATATGATTTGATCGCCAGGGGAAAATTGCAAAGTATGCATTTCTTTAACCCCTTTTATAAATGTAATAAAGGAAGTTTATAAATATCTGAATTTTTGGCAGATTAAAATACACAAGTTCCTCAAATAGAAGTTATTTGTTTCATTCTGCACTGATATGTCATACAAACTGTCCGCCCACCATTATTCTCATATTTTAAATATATTGATTGAATGCATGTCAGTAGAAAAACGAAAACTATTTCACATGATACATATTCCACTTCACCTCATTTCTCAAAGAGTCTGAAAACGGTCTATTTGAAGAGTCAGTGTCTTTCAGTCCCTCCTTTCTGTGAGCCCGCTCTGGTCTGCTCTGATTGGTCCAAATTTGTCATTGGTCTACTTCTTCCAGCTCGTGTCTGAATCTAAACGCCCATTATCGCATCTACATTTCAGCGCTTCCTAAACGCTTGATGGACACTTTGATCTTTAAAACTTTGCACACTTTTTGCATGAAAAGAAATGTTTTAAAAAGCATAATAGGAGCACTTTAAATCCAAATGCCAAGATAATAGTGTTAAATGCTTATTGTGTTTTCTCTGAAGGCTCAAGAACTCATTTGGTACTTGTGTGATCACTTTGTGAGTATTGCAATAACTTGAATTGATTTCGCGCATGTACACTGAAGTAGACATATTATACTGTATATATATTCATGCAAAATCATATGCTTTACTGATTAAGGCTGTTATTATAAGATTACTGTAATTAACGTCCCGGAGTTATGATTAAATTAATCTCTCCATATGGATTTCAATATGCTGCACTGAAGAAAAGACCCCATATTTGTTATATTTTGATGAGTTTGCAATAAACCAATTTACAGAATCCTGAGGCTTCTTCAATTAAAGTTTTGAATCAAAATAAAATTCCTTTCCCAACATTCTCTAAACTATTTCTGCAGCACATATATAATTGTCCCTTGTTGTGTCATATCCTGTGGGAAAGTGAGGTGGAACAGATTATTTAGCCAAGGATATGAAAGTCGATTTGTCCTACATTTTATTTCGAAGAACAAAAATCCCTGAGCTAATCCTCTCTTTGGTTGACAGACGGAAGACCTGCAGGCGGGAATCACACACACTTCCATACTTCCACATTAGTGTGCACTAACCAGACATTTACTCAGCCTTCTCATGCTCGTGTAATTCATGTTCCTCAGAAAAAGAAATACTTCCTGAGAAGGAAGTATTCAAACTCAATTCCGGTGACGAATCCTGGCCTAGATGCACAGACTATTTCTTCCTTACGAGGAGCTTGCAGTACAGAGAGAGCGAAAGCTAAATCTCAGACGATGGTTTATTTAGTATGATGCCATCTACAAAAATCAAGAAATGCTGTAAAATATAGCCGGGAGGTTTTTATTATTATCTCTTGTACTGTATTCCCATTGCAGACTGCAAAAACCACTAAAAATCTATATAAAAAAGATATACTACCTGAGAGTAATCTTTCCCTAATAATATATATGAGAAAGTGTGTTTTCTATCAGTTCTTTAGCATCAAGACAACCAAATTTCCATCTTTTATCATTCGGATTTTGCGAAAAGGTCTAAAATGGTTCAGGATTTATTTAGATGGTTTATTTACCCACTGAACTTTGCAATGGCTTTTAAAACCATAGTGGGAAAACAGAAAAAAACACTTTATAAAACAGAAAAAATTGTACTAGATTGATCTACGATCCAATGTTGTACAGGAAACTAAGGGTCAGCTTGAGTCAGTGCAAAACCTCTGTCAGGATTAACTAAAGGAAAAGTGAAAAGAGTGATCCTAGTACACATGATTGAATATATATATTTCATTGAGCATGTTACGGTTTATCCACAGCTTTTTTTTTCCTTTTTGCCTTTTACTGGAACTGTAAGGCTGTCACATATCAATCAAATTCACCCGTGTGTCTCCTGGGTTTTGATGGTAATTCAGACCCAATCTGAATACAAACCAGCACCATTGTGCAGCTCATAAATTGCTCAGCAAGCAGCGTTTATACAATTTTGACACTCATTAATGAATAATGATGTTTCAGGGCAGTTTTTTTTGGGTTCCTACTGCAACATAGTCAGTGTAGAGCATGAGACACAGAGAAAGTAAGCAAAGCTGACAAACAGGCCGTAACGAACAGGTAAAGTGGGTCATATGTGCTTATATTTGGGTCTACAGGTCTGGTTTTGTTGCACTTTGAAGAACATGGAAGTGAAAATTAAGAAGAGACTCATTATTTAGACTCCCCATATGTGACCAGTGGATACATTGATAAATCATATCCACACTTGACTGTCAGAAGATAAAATACGTTTTATAATATAATTTCTATGCCTATTACACATAGTAATGGATATGGCAATAATAATGTATTAGGTCTTGGTGGAATAGGTCTGCTAGTGTTGTTGTCAGGGTTCTGTCACGTCAGTTTCGGTTTCTAGTGTTTAGATCGACAGAACCCTGACACTGCTCTCTTTTCGTGTGAGGGCGCGTGACGTTGTGCACTCTCGTGTCCATGTGATTTCATGTTGTCCTTGAAATCACCAATTTCGCGCTGTCTCGTCTGCCTTGTCAACACGTGGCGATGCGCGCTTTCATTCACCGCGTGTGTGTGTCTCGTCAGCGTGTACCCCTGCCCCCTTGTTACCTCGTTTACCTTGAGTGTTGCCAGCTGTTCACGATCACTTCCCTTCCTCTTGTATCACATATATAGCCCTTTATGTTTGCTGTCCGTTGTCGCATCGTTGTCTTCCAAGCCTCTCCATGGTCGTTCCTGGGTTTCCTGTTGGTTTGTATTTGTGCGTCCTAGCTTCCCGGTTTATGTTCAGTTGTTTTCTTAGTTATGTTTCCCCCCTCGTGGGTGTTTCTTTTTTCTGCCTGTTTATTTATTGTCATTAAATCTTCCTTTTACCTGCATTTTGAGTCCTCCCGTTAATGTATTGTGAGATTATCGCCGCTGCTGCAGAGCAAGTACAGGAACTTGCTACTGCAAATACATACGCCGATAGGCTGCTGTGAGTATGTAAGGCAAACTGCTGCTCATATAGCATAAATCAATTACCCTGAGCAGATCTATACTGGTGGAATTGGGAAAGGTGGAAGGATTTAGATTAAATTTGAAGGCATGCTGTAAACTGCTATGATGAATGGTAACCAATTATTTAAATGTTGTGCAGTAAGACCAACCAATCAGATTGTGCCAAGTAGAGGTTCATGACTGAACTAGGTATGTTTCTCTAATGGAAATTTTGCATATGCTATGTGTGAGTATGGTCATGGTAAACCATGTTATGGGGACAAATTTCAAAGGATGGCAATATCCAGGAAATGTTTCGATCCCCATGAGGAAAACAGCTTATAAATAATACTGAGTTATGTTTTTCGAAAATTTAAAAATGTAAGACGTTTTCTGTGATATGTAGGGTTAGGTTTATGGTTATAGAACATATAGTTTGTACAGTTTAAAAATGTCTATGGAATATCCCCATGAAAAACTACGTGTGTGTGTGTGTACGTTCTTTGTGAGGACCATTTTGAGTTTTAGATCATTGGAGTGAGAACAGAGAGAATAAAGTGAGGACTTGGTTTTATGGATGAAACAAATTTTGTCAATGAATTACCTCACAAAGATAGATGTAGAAGAATGTGTGTTGTTTGTGTGAGTGAAAGAGAGAAAGAACGAACAAACAAACATAGTTCCTTCCCGACCTGGCCTGAGTTTTGAAAAGAACTGTTGAATTCTTCAAGTGGTTCCTGCACATTTCAGCTTTAAGGCAGTACACCGCTTATAATGTAGCAGCATGTGTTTTAATGTGCTGACATTGTTAATCCACTTGAAGTCTTTGTTTGAGACCATTTAAGCCCAGAGAGAAAAGCTTTCAAATAAGTGAACGACTGCCACTGATCTATAGTATCATTGCCATATGAAGTCTATTTGTAGTATGCACTTGGTTATATGCTGCACAGCTCTAGAAACACTGCAGCATCCATAAAGCGATTTCAGCTTCTGAAGTGATTTGTGGCGCAGTGCCGAACCCTACGGCTTATAGCATTATATACGGTGAATGTTTTGAATTATAAATGTGTCAAGAGCTGCCACCTCAAATAAATGTCTGGTAATTCTGGTTATTAGAAATCTACATACCCAACCAAACCTACAGAAATTTGAGGGAATATAGATACTATGGCCATAAGCAAAGAGGGAGATGGACGTGTGTGCAGTTGTTAATGATCCAGGAACATATTCTTCGAGCAGTGAGACTTTGTTGTAGCCGATGGCTCTGAATGAGTGGATGTGTCCAGCTGAGACATTAAAAAAATGACATTATTACCATCTTAATGAGACAAAGACCAAATGGTTCACCACCTTCAGCTCTCACAAATTTTTTCAGGACTCTTTGTGCAATTATGTGTATATGTAAGTGAAAGAAGTCTATCTATCTATTGTCACAGCTCGTGTGCTATGAAGACCAAGAGTAATCCATTTTTTGACTTTTATTGCAGCAAAAGACAACGAAGAATATACACACGCAACACATTAACGTAAACGAGAACCGACAAATGAAGAGTGCACAATGGGGACAAAATATACCAACAGTGATTAACCTAAAGACAAACACCTGTGACGATTAGTGACTATGGAAACTGATGGGTGACGGAGAGTTCTGGATCAGAAAACATGTGACAACAAAAGGCAAAATAAGAATCCAGGGTGACAGTGACCGTGACATCTATCATTGTGTTGAGGACAGAATATTTGAGGGTGTGAGATATGAGGTTTAAGTGATACATTTCTATTTTTAATTATTTTCTTTCTTTGTGTGTGTGTTTCTTTGTTTTTCTTGGTGTGTGTTTTAGATTATTAGTGGAGTGGTTTATTCATTGAGCTCCCAGTGTTTGTACTGGGAGCATGGCGACTCCAGGTGTGCATTTCTTAATGGGATGGCATGCTTGTAGCTCAATCAGTAGAGCATTGGTGCTAACAACGCCAAGGTCATGGGTTTGATTCCCAGGGAAAGCAAGAACTGATTACAATATCAATGTGTTCCTTGAATGCAATGTAAATTGCTTTGGATAAAAGTGTCTTCCAAATGCATAAGTGTAAATACTTGCAATTAATATTTATTCAGTTTTTGGTGTTGAAGAAGGTAGCTTAGTTCTAGATACAAGAAAGTATCCAGTCAGAATTGTGGAGGAATAGTGCTGTTTAATTTTGTGAAGACGGTTGAATTGGTTGAGACTGGTGTTGAAATTCATGGAAATTTTACACAAGTGCTTCCTTTCTCTACACCTTCAAAAAGGGTGACTTTGTCAAGCATACCACCCTTTATTGATAATGGTTGGGAGCAAGTTTTCTCTACTAAAGCATGTGGTGTCGTTCAGGTTTACCTCAGAGTGTTTTTTTCTAGTAGAGGGTATAGTGTTGATGACATCTGCAGTTTTTAAAAGTCACAAGTTTTTAAAAGATTTATGGCTCTGCCTTCTCTTTATT
The DNA here is from genome assembly GCA_037043235.1 of Rhodeus uyekii. NCBI lineage: Eukaryota > Metazoa > Chordata > Actinopteri > Cypriniformes > Acheilognathidae > Rhodeus > Rhodeus uyekii. The sequence continues at coordinate 694,100 of JAWRVZ010000085.1, forward strand.
GAGAAGGCAAAAACTTGTGAGAACTGTTTCACCGACTAAAATGTTTATCAGTTAAAAAAAAGATTCTTATGCTCCATCATCAATCAGAACTCGGTGAACATAGTCAGAATGGTTAAGGGTTGTTATTCCACTTTGTGTTTATTTCCTTTTTTATGGTGGGAGGTGTCTCTCTTCCTATTTATGGGAATAGTGCATTTTGCTTCCTTAAATATTAACGGAGCAAGAGAATATAGGAAAAGAGCACAGTTGTTTGCAATGATGGCACAGAAAAAGATGGATGTTTTATTCACGCAAGAAACCCATAGTGATTTATCAAACGCTTCAGATTGGTCGATGGAGTTTGATGGGTTATCAGTTTTAAGTCATTCTTCCTTGGTTTGTGGTGGAGTTGCTATTTTGTTTTAGAAGAGTGTTATACCTGCATCATATAAAGCAGAGGAAATAATTTAAGGCACCCTTTTAACAGTCAAAGGTTTTATGAAAACAGTTTTTATTTTTATTAATTTGTGTTATGTTCAAAATGCTCTTATTGAAAGTATGCTATTTTTAAACACTGTGCAAGGTTTTAAGCGACTGTGAGCCAACAGTAACAATCAAGTATCAATTTATTTATTTTTATTGTTCAATATGTCCAGTTGGAGTTTTTGATCACAGTTTACTAAGATTTGAGATGTTTGTTGATTGTTTAAAACCGAAAATCTCCAAGAAGTTGTTGTTGACAAAAACTGAAGGTCATTTAGAGCCTAAAATTACATCACGTTTTCAGAATATTGAATATATGGATGTACCTTCAAACATAGTTTTGTTTAGTTTTTTTACATGGAGAAAAAGAACAGGAAAAATAGATTTATTCATGCTCTATGCTCAGAAACTGGAAGTCTTGTCCTTAATCCTTTAGAGATTCAGAAGAGAGTGGTTACGTTTTATAAGGATTTGTATAAAAGTGAATTTTTGGATACACAAGGTGTGAAATATTATTTTTCTTGAACATTTGCCTCAGGTATCTGAAGAGGCTAATAAACTGGTAAAGGACTGTCAATGGAGGAACTCCTGGAATTCATGGTATTTCAATAGTTTTTGTTTGTCTAAAGCTGCCATAGAACGGTCATTACCTTACTCCCGAAAAAGGGAGATTTAAATTAGATTAAGAATTGGAGGCCTATAAGTTTGTGCAATGACTACAAGATTATTGGATTAGAAGTTTTAGATCAAATTATTCATTCATATCAGACATATGTGTGCCTGGCAAAAAATAAAAAATACAGTGGAGTTCACTTATCTCGACTCACGGTTAACTCGCCAATCCTATTGTGTCAACGATTTTGAAGAGGAACAACCAAACTCCATATTTGTCTTAGTATTTTCCATAATGTCGCCGAACACTAGTATCTCGAGCAAAAAAAGAGGGACAAAATCGTCACATGGTTATCTCATGAGTCATGAGTGCATCTAGTTCACTGCGCATGCGCTGAGTTTGCGTTGCACGTGGATCGAGGTCCTGGTCGCTCTGTCAGTGACTCTTTCCTCCCTCTGCTTCAGGACTCTCCGAAGTGAAAGCACATTCACATTCTTACGAGAGCTGCTGCCTGCCTTCTCTGATTTGATTGGTTTTCTCAAATGTTTTGACATTGGTCAGTAACGAGCGGTAACGACCAATGAGTAAGAGGCTTAGATGAACGAACACACACACACACACACACACACACACAAACCCATCCTGCTTTTGTTCTGAAGTGAGCTCTTCTCAGCGCCGCTGCAGGAACAGTTATTAAAAGACGGGACGAAGCTGAATTTGTTGAGAAAGCACATTAGACGGGCAGAACGCAAGAAAGTATGCAGTCTAGTACAGCGTGATGACCTCACGAATATGTAACGACTGCTTACGCTGTGAGCGATCATTGTGTTTGCAATGTTGGGGTCGGTATTAATTAAAGATCAAAATGATGTAAACATGATGTTATGATTATTAGAAGATTTTAAAAGTGTGTCTTTTACAAAAGGGAACTGGCAATAGAGTGAGGCCATAATTTTTGGGAGTTGGTTATGTGGTGAATCCATTCTTCCAGCCGTCTGAATCGGACCAGGGGTAGTTTCAATATTTGGTAGTTTTTCAGGGTAATGAGAATGTTCAGATACATTTTGAATAGCTTATTGAAAAGGTAAAAGGGCGCATGGATAAGTGGATGTTTTTACTTCCAAAATTGTCTTCCAAGAGGCAGATATTGATTAACTACATAATTGTCTCCTGTTCTCTGGCATTGTTTGATTTGCGTAGACCACCTCAGCAGACCTTTTAATAAAGATTCAGTACATTTTAATAGACTTTTTTTCTGGGATAATCTGCATTGGGTTTCAAAACAATTACTCCACCTTTCTAAGGATGAAGGAGTACATGGATTGGTACATTTCCAGAGTCGAATAGCAGCTTTCCAAATTCGTTTCATACAAAGACTTCTAAAAGACTCAGAGGATGCAAACTGGAAGATTGTTGCTCTCGTTATAAAGAGAGTTTGAAGGATTATGCTAGATAAAGTATTAAAAGTTAAAATGTTCTAAGTTTACTGGTTTTTTTTGTTTGTTTTTTTTTTTTTGTAAATCTTTTTAAAGTCTGGGCTTTGTTCAAAGTACAAAAGTGAACAAGTGTAAATTTATTGTTGCAAGAGACATTTGTTCTTGGCTCATGGTTTGAACTGTCCAATCAACTGTGTTATTCTGTGACAAAAGAGAATCTTCTTAACTCTTGACATGTACACTGGATAACAGAAACTATTTTTCAAGATGTCAATTCAGTGACAGAACAGCTGGGGGTGAGATCTATCAATTTGGTTGCCGTTTGGTACTTGACAAATGGAGGTCAGCCCTTTCTGAAAATGAACTGAAATCGTTAACAGACAAATCTTTGGGGTCTATTAACCCGAATTGTAGTGATCCATTTCCTAATTTGTATCTAACTCCTTTAATAGGTCATTGCGAAGGCACTTATTTAGAAATCAAAGATTTGACTGTACTAGGCATGGATTGTGCAACAAGAAAAGAGTGTTATAAAATCTGCATTAAAGTATTGATTATAAAAATGATGCACCATGGCATTAGTTACTTCAGTTAGAAGATGATGAAAAAGATGATTGAAGAGTGCTAAGTGTGTAAGTCACCATTGTCCAAGAGAATTGTGGACCTGCAATGGACATTGTTATATGGGGCTATTGCTGTGAATGCTTTTGTTTCTGTAATTAATCCTGACATTGATCGGAATTATCCTTTATGTCCGCAAAGGGAAACTGTCTTTCATGCTTTTATGCATTGTTCAAGGTTGAAACCTTCTGTATTGTAGAATTGATTCTTCTTTCTTGATACTGCAGATTTACAAGAATGGAGGAAAGAAAAAAATGATAATTTGGAGAGTAAAAGATAACAACATGGCAGTCCTGATCCAGTCACAATGCGTAGAATTGCTGTCGATTTTGATTCCAATGTATTTTCTGCATAAATCTCAGATGAGCAATGCAGAAATGAACTGTTTCAGGACCTTCCTATATTAACTCCAGAGCATAAACACTTGTTAGAGACTGAGATCACCTTTGAGGAGGTTATTGCCAGAGTCATTGGCCTCTCTTCAGGATGTGCACCTGGATTAGATGGATGAACTTTTGGGCTATTTTGGGACATGACTTTGCAGTTTTGCAAAAATGCTTCACAGGAATCCTTCCCGCAAGCTGTCAACGTGTTATTTCATCACCTCTCCCAAAAAATTAAACCAGTACCAATTTTATTCTCAGAATACAAAAGCATTTCTAATTGTCTGGCCAACAGGTTAAATACTGTGTTGCATGAAATTATACAAAAAGAATGTCTAAAAGATCGATTCATTCAGGATAATTTACATTTGGCATGGGACATGCTTAATATTCAATTTCAAAACAATATCAAAATTGGGTTTCTGCCAGTAGAAAATTAAAATCTTTTGACAGAGCTGACAATTTTTATTTATATATATATATATATATATATATATATATATATATATATATATACTTTAAAGGCTTTTGGATTTGGGGATAATTTTATCTCCAAGATTAAAGTTAACCAGGCTAAAAATGGAACTATATGGTGTGGTCATGATTTTAATAGTGCATCACTCCAGTGGGGGAGAACAGGAATTAAATGTATATGTAGGTGTGTTTTTTAGGAGTATATGAATATAAGAGACAAAACAGTGAAGGCTTAGTGGAGAAAGTGTTTTCTGGAAGTGGTTCCTACTGGGGGAACCTGGTTTGCAACAACTTGGTGGCTTCATAATTCTAGAGCTTCCAGAAGATCTAGTAAGGAAAACCTGATGGTGGATGAGGGAAACCTGGTGGATTTCTTCTGGTCGGGACAATACTGGTTGAGGGCGCCAGTGCTGTAACTGCCTATTCAGGAAGGGGGACAGGGGCTGGTTAATATCAGTGCCAGAATTAAAGCCTTCAGACTCCAGGCGCCTCCGAGATTACTCTGTGGGGAAGATGTGAGCCGGTAACCTGTGCCTTTTTGAGGAGAGCATAACATGGGGTTCGACCGACGCCTGTCCACATCAACAAGCTGGATTTAACAGGACTGACACCTATCTATGGGTCAATGCAGAAAGCATGGACATTTCTTAAAGTATCGTGGTAGACAAATGGTGTACAGCACCTGTGGATGAGGGAAAATCTCTGCTTTTTAACCCTGCACTGGCTTTGGACATGTTTAATTCTGTCTTCCTCAGAAGAGATTTATGGACAGCAAACATTACCAAACATGGACCTTTGATCTCTGAGGATGGGAGGATATCTGCTGAAGCCTCGGCTTTAAAGTTGTTGATGTTAGATCAGTTTGTGTGGTAGAAAGACTGCTGAGTTAAATATGTGAGTTTTTGCCCCAAGACTATAAACTGGCTTTAGAGTCTTCTGATGGGGATGCAGAAATTCTGTTTTCAGAATTTTCTGAAAATTTTCAGTGAGAGGTTCATTTTTTTTTTTTTAAGCTTTTTGTGGTTATTTTGTTAGTTGCATTTTCATATTTGCATTTGACAAATGCAAATATTATATGGAAATATTAACATAATGCAAATGTCAATGTTTCTCATTGGCGAGGCTATTTTCACACATCAACACATAATGGGTTTGCAATCAGGACTCACAAGATTTGTCTGCGCTCTTATAAAAAAATCAAATATAATTAAGTGTATTTTTAGAGGGACTGAAAGCCTGGCTGCTGAGGAAACCAACAGGTGAGCACTTCAAAGTTCTGACAAATCAAAGAAACTGCTGCATGCAAAATCTGTTGTTTTGTGTTGCTTGAGCCACAAAAGAGTGTATTTGTATATCGAACTGAATGATTTTGTACACCCAGCAGGGTTGTGCACATGTCTGAACTGAATTAAGTACAGGCCTTTGTAAATTCCAATCCAATTGCTTCCTTTAAAGAAATTGGGGCTTGGCAAAGAAGATTTCATATTGATTCTGGACTCCAAGTAGTAGTAGTTTTATGCATTATTTAAGTTTAGTTTGTGATATTAATCAGTGTTTCAAAGATACCAGAGTTTTGTATTTATATAAATTGTATAAATTCATCTTCAGTCTGTGGACTGATTGACTTTATCGCCATAATCCAGAATTGATTATTGACACAGTTAAAAAAGCAGGCTTGTTTTATTAAAAATGTTGGACTAAAATGTCTCTGTGTGTGTCACGAATAGTGGGGCAGAACATGTGCGATGCGGAGAGGAGCAAGAGGTTCCAACAGAACTGTCTTCATAACCAAAAAATAAAACACTTTAAATATAAAACAAAAAGTCACACTCTTTGGTGCAAACAAGAAGCAAGGATTATTTATTTAATATAAAAAAAAAAGACCTCCACATCCAGTGAGCAATCCACATAACTTCAACAACCAACAAAGACAAAGGAAAACACAAGAGGGTTTTATACACAAGGGAATGACGAACACCTGGGGAGAATAACGATATAAGTGATGAGTAAGACAGGTGCAGGAAGGGCACAAGAGGATGCACACAAAGGACCCGGAAGTGAAACAACATGACACAACAGACAGGAAGTGACAAATGACCTCACCCACAGGAAGTGCACCAGAACTAGACACGACTGACAGGAAGTGTGACAATGACCTTACAGACAGGAAGTGCATAGGTGACACAACAGAGGAGGAGTGCACAGATGACACAACAGGCAAGACTAATGGTATTTATTTAACTAATTTATAATGTTGCATTGATTGTAATGTCTCTGGCTGATTGGTTTGCATGTTGTAATGGTTGGCCTATACTTGCTCACAGTGGAAGCTTTCAGATAATAAACACAGAGTTATGATCATAAAATAGTCAGTTTCTATTAATTTAAGTATTTATTAATTTAATAAGTATCCTGACGATCACTTTCATCAATTTAAAGATCAATTTCATCCCTTGTGTATAGCAATTTAAGTGTAACTCCTTATAATCTTCAACATGATCACCATATGCATTGGCAGCTTTTGCATATGTGTAGTGAATGCATGAATAAACTAACCCCCATCTAAGAAATAGCACAAGCTGCATGAATTCACAAGCAGCATGCCTGTCCATGCCACACTGGAGGTTTAACCGAGCGTGTCTTGCATTACCCCACTGGTCTTGACATCAGTGCAGGTCACCTGTACACCACTGTTATTTATATGGCAGGACAAAGGTTCAGCCCAGCCATTAACGCTATTAACACTAGCTACTGATGTCCAGCATGGGCCAGGGAATATTGAGCTGATGCCACTGACTGTATTTATGGAACACTAGAGGGGAAGGAGGGTATCTATTAAACACTTTGAGATGCACATGGACATAAAGCACAGACGCATGTGCAATCAGACACGGACAATAGACCAGGACAGGTTGACCCATCTGATCTGTTCTCATTGATGGAACACTAATTCAGCTCATTGTAGTTCTGTATGAAATGCCTTGCTCTCTACAATCAGATGGTTTAAAAAAAAAATGTTTTATCCAGGACAGCAGCAAGATTCAAAGACTTGGAAAAAAATGGAAAACTTGTATATGTTTCGTTCATTCATTTAAACTTTAGAGAAATGAATCTGTCCAATTAGGAAGCATAAGAGATTGTGAATCAGTTTCACTCGCGTTGGTGCAAAATGAAAGTGAAAACAGGTGCACTGGAGAGGAAACGGCAAGATTATCCAAAAAGACAAGAAAAAAAAAGGGAAGGATTTTGCAGGTGGTGGGCTTAGACAATTTTTCTCTCCTTATTCTTCCAGACTTGCCTTACAAAACCGAAATTTTGTTTCGGTTCCTGTCACTGTCTGTAGCGTGAGGCTGTACCTGCAACCTTGTAAGGAAACCCTGTGCAACCCTCTAATGCTCCCCAGACCATTATTAACCCACAGCCAAAGTAGTCTGGATGATGTTGCATGCCCATGGCATCTCCAGACCTGTTCGTGTCTGTCACATGTGCTCAATGTGAAGCTGCTCTCATCCATGAAGAGAATGGGACACCAATGGCGGACTTGATTTCTGTTGTTATGTGAAAAATGTCAATCGAGGTGAGGGGTGCTGAGCTGTAACCACAGCTTCCAATAGAGGATGTAAGGTCCTCATGTCACCCTTATAAAATCTGTTTCTGACAGATTGGTCAGAAACATGCACACCAGTGGCCGTCTGGAGATCAATTTTAGGGCTCTGGCAGTGCTTCTTCTGTTCCTCCTCACACAAAGAAGGAAATATCGGTCTGGAAGCTGGATTGTTGCTCTTGTACCTCCTTGTCCAGCTTTTCATGCTCCTGAAACTGTACTGGGAGACACACCAAACCTCCTTAAGATGGTCCATACGGATGTTAGGTACTGGGATGAAATCCTCCGAGCCATATCCAGGCTTTATGCTGCTTAAGTGGGACCTGGGTTCATGACAGAACTTTATATGCTTTGTTTGTTATTGCCTTGTATAGAAGTGCATCTGGAAATGTTGACTAACTTGATTCTGTATTTGACTAGAAAATTATTATCATCCCAAAAGAGCAAACAGAAACACTTTTCAGGACAGGTGTTCAAAATAATTTGCATTTATAGTTATAGAAGTTAGTACGACCTGATTAACGTGTTTATTTCATTCTCACATTTATTTTGGCCTCTTCAGAAAACTTTTTTTCATTCTCTGTGAATTCCTCACTTCACCACAACATCTTGCTTGAAACTTTCCCCAAATACCCCTCTCTTCCATCATTACCTCTGACTCACATTCTTTATTAACTCTGCTCTTCGTCTCGTCTTTCATATCTTTAGTGCCTCTGCTCTCACTTCTCATTATATCTCCACTGCATATCTCCACCTCTTCCCTGCAGTTACGTCACATTCCTGCACATCATTTCTCTGCTGTTTTTGCTTTTCCTTCTTTTCTGGTCTCAGTCTGTGTTGTTATGAGAGGGCTGTATTATGTGCCAGGGCAGATTGTTTTGCAGGAGAGGGAGTGTTTCTGTTTACCTCTGGGTTTGGGCCAGGCAGCTCTACAGTCGACTGACGCAACCCCTCTAAATTCCAGACAGTGGCACATGATTATTTTAGTTGCACTGAGAGCCCAATTAAGGTTCAGGATGAATGTGCACTTCACAGACAGCGATGGGGATCTCAACTCTTTAACAATTCCATTAACTATTCTTTTAGCAAGGATGCACTAAATTCATCACAAAACAATTGACAGCAGAGACATTTCTATTTTTACAAAAGATTTATATTTAAAATGTACTTTTGAACTCTGTTCATCAAAAAAATAAAAAAATAAAAAAAAAGATATGAAGCTGCTCAACTGTTTTCAGCATAATAATCATATGCATATTCATAATAATCAGAAATATTTCTTAAGCAGCAAATAAGCATATTAGAGGATGTCTGAAGGATCCCGTGACAGTGAAGACTAGAATTCAAACTAAAATTCAGTTTTCACCACATGAATATATTTATATTATAAGATAGAAAAACATTATTTCACAATTTTTCTGTTTGTAATGTATTTTTGATAAATGCAGCTTTGGAGAATTTTTTTTTTTTTTTTGAGACTTCATAAACATTTAAAAGAAAACGTTGAAAGGTAGTGTTTGGTGGTAAAACTTCTTTAAAGAAAAATATTCACATTTGTTCTAACGGGCATTTTAAAAGATTCTGGCATCTGGGACCAAGTTCAAATCTCAGACTCGATCCAACAACAAGCTCATTTACCATTAAATGGAGCCCTGTTTTTTCAAAGAAAGATATTTTTGATGCCAAATTCGTTTCGAAAATGAAACTCAGATGAGACTTCTCATTTTCACACTTTATGCAAAACAATTTAGTTGCCATTAATGCCTAACAAATATGAGTGTGTGTGTGTGTGAGAGAGAGAGATAACAGAATGAAAGTGTTTGCATGTCACACTTTAATACAAATACTAATGAGATCATACTGTTATTTGACAAGACTACTGACTTGCAATAAGAACTGATTTCCAAACTTATCCACTCTGTCATTCTCTTTCTAACTAAATAAAAGGAATTTACTGGTAAAAAGTTAAGTTTGGACCCTGCAGGGTGTCTCAAATGAGACACCAGTGGGTACTAATTACGATCCTAAACAGCAAAACTTCATGCCTTTTGAAAATCAAAATTTTCCATGTTCCACCAACCACATAATTAGCAGTAAATTATCAGTTAACATGCATATTACAAGCCGTGTGTCATGCAATGTTGACAGTCAAACATATGCTCAGGTTATGTTTGTCTGTTTACTCTTAAACAAAACAGAATAAATGTAGCTAATCCAGCAGTGCCAACATTTTATTTGCTCTCCGGTGAATATGGAGAGATTAAAAGCCGGCACAGAGTGTCATTGAAAGCAATCCCCCTCCACTGCAATTGACAACGGCGCAGGTCGGCATCTGTTGCAAATAAGAGAGATGCCCAACAGTTCATTATCACCTGAGCCTCTAGTTTCACACTGTCCAAATGAAGCTCAAAACAACGCCCACAGCAGGCAGTTTACCAACACAGAGAGCAAACAAGTGCCACTGGACCTGTCAAGGGCTGACGGGATTGTGCTCAATTCACACTCTTCAGACAGAGAGGCTAGAGAAGCATATTCACACTACAAAATAAAAAAAATCAAGCTTTGGTAAATCATAATTATAAAAAGACATAATGATTGCATAAAGAACCAAAATTATAATATGCAAAGTCATATTTATGAAATTTAGAAAAAAAGAGTGAAAATGATGACTTTAAATCTTTATATAATATTACATTATAAAGTCAATAATATGACAAATTTAAGCGATATAAATATAACATAAAAAGTCAAACTTATGAGATCATAATTCTACTTTTTATGCTAGATTTATCACATTATGTCATAATGTTGACCTTTTGCCATAATTGCGAGGTTTGAATTGCATAATTATGACTATATCATTCAACTTAAATTTAGTATGTCATAATTTCGACTTTTATATCATAAGTATGACCATAAATTTCAACTGTTTCTCATAATTATGACTTACTATGTCATAGCTGAGACTGATACTTGGCTTGTTAACAAATTCACACTATTTTTCTTATGTGGGAGATACAGGCTTCCAAAAGAGAAAGAGTTGGCGAGGACACAGTGACACTTTTTGTTTCCAGTGTTGTCAAATGTCACCGATTATTAGCTTCTGTCTCAAATGGTTGAATTTGGCCTACAGTGTTTTCACTCGCACTATTCATTTATTTGATATTTTGATATTATTGAATCGATTATTTTCATTAAATCCTTTGAAAGTTTTGAATCAGTTTTCGGTTCAGTCTGAATTCAGCTTACACAACACAAGCACTAAAGTGGAGTGATTTTTTATTTATTTATTTTTTCTCCAAACATAGGATACATAGAGAACATGAAAGTGCTGGATAAAGTGGATATTTATGTACAATCCACTGAAACCAAACCCCAGAAAGGCAGTCTGTCGTTTGCCAGGAGTGAAGGACATGATGAAGTGGAGCACCTGCCAGAGCTAAGCTGCGTTTACTCCACTGGCAAACACACCTGAAGTAGTCCTGCTTAAAATTACCGTGGTACTTTCATTTTACAATTTACAAGTACTTTCGTCGAACTATGAAATTCTTTCAAGTGCCTTGAAATACCGTGCAAATACCATTTATATAGCAAGCCGTACTGACGTACTATATATGTCTTATGTCTTAACTTCTTTATATATCAAACATCTATGTTTTGAATTATATTATTTAATCAGGAATTATATTTCCAGTTGTAAAAATGTTATTCTTGATATCAGCAATACTGTCATCACTCATAGAAATCAAATTGTTGATATCAAGAATTAAATTTCAACCATTAGTTTATAATTCTTGATTTGTGCAGTTGTATTTTCTCTAGTTAAATCTCACCATAGGCTGCCATTCAAATTCAGTTGTTGATATCCTACTAGTTAAAATTCTAACTAGTAAAAATAAAAAAAAATGTGATCAGTAATTAAGTGTTTTTTTTATTAAATGAAATTTAACCTTTGATATAAATAATTCAATTTCAGCGAATGATGAGGTCATTGTTGAAATCAGCCATATCATTTTTACTACCGGAAATATTATTCCTGATATTAAAAACAAGCAATTTAACTATTGAAAATGTAATGTTGTAATGTTGATATTAATGTAGAATTAATATCCTTGGAAAGATTAAAGTAAAAATGCCTTTCCATAGAAGTACAGCTCAGAAGAAATCTCTTTCCAATCAAGCAAATCCACGTGATCAATGAAATCTAAAATCTTTTGTTCATTGAAATAAAGCTGAAATAAAAAGTAAATACTACTGGAAAAGTAAATGAAAATAAGAAATTGGCTAGGCATTTGAAATGCGTTTAAGAAAAAAGAAATTAAAAGAAATTAAACAAAAAACGTAACAAAACGACGAAAGCACATTACGGTTAGGGTTAGTATTACTAAATATTAACCCTAAATATTACTAAATTTAATATTACTAAACCTTAGACTAAAAATATAAAAAAGAAAGCTAGTTCAAAATATTAATATAGCTCTAATGAAACAAAAATACATCTGCAGTGATGTCTTTGTGTCTTGCACTTGTATTTGTACATGGTGTAAATTCATTATAAATTGTAATGCATCATTAGGGATGAAACTTTCGTTAGATGTGTGCTTTCATAAAGCTTAGCTCAGCTATTTTTTTTTCCATAGTGTATTTGTTTACTATATTTTTGGAATAATCTTCCCACTTCCTTAGCATTACCATGGTGTCAGTTCTGAAAGGTCTTGTCACAAGAGTGGGATGAGAAAGAGCAGCCATACATTACTGAATCCACTCATTTACATGCACATGGCAGCTTTGAAGGGTCCGTCGGTGCAAATTGCTTTATTTAAAGTGAACGTGACCCCGGCGGTCGGGCAGCTTTTGTAAATAAGCCATTATCCTTCCAAAAATGTAATTACTTCGCTAATGCCTGTTGTGGACGAGGCCTTGACCATGGTGCAGGGCAGTGGTTTAATTCATAAAGTTATCACGGTTTAGCATCCATGCAGAAACGATGCAGTGGGAAATTCTGTAAGGTTGAGAGTAACAACCTTGAGTGCAATAATGAACAGAGAATCACTTTAATTAATGCTTATTGTAATAATTAAGAAGTAAAAGGTTGTTTATCTTAACCAAGAAAGGAAGTGTCAAACACTGATTGAGGATGACAAGTGTTTGAACTTGTGTAAACAGGCTGAATTTAATTGGTTTTTACTTGTTAAATGGTGAATGTAATTGTACAATTTGCTTGTGAGAGTTAGGGTTGCCTTTGGTGCAATACCTGCCTCTTAATTCGAGTCACATTTATTAATATAGCGCTGTATACAATACAGATTATTTCAAAGCAGCTTTACAGAGATGACCGGAAAATTATGCATTATAGCTGAAGTTAGTTAGTGCATTAGTTCATTTCATGTATCATGCGATTCTTCAGAAAAGAAAAAAGCCATCATTCAACTCAGTTCAGTTCTTATACAGTAATACCTCAAGATACGAAAGGCTCAACTTACGAAAAATCCAAGTTACGAAAGCAAAGACGAAAACTTTTCGTATGTAGAGCAGTAAAATTTTTCAAGATACGAAAGGTTTCTGAAAGTCCGAGATTCGCCCCATAACAATTTTGAAACTCGTGCCGCACGCCGCCATCTTAGTTATAGTAGACTCGCCACCATCCTCCTGCTCTCCCATTGGTTCCTGATGCTAGCCAAGCCATGAGATCCTTCTCTCTAATTGGACAGCCTCCCTCCCATCATGCATCTTCTATACGTACGTGCTGGCGTGCTTTAGCTCAGCCACTCCGCACCCCAAACTTTACATTTTGTATGTGTTTTCGTAAAGTTAAGTGTACGTACGTTATCTGTCGTTTGTCCTCCTCCTCCTCTGCTGCCACTTTCGGAGATAGCCTCACTCGAAAGGTAAGCTTCGACATTTTACATTATTTCATTGTTTATAGGTCAATTTAGCTTTATTATGAAATTTAATGGGGTGTTTATGGAGGGCTTGGAACGGATTAGCCATTTTACATGTAAAATGTGTTCCAAGATACAAAAAACTCATTATACGAAGGCCGCCTTTCAAATCTTGAGGTACAGTGTCAGAACAGGCAGATCAATAATATTGTTGAATATTAAGTGTCCCCAACTAAGCAAGCCAGAGGCGATAGTAGCAAGTAACCCAAACTCCATCAGGAGACAGAATGGAGAAAAAACCTTAGGAGAAACCAGGGTCACTTGAGGGACCAGTTCTTGTCTTGTCGGTGAATTTACAGAGTGTGATTATGATCCAGACTTCTTCACCAGTCAGAATTCAGATCGGGAACGGTAGCATTCATATTCACTCTTCTTGCTTGAAGATCTTGTACTTTAAGCAATAAATAAACAGCTAAAATGACAAATTGAAAATCGTGGCTGTCAGTAAATTGCATTTATTTATTTATATATTGCTAAAATTGTTATAATACATTTAGTAAAATTTTAAGGAATTAATTGTCTACATTAATAAAATATGTGATGTATACAAATGGTCACACTTAGTTTTAAGGTGACTATGTACTTAAATGAGTAATATTAATTAACTGTAAGTTCTATCATTTTCACTGGTCATTGTGGGAATAACATAGCATTGCCATTTCAACCCGTAGCCCAAGACTTGTTATCCATTGAAGCTCATCAGATTTGAGCCTGGGGAAGGGAGACCTCCTGGGGAAAACCAGGGTGTTAGTGAGGCCAGCAGGTCTCCCTGTGGTTTGTGTGGGTCCTGACGGCCCAGTCTAGTGACGGGGGCGCTATACTGTAACAAGCACCATTCTTTGGATACTTTAAACCGAGATCCTGGCTCTCTGTGGTCATTAAAAATAACAGGATGTCTTTCGTAAGGAGTAGGTGTTTAACCCCGGCATCCTGGCTAAATTTGCCCATTGTCCCCGGTCAAGCGTGGCTTCCGAAACCATCCCTGTACACTGATTGGCTTGATCGCCCTGCCCAATCTCCAGCAATAAGCCGGGGTGTAGTGGGCGTTCTGCCGCAATATGGCATATCATCCAGGTGATTCTGCACAATGGTGGTGGTTGAGGAGATCCCTCCCTTCCATGTAAAACACTTTTAGTGCCAAGAAATTAAATTATACTGCTGGATGGCATTATTGACCAATCAGAATCAAGTATTCCACACAGAGTGTAATAAATGTACTTACTATTGTGTTAGGTTTAGGGTTAGTAAAGTGAAATCAACATGTAACCTTAAAATAAACCTTAAAATAAAAGTGTCACTGTATAAATTTAAATATATATATTTCAACATTTATGTCACTCACAAATTCATTAACCGTGGTATGCTATTTTACTTGATGGCTGTAAAATCCCTTTGAAAGGAATAAAATTGTTAATTATGTTTAAAAATCTGTATATATTTATATAATATTTTGTGACGTTATTGAAATTTAATTCAATCACAGTTTAAAGAAAGGCTGCAAGTTCTGACATTTAAATAATTTGATCAGCTAATCAAACTTCACACTAGTTTTCTTGAGATATGTAATCTTCCCAAACATTGACTAGCAGGAACATTAAAGTAGTTCACACAAAAAAATGCAATCCATGCTAATTATGTAATTATTTACTTATTTGTCTTGTTTCCCTATTGGAACACAAATAGAGATTTTTTTTTTTTTTTTTGGAAGAAACTAAACTCAGTTCAAAGTGACCACAGCTCCAATTCAGTCTTCTGAAGCCATTTGATATGATGCATATGATATGCAAGTAGTTTTGGCTTCAGTGAAGTGCACAGTGCCTCAACACACAATTGAGTTATGACTAAAATCACATCTCTTAGAATTCCATTTGTCTCTTATTGAGAATAAGAGAATGCAGAGAATAAACATGTATATCAAAGTAGCATATATTACAATACTTAACTCCCGTTATGATATTGCGACACTCCAAGACATATGGAATAAGGTTGTTTAAAAAGCTAAATTTGGTTCGGGTTAGCTAAAAAAACTTAATTATTTTAGACAAATACGCTTGCACTCAGTTACTGACTAGATATATTAAAAATAATGTTGAACCACTTTTAAAATATTACCACTATTTACTACTACACAAGCAAATGCTACTGATATGTATGTGTATGTATGTGTATATATGGAGACGTTATGTCCCGGTGCCACAATTGCTGCACCAGCGCTGTGCGGCTTGTCCACCAGCTCGGCTCCTCAGTAAACACCTATGTGTGCGACGCAAATCTCAAACGCCAATGTGCATTGGCTCATTTAGTTACACTCGAAGATCTCAGGCGAGATCCCAACTCGTCAGTTCAGTTCTGATATAACGTCCCAATTCCCTCCTTCAGGGAACGGGAGTTACAATAGTAACCTGGACGATTGTCACCATCCACGATACAGGCTGTTGCATTTTTGTATTGCGATTATATTGTTGCACGATAAATGGTTGCACACCTATTAATCCTTTGTTCTGGAATACAATTTCAAAGTGACTCTACCAACTCTGGGTTTCAGCCACGAAGCTCAACAGTTCTGGGAGCAGCCAAACAAAAGATGGAAGACAGTGGGCCTGTGAATCAACACACTGATGCCCATAAACAAAATTAGCCTGCAGCCAACTGATCCACAGCAAAATGAGATTTTGCCATGATGTTCTTTACTCAAGAGTAAATGTGAGAGACAGACAGGGATAGGAAGGATAGGAGATGAGTATCCTGGCTTTCATTTGCTAAACAAAACATAATGTCCTTGCTGTTTGTGCCCAGCACATTTCGAACAAGAATGAATAGTCCCCTTGCCAAGTCTTTCCCCTTGGGCTCATTTAGAAAAATATTTTTTGTGTGCCAGTTTTGAAGAGTTTATGTTTCCCAAGCTCACTGTAGTGTATTGATGGAGGCATGCATATCTGAAGTGCTTTTATATTAATTCAATCCTCTTCCTTATGAAAGTGTGTGTGTGTGTGTGTGTGTGTGTGTGTGTGTGTGTGTGTGTGTGTGTGTGTGTGTGTGTGTGTGTGTGTGTGTGTGTGTGTGTGTGTGTGTGTGTGTGTGTGTGTGTGTGTGTGTGTGTGTGTGTGTGTGTGTGTGTGTGTGTGTGTGTGTGTGTGTGTGTGTGTGTGTGTGTGTGTGTGTGTGTGTGTGTTTTAAATAATGACATCTCGTAGACATTGAATGTGTTGAAGCGTAATTTCATAATTAAAAAATAGCATTAAAGTTGAGGCCCTACATAATTTCTTAAAGGATTTTTTTTTTCTCAGTCATATGTTATTTTCTTCCTATGAGAAATAAAATTCTTCTTGTAGAAAGAAGATGTTTGAAGATGTTGTTGCCTTTTATAAAAAAAAAATCAATAAATCAATTTTGACCATGGCAACTCAAGCAGAAACCTATGGAAAAGAAAAAGAAGAGGTCAGAATGGTGTTTAAGACTTTTACTTTTTTTGAGGAAAAAGTTTCCTGTAATCTCATACGTGTGTCTCAGATTTCAGAAGATACCTCAGTAATGAAGCTTCAGGAGCTGAAATTCAGATATGGTAATGAGTTTCATTTTGACACGCGTCGTAAATGGTAAACCAATCACATCAGTTCAATCATTATACAATCTGACCAATCAGACTAGGTTAGGTTTATAGAAAGGATGTCTGTATGACTGTTGGCCTTTTCTTGCAAGAAAATAAACCTTTTTAAATTACAGTTGGGATATTTGTCTCTTATTCAGAATTGATAAAAGATTTAGCCACCACAACCTTTAAAAGAGCATAATAAGGGAACTTTAAAGATTCTTCTAATGATTGCACTGGCTCTTTAACTCTTTCCCCACCGTCAACAGAATTTCCTTCGTTCTGTGTTTCCACTGTTATACCGTAGGGGGCGCTACTACAGATCTTGTGAAAGAGGACTGAATCTCCACATTAAACTACAGACAAAAAGCGATAAAAGCATTGCTTACCCATGTTGTATTCTTTGGGGTGAAAAATCCTCCGCTTTTTACATTTTTTTTTAATAAAACTCACCCACATTCAAGTGTAGATCAAAAAACAATGCATGAAGCTACACTAAAACATTTAAACATTAATAGCAAAGACATAGGTTTTTATTGTCATTCTGTGTACAACAGAACAAAATTTCGATGCATTTAGCTCATAACAACAACACTTTTAAAATATTTAACAATAAAATTAAAAGACTTCGGCAGTCTGACAGCCATGGGAATAAAGCTATTACAGAACCTGCTTGACCTCCAGAGGTCAGCAGCGAGAGCAGACCATAATGTGTGTGTGACCAGTCCTTGATAATATTCTTGGCCCGGGACAGACACCGCTTCGGGGCAATGTCCTGAACAGAAGGGAGGGTCTGTTCCTTCATTTGATATAATAGATATTCATACAACAAAATATCTTAGAGGCCATGACATTTTTGTGAAAATGATCAAAAACACTGGCGGTGGCTGGCAACTTTTTAAAAAGAAATGCTGGTGGGGAATGAATTGTTGTGTGTGTGTGGTACTAAATTAACTTGTTGTATGTACATACTTACAGTTTGATGGCATTTTGACCAGCTGAGAATGCGTGAAAATAAAAAAAAATGTGCAAAGCTTCATTGTACACAAATCAAGATATGCTGCAAAGAAACAATGTTACTGACGCATGCACTGAAAGTAATGAGTGGATTCTGTCCTTTTTAGGTCATCATGTCCTGTTTTTTGGTTCGCGTACCGTAGATGTCTTTGTTGTGTTCAAATTTCATTCAAACCGCACCATAGTTCGTTTGGAAGCGGATCAAGACTCACCTTTTCTCTCTCTGAGTCTCGGTCTCAGTCCTCTTGTTTAATGCACACCAGGTTTTAGAAACCAGCGTTCACACTTATTCAAATCAACTGAACTAACAGAGCAATCGCTCCAGACATTGTTTTAATCCAACCAAACATGCCAAGTGAGATCATGCCCTGATAAGACAAAGAGCAACCTTTGAACAACAATGTTTTCATCTAGAATTGGATTTCTATTTATTCTAGCAAAAACCCACACATTATAAACTGCTTTTACAAGACGTATTTCTTCTTAACTACGATGAATGCATAGTCAAACAATAAAATATGCATAAACATTCAACACTTTTGATGTATTTGTATTTGATTGTCTTCAACAGATGCTGAAAATCTCCCAGTGGATCTGCAATGAGTCACAGTGAGTATACTGAACGTCTTCAATCTAAAGCCACTGTGGGGAGATCTTGACGGTGGTCGTTTCACTGTCATCTCATTGCACTGAAGTATTAAGAAGAATGTCCACATGTGTCTTTTTCACTTCTTTCCTGTTTAACATGAATGGTATTTGTATTTTCGCAGTAATTGGAACTGCCTTGCTGCTGGGCCTTGAGTTTGATTTGAACTGAATTGGACTATAAGATAAATGTACAGATACCGCAGTCGTGATGTATTTGTGCAAGTGTACAATTTCTTGGTGCTATCGCTGTTGAACTGTTGAAAGCTCTTATAGTGAGTTAGTCAGTCTCTGAATGACATCTGCTGTGACTATATCAAAGTCAGTTTAGCTAATGTTTCAGAAAAATACCCAAAATCCAAACTTTACTTTTATTTATTTATTTATTTGTGTTTTACATTTATGAATGCATTATTTAAAATGATAAAAATTGCTTACCTTTCCAGGTTTGGCTGGTTAGCATGGCTCACTCAAACCCTGCGAGTATGCAACAATTCCTGACGCATAAAAGCAGGATTAAAAGTGTTTCAAACAGGGGTTCTCATGGGTTCGATTCCCAGGGAAAGCAAGAACTGATTAAAATGTGAATCTTGAATGCAATGGGAGTCGCTTTGGATAAAAGCGTCTGCCAAATGCATAAATGTAAAAATGTAAATGTCGACTTTAAAATGAAACCAAAAGAAAATGGGCCACATTTATAATGCTCATATTCCTGATCCCTGGCAGTCAAATAACATTTCTCAGTGTCCTCTTCAAATTAAAAAGCTGCAGTGTGAGTTAAGCCTGAATTGAGATCTGCATTAAGGTGTGTAATTGCTGGGTTGTGCAAAGTAAATTAACCCTCGGGAAGTTGATCTGACATACTATTTAATGGAGCTTTTGGACGTGAATTACCCTGCAGGAACATAATTTCAGAGGTTGATATCAAAGGTTCATAATGTAACTATAATGGCCCTGTATTTGGTTTAGTCCCAGACCATAGGTTCACGTTTCAAATTCAATTTCAACTGTTAGTGATTTTGATTTGATTTTGATGCTGAAAATAGCAATGTTTTTCTCCCTCGTTGTCCAGACTGTCAGTTCTGGCATATGCATATTCACATGTCACTCCAAGTACATTTAACATATTTGTTATGCTGTGTGCATGCATTGTGTGCAAACCTTTTCTCTTAATTGCATGAAAATAAATTCATTCACAATGTAAAAAACACATAATCATTCTGTAATTCACAACTCCCACTATGCTGACTGCTGTTTATAAGTATCGTATGGCAGTGGGGAAGTGTAACATATTAGTGGGGCACATGCAGCTTTAGAACCATCAAAGCAATAATTACACACCGCTTGGCTGATTTAAAACCGATTCGTTTCGGGAAAATTGAATGAAATGCTTACAATTTTACACTGTTAGTTTCTGCTGCTAAAAAACTCACTATTTACATATTTATACAACAGTTTCTGATTTTTTTTTTTTTATTTGATTTGCCGAGAGCCATTTTCAGTTGTGCGATATTCCCCAAGTACCAGCGCTGGGACCGTTTCAACGTTTATATCACTCTTTATTTATTATTTATTGATTAAATCTAGTAATTGAAAGTTAAATAAAATAAAGAACCACAAAATATCTCCCCAAAAACATACCATCAAAATTAAATGAAATGAACTTTATGGAAGAAAAACAAAAAGAAGAATTTAAGGGCTTTGGGTCGATCTGACCCGCAAGGGAATGATTTGTTACAAATTATGAAGATAACATGAAGGGTAAACATGAGGTAGCCTAGGGTTAATTTTGTTTATGTTAAACGGGCAATTTTTGTTCTTATTCCTCTAACTCTTCCAGAGCAAATCGATTTCTCTAAGGACAGTTAAG
Source organism: Rhodeus uyekii (assembly GCA_037043235.1). Classification (NCBI taxonomy): domain Eukaryota; kingdom Metazoa; phylum Chordata; class Actinopteri; order Cypriniformes; family Acheilognathidae; genus Rhodeus; species Rhodeus uyekii. The sequence goes on from JAWRVZ010000085.1 coordinate 714,756, forward strand.
TTTCATAACTTTAGATTTTTATTTAATTGACATCCTGTAGTACTGACTGAGCTGTTTGCTTGCGTTAATTTCCTATTGTACTTTTATACTGGCTAATACTGTTATTAGTAAATACTGCTGATAAATAATTAAGATTTTATATAAATAACATCCTGTATTTGGTAAGTTCATCTATTTCATTAGCTTATTGTTTCCCAGTAAACACTCACTGTGAATATCCGTGGCTTCTAGTACTTTCTCTCCAAAAAAATTAATAATTCAAGAACAAAACCATTAGAAAAGCATTTTATTTTTATTTTTTTAGGAGCTGAACTTTATACAAACAATTTTAACTTCCTCAGATTATTTTCAAATCCTACCTCGAGTGTGTATTTTCCAATCACTTTGCAAATGACCTTTTATTATTTCACAGCATGACGTGCAATAGAGTACAGTTACAAAACATGTCTGAATGCTGAGTACACCACCGCACTGAACGCCAGCGACTGGACCATGAACTCAGCCGGAGGTTATTGCCACGGGCTAAACAAAGTTTTCACTGTGGAAAAGAAACATCTGCTCACACAAACATAAAGACAAGATATTCTTACTTTACTAGACATCATCACAGAAATATGTTTTCGCCTTTCTAGCATACCACACTCACTATTTTTGCAGTACACGCAGTATGCTAATTTACTCTGTTTGTAATACCCAAATGACCAACAACAAATTCCAAATTGTGCAGTTTACAATAGAGCATACTGTGCAGAATCCTGCATCCCACAATGCAATGCACTTGACTTAACCTTCCATCTGCTTCCATCACATCTCCAGTGTGATAAATGAAGCAGATGTGAGCTTAACAACCTTTGGCAGTCCAAGATGTGAAAAGTTTTGTCAGATGGTAACGTGACAAACATATTGAGGTCATGAGACCAAATACTAACAGTTAGTAGAGAACACAAACATCACTTTTTCTTCACTTTGATTGGACTGTATGCTAGTACTTTATTCAGCTTCAGTCTTTATCATTGCTTAACGCATACTTTCACATTCTATATTTGTAGTATGTTTCGTTTCAACATGAAGTTTCTTTCCTGGCTACTTCCTGTAGCTGAACCTCATGAACAGGTGCAGAATCTCTGGAGGCCAAGTTATGGAAACACTATAAAATGGCCAATTAAAATCTCATTTCAGGTGTTTCAGCTGTGAAAATGACTGTCACCTTCACCTCATACCCTTCCATTATTCATTCACCCATCTCTCCATCGATGCCATCTAATTGCTGTCATTATGTCTGTCATACTTGTCTAAAAGATATCATTTAATTCCCGGTTGTCACTTCTGGTTTGCACTTTGAGGCAGTTTTATAACTAAAATATGATTTTTACATATATTTAACTAACACATGTTTCTTAACAGTGGGTAGTACACCCTGTCAAGCATGAGAAGACACCTAAAATAATACTTGAATTCTGTTTGTGACAAAACAAGGGTGTTGATACGTGACAGCTCTTGACATCAGCATTGGAAACAACGGTCTTTGTATTCTGCAACATTACCCTGAACCACATAACTGACAGAATGGCACCATGGTGAGACTGAATAGAAACTGAATAGTGGTGCTTTGAGTGTAAACAAAAAAAACGTTAAGTGAGCAATTCGGTGTTATCCATTGCATGCACCAATTTAAAAAATGCTCCTTTTTAAAGTTGCAGTGTAAAAGAAACTTGGCAGATCTTTTGTGTTCGGAAGTATATTTGTGTAAACCGGATTATCAAAAAGAATGCAGGTGAAATTAATGAATCATTCACAATTTGATCAATGAAATTAATTTCATGACTTTATAGCTCAAGTAGAAGTTGAGCAATCGTCATTTTGAGCAAAATTTCGAAGCACTTTTGTCTTTAATTGTTCGGAGCCTAGCACATAACGTGGACGTATTTTTAAATGTATACTGTATGCATATATATATATATGAACGAACTAAGAATTCATTCCCAATGTTATTCATTTATTCCCTTGTTTTAGTAAATCGTGGCTGTGTTGTACTAATTGACTCGCATATAAAACACAGAAACAAATAATGACAACATGGTCACAATTTAACTAAAACAATGGAACAAATGAGTAAATCATGGCCACAACTGAGTAAAATTAGAAAATAAGGGAATTAATCAACAAAACAAATAAATAAATACTTAATTGTGGACCTGGCATGTGCCGTGCTCTGGCGCTAGAATCCATTTTTATGCTTTGTTTTTTAATTGATTCTTCCAATTAGGGCCTATAATGAATAGAGCTTACAAACTAGTGGTTTTTGACTTATTTTAGAATAAAAGAAAATACAATTCTTACTATCCATCCCTCCCAAAAAAGTTCCTTGCTCCAGGCAAAACACACAATTCTACTTCCACTGTGCCGCTCACCCAAATCAATAATGTCTAAACAGATCTCTTTAAAACTATAACATTACATGATGCACCAGACTTTGATATCTCTTTTTGCAATGTGTAGTACATATTGAGGAGAAGAAATGCAAGAGAGAATCCATAGCAGACGTGTTTAATGAGAGCCAGAGATTACAGACTAATGCCACTAGGGTATTGACTGCTTGACTCCATAGTGGTTGCTTTTGCTTCTCAAGTGAGAATGATTATCTCAGGCTTCAGTAAGATGCCGATCAATGGCACGTGTTGTGGCTTGGAACAGCCGCAGGTTTTTTTCTTTGTTAGAGTCCTAAATGGAGCTCTAATTATAATGATTTGCGTGCCGCACCGCAGCAGTTTTATTGAGCAGTATTAGCAAGCCAAGCTGGTTTTGTTGCTCCCAGTATACAATAATATGAATGATCACAAAATAAAATGTCATTAAAGTTTGAGCTCCATCATATCATTGCCTACAATGCTTTGAACTATAATGCCAATAAAACGGTAGTGAAATAATTGCTTCATGGAATATTAATGTGAAGGATCTTAATTTATAGGCACAATAATGACTGAGCTATACATTTAATAATGCTCTAAGCCTTTCTGGATAATTCCCACTACAGGCTGACCGTTGAATGGATCTTTAGTATTTAAACCCCTTAATTCACTGCTCAGATAACAGCTCGAGTGCTGTGGATCTTTTATATGTGCCAATTTGCACAAGATTAATTTTTCCGTCACAATAATCAGTGACACAGTTGTGATGTGAAAAGATGTAAAATAGTACAGGAAAAGAGTTTAAGAGCTATTCTTGTGAATGAAAACACACCAACAGGTGAGTCCGCTACATTGCCCCTGAGGTCAAAGCTGCATTCTTTCCGTTTAAAGAATTGAAATAAAAGCTAAATGTGAGCTCATTCTAGCTGAGAGAGTAATGAAAAGCATTGCAACTTGATTAAAATATGAAAAAACTTCATCCTTTGATTCTTTAACCAGATTTAGCAGTTCTTATATTCTAAAGCTTTCATACATTTATGAAACCTTCATATATAGAATTAACTTGAGTTTAAGGCATTCTGAATATGCGCTGAATACGAATATGAACATCATCCAAAAATGTTTTCTGAATAGTCAGAAAAGCATGTGACCACCGGTGTAATTAGAATTTTTTTTGTACAAAAAATGTGTGATGCTGATTCAAATCCTGCTTGAAACAGTGCAAGTAGAACCACTGAATTGGTGCCATGACCCGGATGGGACTGAGGTTTAGGGCAGGGGTCGGCAACCCGCGGCTCTTTCACCCCTGTGCTGCGGCTCTTACATCCCCTGCACGTAACTTGTAGCAGCGGTCCCGCTGTCCGCGCTCGGTCCGCTATCGCTCCTCCCACTGAAGAAAGGAGTGTCGCGCCGCATGAGTCTATCGCTCCGCGGTAGATGATCGCTTTCAGTAGTGTAACTTTCACAATTTTCACTTTCAATTTACCTAGATTGTTTTTGATAATGAAATGAAATATCACAAACCAGCTTGATTCTTTTGACCTTTTCCTCCTTAAAACTGGATAATAGCATGCAGCAACTAGTGAGTGTTTAGCGAAGAGCATGTGATTAACTTCTAAAACCACTTCAAGCAGTCGTAAAACTTTTTTACGAATGAAGGAATTCTGGAACTCTGATGAAATACTTCAAAATGCTGCATCCCTCATCAAATTGACATCAAAACCAATAGCAAACAACAACCATCCAATCGCTTCCCAACTAAGTCACATCCTATAATTTGTCCCTTTTGCGAAGCTGTTTTACTCAGATATAAGCATATGTCACAATAGGGAACAAAAGAATATCAACTTTTGTTCCATGCTAACTTTAATAGCGTTTATGTATAGTATTTGAGTAAAAATGTTTTAAATGGAGATATTCTAAAATAAATGAAACGCAAACTCCCTCTACAGCTTGAAACACGATTGAAGATTTCAAACACATATCTTCCAGTCTGCTGAACATCTACAATGTTATTTTTTGCATTTTTGTCACCCTTAAAGGTTTCAGATCATCAAAAAAAGTCAAAGATAATACAAATACACAAAATGCAGTTTTTAAATTAAGGTTGTTAAGTGAAAATAAAATCCCAAACTACACAGCCCTGTGTGAAGAAGTGTTCCCCTAAGTTGTCATAACTGTTTAATTTCTCTAGCCACACCAGAGCCTGATTACTACCTGTTTTATAATTACCTGTTCATAATCAAGCAATCACCACTAAAATAGAACCTGCCTGACAAAGTGAAGTAGACATTATACCGAAATGCAAAGAAATTCAGGAACAAATGAAGAAGAAAGTAATTGAGATCTATTAGTCTGGAAAAGATTATAAAGCCATTTCTAAAGCTTTGGGACTCCAGAAAACCACAGTGAGAGCCATTATTTACAAAAGGTGAAAACATGGAACAGTGGTGAACCTTCCCAGTAGTGGCTGGTAGAACAAAATTACCCCAATAGTTCAGAAAGACCCCACAACAAAATCCAAAGAACTTCAGGCCTCACTTGCCTCAGTTCAGGCCAGTGTTCATGACTCCACCATAAGAAAGAGACTGGACAAAAATAAAGCTTTTCTTATTTTTGTCAGAAAACATCTTAATAATCCCCAAGACTTTGGGGAAAATCCTCTGATGAGACGAAAGCTGAACCTTTTGGGAGGTGTGTGTCTCATTACATCTGGTGTAACAGTAATTCAACATTTCACACACACACAAAAACACCAGTAAAATATGGGGATGGTAGTGTAATGGTCTGGTGCTGTTTGGGTGCTTCATCACCTGAAAGACTTGCTGTGATAAACTGAATTTTAAATTCTGCTGTTTACCAAAAAATCCTGAAGCAGAATCTCCAGTAATCTGTTTTTTTGTTTTTACCTAAAGTTAAAGCGAACTTGGGTTCTACAGCAGGACAATGATCTAAAACACACCAGCAAGTCCACCACTGAATGGCTGAAGAAAAATAAAATGAAGACTTTGGAGTGGCCGAGTCAAAGTCCTGACCTGAATGCTATTGCTGTGGCATGACCTTAAAAAGGCAGTTCATGCTTGAAAACCTTCCAATGTAGCTGAATTACAACAATTTTGCAAAGATGAGTGAGCCAAAATTCCTCCACAGAGCTGCAAAAGACTCATTGCAAGGTATCAAATATGGTTTCGATTCCCAGGGAAAGCAAGAACTGAATAGAATGTCAATGCGTTCCTCGACTGCAATGTAAGTCGCTTTGGATAAAAGCATCTTTGCCAAATGCAGAAATAAAAAAATGTAAATGTTATCGCAAATGCTTGATTGCAGTTGTTGCTGCTAAGGGTGACTCAACCAGTTATTTGGTTTAGGGCAGGGGTCGGCAACCTTTAATGTTGAAAGAGCCATATTTAACAAAAAAATAATAATTCAAATAAGTCCGGAGCCGCAATCTAAGGTTTATATTATATAAGGGGGAGAGGGGGGGGGGATGTGTGTGGCGGAGCGATAGCGGAGCGAGTGTGGATAGTGGGTGTAGTAGCGAAGGCTATAAGGGCTGATTTGGGGGAATAGCAGTGGCTGGTGTGTCGGTCAGAACACGACAGAGAAGGAAGAAATTGTCTCAAAGTGATTTATTCAATTAAATAGGTCAAAGAGGGGAGCCAACCATTAATATGAGCTTCAGTAATATCCGGTAATGCTGAAGGAGATTGAGATGTGGGAGCACAAGAAGGACATGTGATCAAAGATCTCAGTAATGTCCTTGCTCAAATGGATGAGCTTGAATGGAGACTTGGATGGAAGGGAGTGGAAAGGAGTGTGGTGTGTGTGTGGTTTTCCTGTAATAGATAACACAAGATTCTAGTAACAGAGTTACACATATACAAACTATTGGCTTCTCCCCTCATACATGAACACAATTATCGTCATTAATTATTATTACTTTATCTGAACATAGCAGATCAAAATGTAAACACAGAAAATTAAGCACAGCTAAATTAGCATCGGGCTATAACACTTCAATAACTGCATCATAACAAAGACGAGTATGTACATAAGCAAACATAGTGGTAATTGTGAACTCACTCTTATAAGACGCACAAAACACACAATAGGCACTCGTTCCGAGGCTGTTAACCAAGTTATTGGCTTTTCTCCAGCACTCATGTATAATAGTTAACTGATATCTGACGCGGTGGGTGATATATGATTCACTCTGAACTGAACCGCTTAACTTTCTGAACTAATGCGAGTCGTAGTTTCAGAATAAAAGTCCCCTGAAACAGTCAGCGCAACAGCGCTCTTATTCCTCTCATAAGGATTTTTTCACAGCGGGACCGCTGCTACAGCTTACGTGCAGGGGATGAAAGAGCCGCATGCGGCTTCGGAGCCGCGGGTTGCCGACCCCTGGTTTCCGACCCAGGGGATCTTCATAAAAAAAATTGGATTTTGAGTTTACTTGTGTTATCTCTGACTAATATTTAAATCGGTTAAATGATCTGAACCATTTAAATGTGAAAAACCTGCAAAAAGAATAAGAAATCAGGAAGATGGCAAACTTTTCTCACACTACTGGATACCGTTGTGATGAATGGAAATGCTATAGCTTTGTCTATGTATTATATACAGTACCTTGAATTTTTTACCTTGAAGAGACACTTTTTCTTGTGAGAACTGACAAAATTTGCCTAGTGACTGAGAAAGAGGATGGCAAAATGTGGCATTATTTTTTTATCCACCGGAAGAAAGAAAAAACCTTCAGGCTGAACTTTAAATGCATTATTACAAATCTGTATTAAACAAGGTCAGTATAAAAACAACTGAAGACAGCCGTAATGTCTTTATGCTTTTAGAGGTAGTCGCATTTTCGTGAAATCTTGTGGGATGCTGTAAAATACACTATTGTCAAGCACCAGAGAACAAACACAAAACACAAAACAAAGCCTTTAACATTATGGCAGCACATCTCATTTGGGATTGTTTCATATTTTGGACAGTAATCATCAAGAGAAACATATCGGTAAATATAGAAATAAACCATGCGTGCTGGCAATTTACTCAAAACATTCTCCAGACAGAAGTAATATTCCCATGGCACCCACATATGACTGCTGGGTTTAGCTGAAAATGCATGGCAAATAAAGAGGAAAAGTCTTTTTTTTTCTCATTTGTGGACAGACCCTTGGCTTACTGGCCACTTGAGGATCCATTATGAATGGATTTGGTGGCCTGCCGATTCTAGATACGACAGGTTCAATATGCAGTCCGCGGATATTGCCTGCACAGGCGGCGTCTGCTCAGCGGCTCAGGTGGTTTCTCCAATATACATGATCTATGTTGTTTCATTTGATGTTGTGGCAGAGAGAAAAGGTCATGTGTAATTTTCGTGCAGCAGTTTTTGTTCTTTTCTTCAGGGGTATGGGTCAGGTAATAACGTTCATAATACAGCCAAGGGTCAGATTCTGAATGGAGACATACAGTAGATTATATGTTTCACAAGGATTTAGAATTGTTATTATTATTGTTATTTATTTGTGCTGTACTGACGGCGCAGTGCTGGATAATATAACCAGTGCTGTATTTTCATACGGTGGTTCTGCCAGGCTGGTATATCCAGAGAACCGCTGTTCTGGAAAAAGAGCTCAGAGTTTAAACCTTCAGTCATACTCAGATATTGTTTCAAAGATATTGTGATGTGGTGCGAAGATTTAGGGCTTCATGCTGTGTAAAACAAAACCGAAAAACAGTCCAAATGTGGTTTGAATTTCAACTGTGTGACCATGGTTATCCCAAGGGGATTTGAGACAGCTAGTCAACTACATATCAGCTGAAAAAAAGAAAGCATTGTCTTTTTTATTTCTCTTGAGCTCAATGATATTAACTGTTTCCAGTCTTCCGTGTCACATGATGTTGAAAATAGTTGTGCTGCTTAATATTTCTGTGGAAACCATATAAAGTTTTACACCGTTGAAATGGTTTGGATAAAACATATATTTTTAAAGGGTTAACCCTAAAACACTTTTTTTGCGATGTGAACCGATATGTACAGGCTGCGCATCACTGAAAACACTAAAAGCACTAAAATGTTAACACTAAGTGGGAATAGGTTAATTCTGCGTTTTTCAGAAGTCTGAATGTGAGGTAAAAGCGTCCATCCAGCTGCCTGGGCTGGAGAGCATGATTCTACGTCAGCAATTTCTGAGCGCTTCTCTGTATTTGAGACGCATGAGAACACATTACAGTGGAGAATTCAAACGAATTCATTTCAGAGCCTGTTCGGCATTGCCGTTGGTCACATATGCCGATGAAGTTTGACTACCAGCACAAGCCAACCTCTTAACATGAACCAGCACCGTGTATGCACACAGATTTGATCACTTCTTGAAAAAAATGTAAGCACACTGATACTGCCTTTATTGTTTCTGTGTTAAACTTACATATGTCACTTGTTCTGAGACTGTAGTGCTCCGTAAGTCTACTGCAAATGTTTTTATACATTTTAAATGTTCCTCTGCATTTCTGTGGTAATGTTTGTCATATAGGATTAGATTTTTAAAATGCATCAAGGTTCCCTCAACTTTTTTTTTTCTCCCATAGTAATATTTTAATATTCATGTGTCTGTATAATGAGTGTGTTGCAGGCCATCTCTCCTTTTCCCACCGTCTACTCTCACACTTTTCCACAGATTTACGCATTCTATTTCTTGAGACTTTGTCATCTATGAGGTCTGAACGACCAGGTTAAAACAGGGGAGGTTTCATAACACTTCAACGTTGATAGTAAAAAATATTTCTTAAGGAGAAAATCTGCATATTAGAATGATTTCTGAAGGATCATAGGACACTGATGACTTGAGTAATGATGCTGAAAATTCTATAAAAATATATTAAATAGAAAACGGCTCATGTTAATGTATACCCATGATAATGCATCAGTGTCGTAGAAGCTTTCTCCAACTTAAAAATGATCAAATAAAATAGGCAAAAAAAAAGAAAGTGGCATGTTTGAAGAAAAAAAATGAATGGCGTGGCAATAGCAAGGCTTCCACTATGATCCCATTTTAAGTACCTTAAAATCTCTGTCATATGTGATGTCTGTTGCATTCATTCGTTTCTGAGCTCAGATGTTCAGGCTGGTTATGAGACCTGTGTTCAACCCCTATTTTTGAGAGCAGCGTTCTTCAGGAGATAACAGCCAGGCTATGTTGACAGCTCTCTGAAGTCACCTTTAGTGTAAAATTGCCTACCGTTATTTTTTTATCTAAAACCATGCTACCAGCTATCAGCAGTCCCCAGAAATTGCCAGAGAATGAAAAGCAACAATGAGAAAAAGAGAATGAGAACGAGAGATAAAAAGGATAGAATGAACTCTGAGGGTGAGCAGGAGAAATAGACAGAGAGCCAGGGATGGAGGGATGCAAGCGTTCTTTCACACCGATTTGGTTCTGAATGCCATTTAGGAGCAGAGCTTGCTAGTTTTGGCCGGTGAGGGAGCTTATGTAAGGCCTCGTTACCCAGTGTCTTTGCCTAACAGTGTTCATCTTTGTACAGGCAAATTTGTATTTTCATAATCAATTGTTTATTTTTTCAAAAATATAATTGTTCTTAAAATAGTAAGTAAGTGATGCCTGTGTTTTAAACTATAATACATCAAACTCTCCATTCTCAAACGTTCTGCTTGAGTGTGTGGGATTTCAGGCTGATGCCCCCTGTTGGCCAACACTGGCCCATTTTTTTCATCTTACTGTGTGCACTGAAGAACACACACAGTTCTTTTCTCCACTTTTGAGGCTTCTATTCACTATTAAACAGCATGAAGTGCTTGTAACTTAACCTCTCAACTTCAAAATTATCTATTGCTTTATACAACTTGCACATCTATTCAAGCTTGTACTCCATTTTCATATCCAACTAGCCTATACATAATAATATTTCAGTGGGTACAATTCAATATGGTCTACTGCATCAAATGCAGGTGTAAAATATAGGAGTATGAGAACAGCATAATCACCTCAGTCAGTGGCTAATAACAGGGCATTAACAACTTTTAACAGGGCCATTTCTGTGCAATAAGGGACTTAATGCCAGATTGGAACACTTCCTGAAAACCATGTAGATGTAAAAACAAAATGCAATTGTATAAATACAACATTCTCCAATATTTTGGAAAGGAACAGAAGTTTTGAAACGGGCCGAAAAATAGCAAAGAAACTTGTGGCTACTTTTGAATGGTTATTTTGTGATTTCTGACAGTAATTTCTTGTGATTTTCTTTCAAAATAAATAAAGAAAAATGCAGTCTGTTATTGTACAATACACCTTGGCCCAGTAGAACAGCATGAGTTTGTAATAAACCTTCCCCCCACAGACATACCTGAAGGGCTAGGGGTTTAGAGTCAGGCCACATTAAAGAAAGGGATAATTATGTGTTGCTCAGAGCAGGCATGTTGCTAAAATGATCCTCATTAGGGAATTGCAGGAACCTTAGGGGGCCTGTTTACTGTGAGCATCCCAAAGGAGCAGCAATTCAGGGACAGACTAACACGGCAGGCACTTCCATTCATCTCCATTCTACAGCAGCGAACACTGCAGCAGGTCAGGATATTTTCAGCTTTACTAACATCTTTACCAGCAGTCTTTTCCTAAGGTTGTTTTGGTGGTTGCACAAAAAAGGAACATGTCAAGTAAAAACAATCTATATTCCTGTTTAATCTGAAAAAGAACCCACTATTGTTAAAATCGAGTTTTCTTAAATTATAAATATATAAATATATATACATTATTTATATATATATATATATATATATATATATATATATATATATATATATATACATATAATTTTTTTTTTAAGAAAACTCGATTATATATATATGATTCATTTTATAACAAGTCATGTCCAAATTCCCGAAGTCAACACCATTGTTAAGTATTTGCTCCTTAACTCCAGTGAACCAAAAACAGAGTCAATCACGTTTCTTACATGGCGTTTCTTACGTTACAAACTACCTTGTATCCAATCACGTGAATGTGCGGGCGGGCTTTAGCATATCATTAATTGCGAAGCAGGGGAGTCTAAAGAGAAGCCAAATCATCCCACCATTTTTTTCTGTTGATATGAAAAATTAGGGGCATTTAGCAATATAGTGGAATTATTTTTATGATGTATGTTATGACGAGATGATAAACTATATATCTTTCTCCACTGATGTTCTGTTCAAAGCGTTTCAAAGGATATTGATTTTTAGGCAGCTGTCTGACTCTGAGGTGGCTTTTTGTGTAATATTAGCTACACGTTATTAGCTATTTGATAATGTAGTCAAGCTAAAGGCTAATCATATTCATCACCATTATGTGTCTGATGTATATCAGAGAGCAATGCATAAAACGCATTACCACTCTGATACATGAACTTGTATACTGGCCTGTGAAGTTCAGTTACTGGTTCAAACATACATGGCTGAATAAATTATTGGGGACTAATTTGCATATTCATAGTTCCACATATACTAAATGAAGCAAGGATGTAGAATTAGAATAATTATTTTTTGAGCAAAACACATTTTGCATGTCATTTTGGTGATTTGGTGACACATTTTAAGGGTTACAAATATATAATATGGAAATACTGGACAACTGCCTTCTAACAATCAGCATATTTGGAAAAACTTTGGACATCATAGGAAGTCAGTCTAGAAAAAAATAAAAAAAATAAAGACCCTTCCGCACATTTATGGGATTGGCTACATGTTTTATATTAGAAAACAGGGGTGGAAACAGACTGTCTTTGGTACACTGCAGTTTAAAGGAGAAAATACTGTTAACTGATGAATTTCCACATGGCACCACATAGACATGTAAAACAAAATTAAAAACTTATTTTTTTCTACAGGGGGGGGTTGAAACATGTTTACAAGAATTTGTAATACAATCTCAGGGATTTTCATCTATTATTCTTTAATACGTCCTTCTCTTCTACACAATCTTCAATTACATCAAATCCCAAAAATGCATGAATATATTTACATTTATGCATTTGGCAGATGCTTACACATTGATATTCTAATCAGTTCTTGCTTCCCCTATGGATCAGACCCATGACCGTGGCGTTGTAAACATCGATGCTCTACTGGTTGAATATAAAATCTAATATTTTACTTTATTGTGCCTTTAAATTGTCAAACATCTCAAGAAAGTTGCAATGCATAGTCTACAACAAAACCACATTATTGTCCACAGACAATTTTTTGCTTTTGACCCCGAGGATAAAGATATAGTCTTCATTGTTGTTGTCTGATCAGGTGATCAGACGTACATCTAAACATCGATATCGCACCTCCCCAGCTGTCGTTGCCATTTGGTGGCTTATAAAGATCTATCAGCAGACGGGACACCAGTCACCTGAATGACAGCTGGGGAAAGAGCTTCATTAGTCTGCTGGTTAATGTCAGCCAGATCCATCTATAGCCTGAACATCTCTGACAAGAATACAACAGCAATCCGCAGGCAAGAGTGAGTTATCATGGCACGGAGAGGAGATTAATTGGTGTGATTTCATTGTCATCTGACAGAGGAAAGAAGAGAAATGGGAAGAGAGAAAAGAGCAGAGACAAGGTCACCCATGTTGAAATTATCGTATATCACTGATTGGGCAATTTTACATGATGTATTTGCCTTTTTTTGCTCTGTTTTTATTTTATAAAAAAATGTATCATGGGAACAATAGATTTCTGAAAAGGTTAGTTCACCCAAAAGTTAAATATCATTATTTACTTAACGTTAAAATTGATTTTTGTGTACCATATTTATTTTCATATTATAGCTTTGTGAGAGCCACAGACTAAACTTAGAGGCCATATTTGTTAAAAATTATTCTTCTCTATTCTACCTTTCAACTCACATCAATCATGATTAGTTCTTTTGTGAATTGTGACTTGTCAAGCTGGTAACAAATGGAGTGAAAGTTATTTCATTAGATAATTACGGCATGTGCTCAACAGTATTACAACATCAGTTAGTACAGCTTTTATCTTTTTTAATCTTCTATCTATCTATCGATTTATTGTTCATTATATTGTTATATTGCATATAAAGTTTCACTCTATCTACTGTTATATTTATCCTATTGTTCTACTATCCATTGTTCTTTATATAATTCTCTCTGTCTTTTCAATTGTAATAAATATTTCAAATAAGGCTGTTACGTCAACATATAGAGCGTGTCCTGCCAAATTTAGCTATTAAAGAAAAGAAAAAAAAAGAAGTTCAATTCATTTTAGGTCTGCCTTACATTCCATTTTGAATTGCATCCTGCATCATGTTTGCTACCTCAGTGGATGGTGAACAAGGGTTTCGCATCATAGCTGCTCTGCTGTTTTCACCTCTGTAAAGCTGCTTTGAAACAATCTGTGTTGTAAAAAGCAGTATGTAAGTAAAGGTGACTTGACTTGTGCATTTTAGCATGGCTTGAATGTTGTATTGACCAATCAGCATCCAGAACCGGACCAGTCTGACTTCTAACTGACGTATCTTATTTATAATGTATAAAACAGCATTCCTGACTCTGTTCCTAACTATGACACCTGACACAGCCCCATGTTCCTACCATGTCTTCATCCCACTCGCACCATGTAGTTGCGAAGCCTCGCTCTCTGATTCCAACCTCACTCAACGTGTCAGGTCAAACTCCATTACATTTCTACATGTCGTCGGTCTGCTTGCAAGCCAGCATGTCGCAGCTCAATTTGCCCTGTTTCTATTTTTCACCCGTGTTCAATTTTAGAGTGCCACAAGTGTTGGGGAAGAGATAATGAGCAGGAAGGCAGCACCACAGCACACACACCATCTCCCTCAGCCTGCCGATTCCCAACAGGCTTGTGTTAATTACGTATGACTTATCTCCTAACACATGTGGTCCAGCTGTGGGGAAGAGGTGGTGAGCTACTAAACAATACCATGGCATCTCTCTTGGCTTGTCTTCCTTGCTGGAGACATGGTGCATTATGGCGAGCTCTGTCATGGAGATTATAGCTTCCTCACATTTTGGGGTTCCCATTATCTGGAAAGCATCATATTCAGGAGGATATTAAGGATATTAAGGAGTTTCATATGACATTTAAAGAGTTTTCATATTAAAGTTGCATGTTAAAGGGCTTTGCTCCAAGTTTGCCATCAGGTCTAATATAAATAGAAGAAGAACAACAAAAATGGAAGCCTCATTCTATAGCCTGAATAATTTTATATTATAGAGACATAGTGAATTTGATTTTTCATAATATGACCATCAGGTTATAATTTTATGAGCATCGAGTAAAAGCAGTAATATTGTGAAATATTATTATAGTTTAAACTGTGTGCTGGTGTATATTTTAAAATGTATTTTTTTTTCTATGATGGAAAGCTGAATTCGACCTCATGTGACGACAGAGTGGGTGTAGAGGACAGCGGGAGACCTGAGGCGACCAAGGGTGGCGGAGCCTGAGTAATGGCTTAGCGGGCAGTAGTCGAAGAGGTGGAAGGCCAAAGTGCAGCAGACTGCCCGCAAGTCCACAGCGCAGGTGTGGCAAGGTCTGACCGAGGTCAAACCGACTGACAGAGGCTGAATGACCGATGGCCCATGCTGGAATCGTGGGTGGGAGGTGTGTAGGCAAGGGAGTCAGGATGATGGATTGAGGAGGAGCGAAGTCTGCCAGGGTAGTAGGTAAATTTTTCCCAGGCAGAGATGGTTCCGTGCCACTGAGAGGTGTGAACAGAGAGGGAATGGTGGGAGACAGCCATGAGTGGGTGACAGGAGTGGTTGGGGGCTGAAAGGCTGGAGAGTGAAAATAGTGCAATGATACAAGCTAAGTCATGTAAGGTGGTAGGAAGAGGTGATGGGAGAGGGAGGCTGGGTGGGACGTATGAGACAAATGAAGGTCTCAATGAAGTGCTGCCAAAGTCTCACTCTCACTGGTAGGAGGGTGGGCAGAGCTCTCCTTCCTTGCCCTTCCACGACAGCTCCCTCAGAGGTGGATGGCACAGCCGGCACACACAATTGGTCAGAATTGCGTTTCTCAGGCTCCACGGCGAAATTGAGCTCACACACCCCTGATTGGCTTGGGCTCATGGCTTACACTGCTTTGGGTGCCAATGGGTTCTGGCTGGGCACTGGGTTTGGAGTGGGTCTGGTTACATCATCAATGGTGAAGGATGATCCTAGGATACCAGCACCCACTCCACAAAGGCATGAAGGAGCCTCTCAAGGAGCATTGCCAGACAACTGCGCTCGAGTGGCGGTGTTGAGTCCCACACATAGAAACTTGCAGAGGCTGTCATCCGGAAAGGTAGTCTGATGAGCAAGGTTCAAAAATGCATCCGGTGGTGTGATAACTGTACGGATTTACTGAAGAAACTAAGTGAATAATGTGCACTAAAAAAGGGATTGTTGCAGCTAACTTTATTGCATATTCATTTGTAAGCGTTTCCCTCTCAGTCACAAAATGTATGGGTGAAGAATGTATTTAAATGAATCATGCAAGGTAGTTTATTAAGGTTTGTGTTAGTCTTAGTGTTGGTATTTGCAGCATTATTTACTGCACAAAAAAGCATGTTTCAAACCAGACGCTATTGTACACTTGCCCTGGTAGATTATGTCGATCTTTACGGAAACGATCCAGCTGCGTCTTTTTCTAATATGCCATCGGTAGATCATATGCAGAACCTTCCACTCCCATCAGCAAATTTGTATTAATTTTTTTGGAATTGAGCTTTCACGCTAATTTGCCTTGTTTAGTAAATCTGGCCCAGAGTTTTTAAGGGTAGTGCATAAACTTAAATATAAACCAGTGAAATAAATCTGCTAAATGTCATTCTTCAAAAGTTATATTTTTTGGCAGGACACTTTGAGGAGAGACAGGAAGCATTAGGAGAGGAGAAAAGGAAATGGTTTGAGACATGAACTCAAACTCGGGCTGCCTGAAGCACTGTCGCACCTTATGTTAGCATCCACAAGGCTATTGCGCTAACGTAATGTGTCATTCTAACATCAATTTTTTTGTGATGCATTGCATATTTGCAAACCCATTTAAAAACTAACATCTGACAATGATACATTGAATATACGTCCTGCACATCTTAACTTCCTTATTTTTTCTTTCTTATTTGTTCTGCAGGAAGACCCATGATCAGGTGAAACCTGAAACAACTGGGAAATTCCATTTCTATAGTCTAATGTCTTATGAGTAGCAACACTGAATCAGGAACATATAGATTTAGAACATATGGAGTTAGAATTGGATTTATTAAAGTGCGCAATTCCATAAAAGTTCAGATGGGAGTGGAAAGTTCTGTGCGTGATCTACTGACGTTGTGCAAATAATAAAAACACACACACACACAGCAAGATGTTTAAGACATGCTATTTTGAGAGGGACTCTTAAAATACAATGTTAACTTCTGAAAATGCATATGCAATAAGGTCAGCCACAAATTTTTCACTACGTGACTTTAATAAATCCTGTTGCGAGTTTTTACCGCCAAAAGAGGGCTTATGCTGGCACAAGCTGTTAGTAAATCTGGCCCATATTGTTTTGTTTTACTAGGGACATATGTCATTATGATCTTGTCTCTTTGTACAATAATTGTGTTTGTGAATTAACCTATAATAACAGTTTAATTATACTATTCTTCCCAATGGAGATCCTGCCACGACCTTTAAACCTGCACAAATTTCCACAGAGTGACTGAGACAAAGATATAATTGCAGTGGGAAGCTTTTCTCTCTACAACAGTTCTCACTGTTAGGGAAATAGAAGATTGCAGGGGAGAGGTAGAAGACAAGGTGGCAAGAGGAGAAAGCGTAAAAATGTAATATTAACTCTAAATGGAGCATTAATTAAAATGGTCTCATTGGAGATCTCTCAACATGAAGCTGGACTGCATGCAGTGAGGTCTGCTTATTTGCTTCACTGAGAGTTTGCTGCCAAAAATAGGCCATATTTAAAAGTTTCACTACTTTCTCAAAGAAACAAAGTGCTTTACTTCTTTATTGCTTTATTTCTTCTTGTAAAATAAGGAAATTAATCAATCTATCCTTATTCAACAACGTGTTTTTGTCTTACCCTGATTCATTAGTCTGTCATAAGTGATTATATTTTAGACCTGTTGGAGTGGAAATTGCATACATACTGTACATCACTCGCCCCTGCATGTCACATCCGTAGATATAGAACATTTTCCTCAGCTACTTTTGATGGGTGTATGGCGTGCGAGTGGCAGTTTAAGGAAAGTTGACATGGAGCAGCTAAATCTAAATGCTATCACGGCGTCTACACTGGGCTAACATTAATTCTTCACATTGCGCCACAGCATCTACACTGGATGCCATAAGGCGACCGTTGCAAATCCATTTGTCCAAACTATGTGACATATCGCATGAGTCAGGGATTTAACATGTTGGGTCGCAATGCATCCCGTGTAGACAGCATCATTGATTATAATGGGTTCTGTTTTCTTTTGTCACGTTGCATTGTGCTATTTACGTCCAGGATAAATGGTGTTAAACAGGGGAGAGTCTGCTGGCAAAAAGAGAGCACGACCGATCTTGTAATAAAACCAGAATCAACATTAGCTTGGCTTTTCGGAAATGATAAGAACTGAGGGACGTTCTTGCGCAACAGACATTTTTACTACTCAACAGGTGAGTAAGATATCTTATTGAACAGATAAATCGCCGTATGTAGCTCTCTAGCAGAGTTCATTGTAAAGCATTATCTATTGTGAAGGGTTGTTTTCATTATGGCTGGTGTAGCTCTGTGTTGGAATTTATTTAAGTAGCATGTCTATTGATGGCTATAGCTACAGTTGGTTATCTTCAGTTAGTTACCTTGAGATCCTTTCCATCTAAACTGGTTATATCTCTTACACCTGGTAGTTAGTTTTATGAATAATACCCAACTCTTTTTTTATTACTAATTATGATAAATAACCATAGTCATCTTCACAAAAAGCCCAAAGCACAACCAAAACAACATTGTTGCTCAAAATGCATGCACTTTTGTTTTTTAACCGATAGTTACAAAAGTTTTCTTTTTGCTATACAACAAATTCTCAATAGATGATTTTTGTTCACGTTGATTAGAGAAGTTAAATGTACTTTGTTAACCTGTGACCCAACCAATTGATGCTTGCAGCTTTGTTTCATAAACCTGTGATTTGTGGATGTGCAGGGAACTTCAATTTATCTCATGGAATCATCTCAGATGCGTTTAATTTGATGGCATTGTGGCTCTACCTCTCGTTGTGATTGCAGCACGTTATTCCAGTACTTAGGGAAATCTAGGAAGCCGACGGCAGCTCACCTCGTTGTTGATGAGAGTAGCCTCTGCTTGCCTCCGGGCAATTAGCTCTCATGGCTGCTGAGGGACGTGGGCCCAGTGCTGGCCCAGCTGTCTCAAGACATAATAAATATTGACTCATACTTCTCTCATTCAGCTAAGTTAATTAAAGCACAGACTATTTGGTTTCCATGTTGCCATATTGAATGTGAAGCACAGCATTCATCAGCTCTCATTGAAAATCTCATGAGTGAGACTGCTAAAACAAAGGAGGTAAAATAGTGTGAGAAGAGGAGGAGAATAAAAAACATTATGGATAAAGTGGGGGTAAAAACAGATCCTAAAGCACATTTTTAAAGGTTTCTTGTTGTAATGACTGGCAAAAGAATAAACCAAGATATGAAAAACTGAAATTTCAGCTGTTTCTCGTTGATAGCAATGAGATTAAATGGAAAATAAACATTTTACAAAGATTATTTTCCTACATTCCAAAATACATCTTTACATACACCACTGTTCAGAAGTTTGGGTTCAGTAAGATATTCATTATTAATTCTTTAGCAAGGACACAAAAAATCAACCAGAAGTGACAAAGACTTTTGCATTTTTGCCAAAAAAAAATAAATGGCTGCTGCTGCTTCCGTTTTCCAGTTGAAACCAGCACGCCCTAGTTTTTCCCACATCAAGTGCATAAATACGTTGTCAATAACAGAAGCGGTGGATTTACGCACACAGCCTGACTCATGCATCCGCCCAGGTGTCTTGTGCAATTTTCTCTCCAGTTCGGCTCTCTTCAGATTATAGTCGCAGGTAATGCGATGCTGCCGCCCCCAACAGCGGTTCCCACTGCACATCAGCATGCTTAATTTCATCGTAACTCTCTCTCTCTTTCACTTTCTCCAGCTGTACATGTTCATTTTTCATACCGGCTCTAGAACAAGTAATGCAACCCTTCCACTGCAGACGCCCTGATGGTAAGAACCACGTCCATCAACGTCTTGCATGTTTAATTTATGTCCTTCACTCAATCCAGAAGTGCCTGTTCATGGAACATGTCTTAAACTGCTGGGATGTCTTTTGCTCAAGTGGGTGATTTTTCTAACGTAATGGACCCGGAACCCATAGCTGTCAGCATCGTCCTTGGGAGCAATGATGCTTTGATACACGGCGAGGAGATTGTGTGTGCGGAACGTGATTACGGCAGACTGACCCGAGCGCGTGGGAGAAGGTTTGACGCAATGGGGTCATTATGCCCAGAAAGAAGCGCACATTAAGTCGGTGTGTGTGTGTGTGGAATGGATACCACGTTAGACAGGATCATTCCTTTTCTGTCTTTGTCTTTTTCGTCTCTAGGTTTGGTCATCACAGACTACTGTATAATGACCATCACACAACCAAAGGCCTTTTTATTCTGCCATAGTGCTATGAATCCATCTCACACGTCCTCATTTGACAAAGGAGAAAAAGAGACCAATCAGCATATAGATGAAAGTAATTGAGCTCAAATTGTTCCAGTCCTTTATCTCGACTCACTTGTGTGTCAAGAAAGTCAGTGTCATTATAGAAATCACATTGGGAGGCATTTCTGTCTATTATACAGATTGATTCCGGTGCATATATGAAGACATTATATATAGTGTAATAGCTCATATTGGTCAATTTAGGCATTACATTTAGTGCAAGTGTGGGATATATCAATTTCATACATGATTATGAGAGTAACAGGTTTCATTTGAACATGTACAGTAGGAGGCAAGAGATACGATGTGTTATTTCAGGTGAACTTAGACACAATAGCTGCCCTGAATCTATCAGGGAAACATTCTGAAAGAGCTTCTGGGAAGATTATACGCTGTTATGAGGACATAGATTCCCCATGTAGATGCAAAGCCCCAAATCAAGGCATATTCTATTCGGTCAGGCTGTAATTGGGACAAACTGGGACATATATATATATGAAAACCGATAAATATAATTCAGATTAACTTTTTTTTTTTCTTCCACTTTGACTATTTCCTTGTCTTATTAATTATTAGCACTTATCAGGATGCTTATACAAAAGTCTATTGTTGCACTGATTCTTAACCAGGGGTCCGGAGCCCACTAGGGAGCCTCAGCAAGATTCTAAGGGGATCCTCAAGATAACTTGGATGATTTATACAAATACAAGACAAACATTGAAATAAAAAAATGAAATCATTGAATTGAACCCCCTTTATTAATATTAGAATTTTTTTCTTGTTAAAAAAAAAACTTCTTAAATTACCATTAAAAGTGAATTTTTCTAAAACACATTCAGTTATCTCTTTTGTTTTCATTTTTTATGAATATAAATTGATTCTCCAGGTCTCGGAGGTTTTTTTATTTTTTATTTTAAACTTTTAGTTAGACAAGCTTTGAAATATTTTATGAGGCAGAAATAATAAAACAAATCCTTAATCCTTTCCCAATAAATCATGAATGGCTTAAAATGTCAAGGAGGATGCAATGTGGGGCATTGCAGTCAACAAGGTTTAAAACCACTACTCTATTGCAATTAATTCAGAGTTGAGTCTGAAACTAAACTGCTTCTAAAATACTGTGCATACTGTTAAGTTGTTCATCAGTGCTGATGGCTCACACACAGAAGGTACAAGAGTGATAGAAATGTACCTTTATGTCTTGGTATGGTTCAAACATGGTTTACATTCTGTTATTTTCCCAGAACATTTCTCTGAGACACTAAGATTTTAAACCATAGTCGGACATTCGGGGCGAATAGATGTTTTTTCAGAGGTGCAAACAAGAAGGAACAAACATGTACCGATGTTGAGATTAACATTTACCTTGCTAAGCTACTGTTTGAGCGACAAAGCATTTGTGCTATTTTAGGTACATTCCTGTAGCTTGATTTTTCCGTAAAAGTCTAAAAAACATGAATAGCATGCATTCATTTACAGAGAATAAGCACACATCTATAGATTACAGCTTTGCCAAGCAAAATGTGCAGGGATTCCCAGCCTCGTCTGGGCAGCCCCTCTCTTTCCATTTAAATAGTGTAATAAGACAATCCATTAAACATTTATCTTTGCATTAATTCATATTTAATATTAGCCGCCAGCCCCTGATATGAGGAGAATGGAGAATGTAAATTCATATGCATGTCAGGGTTTGCAGATGAGCTAAACCCTCTATGGCATGTTAAAAAGATCCTAGACATTCTTGGAAAACATGTGCAGTATAATGCATTTTAAATGAATTCCTACATCATTCATTTCTAGTTCAAAAACTTTTAATTGGGCACTTAATAAAACTTTGAGATGATGAGACTGTTCCCGCCAGTGGCACTCCTAATGTAACAGGATACACATGGGACAGGAAGTGACCATGTGCTGGATTCCCCCTATCAGGGCCTGGACAGGAAACTAGAAAGCAAGTCTGTTACCGGTACTTGGCAAGCACTTTTATACAAAGACACTTTAACAGTGTCGGGACAACTCAGTCAACATAAATGATGTGCCATGTTTGTTTAATTCATTCACAATCAGCAACTATTTTGTGATGAATTTAGCCTTTGTTTTTTGGTACTGAAGTTTTGTTTTTGGATAATTTCAACTTTAGGTGGACTATTTGTTTTTGTTTTTAAACGTTTCATAATTAAGCAGCCCCTAAATAGACATGTTGATGGAACAAAATATATGAAATGGAAGGAAAAATGATTTGTCAGTGCTTTTATGTTCAGGGAAACAACACTGATATGGAAAGCACCTTAGGCTAAATTTGTCAAAGCCTAAATTTGTCAAAAACTGTAAACTTGTCCCTCAAATCTGATTGCTTGATCCAGGATTAACAAAGAAGTTTAACCCGGAATGTTGCACTTGATAAATCACATTCTGCCTATTTGCATACATAGCGATTGCTAATTTGTTCATTGTTAGTAATGTTTATTTTTTATTATTTTAGTTGCATGCACCAAATGCCATTTTGGTTTTCCTGTCTTGTTTGACAAATTCAAGAAGAATAAACACCTTTGTGTCACCTTAGTAAAACATTAAATGCAAAGAGTAAAGCAAAATGCAAAGAGAGAAGAATGGAAAAAGCAGTCCCGCACAGACCTCTGCGTTTTTTCACAATATACAAACACGAGATGACTGCCACATCCAAGTGAATGAAGGACAAACAAGGAATGAAAGCGAGGGAGAAAACATTAGGGGAAATTGGCAGGGCTTGTGAAATATCAGCTTGCTCACAGATCCAGTAGCTGGATTTGACCCAGAGGCTAAAGAATCTAATGAGAACAATCAGTTCCAGTGGCAGGACGGACTGAACCATCG
The DNA here is from genome assembly GCA_037043235.1 of Rhodeus uyekii. Lineage (NCBI taxonomy): Eukaryota > Metazoa > Chordata > Actinopteri > Cypriniformes > Acheilognathidae > Rhodeus > Rhodeus uyekii. Next base: position 737,786 of record JAWRVZ010000085.1, read on the forward strand.
CCAGTCTGATGCTATGCAACATCGGGAAAGCCTGTTACTGCAGAAAGAGGATAGATGGACAGATCTGGGCAGCCCAAAACGTTCTTAGAAAAGCTATAGTGATTCTTTGTCTCGCAATGAGCCATTGTGCATCTCTTTGTGTTTCTTGACGTGAGGGTATTGAAAAACAAAGAGAGGCCACTTCCTAGCTTCAGTTTGAATGTCGATGCTTTGTCTGTGTGTCTGTCCATCTGCTTCTCCTCTTTCACTTGTTTTCTTTCTTTCAATTCTCTCTCTCTCTTTTTATGAAGTTGTCTCTGCTTTATGAGTTGCCCGTGGCTGTTGGCGCTCTCCTTTCCCGCTGGCTCCACAGACACGCTGTCTTTCTGTCTGCTGATCAAGAGCCGCTTCTGAAACGGAGAGGAAGAAAGGGGAAATGGACTAAAACAGATGCAGACAGTGCAGTAGAGATTTATGGAATCTCTTGATGAATTTGTGCTGTGGACGAATATAACCTGAGCTTTCAAACGGAGGATCGTGCACACATCTTGTCAAGCTCTTGCAGCTATAGTCGTTCTCCTGAGTCATTTAGAGACAGAAATACACAAGCTCCCTGTTCCACCTGTCATGAGTTTGGCAATAATGTCTAGATACAGTTCTGCTCTGTTGTTAGAGCGAGATGGAATTTGATGTAACAGTTTACATGAATATTTTCTAATGGTCTTTGGTAATGTAATTCACTGCTATGATGATTAATTGTTGATATGTGGTTAGGATGTTCTGGGTCAAAAAAAGGCGCAATAGAAAGTCTCTGGAGAGTACATAAACTACCATTCAAAAGTTGTGGGTGAGTACGAAAAAAGTAGTTTTTTTCTTATATCTTGCATTAAATATGCATAAAGCTTTCCTGTAGCTCAAGCAGTAGAGCATTGGTGTTTACAACGCCAAGGTCATGGGTTTGATCCCAGGGAAAACAAAAACTGATTCAATGTGTTCCTTGAATGCAATATAAGTCGCTTTGGATAAAAGCGTCTGCCAAATGCAGAAATGTCAAATATAAAATACTTCTCAAGGAGAAATGGCGTGCATGACTTGTGTTTCTCTTTCAAACACCCTTTTGTATGATTAATTAAAAACCTAATAGCACATCTCTCTTCTGAGAAATTTGAGATATCATTCACCTCCATGGCATATGTGTTATGCTCTGAAGTGTAACACATAGAATTTTTAGCATTTAGCATTTTAAAGATGGATGTGATAAACAACCCTGAAAAATAACCCTATTGTATTCAAATCAGGTAAAATGGTTACATTTTTGTCAGCAAATAATAAACATACCTTTATTTCACAATTCTGCATGCTGTTAATGTAATGGTTTCCCAAAAGGTTTTTTTTTTAAAGGCCAGAGATTGATTTTGTTTGTTCTTTCTTTTATGTTTTGTTTATTTTTGGCAGAATATGATGGGAACATCAACACCACTACATTGTTTTTATTTATTATTATTATATTTTTAAAGTTTTACATTGTTTAATATTTATATATAAATCATTTTTTGTAATTTTTAATGTTGTTTAATAATATTATTTTGTCCCAATATTTTTTCATTGAGAACAAAGAACTGTCTCAGTAAACCTTTAGAATTGCACCCCTTCCTGTTTGCCAATTCCATTCATTGTCCATGCGCTTTTCTTAAAGGCACCTTGAAATTAAAACTGATAATGTTATGGTTATGGCATATTTCGATAATATAAATTATTTTACAAATTATTTGTGTAAAATAATGTGTAAAATATAATTTATACATTATTGAACAGTGCACACAATTATTTTGTTAATTAATATGCCCTCATAATCAAAATACGTAGCTTCCCCTCCTACTTGCAGCGACATCTATTTTTTAATGATGCGTTTACTGACATGTGGGCGGGGCAACATGTCACTCGCATGAGATCGACCAATAGAAAACAACCATCCAATCAATTCCACATGGATACAATCAAGTATGGCACAACAACAAAGAAAATTCTTCTTTGAGAAGCTGTGCACTTCAGTTTCATGCCAACTTTAAGTGGAAGTCCTCCTGTCCAGTTCTTGACTGTGCCAAATTCAGTACCAAAATATGTATTAGTTATTGAGGTAGTCAAGCTGGTAGACCAGCACCAAAACCTGAATAAAATAGACCATCATAAAAAAAATCCTGACTTTTCTCCTTCAAATAAATGCATACTCTAATTA